>OX401410.1:33156960-33876960 GCA_947846245.1 Cerastoderma edule
ATTTGACATCGTCAAAATGCCATTCCAAATGTGACCAGCGAGACATTGCCACCCTTAGCACTCGTGTGCATTCATGGGAAGTCAGCATTATTGCGTTAGTGATACCATCTTCTTGTACTTATCTCGCTTTATGTTGTTGCAATGTAATGTTTATACCCCTTTACTAAATAAATATATTTACCTTTGGCACTGCCTATGTGTTGCCCGAATTGTGTCCAGTGTTACATATGATTTCTTCAAAACACCTTACGGACTTGAGCAATGGATACATTGGAAACTGTCACGATGCTATCCAAAGTGTAACAAACGTAGAAGTTGATTCCTTAGATATGTCATGCGGATATGAAAAATACATTTTATATCGTCATTATGAGATGCAGAATATAACCAGCGTTTACGTAAAATACTACCACAATATATCAAGATATCATGCGAAAGGGTAACGAAGTATTCATGTAATGCAAGCAAGTCACATAGTAAGAAAAAGCTGAATATGTAATGAACGTTATATTCTACATCGTCAAAATATCATGCTCAATGTAACCAGCGTTCATTAAATATCGCTAACATGTGTAAGGATAGCAAGCGAAAGGGATAGGTAAGTCTCATTTGATGCCATGTCCCATCACAATACCATGCTGAATATGTATTCAACATTACATTTAATGCAGCCCATGTACAGCACTGTTTACGTGGATCGTAGAGAGTTCCTATTGGACATTTGAAATGGTAGGCTATCCCTCCCGCACATCTATAGAAAGCTCTCTTGGTCTTTGGATCCGGATAAAACCCGTCTTTACGGGCCTTGCAGCTGAAACCTGAGTATGGAACAAGAATTAGCATGAGGAATAGAAAATATATGGTCAGTGTCCTGAATCGGAAATGTTATCGAATAGGTCGTATGATATTTATCTAAGGCTGAGGCCGAAAACCATTTCCATTCAAGAGATCAACCAGCTATTTCATTCATGTTGTTACAAATGTGGATTCAAATAAATATTTGAAAATGGAAGTGAAAAGTCAACACTGACAGGTGTGCGCAGCGATTATTTGATCTAGAGACGGATAACAAAGTCACGGTATGCGTCTTCAAATCGAACTGCTGACGTGATTATGTTTTTTCTTATCTTAATCTATTATGTATTGTGTATCGTCTTTATAGTTCGACCTTATATCGCGTTGAAATCTCAACGATTTAAATATTCCTGTATTTTATCCAATATTAGTCCTGTGACGTTGGATTAGTGTCCTCGTGAAAATACTATCCCAAATATCCAGAGTACAATGGAATGATTCTATCTTGACCATCGTTTTCTTTTATACAACTTCAATAAACAAGTATGTGGTTTCAATCATTTCGAATTGGCTCTCTCTTTATGTTCAGGTTGGATAATTGATCCAGTTAAAGAACAACTTTGTAGGTTAAGTATCGGTTCTAAGTTGTAAGAACATGTGGCAAAACCCTTCGACAAATTTGATTATATGTCTACTTACCAATGCTATGTAATGTGTAATATATGTTCAATTGGCAATACAGTATGTTTAAACTAATTATCTGTTTGATACAATCACCAAATACATATAAACCAATGTCTCGAAAAATGAATAAATATGCTATAAGCAACAACTGATAGCTAAATATAAGGTACTGGCCATATGGAAAGATCCGACAGCATCTTTCTAAATGAATGACACCATATATTAAATCATTAGAAGTTATACTTTCATTCCACGTCATATCTTGATCTATTACAACTTCGTCTGCAATGATGTCATTCATTTATCTCATAAATAAAAACTTAAACTGACACTGTATCATTGATACACGCAAGTTCCAAACAAACCCCGTTTTATCACGATTCCCATTAAAACCAATATCCTGCTTTTCTTTTGAATCTAAACCAATGGCAACTTTATGTAAAGGCTTTTGAATTTGTGATTGTTTTTTTTTTTTGTCCATACGGATTTCACCAGGGGTGGCATAATCTGGTTTTGATTTACATGTCTGTAGACAACAATTGTTTTTTTGCACATGTCCGTATGATGGCTAAAACGTATATTCCAGTAAAACGTATATTCCAGTAAAACGTATATTCCAGTAAAACGTATATTCCAGTAAAACGTATATTCCAGTAAAACGTATATTCCAGAAAGAATCCTTTAAGGCAAGCTAGGCAAAACAGACAAATGATTGTGTCACCACAGTCATTGTAATATATAGAGAATAGATGGTTGGTGTCGTGAATCGGAAATGTTATCGGGCAAGGCGTAGGAATATTATCCGGTGAGCCGAAGGCGAAACGGATAATATTCCGATGCCGAGCCCGATAATTTTTCCTATTCAAAGACACAAATCATCTATTCTATTTATCCTGTTACCCTTATGTATACTTTTAAAGAAACAAAATGAAAATAAAACACGTGAAAAAAAGCAGAGATTGATGTAATCATGACATCATGTACCATGTCGTTCTTATGACGTCATGATTTGTCACGCGGATGCGTCATATGGTTAGTGCCGGATATCACAAATGTTATACGGCACCTTGTTATCGGTCCCAAAATGGCACTATTGCACGGTTGTTAATCAAAACGGCGTCTATGCGTATAATCGAGCGTTACATGTTTTCTATACGTACAGGCACCGGTTTCTATACCGATAAATCGTGTTGACATGTGATGACGGGTGTGTTTATTTCTTCAATATCTTAGCAGATACGACAAAGTTTCTTGTTTTAATTATCTGACGGAACATGTTATATATTTGTTCATTGATATAAACTGACATTTGCGTTTGACATGTTCCGGCATTCGAAAACAAACCAAAAAGGTGAAGCAGAAATAAGTGAGAACTCTTCAAAGTTGATTTAAAAGAAAAGATTTCAATCATATCTAAAGGTATCAAACTCTTATTGACACTGTTTTTGGCAATTTAAACGCACATTTACTGATACTTCTCAATAATTTCGGATTTTAAATTTTTATAAGCCCTACACATGGTAAAAAAAAGAGATATTTTAATGCAACGGATAATATACGTACACGGCACCGGCTAATTAACGATGTAAACTGACAATTTTGTATAACCAGTTCTGATTATTAATTAAGCTGTAAAACATGATTTTTTCATTAGAATAGTTTCGACATGATTTTATTCAAATTAAAATCTTGATATATTAAGCCGATTTTTTCACTTTGTGTGAGAAATATGCATCAATATGTGGTTTTTTCTACATCAAGTTATTTCACTTGAAATAAGCCAATTCATTTAACTCATGAAAGTAGGTTTGTTTTTTTATAAGACTCTATGATTTGCATTCGCATTATCATTACAAATATTTTCATCAAAAAATATTAGACACATATACGAGGCTATTGTATTTTATGTTTTACTTCCTTGGAAGAGAATCAAGCCCAAATCGATTGACAGGATAAATTCAGATATAACGGCGTTGCTTGGCTAGTTTTTCAACTAAAATTGGCTTTGAAAGTTGTGGTGATATTAGTTCCATCTCTGGAAGGTCATGGAAGGTCCGACAAACTCTGTTTATGTCGTTTGCTGTAACTAGACTGTAGAAATGCTTGTGAAGAGGTTATATCAATCTTATTCTGAACGATTTAAAACGTTACTTCAATTTTCGGTTAGTTTTTTCTATGTCAGTAAGAATATACATTGTATATTTTCTGTTAATTTTGCAAATTGCGTGAAGCTTAAGTTAAACAATACTAGACCAATCAAGCAAGATACAGATAGATAGGAAAATAGTTGAATGAATAAATATGGAAATAAAAGCATATGAACACTAATTAACTTAACAACTAGACATGAAAAAATAAACATATGAACAAAGAAAGAAAAAGGAGTAAAAAGAGATTCATTTACTATTTTGAAACAGTTACAAGTTAGATAAGATACAAAGATGAAGTTTGCGAAACGTTACTCTCTGGTTTAGGTGTAGTAGATGACGTAGCTGCAGACGTTGAAGGCGTTGTCGAACCGGAAGTTGAAGAAGCGGAAGTCGATGTTGACCCGGAAGTGGTTGTCGGGATAGTCGAACCGTTCAGTATCCGGTTGATGGTTGTCAGCAGTGGATAGCGGGACCCGGATGTTGGACACACATTCCGGAAGTCGTCCAGATCGAGGCTCCAGATCATTGCACCACCGAATCCGTTTTGTTTAATCCACTCCGTCTGTCGAATGAAAATAGTTTAATCTCTATTACTCGAATCCCGGTTTCTCAAATCCTGTGTATGGAAATCGTGGGCGCCTAATTTTTTAATTTCGAATGAAACATGGGGATTTGAACGATCCAAATCGACTGAGGTATGTAAAAATCGATCAACATTTTGTTTGGAAAGCACGTGTGGCATGTTTATATTAAAACAATGTTATTGAATAACTTTCTGATAGTGCGAAAGAAGGTTGTGTAGGATGCTATTTGACCTTCTTATCCATATTGTCTTCCTTTCATAAGTATATGAATTTTTTTTTTTTAAAATTGTGTTAATGCTCTGGCTCTTGACCAACTAATGGTTTGAATAGATTAATGTTTTAAGGCGACCAACAAGTCGACAAGTGGAAAGAGTTTAGAAAGAGTTCTAAACTTTAAATCACGTGGCCCCAATCTGCGTTGTTTCACATAACGGACGCTTTAGAATTTAATTTTCCCCTGCAAACTTAATGGAATTCTAATAGTTCTACCAGTCATTGCCAGACGTTGTGGTCAGCTAAGTAATTGGGTCTTTCTCATTAATGATGACCCCGGTATTTCAATAAAACTGAATAGTTGTTGACACGATACTCCAGTTATTTAACAATACATTTGACCAACGATACAATACACACGATAAAAACTATAATAAATACTAGTATATAACATTTTGAAAACATCATTTTAACGTCCCATATAAATTTAACAAAGAACATTGAACTACAAAGAAATCAAAAAATGAAAATTAGAGGCAATATGGAGAATGCATTTTTCCCCATTTTAACCATGCATTACTTATCTAGAATTCCACAATGCCGTATAACTGAAGAATAAGTAAAAAGGAAAGTATACCTTTAAGCTGATGCTTGCTTCGTTGTCGAACCCTACCCAAAGTCGTTCGTCGACATAATAGGGGACTCTCTGTTCCAAATCTCTGTACGTTTTACCGCCTTTGGACTGCATCAGACAAATCTATTCAAATTGAACAAAGCAAATCTATCCGTATCATGGATATAAAATGTTCACAGCCCTTGCTCTAAAAAGAATTATGTCAGATTGAGGTTTTTATTTTTGTAAGATAAAATGTCAAAAGACGAATGGAATGACATCGCAGATCCATTGTGTTACAGAAACCTAGAGTATTGATACACTTCTCTCTTCTCATCTCCTTTCTTAACCGTGTGGTTGATATATACAAAATTTCCGTTGCAAATATTTTTTAGTAAACCAAATTCAAATATAGTTTATTGTACATAGGCCACCGGCTCTTATAAACACATTAAATACAATTGCATGATATATACATAACAAAACAGTATACCGTTTAAATCGTTTAAAAATGATAATCTTTCTTTTCCGTACTGCGAAATAATTGAAATGGGTAAGAGTCACCTGGACCAAGACGATGAAATGAGCCAACATTCTAATAACATGACGCTAACAAGGTGTGTCCGGTAGTTTGTGCAATCTACGAAACGCCTCAAAATAAATATCCATCAGATAAAAACGAGCTACCTCATAAAACGATTGGAACCCGTTCTCCCTGGTGTACCTTCCGGCGAGACCAGGACCAGAAGCCGGGGCTCCTAGTCCGTGCTCGGTCTCCGACTTCAGCTCGAAGCTCCGTCCATATGTTGGTAAGCCAATCACGAGTTTCCTACGTGGAGTTCCCTTATCTACCCAGTAGTTCGCGGCCCACACCTAATAACAAGGTACAGATACTAGATTGTACATATTCAGGCGGGAGAATCGCGTGACCAGTGTTTACGATCTTTTCTTCGAACAAGACGGCCGCAACCGTGACGGAACATGTATTTTTCGTTTTTCATCTTAGTTTGATAATGATGGCCACATTGTGTATCCTCATGAACTGACAAATATATCCCGGTTCTGTTGGTATATGCTAACCCATGTTATATAACGGCGTTACGCCTTACACTCGGCAGAGAAATCGAAGTCGACAGGCAAAAATGACCTAAAAGCATCGCCTGCCGGTACACCATGTGGCTATCATTGGCCAAACTAGGAAAAAAAGCAAAACTACCTGGTCCGTTATTGGCGTGGTCATCTCGTTCGAAAATAATACCGTAAGCATTGGTCACGTGATTCCCCCGCCTGCACACACATATACGTATATATTTTATATAATTTATTCAATACATGAAAAATTGAGTCAAAAGAGACTTTTATTTATCCAAATACAATTGACAATGGAAAAAGATTTTTATCAAGTCAAAACATATCTAACGATGTGTTTCACCGACTTGTATGAGCTTGGGATCTTCAGTTACCATTTCAGGGTACTGAAATCACTCGGCATCGTGTAAAACATGGAAAGCAGTTCTGCTGAGAAGGAGATGTCAAGACCATCGAAGGGTTGCACCACCTGCCTTAATACGACCAAAATACTGTTGAAATCGGTGAAAATTCTCAATTCAGATCTAATACAGCTTCAAAGTAATCGTATAAAATGTGAAGAATCAATGAAGAAATATGTGCTCATCCGTACCAATAGGTAAATAAATGAATACCTACAACATTGAGGTGTCTTTGAGCGCCGGTCTCGGAGGCTCTAGCATAAAGAGGGGCGTTTTCTCCAGTCACATTTTCCCAAGCCCCGTGAATGTCGTATGCCATGAGGTTTATAAAGTCAAGATACCTGGTGATGGAAACATATTTGATTGAATAGATTTGAAAAGGACAATATAGTGTTCAGCAGTTTTGTTGGATTATGGTTTTACATGACACGCAAGTTGTTCAAGTGTTGATTTAAATCATAAGAAAAAGCGGAAAACAGGCTGAAACAAATTAGTTAGATGTTATATGCAATACAAATTATAATAAGTGATATCATAGGTAGAGAAGAGCTACATACAATACGTCTTTCTTATAATTTATTTGAATAATGAAATATAAGAAGCTTTAAGACATGGAGATGGATGACCACGACATTAACGTATATATAGAGTGCTAAACAGAAAGCGTAAGTGACACATTATTTAAACGGAGTAGGGGTCTCGATTTACAAGGTAGTAATGAATGTGTAAGCGGACTACTAATTACAGAGGTTCAATTCAATCTCTTTATTGCCTCTTTTACAGAAGATGAATAAAAATATAAAGATTTCTTTTACAAAACATAAATATGGAAACGAGAAGTAAATATAAACATGAAAATATGAAAACCAAGTAGGAGAACAACAACAACAAGAAATAGCTCAATCGTTACCCCAGTTTGCGCAGGTCTCGGTTTCGAGTCCCGGTCCCAGTCTGCATGCTCGCTCTTATCACCTTGATTACATAAACACTTTATGAGAGTTTCGATATGCATGTAGGTAACAACTACAATTTAACTATGAGAGAAAGTTGCGCAAAACACAGGTGAGTGAGGGAGGACCTGAATTTAACCCTTTACCAAACGCCAAATTTTAGACTTGTCCCAGATTAAAAGAGTTCGCAGACGACTTATCAAATTATGAGATGAAATTGAAAAATGATCTTCTGATACGGTAGAAAACGTTGTGGGAAATGAATAAATTGCTCGTCACGAGCAATTTCTTCCTTTCCCACACTGTGTTCCAAAGGCATCTCCATTAAAGTGGTAAAATGTAGTTATTGTTTGGTAATGAGTTAATATTGAAAGATAAAGTCGTCTTACTTGGCTATGTTGGGCACATCATACCCGCTGTCTATATAATCCTTACCCACCGGTACAGCTGCCGTCAGCAATAGTGTTGCCTTCCCGACTTTCTTGGCTTCATTGATAAATCCTTTCTTTAGCTCCTGGATTACAACGAATGGAAAATAATTATAAGATAGATGGTTATTCACAAACTTGACCAAAATTCTGTTTGACAACTAGACAAACTTGTTGCAGTTTTTACAATGGGTTTCTTATCTTAAAATAACGATAGTATCCCACTTGTCGACGTTTGGAACTGAATATATCCAAATGATAGCCACCGTGGACTGCGTATACGACTCTCTAGCCACATTTCCTTATAAACATATGTTCCTTTGGTAGAATGAGTGTTTGGTTGAATCGTTCATACATACTTAAAGGTACAAGATATGTACTATTCCCCCAGTGTTTCGGGCGTTAATTTGCCCATTAAGTTTGCAGGGATTTCCGAATTGTTTCATGGGCAATAGTTTGTCGAAGTAGCACAACAACGTGTTTATGTATTCATTATGATAGTTTAATTGTCAAAGTTGGTAAGGCTGGGGTTACTACTAGCCTTTTTCGTGTTATATACAAGTAGCCGTGAACTATCAAAAGCACCTAACAAATGGGGAATTTCTACAATAACATGCAGTTTTCCCAAATGTTCAAAGTCACCTCACCTTTTTTGATTTCCAAAAATTAGCAATTCCAGCTATATAACTTCCCAAAATCATTAGGCCTAGGCCTCAACCAATTCAAAGGGACAAATGGCCGTGGCATATGAATTAAAATGATAAAGTTTACATATGTTCATACAACAAACCTTAACAAGCAAAGCAAATCGTTCCTTGTCCTTGGGCTGGCCTCCCCTCTTGGTCGGGTATTCCCAATCAAGGTCAAGGCCATCAAAGTCGTACCGGCGGAGGAAGTGTACTGTGTTACGAAGAAAGGCATGCCGATTGGCCAGGGATGATACCATTTTGGAAAGGCCTTCGCTTCTGGCATTCCATCCGCCGATCGCAACCATCGTCTTCAGATCTTTGCTGACCTTCTTCAATGCGTTGATCTGTTTGTACCTACGGATTGGAATCAGTGGGTCGAAGTGATAAGGTTCGGGACTTGAGACCTGATACTCCCGGTTCGATTCCCGGTAACGGCCGTAATTTTTTCGTGAATGCTTTCTTCGGACAATGCATTCACTAGTCCGATGATCTAGACATATATATATATATGTCATTCTTACACCGTTATAGCTTAGATCGTCCGAGTTATCAATACATCGTCTTTTTAGTCTGGTACCAGTATACTATCTAGGGATTATTATACTATAGCCTTCAAGAGTGAGCGATGTACATTGGTGGATTTAAAGTTTAAAAGGATCAAGAAAGCATGTACATGAGAGCTTATCAAGTGAAAATAGCACGTGTTTGAATCTACGATACATGTGCATGATAAAAGCCTGTTACCTAGCGTCGCTATAAAACCGAATGAAATGCTGAAAACGAAAACCACGTGTTTTAAAATAATTGAATGAACCGTAACTTACGTTGTTATGTCGTTCCATTCGAGAGGTTTTATGGAGTTGCCTTCTAACCTAGCAAACGCCACGATGATGTGCGAGCAGAGGTGTGGGTCTATCTGTGCTGGGTGGTACTTCCCGATCCCCGGGCGGTATTGGGACCAGTTGGTGTAATAGCACACACGCTTGTAGGCTGTAACAATATAACCTTTAGATTGTAAACAATGCTATAATGTGTGAGCAGAGATTGGGGTCTATCTGTGCTGGGTAGTACTTCCCGAGCCCCGGGCGATATTGGGACCAGTTGGTGTAGTAGCACACACGCTTGTAGGCTGTAACAATATAGGGGGCTTTGTTGTGAACATTACGATGTAAATGAATGAATACACTATAATTGGTCACATTGCATGTATAAATGAGGAACTGTATGTTTTTTTTAAAATCAGTAATAAGTTAAATATGGTCAGTTCTAATGTGTATCGAGCACTCTCGTCCAATTCCCAGCCATTTCCTGCAAACAATACTTATAATATTTATCTCGGTGACAAAAAACGCATTACAAAAGATCTTTAAGTGATATATAAAACCTGATATAATTGTGACAGAAGTCAAATTTATTCATGCTGAGTGCATTCGCCTTTTAAATTGGTGGTTGCTATTGACGTGGGCTACGAAAGTGCTTAAATGCACATAAAAGGAGAAAAGTACAAATAAATAACTGAAAAAATACATGGAGTTCTTTTCTTATGTTCATAAAAGTCATGAGAATTAATTTACAAATGCATTTAGACCCTATCAAAAAGACTCCTTTAACATAAGTTATTTTGTGCTTGAAATATAGTTGTCTCCAATTCAATAATGTTTATCAACAACCTGTTTATTTACATATTCAAAATAACAAATTCTGATTGGTCGGTTCAAATATTTGTGTATCAACTGTCAATGTCAGAAGTGAAGAATGAGGCAATCTGAATTATTAAACTTGCTAATCTGGGTTATTTCTGGTTGACTTTCACATTCAAGTTGTGCTGATGGTTGTTTTTATTGATAACAAATTGAATCTGATCAAAAGTTTACCAAATGAAATAGTTTGATATAGCATTCGTCTCCTTTTATGTGCCTTTAAGGAAAGACGTCTGTATACGATATATTTTTCTTAACGTTATCAGTGCAATGTCCAGTTTCACTTATTTTTTAATAAAAAACAAAAATGTTCAGCAAGTATAGAGTAATGAAATTTAAAAGGGTATTTTGTTTAGTGACAAGGGCTGATTGAATTATCATTTTATTGTCTGTCACACACAGAGCACAATCTGTAAAATGAAACCTTAAACATTTTCCCTCGTGTTGGAATTAGTAACTGATCTCGACTCTGAGTTTAAAAACAACGACAGTCGACAATTCAAACATTTAAGATAATGCTTTCCCTTTACGAAATCGACAAGAAACCACTGTGACAAAAGGAGAAATTGCTCGGCACGAGCACGATTCTTAAAATCAACCTTTTTTCTGCCTGTGCGTTAAAGCAAATACGTAAAGAGGAATCAGCAGACGTAATTGCTTACACTATTGCTTAATTGAAACAACCATTTTTAACTGCTTAGAAAAAAAGGTATTTACTAAAACAAATGTGGAAAATGTACAATTACTGTTAATCAAAATCCACGAACACGTAGTTTAGATCTAAACAGGTTCATACAGCAAAATAAGTCTGCCCGCTAGAAACATAAGTCTTTCGATTAGTCACGGAAATGGATAGAATTGAAAAATTAAATTAGAAATAAAAAGCGAACGACCTTATCAGACTTTTGTTTTGTAAAAGGCTGTATGGATAATTCTCAAAGAAACCTACATTCCTCCAGGGAAATTGCATCTAAATGGAGTCAGCTTTGTCCATTTTCGAAAATATAAACCCGTATAGACAGTTAAACGGTTTCGTATTTCATCAAATTAAAAGTTTTCCGTATATTATTAATCCTTATAGTGCTGGAAACGGTAGATTTCTCAGTCGTCTGCTTTCCAAAACCTTAAACATTTGCTTAATTTTGATGAGGAAAGAAAATCAGAGTAGCAAACAGGTTACATCACAGGCCAGCCGCCAATTTACTTGGCAGCTGGTCTCGATCTAACCAGTATACATAAGCATGAAGTCGGTTCCAACACTACGATAGTAAAGTAAATGAAAACCCACTAGGACCCATGTACCTGAATCATAGACATAATGAATCTCGAATAAGACAGCGCACATTAGAACCGACTAAACCCTGAGAATGCTGGGTAATCTTTTAAAAATAGATTTTTGTGTCGTCTGTTTTCCAAAACCTTACATAAATATCAGCTTAATTTGTTAAGGGAATATGCCCATAGTAGTAAACTATTTGGATCACAGGCCAGACACCAAGTCACTTGGCGGCTGGTCTGGATCCAACCTGTTTGCATAAGCATGAAGTCGGTTACAGCACTATATGAGCTAAGTAAGTGAAAAGCCAGTAGAACCCTTGCACTTGAATCACAGACATAAAAAATCTCTAATAAGACAGCACGCATTAGAACCGCCTTATATCTATCATCCACCACGATTTCACTAACAAACTGTAGAAATTGCGTTAAACACAAATAGAAAAGCACGTCATAACGAGCAATTTTGTTCTTTTAAAGCAATGTATTCAATTCAATACTTTTGAACGTTTCTTTTAATCCGCTTTTTTCATTACATGTATAATCTTCTAGTGTGTCTCATCATTTGGACCAGTCACGACGCGAAATCCTATGATTGTTTTGATAAAGCAACGTCAAACTTCCGCTTCCATTCGGGCATCTGGGCATTATTGTTAACAAGAATACCACCAAAGAAAAACGACTATCTACAACTAAAAGATTTTCAATCAAAGAGATGATGTCTATTGGTTTTACAATGTTGAATCAAATATACATGTATGTATGTATCTTTAGGACTTACCTTCCGCGTTTGCAACGACGAGCGCTCCAATAATCACGAGTAAAATAACATATGTCTCTGTCATTGTTCAGTTGTCATCGGACGCAATCATCTAATGAATATAAAACATGCGGGAGTATCCTTTACATGTAAATTGCCCTCGGTATCTAGTATATACACTGTATGCATTTATGTATGTATTAGTGTGTATGACGCATAACCGCCTTGAGTATGGCAAGTGAAAACAGACCAGAGGTCACAACTGCCTAAAATTGCGCATATTGTAGTTAAGCTTACTCTTCGTTTCACTCCAAGTTTGATATACCTTATCATTCAGAGCTAGACGATTAGGTAATTTAGCAAAAATACTGGTCAAATAAACCTCTAGTAAACGTGATAATGTGTTGAACACAAAGAAAATGTTGAATTCCAGCCGGTTTTCTTAATAATCTCAGAGGGATTTCTATATCCGACTCATACAATCCAAGGGATGTTTGAAAGTAATACAATAAATCTATGAAACTACGAAACGTATGAAGTAATAACAAATCTTACAATAAAGTCTTGATATCTGCCAAGAGAGCATGAAAACAGCCAATGAAGATGAACTACATCTTTTCATTCTTTATCAAACCCACAACAGTAATAATTGATTCAGTTAAATTAACGAACTTATCTAGTGTATCAAATGTAGAATGTTTTCCAACAGTCTTTCGTCTTAAGAATATTCATACCAAGCCATATTCATATCGAATTCCAAACACATGTATTTCGAAATATCTCTATGTCGAACATTTTAAGAGTCCAGTCAACTTCGAGGTGAAGGGATTCTCTAGCCAATGGAGGTCCACTCAATGGTATAGTTATAATTTCGATTCGTGTTCAAATAAATGCCTTATACGTGGTTTGGCATGATTTTATTAAAGAGTGTTCCATATTCTCCGCATAAAACTATAGCTTGTGTTTTCTCCTTTGAAGTGTCTTTCTTAGACAATCAGACCATCTTATCCTTTACATCTTGCATACGTATACATATATATGAACTTCATATGTGATATCACAAAGTGGATTGTTAATCAACCCCAAATACAAGGAGATTTAAACTTTTGCTGAAACATTGATAAATCGCAGGCCATATGGGATCTCACAACTTGTCAAAATTCAAAGAAAAATGGAGGTTGCAATTACATTGTAACTAATGTTTTCTTTATGAAATATGTAAGAAAATAAATGTCTCAGTGACATTACAAGCATAGGTTGTAATGAATGATTCTCCTTTGGCAGAAGTGACTCCTAGATCGTATTTCCAACCGCGCTTAAATAAGTCAATTTATAAAATAATAGGTTAATTCACCCTTTTTTGAAGAATATTGCAATGGGTTGATTAAAACGCCTGTTTGTTTGTGATAAGGAAATGTCCGGTTATAAAATATCATGCAATAAGGATGTTGGAAATGAGTCTTAATACCTCTTGAGTGCAGTGAAAGATCGACTGTACTTACATGTATATTTACGTTGAGACACTTAACCCATTACCAAACAATAACGATATTTGACCAGTTTGTTGCAGACGACTCTGTAAAACATTGTGGGGAATGGAGAAATTGCTCTTAACGAGCAATTTGTCCTTTTCCTTCAATGTTGTCTGTCCCATGAGAAGATTATTTTTCAATTCTATCCCGTATTGAAATGTCGACTGAAAATCCTTTCAATTTGGGACAGTCGAAAATTTAACGTTTGGTAAAGGGTAATGTGCGCGTTTGCAAGTTAGAATTATAATCAACATGCATTTATGCCTCTGGCCAATGTACACATGAGTATACATTTATGAATTGATTACAGCAATGGGCAAGGAATGACAATGAAACTTTATCATACAATAGTACATTTACATAGTGTAGCATATATAATTGGCGCGAACATTTGAAAGAATTGTAAATAATAATCATAAAATTGAAACTATCATTCGAATGAGCAACATTGTACATAACTAATCCTTTGATGATTAAATGATTATAACTTGATAATTACAAGAATAATCTTCGATTCGTTGGCCTCATCTAATAGTCTGTATAGAACGATTACAAAATACCATCGTTTTTCAATAAACAATAAATGATACATATTTCGAAATTAGGGTGAAACCAGATATACCCTCGTCTCCTCCGCCATTTTAGTTGCTGTTCTGATGGATGCTTTTTCTGAACAACACCTCTAAATTACACCTTTACATTAGTCATTAAGGAAGTAATTGCTGTTTCCCACAACCTTTTAAATATTCTCTGCAAAAGATCCATGCAATCCCTATGTTTGTTTTGTAAACGCACTAATAGTGCTTATTATACACTCTAGGGATACGGAAGGGGTAGCTTCAAACGAAGTCAGGTGTTAAAGTTGACAAACCTATAATTCGAGAGTAAATTTATTCCCTAATGCATCGGACAATAGAGTCTGTGTTGGGGATTAAAATTATGGCGGGGATATTTTCATATACTGGGAGATTTATTTTTACTACTTTTGTTGTTTGTTTTGGGGATGATGGTGTCAATACTTTTAGCACCTTCTAAGATGAGATCAGAGTTATTGATACCGGTCTTATGCTTTAATTCAATAATAGGAGGATTTCGATTTCTTCAACCCTTTCATTTATATTATCATTTTTTCTTTTATATCGTTTGTGTGCTTTTCTCTCTTTTAAGTATGTCATCTCTTCTGTTCATTTAGAAACAGTTCTATTTCTATGTCATTGTTACGTGTAAATAAAACTATATAGTATGGTGGCAATGCTTTTTTATGTTTTGTATCTATTGTTTATATTACTACAGTCCTTATGATTTCCTTTGGGTCGATGTCTTTATATATTGATTTAAGATGCTTTTGTCTTGAATTTTATCGTATTTAGACTCATCTCTTATAAATCCATAACGGAGTGGCATTGTATCTTATATGAAATAAAACTTTATGTTGTAGATGTGTTTTATGATAATACACTGATGAGATGTAAATAAAGATATTTATATTTTCAAATTTGATCATACCAAGATGGCTCGATAAACTTAAGTGACAAAAGAAGAAATTGCTCAACTCGAGCAATTTCTCCTTTTGTCACATAAGTTAATCCGATAGAGTTCTTGATTATATTTTTTTTCTTATTTATTTCATCCCTCTGTATTCTATTACTTGTTTTTGTTTTTTATTTTTATTGTGTCATACTGTCCCACACGAACTCGGGGTCCCGGGTTCAAACGCTGTCGACATTTCTGGTTCAATGGGAGCGACATTTGACAAGTCACTTCGCAGCCCAGCCTAGTACTGGTAGACCGAGGAAGTCATTACATAACTGAATTCTTTTTGATACGGCTTTAAACAACATACATGTCAATATCTTAAAAGAAGTTTGTCTTCTTTTCTTTACCAACTTCCTGGGGAAAGTGTATTTCTAGTGTATATCATTTAAAAACACAAAGTGTTTGCCTTCTTTTCCCTGACCACCATCTTCATCATGAACAGTAGCTATTGCTACGAAGTGTGGTGATCACATCTTTTTAAAACAATTATCACTGGTTTTGGTGCAATATTTGTTAAGTTGTTCACAATATGTTGGGGTTGTTTCAGATAATATCTGTTTTAATTTATAAAAGGGAAGGAAATTGTTTAAAGGCTACCCACACCGGACTCCTGAAATCCATGTGTTGTGTGATAAATTGGTGAAGTTTTGCCTTTGCAATGATGTCTTGCCATTCAATTAAATGTTCCAGTGTATTCTTTCCTTATGGCGAAGTAGAGGACGAATTCCATTTCATCTTTAAATGTTCTGCTTTTACAGACTTAAGGCTTCAATTCATAAATAGAAAGTATTTAAGAAATCCATCAATGTTCCAGTTAATTAACCTTATCCGCTCGAATTCAAAGAAAGAAGTCACAAACCTTTCTATGTACTTAAAGCATGCATTTAAGAGGCGAGCGCTTAATGTTTAAGATAAGATTACTTGTTTTTATATGTGTATGTATAAGTAATTCAAATATGTATTTGTTATGCTATCATACAAATAGCTTCTCAAAATATCTTGAATGTTGTAGATATATCATTGTTAGTTGGAAGCATACGTCACTTAACTAGGTGTTTTATTTTCATGTTTTCCGTGTGCATTACGGGCCGGTGCCATATTACCTTTTATATGAGTATAAGTCTATGTATGCAACCTTTTTGTCTGGTCTCAAATTACATTCAATGTAAGGAATTTAATTTAAAATGATAAATGTCTGAGTACGTATTCATACCTCAACTGACGTATAGATGTGCATATGTATTTTTACCTGTTATATGAGTATTCTTGTAGGTATGCAACCTTTTGTCTGGTCTCGACTTGCATTTAATTGATAAAAGTCTGAGTACGTATCCATATCTAAACTGATGTATAGATGTGCATATGTACTTTTACATATAACCCAATACGCATCATTCCCTTTTGATTGCTCTCCATAAGTTAACTTATTTATATGATAATTTATTTTTTCTTTCTTAATCTCTTTTTTTTCTATTTGATTTTCTTTCTTTTCCTTCTCGATTCATGTGATAAATATTTTTTCATTGTACTTATGTAAATATGACCATAAACTGTAATGTTTGTGTCAATAAAATTATTTCTGATTCCTTATACAAACTCAATGAAAATTGCAGGCGGAACCTGTCATCAAATATCACAGTTCACTGAGTGCGAATTCTTATATCTTGAAGACGTTTCTCGCAGATACACTTTGCCTACCGCCCACCCTGTTTCGAGTAAGAGCCGGTGTTTCTTTCAAGGGAGCTAATAATGAACGAAATTCTAATTTTCCATACCGAGTGGCCTCCCTTTAGTTCAAGAACTGTTTCATACAAGGTTTAATTAAGTCTTGGCAAAGACAACACCTATTCTTTTCTTGACATAGTTTTGCCAATTAGTGTAGGTACGTAGCTTCTTCATTACTAACGTATTAATTCCCCTTATGTATGCCTTTGTCATATCCATTTCCCTTCATGCCAGAACCATTTCTTATTAATAAAAGCACACGACTTTGTCATACCCAACATTGTAATGTTCTTGTGTATCATCTTTTTCATCATTTCACTTATTTTTTATCAAACCTTTGTCCAAATAAATGGTTGAAAAGAACAAATAGTGGTGCTTTTTTACCGATTACTATATACTGAGAGTCATGTATAAAACAAGACAATGAAACAGAATGAAACAGTGTCCCTTTTACAAATAGTGAAATAAAAAAAACTTGCAAATAAGGATGAAAGTGACAAGGCTTTAACAATTCTAAACTACAGAACAGATAACCTTGCATTCAGTACACGTCTAAATTATGATGAAAATGAGTGGGGATATAGATTAGCTAACAGCTTGTAATGGGATGCTTGACATGTTGAATTCTCAAGCAAGCAGCTTTCTTTATGACATCCCTGAACTTGTTTGAAGGTGTGACGATATGATGTAGGCATCTATGAATTATTGAAGCCCTGTTTTATTTGTAACCTTCTCAAATGGTTCTTAAAATACTTTCGAAGCAACATTTACCTTTGAAATGGTCTTTGGATCCCGCCAGCATAAAACAAGATGGTTGTACTATTGCCGGAAATCTCAGGAATCGCTCATCTTGACAAGTACAGTACAGTGATGTCTCGTTAATCCGAACATGTCCGTTCCCAACAAAATGTCCGTTTTAGCGAATAATCCGGACTAATGAAGAAGAGCATGTTCTTATACACATTAAGACATAAACGGTCTGTATGCATGTGTATACTTATAACCCTTTAGCAAACGCCAAATTGTCGACCGTCCCAAATTGAAAGAGTTTGCAGACGACATATCAAAACGTGATGAAATTCAAAGATAATCTTCTGATATGGCAGAAAACATTGTGGGAAAAGGAGAAATTGCTCGTCACGAGCAATTTCTCCTTTACCCACAATGTTTTCAAAAGTCGTCTGCAACAAACTGGTTAAATAATTCCGTTCCCTTACAATTTCGTTAGGGTTGCGAGACATCCGGATAATCGGGGTCCGGATAAACGAGGCTTCACTGTACATGTACTCCAATTTCGACAAATTTAAGGGGGAAAATGCAAATATAAGCCTAGGTTTCCCATACTCCTAACAAAAAGGTGTAACTTATTTACTGTATTTGAGGACAATAGAAAACTAAATTTTACTGGAAGATATATGTTATACGTTTGGTTTTCATTTCTCGTCTGCAAAATCTTTCAAAATGGACACTAAGAAAATGTGTCGGTTGGAACAGGACCAACTCATTCCCCCATGTGGGAACTTTCGACTGGCCCTTATTAAAAGCAACACCATTGGACAAATGAGAGGTTGAGAAAATACATTTTCCTTGTAATATTTGGTCGTAAGAATTGTTTAAACTGCTATTTATGAGCAGTTTATTCTTTTGCGATATTGGTTTGCTTGAAAAATTCTACTGTAGACATACAGTATTTGTTTTTATGATGCAAGGGGTTAGACGATGGTCCCGCGATTTTGTTCCGGTGCGGATTAGAAGCAATGCTTCCTCTTCACATAATATGTTGATACTTTTTAAGCCCCCGTATTGAATTAATTATTTAATAAACGTGTTTATTCAACACCTGTTATACTCGCTGTCTATAAGGGTCTTTAATCCATCAAACGTGGGCCGAGTGTCCGAATATTGGATTAGAGGGAGGAAGCTGTTTGCACACATATTAAGGAATCCTCCCAGGTTATGTAGTTATGTACTAAAGTAGCAGGTTTTTAAAACCCTTACTCCATAAGCAATATCTATTGATAATTTAAGAAAAAAATATCTCAAAAGGTATTACTATTTACGCCCATGAATGCAGAAATTGGTTCGAAAAAACAGTACTTTTAGACTTTGCAAAATTTATTAAATATGCTTTTGAAATTAGGAATTACTTAATTGATAGGACCTACTGAAATATGTGTGTATCCATTACAATTATAAACAATGACTCTTTCTTAAAAAATGTTAAATTATTGTCACGTATTATTGTTGATATTCATTTTTTGTACATGTATTTACATGAATAGAAGCTGTTTACGCTTACGTCAATAAAATGTTCTTCTTTCTAATGGTGTTGGCAAAACCAAACATAGGATCAGGATAGCACTTGCATAGTTAAGATGCTCTTCTCATCATTTCAAAATAGAATCGGAGAGATATAACGATAGGCATATAGAAATAGGATCCGCAAATTGTTTTAGCAAAACGCTAGATTAATGATGATATGTGGACAATTTCTTAAAGATGTATATGCTTAACTAAATGATGCACTCTTACCCATGTACATGTTATAACAGTTGATTTACATTTTATTTCATTTAATAGCATTGATTTCTATTTATTTCATCTTTATTGCTCTTTAACCGTTTCCTTATATGAGTTATATCACGATATATTAGTTTGATATGTATACCTTTGAAAATCTATGCGTTTAATATGTATGTATACCTTTGTAAATCTTCAGAAAGTGGAGGCAATAAAGCTATATATATATATGGAAACCGAATACCATTTCCCAATTGTCTGTCCAAGATATCGTAACCTTGAGAACGCAACTGTTGCTAAAATTGTATCATTCATGACCTACTTGTGACATTATCTTCCATTTCAAAGAGGATTTGAATACGTTTCTATGTTTAGCTAGTCCGCGTTGGGAAACCGAGCATAAACAGATTTGACATATGTTTAGCTAGTAAAAATATGAAATGTTTCCATATAAGAGCTACAAATCTATGAACACATTTAACGAACATGTGATAGAACATATATATGCTGTATATAAAAATGTACATATGACGAGACTTTAATAAACAATGAAATGAACTTCAAATTTAAAAACTAGAAGTCTTACGCTGTACTTGCTTTTCATAAATTGGTTTGTGCTGTTTGAAAATCATGGACAAATATAAAATAAAAAGTGAAACTTGTCTGCGACCTAAGTCAACTTACGTTAATACTTAGACCAGGGTACCGTTTTACTAAACAGTTTACGCTTAAGATTTGCGTAAGTCTAAAACAACAATTCCTCTTATTTCAATATTGGACGGAGCAATATTGCAAAGTGACACATCATTGGAATCGTCTCTCCGAGACGCTTCCAATGAAGTGCCACATTGCAACATTGTACTTTCATTGAAGATACTATCCATGTTTATCAATTATGACTTACGCAAACATTTTCCGTAAGTTGTTTAGTAAAACGGGCCACTGATGTATTTATTCAAATCACGCCTTCGTAAAAAGCCGATTCAGTATGAACACACAGGGTGAGAATTCCTTCACCAGTTAGTGCTATCCCTCTGGGACTATAAACACATAGAGATTAGGAATACAATACATAATAATAAAAGTGTATATGCACTCTTTAAAATTATTGGATATTATAACACTTTACTTTAATCCGTCTAAAATTTAATGTTGAATATCATTCTCTTTTTCGGAAGTTTTTCGGTAATATCACTTTTGTCATAGTTTTCCACTGACCAGTAAATATATAATAACATCTGCAGGCGACATTTACATTTAATAGCATAAACAGTATGAGAGAAAACGAGAACTCATTTTGAAAGAACACAACAGAACAAAGTTTACTAAACACGTACATATACATGTAATGTAAATTTTGTGTGTAGTAAATTTAACATAATTCGTACAGATCGTTAAATTATGTGATTTCAAAGATAGGTTGTCATCTATTTGATAATTGATATATTTGATATCACAGAGAAAATTATTCATTCAAGAAGCTTAATTAATATGCTATAAACAGCAAAAAAGGTTTGAGGACCTTCCTTATGTATTTACCCATCGTGATTGACAACGTTCCATTCTTAATGACATTAGACAATTAATCTAAGGCGGAAAGACATAAAGAAAGGATGAACTTAGCAAACCGCTCCTCCTTTTTGCCGAGGATCACTGGTTAAAATCAGTGTTATTCAAATAAAGGCGTAAAGGTTTTGGTTTAATTTCACGCCCTTCGTTTGCATTATTAGAAACTATTTTCACATTTTGATGATTAGATATAATATGTAATTAAAACGTTGAGGATAATTCATTGTTTCTTTGTACATGAGGCCAGCCAAGTTTGAGTCCAATTCGGAAAGTAGCGCTAATCTTGACCAATGGCCATCTGTTAGGAGTATGTGGTTATGGACGAAATTAAAATCTAATTATCATTTTCACGCTCTGCACTCATTGTTCACTACAATTGAAATCGGGTTGATTAACAATTAAAGAAACTGGTACTCGATATACTTGATTGAACAATCATACAAACAATGTTGTTTCTTTTTCAAACTTTCTTAAATAATTAGGAGTAATATAAAACAATTCGTGTTTTACTTTTTGTTTGTTTGTCAGTGTGTTTGTTTATCAATTACTAGGAGATTGATGATGTTTTATTCACGTGGATGTAAGCTTAAATACCTTTCACTATTCTTTGAAACAGAAGCTATGTTTTTCATAATATCGCAACCGACAAAATATATTAGATTAAAGTCTTGTTGAATATAATCATGTTGTGTTACCTTTTTTCTGTATCGGACACATAGTCAAGTAAAGGAAAACTTCGAAGGAAAAAATCGCAGACATCAAAACGGCTGCAGCGCTTTTTGGTCCTAGAATACAGTGATTCTTTGTATACAGACATTAGATACTTGCTACATACTCTTATGCCGTATAATTCCAACTAATAAAGTATTACAAACACCTATTCCGCCGTTACAATTTTTAACCCATTACCAACCAATAACGACATTTTACCAGTTTGTTGCGGACTACTCTGGAAAACGTTACGGGAAAAGGAGACAGTGCACCTAACGAGCACTTTCTTCTTTTCCAACAATGTTTTCAGCCCTAACAGAAGATTAGTCCATCACATTTTGAAATGCCG
Source organism: Cerastoderma edule (assembly GCA_947846245.1). Classification (NCBI taxonomy): domain Eukaryota; kingdom Metazoa; phylum Mollusca; class Bivalvia; order Cardiida; family Cardiidae; genus Cerastoderma; species Cerastoderma edule. The sequence continues at coordinate 33,179,234 of OX401410.1, forward strand.
TCTGTAAACTATTTCAGTTTGGGACAGTCGATAATTTGTAATTTGGTAACGGGTTAAAGAACTCATATATTAAGTTTCAAATTCCTCACATCTGTGAAAAAGCTGCTCTAAGCAACTCGAAAATTGTTGAAATCGTTGTACAACATAAGGCAATCATTCTATCAAAGGTGTGCTTCGACTAGATTTACGCACACACGTTAACTTGTTTGACATCACCATGCAATCTAAATCTCCATTTTCTATTTGAATTCCGAGGCGAGCCTGTTGAAGGATTTAAACGACTAGGAATAACATAGCAACATTCGTTGAATTCAATTTCCAATACAATAAATAAACATTCCCGTCTGGAAATGATACCCCCAGCAGTATACAAGGAATAAAGTTACGAGGCTGAAAGCTACGATCCTTCGTTTGAGAATGAATCACAATTCCTCTGTACAACGTGACGTCTAGGATCGGCGTGTATACTTACATATATCAATTTTTATTCATCATAAAGTAGCACAAAGCATACTTATAGCCATTACAGTAATAATGCATACATTTTAACACATGCAAAGACAGTAACATATCAGTAAGGATATATAGGCTGATCAAGAATATCGCGCCCTTTCAACTCAAATTAGTTCAAATGCTTTTTATTTGCACACGTCTGGAATTGTCATTCATGTGAGTATAGTAATATATTAATATACATTTATTCACATAAACAATAGAAATGTACATATAGAAGTGGTGTAAGGAAACAGAGTTAGATTAATGAGAATGCATCATCGGAAAGAGATAGTCGATGAATCATGTTTTGTCGACACTTATTAAAAATTCTTCAGTAGACAATGCATATTCCCTTCGTTTATATAGGGTTTAGAGTAAAAAGAAAAGATGTTTCAACACATAAAAAGAGCATTTTCATCGGGCATATGAATCCGGACTTACCTATACTTGAACATATTTAGAACTTTCCCAATAAAAATCTCACCATTAACGCTTTTGCTGTCGATGTCTTTAGAAACCATTGTGTAAAAACGTTAAGTTGCTCAAATTTGAAAATATCTTCTTACGTTACTTCAAGATAAAGATAAATGCCATGTTCAGTACGTAGACGTTGTCGACTAGTGTTGCTTTTTTTTTTTTTTTTTTTTAAAGCCACGCATTCCAAAATGAGGTAATAGATAGTACGTTTGAAACATTCAGATCGGTTTGTTCAAGCGACGGAGTCAGACATTTTAATCTATGACGGGGCAATCGCCGCTATCCAGACCTATCCAGTAATCACGAATCCCATTAATTCGTATATCAACAGACAAAAAGTGCTAGTAATACATTCGAATCAGGGAGCACTTTCTCTCTCTTTAACTAATCGCCGTAATCTTTTAATCCCTTTATCCGAAATTATAGGTCTGTCTGGAAACCGCGTTCATCTTTTCGAAATCATTGCGAAAAAAGGATGTTGTGTGTCTTTGGGTTTTAAAAATATGAGAGGACAACCAGAATTTAGTTAGCAGACACATTATTTCTACCTTTTGGAAATATTTTCGTAGGAGAACACGAAGGGGAGCATGCTCGGAATTAATGTTTAGCAGCTCTGGTGACGGAATTCCGTGGGTAATGCTAATATAAACAGGTCGCTACAATTTAACTGTAATACTACTGACGATGATTCGTTTCTAGTATATGGGGGACACATATGTATTGATTCTTCCACAGTCGTGCTGGTCTTTCATTTAAAGTGAGCAAAAGCTGTTTTGGGCGTTCTTTGTCAACTTTTGTTCACTGCTTACGAAAATGTTATTCTTGATCTATAGAAGCGCTGTCAGTATGACATTGACACCAAATAGATGTTTGATTCCGTAATTGGTAAATAAACACAGATTCTGTGTACATAGACACGTTCTGCGTATAAACTAAAAAGATAATATCATGACAGACGATCCAATCCCGGATTAGTTTATTTTCCTGATAAAAACATATCATGGTCACGTGCCCTCGACTTAACCCATTTCTTCATTCGATAATTTGCGAAAGGCCACAATTCAAAGAAATTGCAGACGGCAAAACATTACATGATAGAACATACGTTTTCTTTAAGGCATTTGGTAGAAATCTTTGCAGTAAAATAATTAATTGCTAATCTAAACACCCTATCCATATAAAAAAAAAATGGTAAGTCCGTCTGAAGAACGAAGGAGTCACAAAATCATGTTCTTTTTAGATCTCATGCTATCTGCATGTTATCGAAGATCAATCCAAATCTCTCTCTGGCGTATGACCAACACAAGTCCCGTATCGGTTACATATTTGAAGATAATCGTTGCATATTTTTCCCATAACGATTACGTAATTCTGTAACATACACCACCAACCTTTGATAAACCGATTGGTTAACATGTTATTTTAACGTAATAATTTACATGATAGGATTCGATAAGCAATGTTTTGCAAACGATCCCGCACAACATGTTTTATTTTACGACATGTATAAAGTACATAATCATACATAGCATGAAAAACACGTATATCACGTGGTGTACGAACAAAGATAGATATTATGAGGATGATTTAAAAAAAAAAGAAAAATTTACAATTGAATTTCTAAGTGAAAAAGCTTCTTTTGTTTATTTTCAAACTTCCCGTGATTTTTCTCTGAAGTTATCGCCCGTCGCTTTCTGTATCGTGCGTTTGTTCAAAGTATATTACTATTCCCTTTCATTTATTCAGATTTCAATTTGCGCATTCATTGATAGATCTAGTATGAATCTTTGCTATTTCTTTGTTCCGATTTTAACAGATCATAAAACAAACCATTCGTTTAAAAGAGAAAGCATCGCTGACACTAAAGTGAATATCCATTCTATGAAACTTTGAATCATTTCGACAAGAGGATAGTTTTCTTCTGTTGAGTAAAATGGCTTTGTATCAGTGATTTTCAATGATTTATGTTAGGAAGACATACAGAAAATCGTCTGTGGTATGGAAAAGGTTATTCTGCTTTCCAAGGAATGCTTTCAATAAACAAAGTTGGATATAAATAATTCAACACTATTTCAAACCTTCGTTTATTATTTGATAATCCCAGATATGACACGATTCTACATTTTTTCGCGTGCTTTAAATTTAACCAGTTGCCTCCATTAGTTTCATTCTTATTGCACGATTTATTTTCAAAAAAAAGAATGATGGCAACTGCAAAATGAGATTTGAGAGACTAAACCAAAAAGTGGCAAACTTGGGTTTTATGTGGAAGTAATGGGAGTACCATTTTGATAATTTCAAAGAAGAAATCGCTTGAAACGACAGATTTCCTTCAGTTTTAAACGCTGCTTTTACATCTTATTTCCTAAGCTCATAGCACGTATGTGAAAAGAAGAGTTTTAAAAATCTTAACAATTTCTCAAATTTCTCAAGAATTCTAATTTACAAACAGAAATAAATCGAAACATCGAAATAAAGAGCCACTTCTTTTGCATATCTTAAAAGTGCATCTGATGAACAAACACATCAATGTGAAATGTATTTATGGCAACATTCATACCAATCAAATAAAAGTTAAACCTACAAACAAATAGAGAAATCAACTTTCGCCGTTTTCACAAGTAATGTCTGTTTTGTAAAAATTGTTTCTATTATCACTGTGGGATTTTTTCTCAATATAAGTGCTTTATGATTTAATATTTTAATTACAATTTTTGCCATCACATACATGTATTTCTATTTGTAATTTATACAATTGCTATAAAGTCCTATTTTGAAAATAATGTTTTTCCTATAACCAGCAAAGTTATTTTTCATAAAAAAAAACAAGGAGAAAAATAGAAAAAATCACATATATGTCAACTACAACTCTTGCAATTTGCTGCTAGTTCCACCATGATTGATATATGCCATACTTATTCCATTTTCATAAATCATTGAAATTTTAGTCTACTTACTCTTATTACACAGTTGATTATTATATTGGAATTTTAGGAAAAAAGAGTAAAATCTCATTATTTCCCATCAAAGAAGAAATGTATTTCATTTCCATATATACCGATTCTTTTAATTGGCATTGAACTATTATTGAAGGGAAAACAATCCTTGGAAGCGACCTCCTGCAACAAAATATGTCATTTAAAACACATTCATCATTTAGTCTTCCTATTTTATTCGAGAGATGGTCGAGAATTTAAATTTCCGAGGAAAGGTAAATCTGAGATGAACAGATCGCAGTTCCAATTTCTCCTATTCTCGGCAGCCGTATGTTTTAGATCACTTGAAATTGTTTAAGTGTGCGTTGTGTTTGTTAACATTGCTCTTTAGTAAACATGATCTGTTGAAACCTCGTCTAAATACATCCCCGCCAGATCTGATTCGAATTTTATCGCACTTGCGATGAGTTTTCTAAAATAACAGAAGACGGGAAACACTTTGTAAATTCATGTCAAAATAATGTTTATATTTTGGGTGGCCATTTTCCTGGGATTAAATTTTCAAAATAAATACTACCTCTCGTTTTCGCTCTCTCTGCGCATGGGTGGGCGTGGTAAAGAGCAAGGGACCGTGGTCTAAACACCGCAATGTTTACTCAAGCTGTAATTTGATTCGCTAATTACCTTTCCACGTGCTGACGTCACAATAATTGACACCAAACCGCCGGGAGGGTCGGCTATGGTTGAGTGTTGTTTCTGTAATCGGCCATTTATTTTGCCATCTACAATTAGAAAGAATAATAATTGATTGAGGGGGAATATAAATATTGCTGCCGTCTCTACACCAGTCACTCAAACACCGAGTTTCATACGAGCAACATTAAGATTTACGAGCTTGTTAAATAATAAAATACAAAAAACGGCAAAGCATTTGTGAGACTAGATATTTTACACATAGTGCAATAACAAATTTATGATATTAACACGACTTTATTTGACCATACCGGACTTTGATAACTACAGTGTCGAATAAAAGTGTTTCTTTTCAACGTAAAAACAGTGTGTGAAAAGGAGAAATGGCCTCTCCGCCCGGATTACAAAGTGATCTCGTGTCGCACGGAATGTCGGCGCTCTATTCCGGACTTTTCCCGTCCACGTATCCCCCAGGACTCGGCGGTCCGGCCAGTTACGGATACCCGGGGATGTACTATCATCCGGCAGACATCAACCGGGCCTACGCCATGCGAATGATCGAGGAGTTCCAGCGCCGTGAACAGCCACAGAAACCACCGTATTCCTACATAGCGCTGATCGCGATGGCCATTAAAAACGCTCCAGATCGGAAAGTGACGCTGAACGGGATTTATCAGTTCATTATGGAACGGTTCCCGTATTACCATGACAACAAGCAGGGATGGCAGAACAGTATCCGACACAATCTCAGCCTCAACGATTGTTTCGTAAAGGTTTCCCGAGAGAAGGGGAAACCGGGAAAGGGAAACTACTGGACCCTGGATACAAACTGCGAGGAGATGTTTGAGAACGGGAACTATCGAAGACGCAAGCGAAGGGTCAAGGTCACGTATAAAGACGGTTCCCATGGCCACGGTAACGATGGTAACGAGACCGGCGACAATTCTAACGAATCCGACGATGCCGATTCGGTCAGTGATATCGGCGAGGCGAACAAGACCGATTTTGATGTTGATCGTAATTCACATACCAATCGCGACTTCTCGGACCGTGTTAATATCAAACGTGACGTTGACGTCGACGTCTCCTCCGTAAACGACAGCGGGATTAACGTCTGTTCAAGTTCCTCAGAGGACGAACATTCACGGGAATCGTCGGACGTGGCTGACAGGTTCAAACCCCAGTGTGACAATACAAACACTTCTGACAATAATGTGAACAATACAAACAATTGTGATAATCGTACCACTAGCTCCGTTGAAAGTCGGGTTCATGACACAACTAGGAAATATTCCGGAACGACGCAATACTCGGGCATCAAACGCAAGCTTTTCACCATAGACAGTATTATGGGTACGGATTCTTCGACGAGCGAATCCGCGACAACCACAGAAGCGTTCGAAAGGGAATCACTGAGGATAGAAGCGAACGAAAACCCCTGTAAGCGACAGAGAACGGACATTTTTGACAAAATCCCAAGCCCGCCACCGAAGATAATCGATCTTAAAGGCGGTAATCTCAGCACTCTACAGCTATCTTTGGCCAACGGTATTTACGGATTCGGATTCCCCAGTGTGTATCCCGGTATCCCATCATACGGTTCTTACAGTCACGTGAGTCGACCCATGTATTCGAGCGGGCTTGGGTACGGGGTACCAGATATGATGTACTCGGCGCAGAATCCAGCCTCGTTGTCTTTGACGATGACAACAGGGAACCGGTCTCCTGATCTGACGTCGCCAAGAAGTGCTTTGGACGGGGCTCCCATCTGGTCCCCAGGCGCACCACAGTTGCATTCCACACCCAGGGTCCAGTAAGTTGTGCAGTTTTGGGGTCTAGTGAGTTGTGCGCTGTAAGGACCCATTGCATTTAGTTGTGCACGCTAAGGGAACAATGATTTGTGCGCCCTTTAAGCGCACACTGTGATCGGAACTTTACAGTGTATGTTGTATATGATTCCATTAGGACAATTATTCGATCATGCAATTCAACGATACATGTTTTTAATTTATATCATTTTTGAACGTTTTCAGAAATAATTTTTTTCCCGGGAAAGAATGAAGTTGCGTGTAATACGCAATTTATTTAGTTCTTTCCCGTTATGAAATCAAGGTTCTTTGTTATTTTCAAATTCATAATTCATTTACCATATGGAGTGGTCATATTCGTAAGATATTTCAAATTTCATCGTTAAGGACTTATCACATATGGGAGATTTTAAAAATTCAAATGATTCAGATATTGTTACAGTGAAATGGATGATCGAAGTTAAAAAACATAAATTGTGGAATGAAATCCCAGAGACAGAAATGTGCTAAGTTGAATAAGATTAACACTTATAAAATATTTGTTTATATTTCCTTAACTTTTGTACATATGCGTACATATCTTGACAATGTTTTTCCCATTGAAATAAATTGACGCAATTTAAGTTATATAGCTATGCAATTCTTCTGTACGAAATAGCTTCTTTACTACAGAAGATTTCTGAAACAGTTAGTTTTATTTTAATATTAAAGATTTTCAACTTGAATAGGAGTTTTCACAAATGACAATAGGTCTTTTACTGGAATTACAAGTTGGGGAAGATTATCAACTATTTAAGCAAGCAAAAGAAAATATGTCTCGGGATATTTCTTAATATCTGCAATTAATAAAGAAGCTTTAATGATTTTATTTTCAACAAGGACTTATTTCATCAAAGCTATCGATAGAATACGAGTTCATTCGTGTCTGGGTATTTTTATTTTCATGTATCAGACTGCGTTTATCTTTTGAAAGTTGGATCGATATTGATGTGATATAGAAAATTGTAATTTTAATATAATTCGAAAAGTTATTTATTAAGAAATGAAACTATTGCAGTTGTACAGTTGCCGTGAAGAAATAATATCTTACAGAAAATATTTATAACATTTGATAAGATTACCAGATTTATTATCGGTTTATGGAAACAATATTTTGTTGATTTCCAATTGCAGAAAACACTATTTTATCGAACAGATGAATTACCTAACTGGCCATTTGTTTCAGTAGAAAAACATTAATTGAGAATATTTAGTTTGTAAGAAAAGATTATTATTGTTGTTAACGTTAATTGCTTTATAAATTTATTTAGACAATTCAATGTCATTAAATGTATAGATTTTATAACAAAAATATATTGAGTTGTTTTTGTCTCCATGTTGAATCCCTACATTCCTCACGGTCCTGTGTGAACTAGTGGTTAACTCTTATAGGGCTGGAACCGAATTCATGCATATGGAAACAGGTTAGATCCAGGCCAGCCGCCAAATAAATTTGTGGCTGGTCTGTGATCTAACCAGTCTGCCAGTCTGAGTATCCTTCCTCATCAAAATTAAGTAGATATTTCAGGTCTCGGAAAGCAGACGACACAAAAGTCTATTTCAAGAAAATGACCCAGCATTCTCAGGGTTAAGCTAAATAATTTGTAACCAAGGGTCCAGAGTTCAATGCCCCTGCAAATCAAAACTAAACCACGAGGGTTAAATGCAAGACTATAGTAAGTGCTCAAGGTTTGTAGAATACTTACTATAGTCTTACATCGAACGCCCAACCAGTTTCTCCCATATAGAAATTCTGGTCAATTCATGTTGAAAGAAATAACAGCTGTCGGAATTGAAAGTTTGAAAAATAACATTTCTTTTTTATTCTGGAAGAAGCCATTGAGACAAAAGGAGAGAATTTCTGTCACAAGCATTTCTTTTCTGATTCACGTTGATTTCTTTTGATGAAATCATTTTATGCCGGTGCAACGAAGTAAACAAATAATGAGTAGGGTATCAAAGAATGATATGCTTCTCACTACTGATATTTCCTTTTTTTTCTCGAATGTTCTTTTTCTGAGCTTCCTACTAACAGTGTCACAATTGTTTCTTTATATATGAATCCCAAGTACTGGTTAAGGCGGTGGGTTTGTTACACAGAATCCAGAGTTCGAGGCCCACCAGTCTCACTGCCATTTCAAAGCTATCGTCTAGAACTTATCAATTTTAGCAAACCCGTTATGTAATGAAGAAATGTTGACCATGTGTTAAACCCTATACAAGCAAACATTGAGAGAGTCAGGCATAGAATAGGATGACTCAATTCCATGAATTTTTAGGACATTGTTGAGACCTGGAAAAGCAGCTTATTATGTATAAGAAAATGTATGCTTGATATGTTGGGTATTTGTTTATAATACAACAAACATTTTAAGCTACGAAATGAACGCATTTAATGACCAATTAAAATCGTAACAGTATCTGAATTGCTAGAAAATAAAGATTGCGCATCTAAGCAAAGAACAAACAATTCTAAGACTAAGTAGACTGTGCAACACAACTCTGCTTTTCTTTTTAAAGCTTTTGAAATTCGAGGAAAATGCACGACATTTGATGAACAGCAGATAGTATTAAATATGTTGAGATTTATAATCAACGCAGAATTTTTGGAAATGTTAACGTACAACTTAGAATAATGACAAACAATGGTATTTGAAGTATTGACGAAAAGACTGCTTTAAACATTATCAAACAGATACATGCAGCAAAATTTACGAAATACTGCTTAAAACATTATCAAACAGATATCGCTATTAACGGAATATTGTTTAAAAAATCAAAACGTTTATAAATAGATAGCAACGTCAATGAAATATTGCTAAAACATTAGCAAACAGATGGAAATGCTTTCGAAATATTGCTTAAACATTAGCAAACAGATGGAAATGCTTTCGAAATATTGCTTGGAACATTAGCAAACATATATCAACGCTAACAAAGGATTGTTCTACGTCTTTCTAGAGATCAAAATACTTTCTGACTCTTTCACATTTTCTGTCGACCCCATACCCGACACACCCTCGATTACCCCGGATCGGTTGCGAAGAGCTTTAAAACATTCCTTGATAATGAAAGAAAAAAAGATATCTGGCTAAAAGAACAGCGTCCTTAGACACAGAGCAGTCTCTTTTTTCTTTTAAAAGTAAAAAGAACATGCTGTCAAATCTGTATTTTACTCTGTCATGATGCTGTAACCTATGTGCTGAAATGTCAGCTTCTAATTGTCACTTTCTAGTTTTTTTAGTGTTAACTCTGATAGCATTGTTGAATCTTCTTTGTTTTTGTCTGTCTTTTGGTGTCTGTTTTTTTCTTGAGCCCTCAGCAAATGCAATTTCGTTTTTGTTGCGAGATTATATAGTGGTTTAGCTAAAACTCCCAACAAGGACATGTCCAAACTGCCAACCGTCATGGTGGTTAACCCTTAAAATGCTTGGTAATTTTCTAAAAGTAGATTTCATTATTGTCTGCTTTCCAAAGCCTTGAATAACTGCTTAATTGTGATGAGAAAATATACCCAGAGCAGCACAAAGGTAAGATCAAAGGCCAGCCGCCAATTAACTTGGCGGCTGGCCTGGATCTAACCTGTTTGCATAAGCATGAAGTCGGGTCCAGCCCTATAAGGGTTAATGCAGTGGTCTTTTATATTTCTATTAGTTTAAATTTATATATTTTTCATCGATCGTGAATCGATTTCTTACAACTTAGATAAGTCACTTTCGATTCAGTTTCCTGTTCACATTACCAGTACTCGCACCGAATGTGGATCAATGAACGGTCGTTAAGCTGACCCTGCTTCTCACGGAATTCGAACCCACGACCTTTGTGTCCAGAATCGGACGATGTACCTCTAATTGCTACCAAAGAAGTAAATCGAGACGAATTAAATCATGGATCAGCGAGGTGTATTCCACTCGTAGTACTTGAATACCCATGATATATCGTACTATATTGTGGGTTCTGCGAGGCATAGTGGTTAAGGTGACGAGCAAAACACTAGGGGATCCCGGGTTCGAGCCTCATCGGTACCCCTGATTTTCAGGTAGTGTCCTTTTGCTCGGCGCTACAGAACACTAGCCTATTACTGATGGTTTAAGGACTTTGGTATACCTGAAAAGTGGTTGTCGCAGTACTTCATCCATACGGAATTAATTGAAATAACCCAATAGTGTGCAATGACATTTTAGGGTACTCCGAATTCTCCTTGATCGTATTTGGCTTAAATTCAGATTTCCATTCTCTAAGTAAAAGTAATATACGGATGCACCATTTCGAATTCTTACTGAAGAATGGTTAAAGTCTCCCGGGACTTTCCGAAAGTCTATGGTTCTTCTCGGATACTTGATTGAATTCAGATTTACAGTTTACTATCACAAGGCACTCTCCTTCTCAAGACGTCAATCCATGGTAGCAAATAAATTGAAATGTCGCGAGATTTAGACTCCCGACTGGCTAATGGATGCCTTTGTTTCTATCTGTCTGAACCGTCCTTCATGGGCAGTTCAATTAGAAGCATGCACCACTCCTAGGTGAGCGGAGAATTGCAATATTTCTAAAGAATTGTTGATATAATGTAGAAACAAGACAAACAGCCTTTTCTAAAATACCAAAAATACAAATGCTAAGCAGTTGACAGCGACCCTTTTCCACGAAACGCAACCGGTTCGTTGGTGTTAGTTAAATCCGCTCTCACTTGTCATATCAAATTACCACTAGCTATGCAAAACAAACGTGTCTTATTATATAATTAATATCTGTTCCTCGCCGCTTTGATGTCCATTACTTTTTGTGGCGTTTTCATAATCATAACAGCCATCATATATGTTTAAGCAGTATCGTTTATCATAAAATAAAAAAAAATAAAAAAAAACGACGGAAAAACACGAACCCCTTCCCCGCCTAACTAATGATCCCCTCGGAAAATAAGACGTTACATATTTGTAAACACGGGCGGACCATCTTGGGCCCTTTTTGTTTGTTTTGACTTCGTGTGGTAGTGGTTATAGTGCAGGGGTCTGTCTGTCTTACAAGAGTTCGTACCATAGAATTCCTCGTAAACATGAATATAAAGAGTAGAAGAATATATTAGAAAAGTGTTAAATTATACGTGAACGGAACATGAGCCCTACCTGTGAAATATTCATTTTTTTTATAATAGTTGTTGTCGTCTTTTCACTAACAAAAAAAGTTACATTTTGGATTCAATGGTAACGACATTCTGGAAAGTCTTCCTTAAAAGCATACTAGCGCTCAGAAAAACTGCAAAACTGGGAAATGTGCGTTATAAATTATGATAGAATATGTTGAAACATAGTGGAAACCACAGAATCATGACAAAACAACGCCTGTACTATTTATTATCTATTTTTTCAAAGTGCTATTTTCACAAATTTGTTGCCCACCAATTCATCTTCATTGTTTACATTTAAGTAACATCTAAAATAGCATGGAGCGCTCGAATTAATTAGTGAGTGGCGATCAACTTGTTAGAAAAATCATGTGAATATATAAATACTGTCATGTATCCAATATTAACAACCCGAACATTAAAGATGAAGAATTTTTGGGTTTTATTGGTTCCCCACGTTTCTCGGCTGACCTTGTTTTATCGCTAATTGTAAACAAACCTTATACTATTCACTCTTAAAAGCATCACGTGAACGTGTTAAAGTCTCAATTCCACTGTTAAAGAGAATTTAAAGTACTTTTGAGTTAACTTAAGTTCATTCTAGAACTTTCACAACTTAAGTGTAAATGAGCGCAAGTATGGCTTTTAGGCATTTCACCCGAAAGAAAAATGTGTATGTGCTTTGGTGAAAGAATAAAGTACAATATCAATCATGAAAGTATTCATCATTTCAAAGGCCTTTACCAAGTCACTTTTTCGATTGTGTCTGATTTTGAATTTATATTTACAAAATGAATATCAACGAATAATGTTGTTTAACCCATAGTAATTACCCTTTTGAACTACTTATATGCAATGACCAATTAAAAGGGAGTTTCATTAATATCGCATCTATATCAAGCACTTACATGCTTTTGGCGATTACCCAGGTTGAATCTACATAGTTCGCAATGAAATCAAGGTCTACTTTATCCAAAACAGCGATACGAAATATATTAGACACTGGAAGTTTCCACAAGATTGGTAAAATGCAAAGGTCGTACGACGCTATTTCGTTTATCTTGAAATAAAATTTCAATTTCAGACAGAGAAAAAAAACGCACGAAATCCTAGCTGACAGAAAACATTCGCCGGATATAAGCTAAAGCGTTTATTTTTCAACAAGTAAACAAATTCGATAAAACCACGTTTTATAAATAATCAACAGAAAATGGCTTCGTTGGCGGCCATCTTGATTACAGATGTCGCTGATAGATCACGTGGTGTTTGTAAATAAAATGGCGCGTGGATTGTCTTTCAATGAGATGATAAGATTTCTATGATATAACTCTTTCCCCACACCATTATCGCGATGTTTCGTTTTCAACGCACATCTTGCTATCTGTTCTTGTATCGTAGGAAACAGTTTTGGATAAATATAATGTTTTGCCTCAGAAAGATTAAATTCCCATCTGACATCATTGATGAGAAATATCGCGTTTTTTTTTTGTAATTAATGAGTTATACTTTTGCATGATATTGTAATTACTATAGCTAAATTAATTCAGGCTTTGGTGTGTATTGGGGAGAAAGGCACCAAGAAAAAGTGTTGCTTACGTACACGCTCAGGGTATATATGGTCCGCTCTCTTTTAACACCAAACTGCATGTATTCCTGCAAAATGTCATTTCGCATCAAGCTGTGGTAGTCATACATTTTTTGACCGATTATACATTTAAGAGCAAGTTTAATGTCTTCCTTAAATTGTTTCTCAGCAAACCTGTGAGGAATTGTCGACCCTAAACCCTTTACCAAACGCCAAATGTTCGACCGTCCCAAATTGAAAGAGTTTGCAGACGACATTTCAAAATGTGATGAAATTAAAAATAATTATCACATGGCAGAAAACGTCGTGGAAAAAGGAGAAATTGCTCGTTACGAGCAATTTCTCATTTTCCCACAATGTTTTCAAGAGTCCTCTGCAAAAAACTGGTCAAGCTGTTTTGGGGTATTTTAGCAAATGTTCTGCGGTTTTGAAATAAGATAAAAAATAAATAACAAAAATGAACGCAAAACGACAAAACTAGTTTGGGAGGAAGGATATCCCCCAATCTTAGTTTATTCGGTTCAGATATGCCAATCTGCTATAATATTTTTGCCAACAGTGGTATGACACGTTTTCTCGAGAACCGTCCCATATCATGTCTGCGTGTACAAATATACAAACATAGGTATGGGCGAGAATCGGCCTGAAATCGTAGAATTTAGGCACTCTCGGCAACGGCAGATAAGCGCCCGTGGAATAAACATCACAATAGTGGAAAAGAACACGATGCCTGTTAACACTTTACACCATTTTATCTGGTAAAAAGAGGGAATTAAAAAAAAAAGAGAAAATTTCGATATGACATGAAATATTTGAAAAACGAATTGGTGCCCCATTCATAAGTATTAAATCATTGTGACAAAAAGGAGAATTTGCTCATGATGAGCAAATTCTCCTTCTCGTCACAATGTTTTATTTAAAGAAAGATAATGTCTCCTGAAAAAGCAGTTGCAGCCATCTGTTTAAAGGGAAGTTTCCACGCTTAGGTCCATTCTAAAATCGTGTAAAAGATGATTAATTGAAAGCCCTTGAAAACAGCTACACTTAATATCTATCTATTACGAATTGTATCATGACAAGATTAGGTACAATGGTACCCAAGGTAGATTCCTGGCGTAGAGAGTAACTTCTTGTAATGTCAAAATGTTTTTCGCAAAGCCATTTCGATGAATGCTTGGTGGAAGTGAGACCACATGGAATAGAGGGTTAGGAAGCATCTAAAACTTTTGGCGTCAAAAAGTCTTCCTTCTTAAACGATTTTAGAACCGTTTAGCTTTGTTAAAAAATGCAACTTTGGTTGGTTGCTTCCGTGAGCAGGTGACTGGAGTATATATATTGAAAACTCATGAGCACGTTCTGATCCTTGTGTGTTCAAGTCCTGGTGACGGCCTTTGGGTTTTAATGAGATTAAGTCGCCTGGTTGACTTGCACTGCGCAATGGCATTTGTTCTGAAGCAGGGGTTTAGATTCACAAGACAAAGTTAAATAGGTAGACAGGACGGGTAGCCCAGTCAGTAGAGCGTTTGCATTATTTGTGGATCTCCCGGGTTCGTGTCTCGATTTGGCTGCATGCTTTCCTTTCATTGGCGCTTAACATAAATCATCAACGACAGTAACAATAGATACTGCATATTCGTTCAACAAACGAATGCCGTTCCAAGAAAAATCGAGACGAATTTCAACTAATTAGGGGATCTTGGATAGCAAAGAACTACAGTGACTAGGTAGAGTTTACTAAATAGGCTGGCATAGGGAACATGTTGATATATGTGTAGAAAGCGCAACTGATCAGTGCACGACATCGTTATCTTGAGAGTGAGCGTTCACTTGCTCGGTTCGTTACATTAATGACAGTGGTAGAATAATGTACCGTTTGCACATATTTCCTTAAGGCCAATACTTAGGTCTTGCCTTCTCAGAGGTGGAAGCTATGTGCCATGTATCATGGACGTTTATGCACATTTGAGAACCATACTGTTGTTATAGAGAACATGTCGCTATATACGTAGACAGCACAACCTTTCCACTGACTAAATGCAATTGTGTCTTGGGAGATCTCTTTGCTCAGTCGGTCACACCACCATCGTTCCTCGGTCCTAGTTTCGACCCGTACCGAGGCTCGATCCTACAACCCTTACGTACGAGCAGCTACACTGTCTTCTCCCCGTTTGGTAGCACACATATAAGATAGAAAATCTGTGCAAAATAGTCTACGGTATAAGTATCTCAATGCATTTTTACAGTGGAGTTTGTCATTTATCTGTCAGTAAGAGTACATGGCCAAACCAGGTTAACTAAAATTTGAATTTGCATACAGGAGAGCCAACGTAAGCGTGATAGGTGTTAACTTTGGTCGACTCTTAGTTGTGAATTTGATGTGGTTTGTTACGGAACCTTCCACAGAAATGGAAAGGGCTTCGGGGAAATCACAATGTCTCCGTATTTTTGCAGATAACGGAAGTGCTGATTTGGATGGATAGTCTCTCAGTTGGATAAAAGAATGCCCATGAATCCCCTCGTCTTGACCATCTCGTATAGAAAGTTAGGTAAGGAGTCTATCTCCAACCATGATGGGCCGGACATCGAAATGAAACATGATTGACGTGTTGTATACGCCAAATTAAAAAAAAATAATCATCATAACACCCTATCACGTTGTAAAGACATGCACAACAAAATACAGTGACGATACATATCGTCTTGAATCAGCTGGTCTAATGTGATGTATTACGCAAATATGCATGTAACAGTTTATTGACGTGATGGACATTACGAAAGCGCACGGATAAAATGTTTCAGTAACGTAACACTCCCACCGTGGAAATAGCCTGTGGAAAAAGAACAAACTTATCCAATGCGGTAAATTCTGCATATAGCTAGGTGCATTTTTTCATGAACCAGTAAATGTTTGAAAGTGAGTACACCTGGGTTACCCTTTACATGTCGCCAAACGAGCTTTCTCGCCAAATATAAAAAGTTTCCTAAAAATTCTTGAAAATTAAATCCATTTTCGAATATATCATATATATTTATATATAACAGGCATACGGCAATACAATGATGAAGGGGGATTAATTCACCATTGCAAGATGATATCTTTATTTTATACATTAATCTACGAAGCGCTACGATAAGAAAAAATCAGTTTTCATCGACATCTTACTAAAAGGAGTAAAACAAACCCAGATGCCTTAGCGTTTTTTTGTTTTCATTTATGTGTCGTTGGATACGGCAAAAAACTCGATTTTATGTTAACTTGTCAGAAAGAAATATGATGTCACCGGCACCTAATGCTCTTTAATTCGAAATCGTGTCTGAATTTATGTGTGTCACGTCCTGCTATACCTTTAATGCATTTCCAAATAAAATTGGCGATCGAGTGACACTTTAGAAAAGATAGTACGTGTGATGAGAGGAATTGGTGTAGTGGGAGAGCATCGGCCTCTTGTAACGATTGTCATGGGTTCAATTTCTGTTAGGCGATGTGAAAAGTGCCGGGACCCACAGAACGGTGATAGTACTGTCGAAGAAGACACTAGGCAGTAACTCGAGAGTGAATTTAACAAGTAATAGCTTCCGTCACAATCAACGTAAAAAGTAAGTTTAAACTAAACCAAACCAACTTACTGTAGGGTCACTTTGGTCGTTCTCATAGTTTTACATAGCCACCGTAAATCAACGACAGTGGAAATAGCTACCAAGCGGAGCGAATGGATATCATATAAACAAACGATACTGGTGTGGAATTCAGTCATTCTTTCTAAATTTGTATGTGCTTGACTTCTGCAGAAGGCTTGAAATAAACAGACGAATATTTACCCCGTTTATAAGATTAAAATCGTGTGCATACGTCAGTGAATCGTTGAATTAGACCTGTAAAATGAGTCCCTGGTACCGATGTTAAGGCAAATTTGGTTGACATTAGGATCCTATTTACGGACAAATACAAACACGGGTGACCTGCCAATTTAAGGCTTATGAATGTCCAATTCCATGTACCAAAAGCTTACACTTTAAGTATACTATGGGAGGATTTATTCCAATTTAAGCATTCGTGGATGTGTACGGAGAATAGCGTTATTGTGAAATAAACTATATGGCGAATAGCTCACCAGTTTTTCCAAGAAAAGGCTTTAAAAATGCACCTTTCAATGACTTTCATCGAATGTTAGAGAACAGGGACTAGCCTGTGATACTTATTAAATAATATTTTACAAAATTAAGGCAATCTCCTTTTTATACAAGGTAAATGGCACGTAAATGGTACTGCAATCCGACAACGTGACGTGTACTTTTGGTTTTAGTGCACCTATTGTCTGAATTTAATAAAACTTACATCATATCTTTTAACCGGTATCTTTGAATTCTAAGTCAGACACTTGAGATAATGATCCCTGTCTCCATCATTCATAAACGGCTTTGCAATATTTAGAACCTAAGACGTGGGTGCAACCCACTATATGCCCTTAATATTCCTTCAATGTGATACATGCTTTAGTGGAAAGGAGATGAAAGGCTTAGGTATAATTCAAAGTTGCAAATGTGTAATTTAAATACAATGATGAGATATATTCTTGTAAAACAGGTCAACACATTTCCTACAATAATAACAGGAATACATGTATTCCGGAAATAATTAAAAAGATTCAGACAAATGGTAATTGTGAAGTTGTCAGTGATTTTCGCAAAAGCGTAATGACTTCATTCAAGTTGCGAAGAGCTTAGGAATACGCGACAGTTTCAATGATTCTTTCCCAATAATATTTTGTTCTAAGTTTTATGCATGGAATATATGATATAATTACGTTAATAATTGAACAAATGCTAGGCAATCCGGCTTTATTCATTTTTAATATGCATTTTATTATATGTCTCTAAGTGTCAAAGATAATGCGACTTTTTTTATTCGAACAAACATGCAAGAATGACCGTAGATAACTAGTGGTCTTGGAAAGTATTAATGAATGCTTATTAATAACATTTACACAATGAATACAGAAGATATATGGTGTTATACAACCATACTTTCGACTGACCCCAAACCATGGGTGTCGACCACTGAAGATTGTGTCAGCATGCGACTGTTTGTTCATGTAAAGTCTCAACGTTAGACAAAAGATTCACTGTGGTTTGGTGGTTAGAATACAGGAAACATGGATCACAAAGATTGGTAACTCTAAGTTGACAAAATTGTCGTAACCCTTGCCTCTCATAGGTAACGTTGATTCTATGTGAATTAAAAATAGAAATCTGTTTGAAAGTACGATAAAGATTTGACAGTTAGGGCTCACGTTCCATTCACGTATAATGTCTTTCTTTCTTCCGCTTTGTATTTAAGTTTTCAAGGTAATCGTTCGTATGAACCTTTATGAGACAGGTCAAAGAACATCAAGTCATATGGCCCCTCCTTTCAACAAGGGTTTAATTCACGATAGAGCTGTATTTGGTTTACATGGTTGAAAGTTTCCTGACCGACATACTGACATACGGAATGCAAAAAGTTCCTTCCGACATGCCTAGCGCTTATAGACAGCTGAGCTTTTGGATGTCCCCATCTATAACGAATGGGACATTGCATTATCAAATTATCAATAAAATTAAGAAGTTGAAATTTAATTCCTTTAAAACTGTACAACAGCTGTTTTGTATAATACTGCTGACTAGACTCGATGTAAAACCATAGCAACCAAATGTCATCAACAAATGGTCTGAAAGGAAATTCAACCAATGTTCAGTTCATTTTACTATGGTTCGGGTAGTATAACACATGCAAATTTAAAACTTCATTTATTCAAAACTGTACGACAGCTCTTTAGTATAATACTGCTGACAAGACTCGATGTAAAACTATAACAAATATATAACAATGGTCTGAATAATCCGAATGACCCAGACGTATGTATTTCTATGAAACACAGTTATAGCTAGGACCATCCGAGGTATGGTCTGAAAAGAAATTCAACCAATGTTCAGATCATTTTGCTATGGCACGGTTAGTCTAACAAGTAAATTAGCGGCTGGCCTGGATCTAATCTTTTTGCATAAGCATGAAGTCGGCTCCAGTACTTTAAAGGTTAAAATTGCTCTTCCGCATTTTTGAGAAAATCTGGCAGTGTCTTGGAAACTGTACATCAACTGATTTGTAAAGTACTGTTGACAAGACTCGATGCAAAACTATAACAAACAAATAACATTAACTAATGGCCCAAAAGGAAGTTCAACCAATGTTCAGGCCATTTTGCTATGGTTCGGTTAGTATAACACACGCAAAGTGTAAACACCTAGTCTGTGTGATGAAGTGGGGTTCTCTGCAAGGTGTCGAACGCCCGCAGCGATGTATTTTTCACAGTCTTTCTTGGAAGGAAATAGACCGTCGTCCAAGCTGTGCAGTTTAACCATTTGCTTCATAAACATTGTGGGCGACAGTGGCGCATTGGTAGAGCGTCGGCCTCTTGAACCGAGAGTCTCTGGTTTGAATCCCCGTTAGGCGAGGTGAAAATTGTCGGAACTAACCCACACATCGGCGCGAGTACTGTTGTATAATGCAGTAAGCAGTCATCGAGAGTGAATTTGATAAGCTTCAGGTTTCCGACACAATCGATGATAACAAAATAAGTTTAGACTTACTTTATAAATATGTACACTCATCTTTCCCGAAGGAGAACATATGAGAAACCAATTCGACAAAATGGAGAAGTTACTCGTCATATTGGTTTTTACTGAGTGTTAGATACAGATGATAGTTTAATGCTTTAATTCATGAATTGTTGTCTGCTGTTGTTTCGAACTCAGACCGGTTACAAACAACATATAAGGGCATTAGAAATTTTTGCTTCGAATTAGGTGTCAATGTTGTTGGTAGCTCTAGAAATAGGTAGAACAGAACAGATCAGAAATAATTTGATTGACTCAAACATTACAGTTAATGGTCATTAACGTATGTAGGATGAAACATATTTAACACATGCATTGAGAAAGAAAAGAGAGAAAATGCCAAAAAAATAAGAAGAAAAAGATTGAAAAAAACATGACATGAGCATTCATTTATATTACTATTATATAAGTTAACGTATGTTTCTAAAATAAGGATGGGAAAGAGTGAGGTCTTTGACCTTGTGGTTAGAGTACATAACTTGAAATCGCATGGTCGCTCTCTGCGTGGGTTCTATTCACGGTAGCGTTGGTTTTCATAGTACGAGGGGTAGTCTGTTGTATTTACGGAATGTCCAACCAAATTGATTAAAACATGCAACCAGTCCGGGACTCGAACCCGGGACCTCCGCAAACCTTGCGGAGGCTCTCCCGACTGATCTATCCGGCCAACTTAAACATTCAACTTCACATTGTAAAATCGAGAACCCTACGTAATTTTATCACAGATGATAACATTTAAGCTATCAGCAGACGATGATAGTCAAATGACACTCATAGCTCACTTTTTTTAGACTTGTAAGAAACTACATGTACATTAGTACCTCTGTACCACGAAGATGACGGGACCTCATGAAAATATTCGACATACCGAGGGTTCGACGTGTAGATGTCCGGAAGATTTTACGTCGACATAAAAAGGAGATATTTCGAGGTATACATATTCTACTGTATTATGAGAAATGGAGAACAATTGCTCAACTTTTACCGCTGGGTTTCCAATAAACACTGGTACTTAAGCTTTGAAGTGAGCTTTTTTTAGTGATGGATTAAATTGCATTTCATCCAACCGCGTTTCAACTAAGGACAACAAAGCCAAGCAAAACCGCACACGAAACATCTCGTAGCATCTTTAGTTTGCTCTTCTAAATAGTCAATCGTAACTACTCGGATAGTTCCGTGAGTTAAGAAATACACCATAAAAAAAGGTTAAAATATTTCGGATAAATTGTCCCCTGCTTAAAACACATGTCCTATATTCATCCCCGTTGAGTATTTCAATGTATATGGAAGTGTTGAACATCGTTTCATATCATACTTTCTGATCGGTAAATCATAAATAATGGTGAAATTACAAGTTGTGATATATTACTGTTTTCTTCGTTAAATCAAATTAAATGACTATTGAGATTTAACATTTAAGATCTGTATTTGGAAACAAACGTACAATGAAGGACGTCTTACGAGAAACAATATGGCGACTTCCATATCATTTCAGCGGTGTTTTCGTTATATAAACCCGGACGGTTCAGATTGCTAAATAGTATGATAAAGACGCGCGAAAGAACATACAATGACATCTCCGAGAATCCTGCACCGGATCAACCTGTTATATATGCACAGGTTGATCCCAGATATCACTTTAATCCTACCTAGATTTTCGTTTGGTCTTTCGAATGAGATTTATTGTTCTGCCATCGCGGCGAAAACTTCTTTTTTTGGGAAGAACATCAATTTAAAAGGTTTTACTGTGAATGGGCCAGACAGTTTGGCTTATGAGACACTTCTCACTGATTATACCAAATATCTCCCAACTTCTATCACTTTGCCAATCGCAAAGTAACTCGTAAAGTGGGTATAAATCGGAAACCATTATTTCAACTAGCTCGCGGCTTACGAACCGGCCATTTCGGAACAAGACACACGAGAAACATTTTCCGGACAGACGCCTGCAATGGGCCTCGAACCTTCGACCTCCCCGTCCCGAGGCGGACGCCTTTACCACCAGGCCACTGTGACAACATTATGCCATTATGTACATTGTACATGTGACTAGTACTTTACAAATTATGTACTTTCTCCAGTGTACTTTAACGCCCGTGGCAGCTAATTAAATGGTGGTATTTAGTCTAGTTCTTGTTTATAATTCATCAACTGTTGGGGAATCGTGAGCGCGCATTTCTTTACATCGCTGAGGGTCGCGAATTGTTGATGGGTTCCGTTGTTGTATTTGCTGGATAAAGCAATGAATAACACACAATAAGGGCCTGCATATCCAATTCAAAGTTTAGAGACTCGAAGATCGAAAACCGGAAGTTCGAGGTAAAGACATTCGATATTAAACGATGAACTTGAACTTCGTCTGTATATGGATATCTAAACTTATGAAGCACTTTTAATTTTGAAAAATAAATGTTACAAGTCAAACGGACCAACCGTTGGTAGATCAAATGGTAGATATTACTTACTGGAATGCGCTGGTCATGAATTTGGACAGTGGGCGGCTAAAGCTTTTACCGACGTTCGACGAAGTCAACAATGGATATTAAAAACCCCGTAATGTATGATTGAGCCTTGACAGTTTTGTGTGTTATTTTCTAACAGGTATATTTGTTGTCCCGATTGATTTTACGTAAGATTTCTTCATTTACCACTCATTCTGAACTCATGTCAACGCTCATATAGCAAATGACTTATGGACAATTATGACATACATATTGAACTGTTTTTGCTCTAATATTTCTACTCAAAACTTTTAGTCTTGATAATTGCCGTGTTATAATGACTTTGTGGTGCGTAACATCTTCAGTGCACTCATTCTGTCACCATTGAAATACTATTCTACTATGACAGAATCAGTCTTTGCTCCTTATGATTGTTTCTATTTTCATGAATTTTGTTTTGCTCAGATGGGCTCCAATTTGTACAACTGGGCCCTGGTGAAGGTTACGGACATTCGCTAGAATAACATGAGTCTGTGTCAGATATTTCAAAATCAATAATCAAGCAATTATTTTCTATCACCAGACGGGTGGAGAAATAGCAGGACATTTGGTCTAAAGTAAAGCGTTGACAACAAATACACTGTCTTCTCACAGGTGTTAGCGATTACTCAGGTCTCAAGCTCGGAAATGTTTGTAAATCAAGCTGTCTGCGCCTTGGGAAAAGAACGGTCGAAGAGCATTCGCGTTAATTTTCGATCTTTACAGTGTAATGAATCGTATATTCTAATTCCAGCAAGATTTTGACCAGTCATTCCAATTAGAATTCGTGGCAGACTTATATTTTCGCGAAAGCATCATGAAAGTTTTCTTGGAACATTTATGCAAATTTGAGAAACTGATGCTTTGGTATTGGGGACATTCATGTATACGTATTGAAATCATAGCTGATCACTAGACATTAGTGTTTTCACCAATCGGATAAATTTGTGTCTTTGAACGGTTGCTTTGCTCCGTTCGACACACGTTCATTAACCCTTATGGTGCTGGGACGACTTCATGATTATGCAAACAGGCCATCCGCCAAGTAAATAGGTTTTGGAAAGCAGACGACAAAAAAGTATATTCTTTAGAAGATTATATAGCATTCTAAGGGTTTAAACTAAACGAAGATACCCCATTCCGTGGAAGGGCTCACCAGGAATCAGGCTGCACAATCATCATTTATCGATCCGAGCCGAGAATTTACTCCTTGACAAGTCCATTGACTTTTCTTATGCAGCGGACTTGAACAACAGCCATGTCTTCAAGATTGTTTCATTCGATACAATGTATTAATGTACGTTTCGGCTTAAATCGGCCGTTCAGCGTATTATGTCCGATTGCCCAGTGGATTATGGTTTATATGTTTTAAAATTTACCCGATCTTTATTAAATAGTTTAGAAACACTTCGGCCCCTTTGATGTGGCTTTTTCCCGCGTCTGTCTCCTAATTGTTCGAGAGCCACTTGGACTGGTGACTAAATCCGTTTCACTCATGTTTTAAAGTCGACTTTTCCAAATTCAAAGCAGAAGCCGACGAAATATATAGAGTATCCAAAACTTTCGTTTTTTGCTTCGGATATTGTTTAGAAATCATTGTAAGAAAAGAAACATGATACTGTACTCTTTAAGAACAATTAATCTATTCGTCACAGGGATTTCTGATTCCTTCTGCAGCATATTTGTCAAGAATAGGTTTTGTGGTGTAGTAAGGGTTAACCCATTACCAAACAAAAACGGCATTTTACAATTTTGTTGCAGACGACTCTCGAACACATTGTGGGAAAAGAAAAAAAATGCTCGTAAAGAGCATTTTTTCCTTTTCCCACAATATTAACTGCCCTATCAGAAGATTAATGTCCAATTTAACCACATTTTGTAATTTCGTCTGCAAACTCTTCCAATTTGGGACAATCGAACTGTTGGCGTTTGGTAAAGGGTTTAAGCCATTTTGGGCCTGCCTTCCCCTCAAGTCCATTTCACTTTGTAGGCTTCTTGAACCCTTTCTCGTCTATGTGCTCATATCATACATCGGAATGTATCCGTAAACATTGAGGGAATGACAGACATAATTCCCTTTTGAGTCACGTATTTGTTTTGTTTGAGTTTTTGTGACTCACATGGTCCAGTGGTCAGGTAGGGTAGTTTAAAATCAGTTATAGGGTCCCTCAGAATAAAATCAGGGCCCGTGTGTCCGGAACTTACGTAAGTGTGATATCTTGCTTAGACTAAAAAGTCTTGCTCAGCTTTGAGTATCAGAATAAGCATTGATGTTAAGTTGCGACCCAGAAAAGAACTCATACCCAACTTTTTGAGTACGCAATCGTTATTATTCGAGAACATAGTCCCTGGTTATGTGAAATTACAATCGAGACAATATGCGATAAAGCCTAAGCTTTAGTCTTTTAGTCATGTGTATGCAGAATTTCATAAACTCATTGGTTTACCATATGTTGTGTATACTCGTTAGAATCGGCGCGTTGAGAAGATTCTGGTGAGCAATGACAGAGTAGAATTTCGGAAATAAATGAAGACTAAATCATTAATGCACTTTTTCCATGACCTGGATGCAGGCCAACCCTCCATTTTTTTTCAATGTTTGCCTCCAATTGCTACGATATATGCAACTCAAAAGATTAGGAGTATGTTACATGTAAAACAATGTGTTATAATGAAATGGCATTATTAATGAAACGTTCGTATATAATCATTGAGAACATGCTTCATTTTGTTTACGGTAGGGCTTAATTTGAAATAGATGAGAGTTAGTCTTCCGACTGACTTAGGTTGTTCCGATTGTTGTAGTCGACTTGAACAATACTTATAGGAAGTGAAGTTCGAGGTTTTCCTCTATCAATATTCAAATGGGCATTGCAATATAACTGAAGTACTCGTGTGTTATGTAAAACCATCACAAACATTGTAAGGTAAAATCACCATCCTTTTTATGGCCTAGATATATATCATATTAAAAAGATGCAACCCATATAAAGTATCTCAATATCTCAGACGAGTTTTTGCAGTATTAGCTAACTACTGTAAGCCAATCGTTTGAGGTTGGTGTTTTAACATCGTGCAAGACGGCTTTTTTGTAACAAAAGGGATATGTCGGCAGATAAAATCGTCTGGGAACTACTATCTCATCAAATGTCTTTTTCGAGTTTGTTCAGTCCCCGCACCCTTGCACCCCTTTAGTCTGCCCCACGACCCGTCTAGCATACGTCGTCGAGTTAAACCCTTAGTATGCTGAGTAGTTTTCTAAAACTATATAATTGTGTCGTCTGCTTTTCAAAACCTTATATATCTGGTTAATGCTGATGAGAAAAGATATTATAAGTAGCAAACAGGTTATATCACATGTCAGAAGCCAATTTAATTGGCGGCTGGTCTTGATCTAACCTGTTTGCGTAAGCATGAAGTCGTTTCCAGCACTGTAAGGGTTAACAATTAACATCATCAACTTGAAATCATCAACAGATGATACATGCCAATGAAGATCATTTAACTCCTTTTTTTCTTTATAAATTTACTTATAGATGCACTACGAAGGAGAAAGCGAATATTTATTTTTGTCATGATTGACTTTCGGAGCACCAACTTTGGTGTTCTTAAGTTAATCCTGTGTACTAACCTGTTTGCTACTCTGAGTATCTTTCCTTATTACAATTAAAGAATTATTCAAGGTTTTGGAAAGCGGGCGACATAAAAATATATTGTGCACCGTTAACTACGCATGTTTATAAACGCATCCTGTGAGTGTGCATTATGAAACATTGTATGGAAGAAAGAGTAAATACTCACATGAGCTAGGTCGAAATCATTCTTTTTTAAATAAATGGGCTCTCAGTTACACAATGATAAAAGTACATTAATTAACTAGAAATCCCACGGTCCCTCTCTGTGCCGGTTCAAATCAGCGCTCATAGGAATTCAAATTTATAGCTAGAGTCCTTATAAACACGGCAGGGAAAGGACATCTATTTTAAAGTTATGTTTTCTAACCATTAGATTATTCAATATGTCCTTAGGTTTTCAGTCATGGAGTTCCTGTAGACTGTTAACAGTTGGACAACATTCATAATACATTGTGTGCGACAGTATTGCAGCGGTAGAGCGTTCCCCTCTTGTACAGAGGGTCCTAGGTTCGATCTCCGTTTTGCGAGGTGAAAATGGCCGGGACTCGCCCTCAAATCGGCATAGGTACGGGTTTAGTATTCAGGAAGCAGACATCGAGAGTAAATCTAATTATCTTCAAGCTTCCGTCACAATCGATGTACTATTAGATAAGTTTAAAATGAATATAGCAGACATCTGACGTGGTGAGAGTCAACGAGTTACCTTTGAGTTTAGAGGTGTTACACAAGGTAGCCTTATCAAACACTAGACAGCGGTTGTTTTTCCTAGAGATTTGGGGCGGTCCCTTTGTGGTCGAGTTTAAATACAACTACCGCTATTACCCCATCTGTGGGTAAATTCACTTATAACCGTATGTTTTGCTAATGTATTAAGAATTTAGTGCCGAGTCATTCAAGATTTTTTTTTTAAACTTTAAGAGTCATTTATACGTCACGTGCACTTTCCACTTTAGCATTTTTACGCTCTTATGTCCGACAAGATGGCCACGCCCATGACGGAACAGGCATTTTTTACTTTCTTTCACCTACATTGCCAATGATAGCCACAATGTGTACTCCCGCATGAGTTGACCATCAAATATCCGGTTCTGTTGGTATATGATAACCCATGCTCTATGACGGTGTTACATCTAACACTCGGCAGAGAAATCGCAGTAAAACACCGACTGTTTTAGACATGCGCATCCGTCGACTGCAAATTCTCTGCCGAGTGTTAGACGTAACGCCGTTTTAAAGCATGTGTTATTATATACCGCCTGGCGGTTTTTTATTCATGAACATGAACCTTTTTATGTTGTCCATACATTTTATTTATCACTCACAATCATACTAATGTAATGGATTCCCCGTGCTCCAATGCCTAGATTGATCCTACATCTTACATCCGCGTATGACTTCCATGTAAATGTGCTTCCTCTCGGTTCATTTTTCAATTGGTTCGATAACCGGCTCGGGCGGACTCGAACCCATAGGTATGGAAGTTATCCGGAAGACACTTTAGGAGATTTTGGAACATAATGGAATGGGTAATACCGTCAAGTATCATAGTACTTAACAGAAAGTCCTTTGATTAGTTATAACTTATAAGATGAGCCCATCAATGGGAAGTGTTAGCGGACATCAAAATGCTCTTTTATTGT
The DNA here is from genome assembly GCA_947846245.1 of Cerastoderma edule. NCBI lineage: Eukaryota > Metazoa > Mollusca > Bivalvia > Cardiida > Cardiidae > Cerastoderma > Cerastoderma edule. The sequence goes on from OX401410.1 coordinate 33,206,801, forward strand.
TTCACATCGGTTGTGAAGAAAGCTTTAAGATTGGTCAAAGTCACTTTTGATGACTTCAGTGAGATATCTTTCCTTTCTTTTTAAACAAACCTTAAGAAGAGAAGAGATCGGTCGAATTATTATTTGCAACCCTTAACTTGTTTTGTTCTAATATCTGATGAAAGATTAATTGTCAGGTTACAAACTCTTTCAAGTTTTGGTTGTCTGGTTACAAAATTCTCGTACAAATACCATAATAATGTTTGTTTAAGAAATAATGCTCCTTTCACTGATTCACAAACCTTGCATGTATGTTATTCGTGTCTTAATCCTTACAGTGCTGGAACCAAATTCATTCTTATGCAAACAGGTTAGATCCAGGCCAGCCATTTAAGGTTCTCGAAAGCAGACGACACACTCTATTTTTAGAAGGTTACCCAGCATTCTAAGGGTTAGATATCTTATTATGTAGGCTAGAGATCGAGAGCCTGAACAAACATTTCTATTTCCGACTCAAACCGAAAGAAACTCGACTTGGGCGGGAAAGTCTTTCAGTGACCCGGAAGTGACGTGAACAATGTAAGCAATGAAATGCATTGTGGGGGATTTCGACATCGCTTCGCGTAGGAATAATATACCCTGGCGTGACACACGTTTATTTATCTAGGCGATCGATAGGCTTGTTGGTATAACCGTCAATTGATAGTGTATTGATGATCGTTTATCTGTCTTGTTTTAGTTTGATTTTCCCACATCGATGCCAAAATAATATTTATGTTGTTAATGGTGGGTCACGGGTTCACACCTACCAGATGCTATCGTGACATCTGCCAGGCGAAAGTGATACAAACCCTGTTTTTCATTTAGGTTGTATCATTTAGAATTGTTAAGTAAAAATTTGAACGTAGTCCTTGCTGACAAATTTTACACTCAAGTCAAAACATTTACTTTGATATTGATTGTGACAGAAGGTTGAATGTTGTCAATATTACTCTTAATGACTGTTTCGTTAAATAGTGTTCGTGACATCTTCCAGGCGAAAGTGAGACCAACCCTGTTTTTCATTTACCGATACGATATAGTAATTTAGAATTGTTTAGTGAAATATTGAAGTATTTGCAAACAAATTTTGCATTTAACTCACAGCATTTATTTCTATATTAATTATGATTTTGGAACGGGCCAATCGCTAATGTTGTTTACACTTGAGGCCCAATCCTTTTGCATTATACTGTTATGATTAGTATGTATGTGTTGTATTTATGTATGATTCGTCTTGCTTTATGTTGTACATAAATCAAGTGAATGTTTTCTTTTTTGCAATCAAATATGATTAAACTAAAATTATGACCGAAGCTTGAATGTTATCAATATTACTATCGATGACTGTTTCGTTATAAATGTATAGTGCTCGTGACATCTGCCAGGCTTAAGTGAGACCGACCCTGTTTTTTATATTCACCGATAAAGTTGTACCATTTAGAAATGTTTGGTGCATTTTTGAAGTAGTAATACTGCCGTATTTTGCATTGTAGTCCGAATATATTAGAGATACTAATGTAAATTACCATGAAAGTGTATGTGTCAAAAGTCCTACAATGAGTAATTACTTTCATGTGGAGGAAAGGGCCCTTCGTGACCCAATTGTTACGTTGTGGGACATGTAGGACTTGTGACACGGGATTCAAAGGTTCAACTCTCACCAGCAGCACTCGAATTAACAAGATATTGCTTAGTACTGGTGAAATCCAGAAATCTGTTAAATAACTTGCCGCGGCGTCGACTCTTGTAAAACCATATGGAAAAGGGGGCTATATTGGGAATGCACAATATTGTGCAGTTTTAATGAAGAAACATCTTGAGCATGTAAAGGTACACAATATTGTGTAGTTTTGATAAAGAAACACATTGAGCATGTAAATGTACACAATATTGTGCGGTTTTGATGAAGAAACACCTTGAGCATGTAAAGGTACACAATAGTGTGCATTTTTGCTGAAGAAACACATTGAGCATGTGAAGGTACACAATATTGTGCAGTTTTGCTGAAGAAACACCTTGAGCATGTGAAGGTACACAATAGTGTGCATGTTTGCTGAAGAAAGACCTTGAGCATGCAAAGGTACACAATATTGTGCAGTTTTGCTGAAGAAAAACATTGAGCAGGTAAAGGTACACAATAGTTTGCAGTTTTGATGAAGAAACACCTTGAGCATGTAAAGGTACACAAGATTGTGCAGTTTTGCTGAAGAAACACATTGAGCATGTAAAGGTACACAATAGTGTGCATTTTTGCTGAAGAAACACATTGAGCATGCAAAGGTACACAATATTGTGCAGTTTTGCTGAAGAAACACATTGAGCATGTAAAGGTACACAATATTTTGCAGTTTTGATGAAGAAACACCTTGAGCATGTAAAGGTACACAAGATTGTGCAGTTTTGATGAAGAAACACATTGAGCATGTAAAGGTACACAATATTTTGCAGTTTTGATGAAGAAACACATTGAGCATGTAAAGGTACACAAGATTGTGCAGTTTTGATGAAGAAACACCTTGAGCATGTAAAGGTACACAATATTTTGCAGTTTTGATGAAGAAACACATTGAGCATGTAAAGGTACACAAGATTGTGCGGTTTTGATGAAGAAACACATTGAGCATGTAAAGGTACACAATATTGTGCAGTTTTGATGAAGAAACACCTTGAGCATGTAAAGGTACACAATATTGTGCAGTTTTGATGAAGAAACACATTGAGCATGTAAAGGTACACAATATTGTGCAGTTTTGATGAAGAAACACCTTGAGCATGTAAAGGTACACAATATTGTGCAGTTTTGATGAAGAAACACATTGAGCATGTAAAGGTACACAAGATTGTGCAGTTTTGATGAAGAAACACATTGAGCATGTAAAGGTACACAATATTGTGCAGTTTTGATGAAGAAACACATTGAGCATGTAAAGGTACACAAGATTGTGCAGTTTTGATGAAGAAACACCTTGAGCATGTAAAGGTACACAAGATTGTGCGGTTTTGGTGAAGAAACACCTTGAGCATGTAAAGGTACACAATATTGTGCGGTTTTGATGAAGAAACACATTGAGCATGTAAAGGTACACAATATTGTGCAGTTTTGATGAAGAAACACCTTGAGCATGTAAAGGTACACAAGATTGTGCAGTTTTGATGAAGAAACACATTGAGCATGTAAAGGTACACAAGATTGTGCAGTTTTGCTGAAGAAACACCTTGAGCATGTAAAGGTACACAATATTGTGCAGTTTTGATGAAGAAACACATTGAGCATGTAAAGGTACACAAGATTGTGCAGTTTTGATGAAGAAACACATTGAGCATGTAAAGGTACACAAGATTGTGCGGTTTTGGTGAAGAAACACCTTGAGCATGTAAAGGTACACAATATTGTGCAGTTTTGATGAAGAAACACATTGAGCATGTAAAGGTACACAATATTGTGCAGTTTTGATGAAGAAACACATTGAGCATGTAAAGGTACACAATATTGTGCAGTTTTGATGAAGAAACACATTGAGCATGTAAAGGTACACAATATTTTGCAGTTTTGATGAATAAACACATTGAGCATGTAAAGGTACACAATATTTTGCAGTTTTGATGAAGAAACACATTGAGCATGTAAAGGTACACAATATTGTGCGGTTTTGATGAAGAAACACATTGAGCATGTAAAGGTACACAATATTGTGCAGTTTTGATGAAGAAACACATTGAGCATGTAAAGGTACACAATATTTTGCAGTTTTGATGAAGAAACACAGTGAGCATGTAAAGGTACACAATATTTGCAGTTTTGATGAAGAAACACCTTGAGCATGTAAAGGTACACAATATTGTGCAGTTTTGATGAAGAAACACATTGAGCATGTAAAGGTACACAAGATTGTGCAGTTTTGCTGAAGAAACACATTGAGCATGTAAAGGTACACAATATTGTGCAGTTTTGATGAAGAAACACATTGAGCATGTAAAGGTACACAAGATTGTGCAGTTTTGCTGAAGAAACACCTTGAGCATGTAAAGGTACACAATATTGTGCAGTTTTGCTGAAGAAACACCTTGAGCATGTAAAGGTACACAATATTGTGCGGTTTTGATGAAGAAACACCTTGAGCATGTAAAGGTACACAAGATTGTGCAGTTTTGATGAAGAAACACATTGAGCATGTAAAGGTACACAATATTGTGCGGTTTTGCTGAAGAAACACATTGAGCATGTAAAGGTACACAATATTGTGCAGTTTGATGAAGAAACACATTGAGCATGTAAAGGTACACAATATTTTGCAGTTTTGATGAAGAAACACCTTGAGCATGTAAAGGTACACAAGATTGTGCAGTTTTGATGAAGAAACACCTTGAGCATGTAAAGGTACACAATTTTGTGCGGTTTTGCTGAAGAAACACATTGAGCATGTAAAGGTACACAATATTTTGCAGTTTTGATGAAGAAACACATTGAGCATGTAAAGGTACACAATATTTTGCAGTTTTGATGAAGAAACACATTGAGCATGTAAAGGTACACAATATTTTGAGTTTTGATGAAGAAACACCTTGAGCATGTAAAGGTACACAATATTTTGCAGTTTTGATGAAGAAACACCTTGAGCATGTAAAGGTACACAATATTGGGCAGTTTTGATGAAGAAACACCTTGAGCATGTAAAGGTACACAAGATTGTGCAGTTTTGAAGAAGAAACACTTGGAGCATGTAAAGGTACACAATATTTTGCAGTTTTGATGAAGAAACACATTGAGCATGTAAAGGTACACAATATTTTGCAGTTTTGATGAAGAAACACATTGAGCATGTAAAGGTACACAATATTTTGCACTTTTGATGAAGAAACACCTTGAGCATGTAAAGGTACACAATATTGTGCGGTTTTGATGAAGAAACACCTTGAGCATGTAAAGGTACACAATATTTTGCAGTTTTGATGAAGAAACACATTGAGCATGTAAAGGTACACAATATTGTGCAGTTTTGATGAAGAAACACCTTGAGCATGTAAAGGTACACAATATTGTGCGGTTTTGATGAAGAAACACCTTGAGCATGTAAAGGTACACAATATTGTGCAGTTTTGATGAAGAAACACCTTGAGCATGTAATAGTACGCTGACAATCGCGATATATCCGAAATAAAGTTAAGAAAAACGTAGACTTGCAATCAGTTCAACAAAAGCTGCTTCAAAAGAATTACTCCGGTACTTCTATAATTGTCTGTTATCAAGTTCGATTTTTTCATTTCGCAATAAGAAAGCGTCTAATGTAACAGTGTCTATCGGTGTTGGACTTCAGGGCCTGTTTCACAAAGATCTGTACCTTAATCCTTTCCAAAACAACCAATTGTCGACTGTCCCAAATTGAAAGAGTTTGCAGACGACATTTCAAAATGTGATGAAATTGGAAAATAATCTTCTGATAGGCCAGAAAACGTTGTTGGAAAAGGAAAAATTGCTCGTCACGAGCAAATTCTCCTTTTCCCACAATATTTTCTAAAGTCGTCTGCAACAAATTCGTCAAATGTCGTTATTGTTTGGGAAAGGGTTAAAGGCGCTTGTTCACAGATATGCAGAAAATTGGAAATAAGGAATAACTTCATTAAAAAACAACACAACAGCTGTACTGTTATATAATATATACTGAGGAATAGTCATTGTAAGAAAAATAAGATCGTTTATAATTCTTTTAAGTATGTATATAGTGAATTGACATGTATTTTTATCTAAAAGTTTGGCATTGTTTTTGATATCTACAGCACATATAGATAGATAGCTGCTTCCTTAGTTAATTATGCCTTTAAAAGCTTCCTTTGATTCTATATCAAGGAACAATACAAAATATGTTGTGTTTTAACGACATTCAATTTGACTTTCAAATTTTCTCTTTTGTAAACAAGCACTTTTACGTCTGCGTAACAAAATAACCCATGATTGAATCTTTTTTTTAGAATATGATAAAGATTCAAACGGTAGGACTTTCGTCCCTTTCACATCTCACTTACCGCTTTTCTAACGTATAAGGTCTTCTTCGAGGTCGTTGTTAAATATTTTGAATGGAAAAGAAAATGTGATAAACAAATTGTAAAAAATGTATACATTTATGTGGGTTATGTTTAATACGAATGCACAACTTGATTAAACATACATGTTCCACAAAGGAACAAGACCAGCAAGTAGGATAATCTATGTATGGGGAATATAAAAACAGAAACTGGCAGGCCCGTAGTTGGGCATACGCCCGTACGCCCGGGCGTATCATCTTTTTTTGAACTTGAAAAAAAATAAATGTCTTTTAAAGGTAAAAAATGTGATAAAAAACAGAGCCTAAGGGGGGTTAGGGGTTAATGCTTAAGAGTTTGTCAATTATTTTCAAAGATTTTCAAGCTTAGCAAGAACAATTAACATCGCAAAATCAATAATTACTACAATGCTACGTGCGTTCATTGAATAAAAAAAGTACAGCGAAGGGACAGTACTGTACTCGGTGAATCTAAGTAGCCCCCTTACTAGCACTGCATCGTTATAAATCATTTTGTTCCGAATGAGATGTTTACGAGGCGGTCTTATTTTGAACAATGGCCGACGGGACCGATTTTATAGAGGGTATGACGGGGCCGCAAATATGTCTGGCAGGCTGAAGGGCGTTCAAGCCAGAAGCAAGCAGATTATGTCGATTGTGCGTATCATTAAAAACAGTCCAGCTACGGCCCTGACTGGTATGAGTTTAAAAGTGGGCATTTATTTGAAATGCCCGGTGTTTAAATCATTTTAAATAGAAAAGAAAAGTTCATAAACGAACTGTAAAAACTGTACACATTAAAGACATGTACAGTTTTTTTTGCCAGATCGAGCGTCGTAGAAACATTTTACTTTACGATCAAGGACGTTCTCTTGAGTTTTTCTGCGCACATCATCTGCGCATCCAAGGGAGATAATAATCTGCTACCGAAGAGGAACTTGCATACTAGTTGAACAAACGTTTTTATTCGGATGAAATTTACTGTATGCAATTTTTTCAAAGAATGATCATATTTTCCATATCAATATGAAAGGTTATTAACATTATTATATATTTCTCATGCATACTAAGCCCCCAGCTTCTATTTTTCAAGTTTTAAGTTATTTTAGTCGTTTTTATACGTTTTAATACGGTTACCATGGAAACTGTCATTTTACAGAAAAACCAACTCGTCAACAAATCTTTTTCTTCGCATTTTTTATTTCAAAAATAAATTTTACTTCACATATTGCAACATAAAAAAATTCTATGAAGGGACTTTTGAAATATCTTCATTTTTTTTGCAATATGCATATCAATTTTTATTGTTTTTTGTCAAATACAAAAAATTGAAAAACTGATTTGGATTACAAAAATTGTTCAGATTGTAATACTTTAAACTACAATTGAATTATAAAGTATTGATTGTATGAATTCATGTTTTTTGTGTTAATAAACCTTTCAGAAATGATTTTATCACCTTTGAAGATGGTATGGTCATAATGACATTTTTGCCCCAAACGGTTACCATGGAAACTGTCATTTTACAAAAGATCAAACCCGTCGACCTGCATTTTTCTTTTCATTTCTGAATTCACAATAAAAGTTTAAATAACATATCAAAAATTTAGAAAATTCTATGAAAGGATTATTTTTTTTATAAAACTGTAGAACATGTCCTTAAAAGCATTCTAGCGCTCAGAAAAACTGCAAAACTGGGTAATATGAGCTATAAATTATGATAGAATATGTTGAAACATAGCGAAACACCACAGGATCATAACAATATAACGCCTGCACTATTTATTATCATAGGCGTAGGAGCTGGGGACTGAGTATACTTTGCCCCCACCCACCCCACCCCCCAATATTCACAATGGCAAATGAAGATATTTAAAAAGCAAAATGAAAGAAACGAAATTTAACAGCAGAATAAAGATAAATGTGTATTTTTGTGCTTTATCTAATACCAATTCGCCTTTTGTTAAGAACAATAACCAAAATCTTTTTGACGTCATCATCACAAATAGCAATCTGAACACATCGGGTTTATCCAATGAAAACTCGGCTGACAAAAATACCCGGGAAGTTTTGATTGACGAAAAAAGTGTTCTAGGCACAGGGGTCCGAAGTTAAGGTATTACAGCTATGTATAAATCCATTTATGCATAGCCGTAAGACTATCATATTTTCGAACCCCTGTGGTTCTAGGGGGTCAAACTCAATTTTGTCTTCAATTGTTAGCTTAAGCTTAAACAATAATTAAGTTTTTTATCTGGTGATAATAGTCGAATCCGTGGCTGTGACAGCCTGGTCGCTGTCACTTTTTGTTTAGATCAATACATTTGATTTCCGCGTGAGATCGAGACCGGGTACATCCGTTTTTTCCGTTTTTCTTTTAGATCAATTTTGATTTCCGCGTGAGATCGAGACCTGGTATATCCGTTTTTTTCCGGTTTACTTTTTTTATTCTTTTTTATTAAAGATACACATTTTCATACGCTTTATTTTAATTCTTATAATGGTATTACATTTGTAAATGCATGAATAGTCATGAAAATGTTTGGGAACATTTATTCTTAGACCGGTCCTTATCTGAAGTTGCCCCCAATGTTGAAAACGCTTCTACGCCTATGACTATGTATTTTTCAAAGTACCATTTTCACAAATTTGGTGCCCACCAATTTAACTTCATTGTTTACATTCGAGTAACATCGAAAATAATAAGAAGCGCTCAGATTACTGAGTGACGATTACCTGGTAAGAAAAATCACGTGAAACACATAAAAATACTGTCATTTATCCAATATTAACAACTTGAACATTTAGAATTTAGATTTTCTTGTGTTTATTGGTTCCTAACGTTTCTCGGCTGACCTTGTTTTATCGCTAATTGTAAACAAACTATATAGTATTCACTCTTATAAAAGCATCATGTGAACGTGTTACAGTCTTAGTTCCTCTGTAAAAGGGAATTAAAAGTACTTTTTAATTATTCTAGAACTTTCACAATTTATGTGTAAATGAGCGCAAGTATGACTTTAAATAGTAACAAAAATATTACATAATATCACACTTCCACTAAATTGTTGTTTTAACACCTTAATTAACACGTTAGTCTTAGTTGTATCAAAATAAAAAGGAATATGAAAATAGAAAATCCTAAGATTCTAGCAGTCATATTGTCGAAAGAAAATATCAATAATCTGTGTGTTTTTTCTGGTTTAGACATTTTGACATATCGTGTCGTTCAAAAATGCCCTAAACGAGAAAACCTTTTAGAAACCCTTCTTGGTTTGATTTGAATTAACATCAGAGGGATATAGAATCTGTCAACTTTAAAAGGATATCAGAGAAATACTGCAATATTGAGTTAAAGCCTTCGAAACCATTGCGGCAAAAGGGAGAAATTGCTTCTCAACACCAAATGCTTTTTAAATACACCTTTTTCAAAGCATCATCATCTGCAAATGATAATTTTTCTCAAATTTGGTTCTGGAAAGCGTTGGTTTGAAGAACAGTGTCGAATTACACGTTGACTTAAAATATATAAAACTAACATTTAAAAGTAATGGCTTAATTTGGGCTTATTATGATATAACACGGAAGGGCTACATCAAAATATTATCGGTTGTTTATTGATGCCCGCAGCAATGTGAGACACTCTGAGAACAGTCCTGTCATTTTAGCACTAACGACTTGGAACAACATTTTGGGAGCGTTTTTAATTCTTTAAATAAACGTTTTATTTAATTTTCAACAAAGCCCGAGGCGTCATATCGCTTTCGTTAAATGTAGCGCGAAAATATGACAAAGGAATGACAATGCTAACGGAATAAGGTGGATGTAGATGGAATTATGTTATTATGTACATGTAAATAAATATAATAGGATTAAACTATCATGTATGTTTTCTCAAAGGAAAAGAACGTATTAAGGAAAATGAGAAAACAAAATAGGGTTAAGATGTCAGATATCATCTGGATTAAGACATAATTAATTAACGAGACAATAAAGATAATTCAGTTGTGTTATTCTTTTTCATGATTGTCATTTCCATATCAAATATATGTGAGATCTATCAGGGTACAATAGTTTAACAATCAGTTGTTAATGCCTTCAACAATTCTAAATAATGATATGTTTGTACTGAGTTGCTTGCAACCAGTAATAATGGTAATGACGCTTTAAATATAAGTCTGTGTTAGAAATTGTAATAAATAAAATAAAAATATATTAAAGTATTTGGCAAGCCATGAAAAATAAAATGTAAGATTCTATCTAAATTAATGTTTGGTAATAAGAAATCAGCATAAGAGGGGGTTTGTCGAAAAATAGGTTATACAAAATATAAATGGTAAAATAATAAAATCCCTTGATTATTTTGTTGAACATTGACACGGGAGGTATCATCTTTTCAATCAAATTTTCTGGAAAAAATGCTTGAAAGATTTTCCTTCAATGCAGCGAAATTATTGTTCTTGTCTTGGCACACGCAAAAATTAAAAACACACTGGCATAACTTATTCGAGGAGCCTCGGTTTGTTAAATGAAATTTGTTTAAATGTTGGTTATTTTTATGTCGCAGCAACAATGTTCGAAATTCATAGTGATGCTCATTTCTTTTTGTATAGATAGTCGAAACACAACTTCCCTCATTGGCCGGTTCAAACGTTTAGAACCATTGACTTTCCGTTAGTTAGCCGGTAGCCTTATATGAAATTAAATTAAAGTGTAAGTTTAGACAAATTTGTATACCAGCAAAACTTTAACCCGTACAAAAGGTGCTGGGACGGAGGGGTACTATACGGGCTTCTGTAAAATGTATCTGCAACATTATACTTGTTAAAAATACAATACGGTATGATTAAACTATTTCAATGAGAACTTAGCAGCAATCGAAATAGTGTTTGAATCATTTCGACCATATCACGAGGCTTCGTTTTATAAATAAGCGGCGAGAAGAAAAATATTTTTGCTGACATAGCTATTTCATATAGATGCACACGAGACAGTCTTTCGGATGATTACTTGAATGCAAAAGATTTTACCCGGCTTTACCATTCCTTCAGGGCAATTGAGTAAGGGGTCTTCTTCTATCCGTAATAGTCTATAACGATCCAAGCATCGTAATAAGAATGACAATGAAAATGTGGCAGTATATCTAAGCATGTGCAGACGTTTTGTGATGGATTTCAAAACCGTTGTAACGTTTTCAGATCTAAATACATATTCAGTCACTGTATACATGCTCTAATTACTTAAAGACGAACTTGTTTAATGTCTAATGGTTATTCGACAGTACGCCACATTCAAAAGTTAAGCTGTTATACAGATTCTATAAAAAATATTTTTTGATATCCAAGTTTCGTTAGATCTGTGAATACGTAGCTTTAAGAACAACTTCAGCAGAGTCTACAGGCCCCCGTTTTCGTGCACGAGATCGGATGTCCGTTTCAATATTTTGAAAGCAAATACGTTTAAAGCTTCATTAACAGATGGCCCATATCATATGAATAATAAAAGGTCGGTCGGCGAAATAACAACAAGACCAGAATGTTTAACAATAAACTTCTAACAGGCGTCATGCTTTGCATAAACAGTTTCGGCCGCCGTGGTTGGCAAAAAGTGGAGGACAATATGGTAAATGCTTGGTTGGTAAGAATGGTATTCGAAGCTGTTTTTGAAATACCAGTTTACAATGAATTAATGTGTATTAAGAACCAAAAGCTTTGCAATGGTTATGAGATCTACAGCTTATTAATGTACATGTATATACTTAGATGTATTGATTCTTCCTAATATGAATTAATACAAAATGGATAAGATATAGACACTTTAAAAATGAAAACAGAAAACAACATAAAGCATACAACATAAAAAGAGCATTATCATTAAAAACGATCATAAAAAACCCTGTATTTACAAATGAAAATATCATAGATATAGGAGTGACGCTAAATAAACATAGAAAAGTTGATAAATTTCAAAGAAAAAAAACTCAAAATGTTTTATATAAAATGTTCTTAAAGTACCAAAGAACTATCTTGTGCAATGACACCTTATTCAACATGCATTAACAAAGTATATATATTATTTACAAATAAACTAGCTATACGAAAACGCTTAGTTCGAAGGGTACCAACCAACAAATATTCCGTTTAACTACTGGTATAGCTATATCCTTCTGTTCATAGGGGCACCTGGGTATCGAGCGGAATCGTTTCGTTAAACGACCTACGGAAAACATTTGCGTAAGTCAAACCTGAATTACATGGATAGTATCTTGAATAAAGGTGCAATATTGTAAAGAGACACGTCATTGGAAGCGTCTCGGAGAGACGATTCCAATGACGAGTCTCTTTGCAATGTTGCTTATCTGAATATTGAAATAACCGGTAGTGTTGTTTTGAACATACGCTAATTCTTAGTATCAAATATTTAGTAAAATTCAACGTTGATTCTGTACCCCTTTCATCCTAACGCAGCTAAAAGGTTTTGATACTAAGTACTGTTGATGTTTCGGAATTATAATATTTTCGTTTGTATCAAATAGCCGCAAAATACACTCCAGTAAAAATATGTACATAGCGATATCCGACATTGAGGGCTTGTTTTGAAAATATTGAAAATAAATTGATTATGTTAATATAACACATTGTGTTAATAAAAACCATTGTCGTGTTTTACTGGTTGGTTGGTTAATATGGGTTTGAGGTCAATTTGAAACATATTTCAATTATATCATGCCGGTCAGTGAACCTGTCTTTGTATCCATTTATGATCATTATCGTTACTATGGATACAGTTTTACTAAATATTCTATGCTTCATATTTACGTAAGTTGAAAACAACATTCCCTCTTATTTCAATAGTGGGCTTAACAATATTGCAAAGTAACACATCATTGGAATCGTCTCTTCGAGACGCTTCCAATGACGTGTCACATTGCAATATTGAACTTTCATTTAGGCCACTATCAATGTTTATCAGAAATGACTTACGCAATTGTCCTTAAGTCGTTTTAGTAAAGTAGTACCTACTAATCTTGCCGTGTATATCTCGATTATGATCTCAGTGTTTCGATAATATTACAGTGCCACAATTACTTATTTATCTTTCCTGATATTTCCCCACCAGAATTGATCAAATTTTCACAAAAAGATTAGGGGTATCTCATAACGGCCAGTGTCCAGTCTTGTTTATCGCTGAATTGTCTTATCAGGACTAAAAAGAAAAATGTCCATGTCATCGACTGATTTTCCAAATGACCTGATAATTCATGAGAAGGCACTGAGGTTTTATAACACACCTTAGCACACCTGATAAAGGTGAATCACAATAGGCAATGTTGGTATTTGCTGGTTTGATTTGGTGGAGAAGGGTGTTGGGGCCGGCCATGGAAGCGAATTGCATCGCCCAAGTACATGTATACTTAAATCCAGTTGATCATTCATTATGTTCAAATTGGTTAAAACTCTAATAGTTTATACGAGTTGAAATCAATTTAACCTTTTCTTTCTTATTTACAGAGTATGAGGTAGTATTTACTCAGTTTAGATATGCATTAGGACAGATTTGAGAAATCACTTGGTCGAACAATTTTTCTTTGCCACAATGTCGAATACAGTAATGAAACAGTTTAAAGGTATTTGTTCACAAAATTTGAGGATATCTGGTATTTGATAATTAATCTCTTTAAAACTGCACAAAAGCTTTACTATCATATGATACACAATGAAGAATGGTCATCGGAAGAAATATAAACAATACATACTAAGGTAAATTGACGCTTCCTGAATTATGTTCAATGCTACTTCAAATTATATATCAAAACAACAATACAAAAGTTATCTTATTTCAAAGACATTTCATTATAACTTTCAAATTTTCCCCCCTTTCCAGAGACATATATATCTATGTCTCTCCTTTAACAAGTGGCAAAATATCCCGGATTGGTTGTAATGAGTTAATTTGTCGGTTGTTAGAGGTAACGTGCACGAAGCGTGTCACGTCGGCCATTAACGTCCGGAGAATATACCGAGAGACAGTGAATTATATCTTCAGGAAGCCATAACACACTGGACAGACTATGGCCATCGGTAATATACCTTTAAATATTATACACTTAACGACACATGTTTGGTATATCTCCTTACGTTTCCAAATTGATAAAACTTACAGGTGATAAAGTAACTTATGGGTCGGAAGCAATATTTCTTGGATTATTGATAGAAAAAGAAGGAATCGTTCCTTTAACCGATTTAATCAAATTAACACAGATGAAATATTATCTTATAAATTGGGCTATACCAGCGAATGGTATTAAAATGAATAGCTTTCTTTGTTAACAATGTTCGCCTGCATGTGCTCTCATTTCTGAACAGAACAGAACAGTTCTTTAATCTCTCAGGTACGATGTGTACAGCATGGGGTATTAAAATATTAAATTTAAGAACCAAAGTTACACGTAAAGTGGTAGGGAAAATATATATAGATGCGCCCGAGAATTTTAAGACATCTAAATATTAGAAAAAGGAAGACAGATTCATATATCTACTAACTCATCTTCCAGTATCTCTACCACAGACATGTAAGTCTAATATTATCATGGGGTGTGTACAGACGATAAGTAGCCCAAGATTTGAGAAAGAAAACCCAAAGCACACCAGTTGAAATGTCAAAAGTTACAATTATGGAAAATGATTAATTTACCTGTGGAGTATAACTGAACTGAGTAAGAGTGTCGGTCTCGGGGTACTATAGGTCTGGGTTCGTTTGATTAGGAACAGGGATTTGCCTTCCGATTTTCATTATTCCAAACTAATGAATGGTACGCAGGTATTTGTTATGTATCTAGGAGGCAAAACCTAGATTGATTGATCTACAGTTCTCCGCCATAAGGATTCGTAAAAATGAAATGGCGTACATGTCAGAATGTGTTAAGGGTTTAAAATAGCCATTCAATGATGTCCAAATCTGTATCGCATTCTATGTAAACTCAGATTCACGCTAAATCCAGATTTAAAAGCACCAACGACCTGACTTAAATGGTAGTGCCCAGAGACAGTCATTATTTAGTTCAAATCATTTCAATTTCGAAAGCATCTAATTGGCTCAATCAGGGTTCGAACCCGTGGCCCCTGTAGTCAAAGATAAATTCAAATTTTAGATTGACATCGCTTCTGAGATCTACCGAATATAAATGGTACTACTTTGATTAAGTGACGCTTTCTGAGTTAAGTTATATCTTCAATAGCTTCTTCTTAAACGATTGAAAACGCATCTTAAAAGGGAACTAAGTCATAATCTTTGAAACACATATGATTATTGAAAACAGATTTATACGGTGGCATAGAGGTGACAAATCGCCGTATCTCGTAAATCTACGGTGGCATAGAGGTGACATGTATGCAATTTTTCTCCCTCGTTAATCCGAGTTAGTAAGTCGGAATAACGACTTAAATAAGTCGTTATTTCAACATACTTACTCGAAATAACGAGACAACTAAGTCGTTATTTCGACTTACTAACTCGGAATAACGAGGAAAAAAAAATCACATACATGTCACCTCTATGCCACCGTAGATTTACGAGATACGGCGATTTGTATTTCTCAGTGCCGTACATTTCAGAAACAGCCTATCGCTTGACATATGTCACCGCTCGTAAAGAATCATACGCACAAAAAAACAATAACGATTGTTGAAAGTCCCCATGAAATCTAAACATTCAGCATATGCATAGATAATCACATTTCCTACAAATGTCGGGATATATTCACATTAACGCGCTTTAAAGCCCATTAAAAGTCATCGAAGTCTTATTTCTGGTGCGTTTAACATGGTAGCCGCGATAAAGTGACGTTTCAAATTAGAGCAGCCGAGCGTACAAGATGGCGGCTATTCGGTACATTTCGTCCAGGACCTCGTCTCTCGGAGTTACAAGTGGTCATACAGTACGCCTGTTACGGTTGAGATCTTGAATTTACATTGACTCCAATTTTAAATCAGGTACTTGAACCTTTTACCAAATGCCAAATTTTCGACTGTCCCAAATTTTAAAAAATTGTGATGAAATTACCAGATAATCTTCTGATAGGGAAGAAACAATGTGGGAAAAGGAAAAATTTCTCGTTATGAGTAATTTCTCCTTTTCCCACAACGTTTTCCAGTGTCATCTGCAACAAAGTGGTCAAATGTCGTTATTGTTTGGTAAAGAGTTATTAACTCTGTTGACTTAACAATAATTCATAGTTTTCTACCCTTAGCTAAATGCTGAAACATCAAGTTGGTCCATTAGATGTGAGACATATAGATACTATATTGGCTATGTCTGATTAAACTCTCAAAAACTGGAATAATGAACATCTCTCTCTCTATTTTTTCGTCGGAACATATTGTACAAGTACCTTGCGAAAATAGGTAGACATGCTGTCAAATCGGGCGGAGGCAGCGGAATTTATGATCATACATCCTTAACAAATAGTCCTGCCATAGGCAATCAAAACTAACTTTGAGAGCATGCAGGACTACCATCTACATGTTTTCTATCAGTTCATCTCTTACTAGCAAAACTCTTCACCAGAAGCAGAAACTCATAATTTCGAAATTGGATTTCAAAAATCCCAAAATGGAGGAATATGTTAAGCCGAGAACAGGTGGGGTTTGTTTTAAAGGACTTTGTGGATCCTGTGTGACACAGTGATTAAGGTAACAAACTTAGATCTCAATTAAAGCAAAAAAATTGTTACAACGCCATCTTGCTCAAACAGATTCAAAATTCTAATTGTAGATCAAAGTAAAAGTGTCCGCGGGTCCTTGTTTAAGGCTGAGAACTTGGGGATCTCGGGTTCGAGTCCCACCGATACCTCTGGTTTCGTGGGAGTCTCCTTTGGAAGGTCACTTTAGAGCCCTAGCCTAGTACTGCTGGATCAAGGGAAGCCGTAATAAAAATGAAAAATTGTTGGCACGGCTTTAAACACTATACAAGTTAAAGGACTTCGCATCGACCAGCAAGTCTTCAGTTACATTGAGACGCTCATTTCCACCCGATGGTTTAAAACCCATAAACTGGACAGCGCAAATCATTCAAGCGTCTAGGTTGATTATTAACGCTTGACCACATAACGCCACATTTTTTCATCTTGCAGCTAACGTCTTTCAAAACACATTGTGACAAAAGGAGAAATTGCTTGTCACAAGCAATTTCTCCGTTTGCCACAATGCCTTTTCAATCTATTCACATATCACAACAGAACTGAAATGTTTTTCACATCTTTACAAAGCATTTCAAACGTCGTCTGCTTCAAATGAAGGAAAATACTGTCTGCATGTAGCAAAAAGTAAAAATATCTGCAAGTCCGCCAGGTTGTGGTTTACATAGGTTTCAACAGTTTTTTAGTCATACCAAATATGTGAAAAGAAAAGTTCACAGGTCATAGTAAGCCCTTCACAACGGTTAAGCACCTTTCTATTATCATGTATTGATTTTGAATCCTCGACATACGCTTTGAATAAACTTACATACATGTGCATTAAACAAAAGGGCATACAGGAACGTAGCCAGCCTCAAATGGGGGAGGCCACAGGAAGGGGTGTACCTCATTCCTGTTGGCTGCACATGGGGCCTTCCCCACAAATTTATTTTTAAGTAGAAGTGAAAATGGTGAGATTTGGCGTATATTTAAAGCAATGCACAGTACCATTTCTTTTTCATTTTTGAAATTGATGTATCCCTGGCTACACCTCTGGCATACCTCCAAGGAATGATGGACGTGTACATGCAAGAAAACAAACAACACAATTATGTTAGTCCTCTTTATTGTACAAGAAATACAATTGTATACCCATATATATTATTTATATATATTAAATTCAATATAAATCAAATAAACCAATTAAAGTAATAAGTAACCAGTTGCCATAAGGCAACAACATAGAATCAAAAGAGATAACCTCCTCTTATATTGAAATTGTCATTTTGCACCAAAAGATTAAAACAATGCCAAAAACATCATTATAACCTAGCCATTGATAACATGGTATTTATGTCTCTGGTTATATTGATGTCATGAACCAGTTAATGCATTAATAAATAAAACACATTCTAAGAAGATAAGCACATTGTAAACGGTCATTGATTTTAACCTTATAGTTCTGTTTTGTAACATAAAAAACGTTTTCACAAAAGGGGAATATCAAAGGTTAAGTACGATACAATTTAAAGTAGTTCATGTTTGAGTCTTTTGTGCCAATCATATCTTAATGGTCAGAAAAGGTCCATTTGCATCATTTTCTTCCCCTTGATTATATTTTGAATTAAATTATCAAACAACATATCCAAAAGATCATCTCAAGATCTGGCATTAATCAATCCAATTATTGTTTTGTAGTTTTTCGAAAAAAAATAAAAAATATAAACAACAGAAACTAATTTGATTTATTATACATGAAATATTGACCAACATTCTTACAAACATGTATTATAATGCCTAAATTTTTTACTCTGAACACATTGAGATTTCATGAGTGATTATCATTAACAACTTTCTTAAAATGATAAATCTATAAACATTCATAACAGTATGGAAAGAAGCTTCAGTTTTAGGGATATTCCCATTTTACAGGTCTTAACCCTTTACCAAACAACAAATTTTCGTCTGTCGTAAATTAAAAGAGTTTCCAGATGACATTTCAAAATGTGATGAAATTGAAAGATAATTTTCTCATATGGCAGAAAACATTGTGGGAAAAGGAAGAATTGCTATTAACGAACAATTACTTCTTTTTCCACAATGCTTTCAAGAGCGTCTACAACAAAGTGGTTAAATGTTGTTATGTTTTGGTAATGGGTTAAGAGATTCTTTTAGATGGAACAATGCATAAGTTGTATACTAGTACACACTGGTCAGAGTTATAGATAAATGGCACATGACATTCATTATTTCCTTTTCATAAGTCCTAAATTGTTTGTACTAATCAATATAACCTTGCAACAGTCAATCTTGTTTTAACCCATTACCAAACAATAACATTAACGACATTTGACTAGTTTGCTGCAGACGACTTTGGAAAACACTGTAGGAAAAGGAGAAATTGCTCTTAACAAGCAATTTCCCCTTTTCCCACAATCTTTCTGTCCTATCCGGAGATTATTTTGTAATTTCATCACATTTTGAAATGTTGTCTGCAAACTCTTTCAGTTTGGGACTGTCAAATTTTTTTATGTTAAGTGACCATAGCCAAAGAAGACAGAATAATAATTCATAAGACAACTAGCAGCTTAACATGGAAGCAAGTCATTCACAAATGTCCAGTAAGAGCTCTCGATGTGTTGGGAGGCTAATTCTCATGAAAATCCAAATGCCGTCACCGGGATTTGAACCCACGCTGAGAGGGGCTTTGTGAATTCAAACACTAGGCCACCGAGGCCCATATTTAGTACAAATACATTTCAAAAGCCAAATCAATTCATGAACATATTTCTAAGTAAATTCCATCCATGGGATTCCCTACATTTGACCTTATGAACATATTTTACCTCATTTAGGAACCGAGAAAGCAACATTTGTTAGAAAAATAGTAATAGAAATGGCAGTGGCAAAAATGACAAATTGCTTGAAATGATGAATAAAACATGACAAAGTAAAATGTAATCCCCAAGAAACAAAAGAAAATACTGAAAGACATACAATAATGGATTCCCAATCATCATAAAACCTTTTTTGGTTCTATAATGAGATAAAATAAAAAGATATGATAAAAAATAAAACAACACCTTTTACAGAAGACACCAGTTTGAGACAGTGACAAAATCTATTGTCCAGTTCTTTCATGTATTAAAATATTGCATACTTTTCAGGTGAGAGATTGGTCTATGGCTAGAAATACGAAAATCCAAATCAACAAATGTCTTCACTTCTTCTTTAAAACCTATGTTGTGGGTATTCAATATGACTATCTTGTTGAGACAGTTGAGTACCCACAATAAAGGATATAGTTTGGAAGTTTGGAAGAACTTCATATACAAGACCATATCCCATATCAACTGGACATCTGGTTTGTTTATTTATGGTTTAACCTGTGTCAACAATTTAACAATTACCGGTATATTACGGGTTTTCCTCGATTCCCCAGTATTAGGTAATCTTGAACATTGCCACTCCTATGAAACCAAAGGTATCTGTAAGGCTTGAACCAGGGACATCTGAGTTCTAAGTCCACATCTTAACCACTAGGCCACACTGGACTCCTTGACCTCTGTATGTACAGTGCACCCCTACACCAATGGTTGGTTATTATTTGTAGAAGAAAAATACCAGGACGACTTCATCAGTTGTCTGTTCCCATCATAGAAATGCCACTTCACAATTATAACATCAGATCTAAAAAAAAATTTAAAAAACAATAATATAGAGGATATTTTAGCATTTATTTGTGAAGAGCGTGCAACAATGAACAGATGTGTGCTACAGGTTTGTGAAACGTAAACAAGTGAGCGGTAGAAAAATGTTTGAATATCTTTTTTATTACATTTCAAAAACATTTCTTGAAGTCTTTTATTCTTTTTGTTATAATTTGTAGTGATTTTCAAAGAAGCATGTGAATGAATATGACCTATCTAATTTTTCATTGCTACATTATTATGATGCCATTTATCTCGGATTTCTGACTTTAAATTGTTTGTAATAGTAATTCTTTTTGGTATTTTTGATGGATTTTATGGCTATCAATGGGTTTGTTTGTCAAAGAATTAGACCTTTTACCAATTTGATTGGCTTAGATATTTGAAACAATGGAAACTGTTGCAAAAGAATCAATATTGTTCCTTAATGTGTCAAACGTTTGAATATCAATGAAACTAAGGGTACTTCAGCTTTAGCGTAACTGTGACATCAAGCAAGCATAATGAAAAAGAAAAAAATGCTTAATTCATCTGTTAGATAAGTGTAAAATGTAATTGCATATTTTTACACTTAAAAACAGGCAAAATCGAGTAAATGAATGTCAGGAATTAAAACAAAAAAAAGTTATCAATAATAAATTTAATCGACATATTGAATCCCTAGAAGAGCACAACATTCTAAAGTTGTGTTAAAACACTAGCATGTGTTGCCCAGGTTGTTGGAGAGATCAATATAGTGCAGTGTGTTACAAAATTCATGTCAAACATCACATGACAAGAAATATATCATATTGTCATAAAGACTTTGCTTCTTTTTCACAATTAATAGGCAATTAACTTATCTTTAGGAGCATAAATAAGTGTGCTGACCACGGCCATGTGACTGAAATACTGTTGAAATGCATTTAAGTATTCAAATCCCAAATTCATCATCTTTCCTCTTAACCTGTAGAATGCTTGGTAATTTTTCAAAATAGACTTTTGTGTTGTCTGCTTTCTAAAATGTAAAATATCTGCTAAATTTTGATGAGGAAAGATACTCAGAGTAGCAAACAGATTAGATCACAGGTCAGCTGCCAATTTACTTGTAGGCTGGCCTGGATCGACCCTATTTGCATAAGCATGTAGTCAGTTCCAGCACTTTAAGTCTTAAAGTAGAATATCAAAAACATGGTTTGATTAGAAGAGGAGTCAACGGGAATGTTGTGAAAAACTTTTTTTCTATGATCTTACCTTAATATACTATTACGCCATTGGCCTTGATTTCATCAATGCCAAATCGGAATCAATCATTTCAGCAACCAAGGCCTGAAAAAGAAATAAAAAGTTCAACTGAAGCATGACTCCTTAAAGTTGCTTGTTCAAATTTAAAAAAAATTGAAACTCAAAATAAAATAGCGCTGAAACAATAGTTTTCGTGATGATGTATCAAATAATATTAAAAGTTGCTAAAATGATTTAAGAAATGTCACTATATCTAGGTATGTACGATAAATAGGCATTTAATCTCAAAACCATTGAAAGGCATTGGATTTCATTTACATTTTAATCCATTCTTTTAAGGTTCCAATGGCTTTTGTCCAGTGTGTATTATGAAATAAAGCTTTTGTACAGTTTAAAAGAAATAGTTTTAATTGCTAAATTTCCTCACATCTGTGAACAAGCAGCTTTAATAGGTTTGATATTTTAAAAACATTTTAAACAAGTATAGTCAAGATTCATATTTTAACATTTTATTTCAGAAAACCAATAAAACATCCCAACAAGGCGTTCTTTCTATTCAATGTTTATTTTTTTCCTGAGAAATAATCACCAATATCTACTAGACTTGCACACCCCGAAGAGTCGTCTGTAAAACTCTCTCAATTCCTACAATATAAAATGTGTTATTTGAATGAAGTATTTAATAAAGTTACTCACATCAAAGGTATACTTGGGTTCCCATTTCAATGTGGTCTTTGCTTTGGTTGAGTCTCCTAAAAGGAATTCCTGAAAAGAAATTAAGTGAAATATGAATTATTCCATTTTTCGAAGCATATTTTGACTTCTCGATTATTTCTATCATTTATTTTATATTTTCTCTGAGACAAACCATCATGAAGTACACATTTGCAGTAGACAAACAATGGGATACAATGAGAAATAACAACAATTTTCTCACCATGACCAGCCACATGTTCAACTTTTGCGAAAATGATTCAATGTTTATCGATCAATATCTCAACAAAATAATGTGCAAATTCTCCTTTTGTAACAATAGTTTCTAATTCAATATAATTCCATAATGCAATTCTTCTAATGATACTTTAACCATTAGTGCTCGTACTGACTTCATACTTATGATACTTTAACCATTAGTGCTCGTACTGACTTCATACTAATGATACTTTAACCATTAGTGCTCGTACTGACTTCATACTTCGTACTAATGATACTTTAACCATTAGTGCTCATACTGACTTCGTGCTTATGATACTTTAACCATTAGTGCTCGTACTGACTTCATGCTTATGATACTTTAACCATTAGTGCTCGTACTGACTTCATGCTAATGATACTTTAACTATTAGTGCTCGTACTGACTTCATGCTTATGATACTTTAACCATTAGTGCTCGTACTGACTTCATGCTTATGATATTTTAACCATTAGTGCTCGTACTGACTTCATGCTTATGATACTTTAACCATTAGTGCTCTTACTGACTTCATGCTAATGATACTTTAACCATTAGTGCTCATACTGACTTCATGCTAATGGTACTTTAACCATTAGTGCTCGTACTGACTTCATGCTTATGATACTTTAAGCATTAGTGCTCATACTGACTTCATGCTTATGATACTTTAACCATTAGTGCTCGTACTGACTTCATGCTTATGTATAGAGGTTAAGTCCAGGCCAGGCGCCAGGAAAATTGGCGGCTGGCCTGTGATCTGACCTGTTTTTTAATCTAATTATCTTTCCTCAAGAAAATTAAGCAGATATTTAAGGTTTTGAAAGCAGACGACAGGATCTTACCTGTTTGCATAAGCATGAAGTCGTTTCCAGCACTATAAGGGTTAACAAAAGATTGTTGTGCGGTACTACATTGTATTGAGTTTATACCCATAGCATGGACAGGTGTGCAGACCTCTGTGATATGACCAAGATACTGTAGAAACCCAACAATATGATGTGTATACATCAACAAGTACATATTTATAACAGAAATGGTTCATCACCCATCAGTATGTATGTATGTAAGGAGAACACATATAATCCCATTACAATGCTATAAACAAGTACTGCCTGTACAAATAGTACCCCCATCTCACTGTTTGACATGCTATAGCTGGAGGCACTGATGGCCAGACATGCCACCACACTGCTTCCATGATAACATGAGGGGGAGGCGCTTTTAGACTTCAACTAGAATGCTGGGTAATTTTCTAAAATAAGATCTTTGTGTGGTCTGCTTTTCAAAACCTTAAATATATGCTTATTTTTGTTGAGAACAGGTAGTTAGAGTAGCAAACAGGTTAGATTACAGACCAGCGGCCCATTTACTTGGCGGCTGGCCTGCATCTAACCTTTTTGCATAAGCATCAAGTAGGTTCCAGCACTATAAGGGTTAAACTGAATGAAAAGTTTCCTTTATGGTTCTAATTTAGCTTTTACACTTCATAAACTGACTAACTTAATTTGGCATTTAGTCTCCTTAAACTGACTGAATAAATTCTTCAATTGGTTCAATTTAGCTTGAGTTATTCAAAAACTGACAGACTAAATTCTTTGATTGTTTCAATTTGGCTTTTTCTTGTTTTAAAGTAACTGATCCTTGAATGCCTGGCACAAAATCAAAGGCAAAATCATCAGCATTTCATTAGTCAGCCGCTAGACTACCTCTACATCTTATTAACATCCTAATACCATCAGCAGGATTCAAACCCATGCAGAGATGGGCTGTGTAATTTCAAATTCTGTACTCTAACCACTAAGCCCCTTTAAAAATGAACAAGTATGAATAAATGTATTGAATATTGTATACATTAAGGAGAAGGGATAAAAAACAAACACTACCAAGGCACTGGCCATAATCCCTGTGAGAAACTGACTCGGCCCAGATCATTGTTTTGGGAAAACCTACCTTTGTTTCTTTTTCCCTTTCAGTCAAACGTTTACTCAGATAGGTTTTATATGTACCCAAAAAGTTTAATTTGAAATAAAAATAATTGTTTTGCCACTGCTAGTATATGACTATCATGGGAAAAAATGGTAAATAGCTGAATTTTCTTTAAAGATTTTGCACAAATGAGCTTAATATCCACTATACAAATGACCAACATTTACTAGTAATGATATTTGCTCATTTATGTATCAATGTGAACGAAAATCTCTTTTATTTGCATCTAAGATAAATTCTAGCATCCATGGCAAACAAGGTGTTTGCCATGGATGCTAGAATATATCTTAGACACTGTAATAATCCTTCTTTCTAACTTTTTCCAAACCACTGATAGTTTAAGTTCCATAAAACCATGGAAATCCAAGAAACATGTAGAAATGAGAATTGTCCCCATGTCATTTCAGCAAGGCATTTCAAATATTGAATTAGGAAATGTCACATTTTAATTCAGCCCTCATAACAATAACTCTTGTTGACAGGTCTAATAAGTTGACACATAGATACACTTGCTTGACCAAGAGAACAGTTAAAGTCGAGTTAAATAGAACAACAAGAAATAAACAGCAAACAACCATGTAACATAAGGTTAACAAATTTTTTTTATGGCAAATCATAACAGGTATTTTCAAAATGTTCTTAGTTTTTATTTAAAAAGCTTGGAAACCAACAGTTTAAAAACATTGAGAAAAAGGAAATTACTTATCATGAGCATTTTTCTTATTTTTCCCCATGACATTTATGTAAATCAACCTTTTATATAATTTCTTTTTTCAAGGTGATTTTGTCACTGTAAAACATTGAGTGAATCTTTTCAAATAAGACTTATGAAATGAAAATGGGGAAAAAATTAAGTTAATTTCTGAAAATACTTTATAAATCAAAGTCCTTCAATGTCTTGATTTTCTGTTTTTCCTTGAATTTAATCGTAATAAGCAAAAAGAGGAAAAGAGAACATAGAGAACATTAATGATGAAGTACAAACTTCTCCAAATTGTATCTTCTAAGACATGTCTAAAGAATGTTTACACAAGAAAAAGGCTTAAAATTAAGCAATGAAATTCATTATTGACATTAGCAATGTACTGTAAATAACCCCTTCAATAAAACTATTTATGAAAGGGCAGCCAACAGTTAGCGAAATACCATGAACATTTATATTAAACAAATAAAGCCCGATCCGCAAGGAATTGTTACTTTTCGTTAATTCAATTTTTCATGATACAAGGATATGTATATATTTTTATAAACGCTAAATAAATGTTTGGCGTAGAAATAAATTTGAACCATGTTTACCTAAAGGCTCTTGGTAGGTAAGCGAAAGGTTACCCCCTTTTCAAACCAACTCCTGAATTATATGTGACTTGGCAGATAGGGTTAAAGGATTGAAATTATTGCAGTTAATACAGAAAACCATCCTCCAATTTCTTCTTTTCTAGAAATATTTTCTATACCAACATGTAAATTGTAATCAATCAGGTAATAAGGTAGGCTGGCATTAGCAAACCATTCACATCATCAGAAAAATATCCTTGCATAATTATTGGTTGGTTGGAATGGGATTTTACAATATATCATTTATTCCCCTTTTAATCATAATGGTGATCTGAACACCAATCATTAGTTTTTGTATTTTAATTGTGTTAAGAGGCCACCCTATGGGATAGAGTAAATTGGCTGCTTAAGACAGGTTGGCTGCTTAACACAGTTTGATTTACACTATAAATCTAACAATGGGACTTTCTGTAGTGGCTGTTTAAGGCAGGTTGGCTGCTTAAAAGGGTGGCTGCTTAACACAAGTTAGACTGTATTATTTATATTCACTTCTTACATGAACATGATTGATTGTTCAATGGTGAAAGATAATAAAAAAAAATGTCCAAATGACTTCATTACATATAGGAAGGACCATAAGCCAGGTTTCAAACTAGGGACTCCTATATTCAAAGTCAATAAGAGCAACCATTCTGCTAAATCTTCTCCATTAACTGGGTTTCACTCTTCTAAAGTTAAATGAGTTTGCAGATAACAACTAAAGATTCAATGTATTTGAAAAATAATTTTCTAAAACCATCAAATTATTTATTTTTAAGGGTTTTACATCACAATAACATTATTTCAGTCATTTTGGGAATACCAACTTTTAAAATGACTATCTCATAGAAGAAGAAATTAATCATTTTAAAATAAAATGTTTTCTATGGATAAACTGACATCACAGATCTATAAAATTATATGAAACTAGATTATTGACAAATATTATCGCACGCTTTCAATATCCTGTGGTGCAGTTATGGTACATGTTGTAGACAAAGAAACGCATAAAAACTGTTTATTTCGTAAACAGTAATCCGAATCACCCATAGTTAAGCTGCAGTATTTTTCGATACCATCATAATGTGGGTCTCACAAATATTTGACTGTGCATGTCAAAACTCTATTCTAGTCATGCATAATCATCAAAAGAAATAATTATTTGCCATCAAAGCACTGAAAGGTATCAAAGCTTGTTTCACTTATTCAAAAGAAAAACACAAATGTTCATCAACTTTACAATTACAAAATTCAAAATGGGCTTTTGTTTAGTGACAAGGATTGAAACAACATTTTTAAGTTTGTTACCTACAGAGCACAATCTGTGAGTGCGTCCCTTTAATGATGGAGGAAGACCCCTTTCTCAACTGCCAATAAAGACTGGTTCAGCCGGTTAAAACCATCAGCATTGATTCCTTAACCCATTACTAAACAATAATGTCATTTGACCAGTCTGTTGAAGACGACTCTGGAAAACACTGTTGGAAAAGGAGAAATTGCTTGTCAAGAGCAGTTTCTCCTTTTCCCACATTTTTTTCCCTATCAGAAGATTATTTTTCAATTTAATCACATTTCGAAATGTCATCTGCAAACTCTTTCAATTTGGGACTGTCGAAAAATGTTTGGTAAAGGGTTTAGTCAGTTAGGGTTTCATGAAAATCCAAGTGCTGTCACCACAATTTGAACCCAGCCAGAAAGGGACCATGCATTTTTAAGTTCTGTACTCTAACTACTAAGCCACGAAGCACTTATAAAACAAGATCGATCTTTAGAAAGA
Organism: Cerastoderma edule; assembly: GCA_947846245.1. Lineage (NCBI taxonomy): Eukaryota > Metazoa > Mollusca > Bivalvia > Cardiida > Cardiidae > Cerastoderma > Cerastoderma edule. The sequence goes on from OX401410.1 coordinate 33,234,501, forward strand.
CAGTTTGGCACCCATGAACAATTGTCTTTTTTTTCCCAAAAACCATCAAATTATGTCAGTGTCTATCAGGCAATGAATTAACCCTATCAGTCATTCATATTAATCTTTGTTTTGGCTCTAAATTTTTAGGAACAAAAGATGGCAAAAACTAGTAAAAAAATCTTTATAAATTAGGGCTCAAAACATTGTGCTGCCAGAAAAATGCCCATTGGGATCATTTAAAAACCCTTTCACAGTGGTTTCTACATCTTTTCACAATGGTTTCTCTAGTCTTTCTTTTCTTTTTTGCAACAGGGCCTGGTGTGGTAAAGCAAAAGGATATTGGAACAAGGGGTCAATTTGGAGATGAGGTTGTGATGACATTATTTCCATAGGAAACCATTACAATGCTGGGTAATTTTAAAAAAATAGATTTTTGTGTCCTCTTCTTTCCAAAACATTAAATATCTAAATATTTTCATACGGAAAGATACTCAGAGTAGCAAACAGGGTAGATCACAGGCCAGCCGCCAATTTTTACTAGAATCTAACCAGTTTTCATAAGCATGAAGTCGGTTCAAACACTATAAGGGTGAAAACATCCTGATCCAATTCAACTTAAATCTTGTCAAATGTTTTAACTGCTTCCCATCCCTACACATTCCCATTTTCCATAATTCCAACAAACAACACATTTTCATGGTTAAAGTAATTCAATGATGACTTTTGATGTGTGTTGAGAATGAACAATATGTATCAGCTAGAAAAAAATATTGATGTAGGTGAAAGATAGGAAATGTTATTTTACCAGGGAAGATTGGTAGATATTTTTGCTACAAACCCCTTTATGAAATTGTTTGATAAGGGTTGTTGGAAAAGAGGCAAAGAGAATGGAAAAGATGCAGTAATCTTATGTAAAATATTAAGAATCCAAGGGAAAGAACTCTATCCTGAAAAATTTAATAATGCAAAAGTTAGTTCCCTTTCATCTCATCTCATACCCATGTATACATGTATGTGTATACATATTGATTTGTTTTGTCTGTATGTTGTTTTGGGGTCAAACAACACATCAACAATATTTCAGTTATATCCCAATGTCTACCTCATTATGGTTGGAGTAAAATCCTTCACTTATGAGGCCCCATGGGTTGAGAGAGGAAATAATTGATATTCAGAAAGAAAGCCAACTGACAAATAGAAGTGCAAATACAATTCCACCACAATCATTAACCCTGGAGACGACTTCATGATTATACAAACAGGTAAGATGCAGGCCAGCCGCCAAGTAAATTGGCGGCTGGCCTGTGATCTAACCTGTTTGCTACCCTGAGTATTTTTCCTCATCAAAACTAAGCAGATATTTAAAGTTTTGGGAAACAGGAGACACACATCTATTTCTAAAAAATAATCCAGCATTCTAAGGGTTAAACATGGTTTAGGACCATGTAATTTCAAGATTTGTTCTCTAACTATTTGGTCAGAGAGGCGCCTAATATTTTGTTTGTTTGTACATGTATAATTTTCAGATGAGTTCTGTGTTCCCTGGGTTTAAACTACTAACCTATTTTAACACAAAACTGGGTTTCCCAGTAACATTGACCACAACACCTGGACTGCCATGGAGAGGATTATTAACAATGTTTCATATGGGTTTTACATCGCTCCAACATTCTATCATGTACATTGCAATGCCCAACTTATAATGATAAAGAACCCAAAACTTTAACTACCGATGAGGGCTGGTAGCACACGCTAAAAACCATGGGCAATCCCTGTTCAGTTGGAAGTCTGCCTTTCAAAAAATCCAAATTCTTTCACCAGAATTTGAACCCATTCATGGCCATGGGATTTCAAATCTATACTCTAGCCACTTGACTATGGACACCATATCTTTAGTCATTGGAAAATGAAAAGGTATGTTTAAATCTATATTTCCATTGGTCTGTCATCTTAATCAGATTTTTTTTCATTTTTTTCCAGGTTTTTCACATGAAGACAATTATTATAGTTCAGAAAGCCATTTTCAAAAGCTTTTTTTCTCTTTTAATATTTAAAAGAGTCTATTCCAAACCAGTTTCAAACTTTTGTCAAGTGTTATCCTGGTAAGACATGTTATAAATAAAGATTTAGATAATTACCCTACAGATGAAGTGGAAAAAGGCAAAGGGTTTATGCATTCAAGTTGAAAACTATTTAGCTAAACCAATCAATTATGGAGAGAATTTATTCTCCTATGGAATAACAAGTCAGAAGACGAATTTAAAATGTTAAGTATTTAATTTCACAAAACCAAAGTGATCTACAACGTTCTTGCAAACTACAATATTTCTAAAACGACTTTCGCTTAGATGATACGTCTACTACAAGAGTGCATCCGAAGATGATTATACCGCTCCCCGGATCTCAATTTTTACTGTTCTATATTCTGCAGAGTCATAGCCTCTCCCTACATTTTGCAAAGTCATGGCTCTTCAGCAGTTTGTGATTTTGTCGTCTCATCGACCCTTGGTCAAGTGGTCATATCGCCGGTGGCTTCCCGGGCCGGACTAATGAGCACGAAGTTGACCGAGATGACTGCACCACTAACAAGTGAGATACCGCGTCATAAATAGAGATATCCGAGTAGCTGTCATAAGCCATATTATACCAAATTGAGGGAACACTATCAGATATATGTGGACTCACTACTGAACACAAACTATTTCATGCATGTCCTAGTTATTTAATGTAAACTGTTGAAACTTGCATCCAATACTTACTGGCAAAACTATCTGAACTCAAACCACCATAATTTATAAAAATTTGAGACTGTTCCAAATTGAAAGCAACAGCACTTAACAACATAGTAAGAGTACAAACACATGTTATTCTTCTGTATGATATAAGGAAAACATTGTGACTAGATGAGAAATTGCTTATCACAAGCAATTTCTCATCTTTTCACAATGGTTTCTTCAGACTTCCTCTGCAAACTCTACAAAGTAAGTTGTGATGGTGTATGGTGCTCATTCACTAATTCATGAACATCTACGTATTTATCAAATAAAAAAATGTGACAAAGGGAAATAAATCTCACAGCAATCATTGCCTCCCTTTGCAGGATTCCTTCAAATCAACAAGGAGGAAACATTCTTCTAATTTACTGTTATTTCACTTTCATTTCAAACCTCATGAGGAAATGTTTTAAGCATTCATCCTTCCACAATTCAGAAATTGTATAGAATGTCATTATCATTTAAGGCGGATTGCTACATAGGACCCCCAATCTAAATATCAGTTTGGTCCAAATACATAGATTGTTAAACAAATTCCAATCTTGATGAACATCAATGAGACAACCATGTCGGTATGGAAAGTAAGGAATGATTCTTGATCACATTCTGTGTGTTTCTTTGTTTGTATGGAGTTATACATCATATTAACAAATGTTCATTTATGTAACAGCTTTACTGGATCCATCAGTACTAGGCTAGGGCTCTGAAGTGAATTGCTAAAGGTCACTCCCACAAAGCCAAAACTGTCGATAGGGCTCCAACCTGGGATCTCCAAAGTTCTAAGTCTGCCACCTTAACTACTGAGCCACACAGGACCCTGTATTCTGTTTGAAAGTACATAGTACATAGATCCCTTACCAAGAAATTGTTTGTTAGGATTTCACATCACATTTATACTGCAATGCTCGGCTCATTAAGTTTAAAGGAAGACCCTTGGCTTAAAGGCCCATAAAAGGAGATAAATGCTATATCAATCTATACTTTTTGGTAAAGCTTTGGTCAGATTCAAATATTCATCACAAATAAAACCCATCAGCACAACTTAAACGTGCAAGCCAACGAGAAATAACCCATATTATACATTTTGATAATTCAGAATGCCTGATTTTTAACCTATGACAGTGTCAGTTAATACACAATTTTTTTAACCGACCAATCAGAAATTATTATTTTGAATATGTAAACAAACAAGTTGTTGATAAACATGATTGAATTGGAGACAACTATAATTCATTCACAAAATAACTTATGTTAAAGGAGTTTATTAAAAAGGGTCTAAATGCATTTGTTAATTAGTTCTCGTGACTTTTATGAAAATAGTAAAAGAGCTCCATATATTTTTTCAGTAATTTATTTGTACCCCTCTCCTTTGATGTGCCTTCAAATAACCATAGAGTCTGGCCAAGCTAAGACCCATCAGAAGGTAAATCAGTCTATACTCACCACTTCTGTTGGTCTGTAGAACTTTGGATTTACTTTGACAAGGATATCACCCGTTGCTTTGTTTTTACCAACTTCATTGACACCCTCTCCTTCCCAACTGAAAAAACCCATGCACACTCATTATTGCTATAATTATGTCATATTGGGGTAGAATACCTTGAGGGTTCAAAGCAATACTATAGTAAGTGCTTCATGTTTATGAAGCACTTACTATAGTCTTGGATTGAACCCTTTATGGTCCTGTGACGTGAGTCATCTTGGCAGTAGCGATCAGGATATTGACAGTTGTGTCTCTTTTGGACAGATTAAGGTTGTTCAAATCTGGTCTGGTTGCACCTTGAGATTTGATGTTAAAATTGGTCCAGTCGTTACAGAGAAAAAAGACATTCTACACATTTAATTAAACAATACATTTTCATGGCATCATAGATAAGCCTGCCTGGATTTGCAATGGTTGATTTGGAATCATTATCCACGAAATTATTGTAAAACACAGAGTTTGAAAGCTGAAAAGAAGCTTTTCATAGAGAACGAGTAACTGTAGAAAAAAGAAACACCCTAACTTTTAACTTGCATGTCCAGGAAAGGATTGAACCTTGACCCAAATCAAATGAAGCATTCAATGTTAAATGTTTATATGACGGATTGTTTGTGGTATAAACAAATATCAAGAATTTTAACAAAACTACAAATTTCCTGAAATTGACCATAACTAGAAGGGTCTCTCTGGTCTTACAAAATTATAATCTCAATGAAACCGTAGGTACTGTTGGTGCTTAATTGAGAAAGGATTCCCTTAACCCTTTCCCAAACAATAACCACATTTGACGACTACGTTGCAGACGACTTAAGAAGAAATTGTTGGAAGGAGAAATTTCTCGTAACAAGCAATTTTTCCTTTTCCCACAAGGTTTTCTGCTCTTTCTGAAGAATATTGTTCAATTTCATCACATTTTGAAATGTCGTCTGCAAACTCTTTCAATTTGGGACAGTCAAATATTTGTTATTTGGGAAAGGGTCAATGTTTAAAAAGAAAAAGTCAAACATGAATAAAGGCATCAGTGACACAGTGCCAACTATTTTTCACTTATGTTATGGCTTTCCTGGATCCACCAATACATGGCAGGGCCTCTGAAGTGACTTGAAAAAGGACAATCCCACAAAACCAGAGGTGTCGACGGGGCTCCAACCTGGGATCCCTGAGTTTTGAGTCTGCCAATTTAAAACCACTGAGTCATGTAGGACCCAGCACCTTTTAAAACAGTTTTAACAAATATTTTTATTATCGAAAAACAGTTTGATTTTTCAAATGAGTGTTTACCACAAAGCCTGAAATATGAATTTCCTCTTCCATAAAATGTGTTTGCAGATCCACTGATACAAATAACTATGTGTGTTTTCGATGTCTTTAATTGATTAAGAATTTATTCTATTCTCTATCCCTCAGGTGAATAAAACCGTAAAACTTACTCTATTTCCACTCCCGTTTTTCTAAACGTCTCAACAACAAATTCTCGAACACTGTGAGCCTCATTCATGGAGATAACAAAGTCTTCAGGCTTGTCGTGTTGCAACATCAACCACATAGCCTGAAATATAATAGAATCCATAATTAAATTTTTGTTTGTTAGTATGGTATTTAACGCCATATCTACAATTTTTCAGTTTGGTAACCACTTCCCTGGATCCACCAGTACCAGGCTTGGGATCTGAAGTGTCTTGCTAAAGGTCAATCGCATGAAACCAGGTGTCCGTCGTCTCAAACCAGGGACCCCCAATTTCAAAGTCTGCAACAACAACCACCCCCATAATTAAGGTCATCTGCTCATCATGAAACAAGGTCAATGGAGTGTATCATACAATCATATCAGAACTAACCAAACATCATAAAATAGGACCAAATGAGAAGTGTATAAATGTCCTGAATATCCTGCTTATCGAGACAAATATGTTAAATAGTCACTTAACCCTTTCCCAAACAAAAACGACATTTAATTACTTTGTTGCAGACAACTTTTGAAAATAGTATGAGAAAAGGAAAAATTGCTCGTAACGAGCAATTTCTCCTTTTCTCACAATGTTTTATGCCGTATCAGAAGATCATTTTCTAATTTCATCACATTTTGAAATGTTGTCTGCAAACTCTTTCAATTTGGGACAGTAGAAAATCTGTTGTTTGGGAAAGGGTTAAAGCAAGATCGACTGTAGATTTCTATTGAAGATTTTTCTCTGTTAACAGTAGACTTTGAATATGTTTGTTTTGGGGCCTAACTTTCAATACCAAAGTAAAAATTCATCTTTGCTAAAGCAGAAAATACAAAGGAAATTAAAAACAAAATATTTCCTCTCCTTTTGACAATCTATAAATATAGAATCAAATATGAAACATCAAATTTAATCTCTCCATAACCATTGACATTTATATCAGGAGAGCAAAGCGAGGAGCAAAGCCAGCCTTACCTCTACATAATCTTTGGCATGACCCCAATCACGCTTGGCATCCAAGTTACCCAGCTCTATATGTTTCTGTTGTCCTAGGGTGATCTTCGCTACTGCTCGGGTGATTTTTCTGGTGACAAAAGTCTCACCTAAAAATTATAAAAAAACAATTCATACAGGAAATCAATGAATGGGTAAAATCCTTGTTTAGAAGGCTTTATAATTATGTAAAAACAAATATTTCATATGTACAGAAATACGCATTATTTGCTTAAAAACCAAACAAGAGTTATAGGGCTTGATCAATCATATGTGGCTATGACCTAAAGTCAATGTGTGATGTTTTAATTTATTCCCTTATTGTATCAACCCTTATAGTGATGAAATTGACTTCATGCTTATGCAAACAGGTTAGATACAGGCCAGCCGCCAAGAAAATTGGCGACTGGCCTGTGATCTAACCTGTTTGCCTCTCTGAGTATCTTTCCTCACCAAAATTAAACAGATATTTCAGGTTTGGAAAGCAGGCAACACAAAAATCTTGTCAAATGTCGTTATTGTTTGGGAAAGGGTTAAAAGTGCTTTTAATTCTCTTTTACAGAGGAACTGAGACTTGTTTATCCTAGCACTTATCGCTTGTGAAAATAGCACCTTGAAACATTTATTATAAAAAGTGCAGACATTAAATTGTCATCCTCATGTGGTGTTTCCCCATGTTAAGACATATTCTTTGATAATTTACAACCCATTGTACTCAGTTTTGCAGGGTTTTTTTAGTGCTAGAATGCTTTTAAGATAAAAAAAATTACCCTTTTCCACAATATTTGTATTATTTTTTTTCTCCTAATTTATTACTTCTTCAAATGCTTTCTGACACCCCTTTTATTTTTGAAAAGTCATGGAATTTATGTTAAGTTGAAGAGCTAATCCTTGAGCAATGTGACTAAAGAAGAATTTTTTTTGCCACAAACAATTTCTTCTTTTTAATAGGTTCTTAAAAAAAGGTGTTCACATTGAAATAGCGAGGAGTTTTGGAAAACATTGTGTTTAGACAACTACATCAAACTCTTTTTATATAAGATTTAAATTGCATCAACATTATTTCAAATATGTTGTGATGCCAGACTCATAATGAAGGAGGAAGACACAAATCTATAAGGGCTGGTCAAGTAAGGTAGCAATCGGAACTACTCGGGTATTTCTGTGATCTGTGAAATACACCTCGGATATAAGTGTAGGGTTACATTTTTTCGGGTAAATCGGCATCCGGCAATTAACACATTTTCTAAGCGTGCACGTTAAGGAGTTCAATGTGTATGGAATGTTGGACATCCTTTTAAATAACCTTTTTATCAGTAACTCATACCAAATGGCAATATTGTGGTTGTGACATGTAAAGTTGTTTCCTCAATCAAATTTAACGACTTTTTAGATTTCACATTTAAGATCTATTTTTAAACACGAAAGTGAAGTGACGTCATTCCGCTGGGAACCAATATGGCGTCATCCCTATTATTTCAGAGGTGTTTTCATTTGATAAACCCGATGTGTTCAGATTGGTAAGGTAGAACCATCAGCATTCTGTAAGTCAGTCAGGATACATCTTATTACAAAAATCAAAATACGGTCATAGGGATTTGAACCCACGTAGAAAGGAGTCATGTTATTTCAAGTTTTCATCAAACCTACCTCTCCTGGGACTTTCATGGTTAAAAAGGATACCGTTACATGCAAACATGTTATATGCCTCTCTGTAGTTAACAACAATCCAATATGCATACAACTTGGCAACACCTGTGAAAAAGCAAACAAAAACACATTGAATAGAAAACCTATTTGAAGTATGAATAGATTTCATCGTATACTCAGTCTTTCAACCATTTGTAATTTTATCAGGCCGATCCAAACCAGCACAACCCTTCTTTGATCTGAATGTTTTTTTGTTTATATGGGTTTTACATTGCGTCAACATTATTTCAGTTATGTTGCAATGCCCGACTCTAAATGATGGAGAAAAATCCCATACCCAACTGCCATAAGGGTCGGTCAAGCTGGGTAGAATCATCAGCATCCCTTAACCCTTTCCCAAACAAGAATTTTTCAACCGACCCAAATTGAAAGTGTTTGCAGACAACATTCCAAAATATGATGAAATTCATAAAATAATCCTCTAATAGGGGAGAAAAAATTGTGGGAAAAGGAAAAATTGCTTGTTACGAGCAAGTCTTTCATTGTAATGTAAGCAGTCTCTCATTACTTCAATTACCTTTTAACTGAATATGTACTATATGTATTATGAATAGAAACAAAAAATATGCATTCCATGTAATGTACAATCTATTTCTATAAGCCAAAATTGTTTGTATTTCTACTAAACATGAAACCTTTCTCTATTCTGGATAAGGAAACTGGTTTGCCGGTTTTCTTCTGGGTTAAGCCTTGAACTGCTTTCTTCACTAAAGCATCTACATTTTGCACAGTTGGGCTATTGATGCAAGCATAACTGTCTTATCTGACATTCTTATGCAATTTCCAACAGTAAGCAAGTTTTAATGTTGCAGTAAGTAAATCTATCCGGATGCCAGATCCAGTCAAAAGGTTTAAACTGAACTTCTTTCTTAATGACAGCAACGAAAAACAACGCAGACTAAAGCACAGAAAACATCACAGAAAATGGCATAGTTAACATTAAAATTTCGCAAATCAAGGTGACGGAAAAACAAAACAAACATTGCTCACTTCAAAAACTTCAATGTTCATCTCCACTTACGAGAAACAGGCCTAAAAATCTCTGATGTCTAGGTTTCTTTTCTTCATTTTGTCTTAAAGCGGATGCTTATTGTTGCAAATAGTAAAAAGCGTCTATGGTACCCAGATAACCAAAGGCTTGAAGATGCAAAGCGTCTATTGACTTTGAAATAAGTTTGGGATAAATCGCAATGTCACGATCAGTAAATTGGTTCCTTGCTGTCTACTGGCTCCACTATGTTCGATAGATGAGTCACCGGTAACCAACCTAAACTAACAGATCGGTGACCGAAATTCCCTGTCTTTTCGAAATATCTTATCAATTTTTCGGCCGATTTTTACGAATTAAAAATGAAATTGTTTTCCCTAGTAAAATGCTTAGATATGCACAGTTATTATCACTAGCCCAGTCAGGCTACCAGTCTGGGGGAATTCAATAGCCCGAAACGATATCAACTAGTCTCAGGCTATCGGGCTAGTGTGAATTTCGCAAACTGATAAAGGGAAAATGTGGAAAAAGACAGAATTTACCTTTGCAACACCTGTAACAGATGCTCAAATGACGTCACTGATTCATAAAAATTGATATCAAGTTTCACAGTACACAATGTACCAACCTTTCATATTCATGTGTACCTAGTGCTTCTATACAAACAACCATAATACACTGTTCACTAACGGAGGATATGGTACATAAGGTGCTTAAAGTGCGCCGGATCTATCCGGCACTGCAGGAAGTGAAAAAGTAAAATATACAATTCCTTCAAAACTTTGTCTCTTTATCTGCAAATTGTTCATTTGTCACAATTATTCTTTACTTTAACGCTACTAAATTCCTAACAGCTAAATCCTAATTTGTTTCACTCACCATATGGAGATCTAGGATAAAAGGGTGTGGTCTCTTTCTGAGGGATTTCCTGGACTTTCCCAAACATTTCACTTGTAGAGGCCTGGTAGAATTTCACCTTATCAGTAAGACCACATGTTCTGATTGCATCAAGAAGACGCAGTGTGCCCACTGCATCTACATTAGCAGTGTACTCGGCTAGATCAAAAGATACCTGGAATTCAAAGTAAGACACTAAACGTCAGAAAAATGAAATATTAATGGTGTCTATGGTTAACATGAACATCCCTCATAATCAAACTCTGTCAATCTGCATCAGGATGGGATTTTGTTTGATAAACATTTCACCTCACTTTGCTAACAGTAGACTGAAATAAATTTTGATGCCAAGGGCTCATTTCATCAACCATCATAATTGAACTTTTCTATCTTAAGTCAGATTATCACTCTTAGGCGCATTTCATCAATATCATCTCTTTAGAGCAAATAACACTTCTAACTCTAAGTAGGGTTTAGGGACTAAGTCTCAAATGAGGTAATAATCAATAATCAAAGTACAATTGAATATGTTTTTATATAATTACAATTTCATCAATTGTGGATGGACTACAACAATAACCTAAAGCATATTATGTATGACAGATGTTCTTTCTTTATTAGAAAATTTGAGATAGATTCCCAAACTTTCATAACATGATCTTAATAGTTGGACATATTCAAACATGCTTGGTCTTTAGTAATAAAACTATATGCTGTTTTCTTATAGAAATATATTATGGACAGTTCAAAACAAAATGATACTCGTCTTCAATGTCTCCATTATTGCATATTTGGCATATACATGCGCAAATAACTGATAGGATTATTTACATGAAAAGGTGCCATATAATTAAGAGCTTATAAATGCTCTGACTGAACACTTTGTTACCTTCACATGACTCTGGGCCCCTAGGTTGTAGATTTCTGTAGGTTTGACTTCATTAATGATCTTCACAAGACATGTGCTGTCTGTCAGGTCACCATAGTGCAATTGCATAGCTGAAATAAACAAATTAGTTTTATAAGTTAAAAGATCAGGTTACATCTTTCTTCTGACATCGCATGCAATTTCTCACTTAACCCTTAACCAAACGCCAAAATTTCAACTACCCCAAATTGAAAGAGTTTGCAGACGACATTTCAAACTGTGATGAAACCGAAAAATAATCTTCTGATAGGGCAGAAAACATTGTGGGAAAAGGAGAAATTGCTCGTTAAGAGCAATTTCTCCTTTTCCCATAATGATTTCCAAAGTCGCCTGCAACATCCTGGTCAGATGTCATTATTGTTTGGTAATGGGTTACATACCAGTCACAGCTATTGCTTTCCCATGTGTATAGTTGTTTGAATGTTTTTCCCCATCATATATATGTTGAACTTTTTATCAACCTACATGTGTATACTTTTGAACAAAACTGCAGAAGACAGCTATAAGTGACAAAATTGCATGTTATAAGCAATATGTTTTTGTTGACTTCTGATGCTTCCAAAGAGTATCAAAAAATGTTTCTACCCAATATCACAAAGAAAATGGCATCGGTCTCAAATACAAGCAACCACAAAATCTGATATCAGAGTTTATGTTATTTATTTGTTTCTTCTCAGCATCAAAAGAAATGTCTCATACATATTTGTTATCAGCAATTGCACCCATCAGAAGATCCCATCTGAAAAAGTGGGTATATGCTTTACCAATAAATAAAGAGTTACAGTATCATTGCTAGGCCTGTAAGGTTCAAGCTTGAAACACCTAGTAAACTCAATTTTTACTTACATAATATATGAATAATCAACAATTTTCAAAAACATGTAATAAAAATCCATAACAAGACCATGGCAAGTCCTTTGTAAACACATTAGCACCTAACACAAGATTTTTGCATCTTGCAGCAGATGACTTTTTTAAAAAAAAGCACTGTGGCAAAAGGAGAAATTGCTTGCCACAAGCAATTTCTTCTTTTGCCTCAAATGCTTTTTCAATCTATTCACATTACACAATATTCGGCAGAACTGAAAGTTTTCTTTACATGTTTACAAAGCTTTTCTAAAGTCGTCTGCTTCAAGTAAAATAAATGTCGTCTGCAGGTGGTGAAGAGTTAACAAAAGTGAAGAACTAACTATAGCTTTATAATGAGCCCTAAAAAAGTGTTTAATAGACTTCATGAAATTTTGTAGGCCCTAGGCCCTTGACTGATTGAAATCCCTGATGTCTGATCGAGACCATCTTTGGTCGGATAGGTTTTTACATAGACAAAGAAGTGTTCAGCTTGGTCCTACTGGGGCTCTCAGAGTATCAGGAAGTCTGGTTTAATTAACCCTTTCCCAAACAATAATGACAGTTGAGGAATTTGTTGCAGACGACTTTAGAAAACATTGTGGGAAAAGGAGAAATTGCTCGTAACGAGCAATTTTTCCTTTTCCGACAAGGTGTTCTGCTCTTTCTGAAGAATATTGTTCAATTTCATCACATTTTGAAATGTTGTCTGCAAACTCTTTCAATTTGGGACAGTTGAAAATGTGTTGTTTGGAAAGGGTTAAAGTTACCCGTTACAACAGTAACAGTACTTACATCCACCACTGTGCGCTGTTTTATCTGCGTATAAATGTTCAATTCTACCCGTGTTGAAGGAACTGGATCTTCGTATGATTCCATGTACCTGAAACATGGATTAACAGGTACATATGAAACTTTTCCTTTTATGGGAGTGAAATCTTTTCCTTTTATGGGAGTTAAATTGAACTAAACAGCAAAAGACAATAATGAAGTCTTGTAAAATACAAACATATTTATATGTACATGTAGAACCAAGAAGAAGCCACTTGTACCAAAAAAGAAATTGCTTTTTAGAAGCACTGTTTAACTTTGTTAAGTATCTTTTAAATACCGTGTTGAACATGTGTTAAACTGAAACACATACATACCAACTAACTGTTATTGTTGGAAGAGTGTGTGCGATCTTAATCATTCAAATTTCCTCACATCTGTGAACAAGCACATGTCTGTAATATGAGTGACAAATAGCTGAAAACACTGTTACTCCACAAATAGAGTTTAAAGCAAATGAAAAATTGCAAACAAAAATGACAAGTTGAACTGCACCTTTTCTACAGTAAACTCACCTGGTATCCTTTTCCTATTAAAAATTCTGCCAAGTAGGATCCATCCTGGAAAATAAAAAGAGGAAAAATTAAATATCATTTTATTCGGGGTCTTTACATCATATCAACAGAATTTCCTTTTTTTTCATGATCCCCATAACAGGCCTGCTATTGTTAACTTAAGGAATGCTCAAGCCTGAAAGTCATTACTTTAAGCCTCAATTTAAACATGTTCAATATAAACAATGAAGGAAAATTTAAAATCTCAAAGCCTGAAATCAGGATCAGGCCTGAAAATTAGCAGGCCTGTCATGATGATGGGAGAAGATCCTTAATTAATAAAACTCCCCATATGGACTGGTCGGACAGGGTAAATCTGTATGGTGTTTAACACCAAGTCCACAAAACCAGAGGTGTCGGACAGGGGGCTCAAACCTAGAACTCAAGCGTTCTAAGAGGCCAACTTAACAACTGTGCCATGCAGAACCCCTCAAACAAGAGAGAATCATTGACGATTTGTCTTTCATCTAGGTGACTACCTCTTGTAAAAGAAAAAAAAACTTCATAATTGTACATATACAGTGAACCCTCGTTTATCCGAACACGTCCGTTCCCAACAAAATGTCCGGTTTACCGAATAATCCGGACTAATGAAGCAGAGCATGTTTAAATTGTCGTCCGTCCCAAATTGAAAGAGTTTGCAGAAGACATATCAAAACGTGATGAAATTCAAAGATAATCTTCTGATATGGCAGAAAACATTGTGGGTAAAGGAGAACTTGCTCGTCACGAGCAATTTCTCCTTTACCCACAATGTTTTCAAAAGTCGTCTGCAATAAACTGGTCCAATAATTCCGTTCCCTTACAATTTTGTTCGGATTGCGAGACATCCGGATAATCGGTGTCCGGATAAACGAGGGTTCACTGTAGTGCTAATGTCATTTGCATTCCACTTAAAAAGCTTAAAAAATTATCTAAAAACATGAATGCTTAAGAAATTCTAAACATAGTTTAAAAAAGATTAACACTATACACAATACCTGACCAGTTATTCCAGTGACCAATGCTCGCTTCCTTCCATCCATTATTTAAGGTTTATTTACAAAGGCTGTATTCTTGAAACTATATGTGAATTAACCAATTTCACACAAGCAGAATGAATGCAAAGAAAGAAGTTTTCACAGCAGTATCGATGAAGATAGATTGTCAAGGCAAAATACAACAAGTCTGCTGGGTTCTCTTCAGAAAATTACTAACACAAAAATGTCATACACTTTCAGTCCTCAATGATAATCCTTTGTAAATATAAAATATAGCTAATTGATTTGTCTTAACCCATTACCAAACAACAACAACATTTAATCACTTTGTTGCAGACGACTCTGGAAAACATTGTTGGAAAAGGAGAAATTGCTTGTAATGAGCAATGTATCCAATTCCCTCAATGTTTCTACCCTATCAGAGGATTATTTTCAAATTTCATCACATTTTGAAATGTCGTCTGCAAATTCTTTCAAATTGGGCAGTCGAAAATTTGGCGTTTGGTATAGGGTTAAATGACATTCAACCTTCCACATCTGCATATACTGTTTACTTTGAAGAGTATCGTAAAGAAAGTGTATAATGTACTACTTTTAAATGAGTTTTCATGTGACTATGTGACCAATCAGAAACAAAATGGCTGACACATTTACCGTGAAATAAGAAAAAGAGAGTATTAAATGACGTACAGAATACTTTTAGGAAAATCTGTAACTTTAAGCTAGTCTTTTTCTTACATTTTCGATTGGTTAAATGTTTAAAACATACATATGACGATATTACCTAAAAATAGCACATCATAATCTGATTTTAGATTGTTGATTACGAAATAAACATGTTTATTTGCAATATCTGCACAAAACAAATCAATCTCTATCTTTTCTCTAATATAGTCATTTAAACAGGGTTGGGATGCTGGCAATAATCTAATATTTCTATAGAAATCAATATTGTCATTTAATTCGCGGAAGTTAATTTATTCTAAAAACTTAAAAATCTTAATCTGTGAAGCAGTCCTTCTAATTCAGAAAACTATTTTTTCACTATCAAGAAATCATAATTAGGTAGAAAAGAGCATACATTTATTTTCAACAAATTTATATGGTTAAAAAATCCAATTCCATCACAAATTAGTCAACTTAATCTATAAACTGAACCATATATCACCCTAACATAAGGCTAAAATGTATTCAAGCAGGGTTAATTCATAACAAAATTATTAACTCCATTTCTCTACTAAAAGTTTCACTACTTAGCCGACCCTATCTATGATCAACCTAAAAGCTTTTAACTCTAACTGCTGTGGCCACCAACTAGTCAATCATAAAATCACATTGATCACCCTTTACTTCAACAACAACACTCATTTTAACCCTTAGATTGCTGGGAAATTTTCTAAATAGAGATCCTCGTGTCGTCTGCTTTCCAAAACCTTAAATATCTGCTTTATTTTGATGAGGCGAGATACTCAGAGTGGCAAACTGGTTAAATCACAGACCAGTTGCCAATTTACTTGGCAGCTGGCCTGGATCTTACCTGTTTGCATCAACAAGAAGTCGGTTCCAGCACTATAAGGGTTTTAAGTCTATCCATAAACCAGGATATGATGTTGACAAGCTAAAAGTGTATCAGGGCACCTTATAAAAGGTTTACTAATTCTCATGCTTTCATGTTAATATTCTCAAAAGCAAGGTAGAACTTTTCCACCAAAAGCATGTTTTTAGTTAAGATGGTTATGATCTGTACCCACCATATAGGCATTAATAACAAGAGCTGTCCATAAGACATCAATGCTCTAATATTCAATCTGAGAGGATAGGTCAGAGAAATATTATTTGTTTCTAAAATATGAAGATGCACACAATGATTCCTAACATTAGTTGAGGAGAAATGAACATGCATGTAAAACTTTAACCATGATTTCCTAACTACAAAAGGCCGCATAATTTCCTTAAATTCAAAATGGAGGTTTGAAACTTGGCCAGGGACCTAAGAGTATTACCTTGAACACACATGTGAATTACCAACCCATTCCAAACAGAAGCTCATCGGATACAAACCTGCATGTCAAAACTGACGCCCAGGTGAGTACTACCATAGCTCTCCCTATTTTACGGATAGTTGAGTTAAAAAGTTGATAATGATCTCCACATTCTGTTGCCCAATTACTGGGAACTTATTGACCCAAACTATCCCTGAATGGTATGGATTAGTTTTTTATCAGAGGTCTAACACTTTTTTCAACAATTTTCAAGTAACAGCACAACAGTTACTACATTTCAAATATCAATAAGACAGTGATTCAAACACATTCCTTTCTTGTTGTAAAACAGCTGTTCCCAATCATCAATAATGCCAAACAAGGAGCCCTTTAATTTGAGGTATATTTCCTTAACCCACTACCAAGCAATAACAACATTTGACTAGTTTGTTGCAGATGACTCTGGAAAACATTGTGGGAAAAGGAGAAATTGCTCTTAACAAGCAATTTCTCCTTTTCCCTTGATGTTTTCTGCCCTAGAAGATTATTTTCAATTTCATCACATTTGGAAATGTCGTCTGCAAACCCTTTCAAATTGGGACCGTTGAAAATTTGGCGTTTGGTAAAGGGTTTACTAGCTTCTTTATTCTGTAAATTGGGTGTCAACAATCTCAGTTATATAATGGCTTTAATGGATTTGGGCCCTAAAGTGTCTTGTAAAGGGACACACCAACAGAGCCTGAGGTAGCAGTATGGCTCAAACCAGGGAACCTAGAGATCAAAGACTGGTACCTTAACCACTCAGCATGATGCAGGACCTCAAATAGCTTCTTAATTGGTTTTCTTAACCCTTTGTATTGTTGGTCATAAGAATTGTCTTAATACTGGAGAGATTCAAACAACCAAAAATCTTGAAAGCTGCTTAATAATTGTACAGAGAGAAACAGAAAAATTTGAATTGCCAAGTAAAAAAAAAATCTTCAAACAATAGGTCATTAAACCTAGGTAGCTCACTTGCAGGTTCCTACATTTACCTAAAGTTCCTTGCCAACTGATATTCAAGATTCTATATAGGAAGATGTTTATATGTTATGAGTTTTAACCAAAAGCAGGGTTGCCATTAGCTTTTGGTGTATGAGGCCAACTGTCATTTTGAGGAGGCCAATGAAGCAAAAGCCCACCAAAAATTAGGTGTTTTAACTACTTTGTATGAACCCCTTGAAATTTATTTTTGTCAATTGAGATGACCAAAAGGTCATTTAAAGCGGTCAAATCGGCCTGCAGCCACCTCTAAATGACAACCCTGCAAAAGCTGCCAGTATTGACAGTAAGACACTGTTACTATCTGATAGTATAGTACCATTTCATTCAAGCAAATGAATGTTAACTTACCCTTTTAATAGTAGCCTAAAGGCACATTAAAAGGCCAAATGCGCCAAATGTGACGTGTAAACTCTTCCTTATGAGGGAGTGTTTCTTCCATATGAGGGCATGTGCACTGGACAATTCAAACCAATATAGAAAAAGTGAAATGATCTGCATGTTTTCCTTTCATCACAATATTGTTTTTCACTCATCAAAAATTTCAATGTCATACTTAAAATTGTCATTCTTTTGTCATTTCTTTCAATTTTCATTAGTCACCATGAATTCCAATGTAAGAGAAAAGGTTAACTGATATAATGTGCACAGATGTTGCTTGACTGTAAATTAACTCTTTATCACACAAGTGTATGAAAGCACAAATCAGTTTAACCCTTGTAGTGCTGGAACCAACTTAATGTAAATGCAAACAGGTTAGATCCAGGCCAGCCGCCAAGTAAACTGGCAGTTGACCTGTGATCTAACCTGTGTGTTACTCTGTTTGTTTCCTCATCAAAATAAAGCAGGTATTTAAAGTTTTGGAAAGCAGATGACACAAAAATATTTTTTTAGAAAATTACTCAGCATTCTCAGGGTTAAAAATATCCATCATGTAGAGTTGCTGGTTGCGTGTGATGCCAAAATCTAAGGACCGGTTTACATTTGATGAAATAATGACCCCTCTTTTGGTGTTTCATAGTATGGTGTTAAATGCAATGATGCCAACAATTTTTCAGTTATATTTACGGCATTCCTTGATCCACCAGTACTAGGCTAGGGCTCTGAAGTGACTTGCCAAAGGACACTCCTATAGTTTTTGGGCAAATAATGGATATGTAACCATACAAAGTTACAGCTTATTTCCAACAGTTTCCAATGCAGGAAGAGAAAAAACTTTTAATATCCATTTTAAGCATTGGAACAAAAGTCTGGTTTTGATTTTAGTATCGACCGATCTACCTTTCTCCAGCTCTGATATTTTAACCAAACATTAAAAAAAAACGATTTTGATAAAGATGATTATTCAAGCAACAGCAGCTGCTGTGAACATCGACAGAGTATAAAAACAAAACCATTTATGTGATGAAAGGTTTGATTGTTGCCTCAGTGGCACAGTGGTTACAGAACAGAACTAGATATCACATGCATATCTCGTGAAGGCTCTGACACAGTACCGCAGTGCTGACAAAAAAATAGAATGCGCAACTTCCGGTTTAGCGATTTTAGGGTAAAATCTTTGCTTTTTTATGCAATTTAAGATGAAAAATCAAAAATCCCTATACATGATTCTTCCCTTATTGAAACTAACCGCCTTTAGGTAAAGTTTCAGTTTAGAACTCGTGTAATTGAGATTTCATAGCTTTTCGTCATCGAAGAACAAGAAAATACACTCTCCTGATACTCTGTTCTCAAAACCAGTAAAATATCAAGCAATTCGCCATTGTGTGTCAAGCTAAAGTGATGTTCTGATCAATAATGATACCGGTACTCAAAACTACCAAGTGGTAACATTTGCTGCATTTTAGGTTTGTTTGAAAAGAATATCACAATGTTTACCTGATGGTGCGGTTGTGGACTCTCGAATTGCAATTCTGCATTGCATCAAAGAGGAATATTATTTAGATTTTCGATTACTTGTCTGAAAATGTAGGAAAATAGCAAAAACATACCGTAATTACCCTATATATTCAGCCACAATTAAATAATTATTATTTTTTATGTCAGAACTTTAAATAAATTATATTTCTAAATGTCCGATGTTATAGGGATTCAATATTTTGTTCTATACTTGACCAACCAAACATATGAAAACATGTAACAGCATACGCCTCAAGATAAGTACTAATGACTTATCAATGAGGTAAAAAAACACATGGCGCATTGACTTCAATCTGCAAAATGTCTTCAACTTGTATATATCTGTATATATGATTTGCCAATAACTTATCAGTGTCGTAGCCTATGATTATATCAATATATTAGTTAACTTTGTTGGAGAGGGCCTATGATAAAATGGTGAATGGGAGATTGTATATAAAATTATTACCAGTAGTTTAGATAAGACACATAACCAACTATCTCTGATAAGTTGCTAAGCAGGAATTGAGTGATGGCTGTTCCCTTCCCCTTTCAGTTTGAGTTAATTTGTCTGTGTATGTTATCTGAAGGTTCAGGGTCTTCTCTAGGCATTTTAACCCATTATTATACAATAACGACATTTTACCACTTTGATGCGGAAAACTCTGGAAAACACTGTGAGAAAAGGAGAAATTGCTTATAATAAGCAATTTCTCCTTTTTCAACATTGTTTTCTACTTAACCGAAGATTGTTTTTCAATTTCATCACGTTTTGAAATGTAGTCTGCCAACTCTTTCAATTTTGGACAGTCGAAAATATGGCGTTAAGTTAAGCTGTATGTTGCCCGTGCGCCTGAATTTCAGAATTAGTACTCACCCAGCAAATTGATCCCAATGTGCTTAAAATTTGCCCACAGTGTTTTAAATTTGTCCCACAGCCGGTCAGCTTGCTTGCATTATTGTTTGTTACATTTGATTTCGTTTAAGAAGACTATTTCAAATCTTTTAATTGCATAATTGTTCCAAAAGATTTACAATTTCAGGATGTGTATGCAAGAGAAAAATCGACAGGGAAAGGGGGGTACCCTCTCCTGTGTCGCAAATTCCCCCCCCACACACACACCAACACCCCAAGTGCCTGAAAAAAATCCTTGGGAAGACCCTGGGGCTAATTAAAACAAATGTATACACAACTTTCAATTAACTGTACATGAGAACTTGTCAGCATATTCCTCAAATAAATCTCAGGTAGTTAAAATGTAAATAGTCAAATGGCTTTATAAACACTATATATGTGTTTATATGTATATTCAAGGAGCTTTGGGCTTGTTCACACATGAGACAATTTGCAAGTCAAAAGAAAATGGTGAAACAATGCAGTTCTTGGAATGTTGTATAGTATATAATGTGAAATAGCTACTAAATGCAAAATTGATTAAGAATGTGTCAATATATCGAAGTATGTAGCGAGGGTATGCAATGGATTTCAAAACTATTGCAACACTTTAGGATCTAAATACATAATCATGTATGCATTCAGTGAATTTTTTCTAAATTAAATCAATGGGCTTTTTCCACCAAAACATAAAAATCATTGGGTTTTTCTATAGAAAAAGGATTAAAATGAATGAAAGTATAGAGTTTTGGGGAAATTTTATGAGATTTTTTGGGCCAAAATTATCACTGCATTGTATAAAGGCTCTAAATACTTAAATATAAACTAATTTTTACACTAACTATTCTAGTATGTCTCATGTAGCAGTAAACTGCTACATAGTATTGAAATAGAATCTTAATTTCCAAGTTTCCTCATATCTGTGAACAATCACCTTTAAGTGGAGAATTTAAAGGTTACTCTAATTATACTTTTAGATATTGTTACAACTGATCAGATTTTCCCGTGCATTCAAAATTCAATGAAAAGCAACTGCTTTAATTATTGAGTCTACGAGTTGTGTACATGATGGAAGGCAGAAAACTAAACAGCACATAACCCTACAAAAGATACTCTAAAGAGTCAAGATAAGGGTGCATACAAGGATGTTTTAAATGCAGTATTTTTCAAAAAGAAATGAGCAAAATCCTATTTTTGTATGAACTCATCAGAATCAGCTTAACTGGACATTCATAATGAGTTCTAGAATGTAGGATTAAGAGGCAAATGAAATGTTAAAGCCATGATGTGCTGGATCTGTGGTGTGAGACCAAAATGATGACACCAAGTTGGACAGTCTACACTAAGTTGGGAGTTCTAGAACGGGTATCAGCCTTCGGAAGCTGATGCTTTTAGATGTTTGGACTTGAGCGCTTTTCCTCCCATATAAACCCGACATTTAATATGGCCATTCCAGGCGCCAAAGGGAAGAGAAAATCACAGAAAATCATGGTCAGACTACATTGTTTCTGACAGGAAGGATTACAACCTCGTCAGTGTGAGTCCAATGCATAAAAACAGTAGGAAATCCATTGTTAAAGCCACCTTACCTAGTTATTGCTAGTTATTGGGACCCCTGCCAAATAGATGACATATAAACTCAGGCTTAAGTATGTATCGGTAAGGAAGAAAGCAGTTAGCTAGGAGAAAACATCTTTTTGTGACCCCATGTCTAGTGCACAGTATATTAAAATATCAAATAATTACTCCCATTGTTTTTTGGGTTTTTTTTCAGTTTTCTTTGAATACACATGATTTCAATATTCTCTTTTAATGCAAAGTTTTCCCCTTTCAAAGATACAGACAATTTAATGTTAACATAATAGAAGATATTTGAAACTATACGCATTCTTGCTAGATGTGATTATGCCTTTTTATTACAGTGATTTAATTGCACTCTTAAAAAATATAAAGGGAAATAAACGTGTTTGAGATTCATGTATTAAATCAGATTTACTTCCCTGGAGTTGTTTCCCTTGGATTTTTGTAAACACTCGATAGGCATTCTACTGTTCTTTTTTTAATCATATTTCATTGTCCAAGTTGGTTATGAATGTGTCCCAGTTTGAGTTTATGTCAAATTCATCTGGTAAGAATATTTCCAACTAGCACACTTGAATATCTTGACTTATATTTAAGTAGCCTGCTTTATCATAACATTGCTTTTGTCTTCTTGGTCGCATAACTATAGTTTGACAGAGATATTCAAATTTTGTAGCACAGTGGACGCTCCTACTCAGTAGTTCTAAATTTGAATTTGTGCCTTTTCTTTAGACAATACCTGGTCTAAAAAGTTTGTGTTGTTATTAGCTTGAAATCTGGTTGACTGTTCCATTGTGTTAATGTAGAAGATTGTCCAAGATACTGTTCACAAACTTGTTTTCATTGGACTTGATCTGGGGTTCCATTAATATTTTTAGTGGGAGGGTGATTTGCAAAAGTAGGGGGATTTTGGGGGACTTCATCAGTAGATATATCATAAAACTGACCAAAGTAGCTGTTTCCCCTCCCCAAATTTTTTTGAATCTTAAGTATAATTCCCTGCAATCTTGGGTATTCTGAGAATGATTATTATAGAAATATTTAGGAATCAAAATTTTTTGTTGCTGCAAACAAAGTAGCTCTACAGGAGCTGTCATACATCAGCTGATCTGGGTAGTAAATTCCTAATTATTATGATAAATAACTGTAATAATATGTAACAGTTAACAAAGCATGAACTGTCAAAGTCAACAAGATTATTAATCAAAAATAGAGAAAAATAATCTTGCAAGAAAAAAGTTCTGCTATGGGTCTTGGTTGTTTAGTCAAACTAGATTGGTCAAACCTTTATATAGTAAGGGAAGCCATTTTGTCAAACAATACCACTACCCAATTATCGAAAGCTTTTTAAAAGAAACAACCATATTTCATCTATTGCAAGCAATCAGAAGTGATCAACGTTTAAAGAGCAGCATGCAACAAACACGAAATATGAATGAAAAATGAAAAACAAAACTAAACCCATCTGACACCATGTTGTTGGTGAAAGTCAAAGTAGTTCCCTTACTAACTACCAATGCTTTTGTACCATGTTATATTGCAGTCTGCATTATGAGTTGTTAACCATTAGAGAATGCCGGGAAGTATAATAAAATTTATAAGGACTTATATTTCAATCAAGATGATGGCCGTGATAACTATGGCATCTTATGGGGCTGAGTGTGTAACACATCTCCGTGAATTTGAGAATTTCATCAGCCAAAACATAATTTAAAGCAGTCATTTTGGCCAGCGGTGGTTCTTGGCCAGCGGCGGTTCTTATTGAGAAGACTGAACAACTTGATAGAGAGGGTTGTTTAGATGACATTTATTTCTCATTCAACGATATTGATCTGTCCATCAGTGGCAAGCATACCCTGAAGAGTTGGTTAACAAATAGTGAAGAAATTCGTTCTTATCTTGGGCTGGGCCACATTTCGTCAGTTGGGAGTTACAAAACGTTTCGTACAGTTAACTCGACAGTTTCGGATCATCGACAGTTCCGGATCATCTCATGTTTGTTCTCGAATTTCTAAGAACGTGTAGAAACTCTGGCTTTAAAAACTTAATAGTCATTTAGCATATTCATTTAGCTTTTGACAAAACCAAGATGACATTTCCACTTCTGTTTAAGCAATCACAATCAATTGGAACAGTTAATTGAGACCCTGACAAGTCACGGGAATTTGACCTTATTTCAACATTATTTTTTTCCGGCGATTTGGACGCTCATTTAAAAAGAAAATGTGCACTAACTATTGACATCATTTGTTAGAAGAATTATAATAGAATGTATTAATGCAAAATTTTAACGCTAAAATGGGTCTGGGATTAAATAATTGTATTATGAATGAAGGCAGGTGAACTCGACAGTTTCGGATCACCTCTTTGATAATAGGGGTTGTCTCAACGTTACTTCCGGTCATTCTCGTAAGCTCTTAAAAGGAAAATAATTCTTCAAAGAGAAATCGCACCAGGCATGTGTTTGATGAAAATGAAGTATCAATGGATGGGTTTTTTCTGTTTAAATGGTCTCTTTGTGAAGTTAATCCTGTTTACAATGAAAGATATGACAATTAACGTGATTCGGAACTGTCACATTTGATTCAAAACTGTCGCGATGACCCCGATTTTGTTTTCTTCAAAAACTGAAAAATGGTAAATAAAAGCGGCAAATCATTTGTATGAATAGACAGAGGAAGACTTTTTCGTTAAATTCATATGTTTATTTCTACTGTTTATGCGTTAATACAAGAAAGAACGATCTTTTATCTATTGGTGATCCGGAACTGTCGAGTTGACTGTATTACATTGCCTAAATTAAGTGACAGCTGACAATATTAACAATACGTGTTGTATAGATAAGTATGGTTAGTATTTTCATGGTTTTCAAGAAAAATTGGAATGCAGAGGGGTTGTTATACTCGTATGGGAGGAGATAAATGGGGGGGGGGGGAGTCACACCCTTTACATGTCGTGTCTGCTATTCCCTTTCAGTGCAGGTTTAAGCACATGGAGTACAATCTTTTGTCTTGAAAACTCATAAACACCACAAAAGACACAATTTCGGAATGCAAACCTAACAAGAAAAAGCATACCTGGCCCGTTATTCCAGTAATAAGGGCAACATTTCGGTTTGTCGGTACCGGTGTATTAGTCGCCATCTTGAAGTAACCACACGCGTCAGATATTGGCTTCCTGCTTTTGAATGATACCTCTCAACAATCTCTACCAGAGTAAATTGGTTCCCGCTACGCTCCCACATTTATCCGGGTAGTATCCGGGGGACGATAACTCTGCATGGGAGATTGACCTCTCAAATCTAAAATGGTAGACCAAGTACCAGCACGTATTGACCTCTTACTTCCGCTTTGTTTGACCCGGTAGTTGATTGGACGTTCGGAAAACGTTCAACCAATCAGATTTGCCTACGGTTTTCCAATACAACATGTCGTCCATTGACGAGAGTTGTGTGACAGTTTGAAAAATCGTTAGACTAAAAGTTTGCTATTTCTCCGAACGTTCAATGACGCGACATCGCTTGGTGAGAGCTGTAAATTACGAATATGACTGAAGGTGTAAAAAAATTTCTGTCCCGCCTCGGACTGGATTCGTATCACGAGATGTTTACTGCTAAGGGATTTGATTTGGAAAGTGACATTTGTCACTTAAACGAAGACGATTTAACTTCTATGTACATTTCAAACACCGAAGACAGACGACGTATCTTGCAAGCCGGTACGTCTACCTCTTATTTATTTACTTTTTAAAGTGTCTCTGTTTGTGCGATTAAAATGCATAATGACTCATCAGTTTATAAACACACATGTACATGTGTACTTTGAAGTATGTTGAGGTGTTTTCATCCAGGTCCGCGTCCTATTACACACGGACTGCGCCATGCGGAAATGGACTGACTAAGATTTTTACATTGTCTTGGTCGCAGTTGTTCAAATAAGAGTTTTTTTTACATGCGCTATTTGAAAAACTTTTATATCTAGGTGTTATTTAGTAGGTCAACAGAAACGTCTCGATATGACATTTCTAATATGTACCAACACTTTAGGAAAGATAAGAAAAAATGTATACATATTTCTTTATGAAAAATCATGGGTTTTAGTCTCATAAGAAGTCTCGTCCACTTTGCGACCACAATTCATTAATCCATATTCGCTCAAGTTTTGGTAATGTATCTACTATCTAGGAAGCAGAATTAAGAATGATTGATTTGATAAAGTTATTAAATCTACTTCACAATCGATGCAAGATGGATAAGTTAAAACTAAACTATAGTTGTTTTTGTGCTTTTTCTTTCTTCATGTGTTATATCATTATAACACACCCCCTTGTTTCCAAGATACCGATCACTCTCTTATAAGGGCAAAACGATTTCCGAAATGGTGAAAGATTCACATGTATAAACATTATTTCAATTAGTAAGATTTCATCAATTTCTGGCAGTTTGTACCTTTCCATTCTGTTGAAATTTGGTCCCCATAAAATCGACTTATGACGGAGCGTTGAAAAATCACTTGCAAATTCTGTGTAGAAAACCACTTATAAGGCACTTGTTTCAATTGATGTAAAGCCAAATTGGACAGATTTTCAATGTCACGTATAAACCCATACCGTATGTTGTTTATCGGCAGCTGTTTTTCATTCTTTTCCATTCTGTGGAAATACAACAGATTTTACACACCGATCCTGTATTATTTAATGACAGACGAATTTTTATCAATAATTGCCACTGTATTATTTAATGACAGACGAATTTTTATCAATAATTGCCATTTCGACAGAAGAAAGTTACACAAACTATCCGGAGAACATGATTAAACCAATGTCAATCTTATAATAAAACGTCATCTGATAGAAACCTACTTGACTAAAAGGTATACCACTGACTTGACTAAAAGGTACACCACTGACTTGACTTAAAGGTATACCACTGACTTGACTAAAAGGTATACCACTGACTTGACTAAAAGGTGCACCACTGACTTGACTAAAAGGTATACCACTGACTTGACTAAAAGGTACACCACTGACTTGACTAAAAGGTATACCACTGACTGGACAAAAAGGTATACCACTGACTTGACTAAAAGGTATACCACTGACTTGACTAAAAGGTACACCATTGACTTGACTAAAAGGTATACCACTGACTTGACAAAAAGGTATACCACTGACTTGACTTAAAGGTATACCACTGACTTGACTAAAAGGTACACCGCTGACTTGACTAAAAGGTATACCACTGACTTGGCAAAAAAGTATACCACTGAATTGACTAAAAGGTATACCACTGACTTGACTAAAAGGTACATCACTGAACACTAATACACTACAGCTATTCCTCCCGGGTGCTTGATAATCTTGTTGTAAGAGTCAGAACTTTAAACTACATAGCCTCTTTTGTTTAAATCACGATGACAATTGCTTTTGATTTTCATGAGAGGCTGTCTCCTGGCTGACATATGGAATAACAATGGCTCAACCTGACTTGACTAGCCAATAGCATGACAGTAAAGTTTACGTTTTTTTCTGTCGTCGATCTCAAGAAAGGCATAAAATATAACTCAGATACCGTTGACACCATATTACCCAAGCAAACCAACACACTTTTTAATAAATCCGGGTTTATTTTCGGTTTCAATGGTTATGAAATTCATAGGCTATAAACACCAGGTACTTTGAATAAAGCAA
The DNA here is from genome assembly GCA_947846245.1 of Cerastoderma edule. Classification (NCBI taxonomy): domain Eukaryota; kingdom Metazoa; phylum Mollusca; class Bivalvia; order Cardiida; family Cardiidae; genus Cerastoderma; species Cerastoderma edule. Next base: position 33,261,998 of record OX401410.1, read on the forward strand.
TGACTCAGATTATTTTCAGAAAAGACAGGTCGAATTGGCTCATGATGCTTATAAAATCGATGGGTCATTTTCTGAAATAATGAACCTAAATGTAAACCACAATAAACTATTAAAACGCAGACATTATCCCTTTTTGCCAAAAATAAGTTTGTTATGCAAATATACAGGCATTGTACAGTCCTAAAATCGCAAATAGCTTAAATTTTGTAGCTTGATATTTGTGTTGTTTTCACAATTTATGTTTTGAGATGATTTATACATCGATATACTGACAGATATAAAAATAACACTTACAGGTGTGTATTTTAAACATGAGTTGATTGTTCACTTCATATGAAAAGAGAAACTGATGTGAGATGATTTTAGTGATGTTCATTATTGAAAGTGATTGACCTTGCGGAGCTTAATTCTGTCGGTGACAGTGTTACAGTGGCAAAGCGTCGGTTTCTTGTTTCCAGGATCCCGGGATTGATCCCCGTCAGGCAGGTGAAAATCACCGTGACTTCAAAATCGACGCGAGTACTGGTTTGTATCCAGGAAGCAGTCATCGGGAGTGGATTAAATAAGCATCAATCTTCCGACACAATTGATGTAAAATGAATGAGTTTAATCTAATTCTGTAGAAAGGAGTGAACCATATTTGAAATTTGTAGAATAAAAGCACTGACCAGCCACTGTAATGGTTGTTACCATAGCTGTTATTCGGAGACAAGGATTAAATCATTTTTATTGGAAAGACGTCCAACGACGGAGAAAAATAAAAGACCCATTAATTCCTAGTGAGATAACCAATTAAGAGCCTATGCCCATCGTAGCTGTGGTTATAAAACTGTTTATTGGGACTATCAAATAATCGTTTGTTAATTTATCTCTTCAAATGTTAGTTAACCTTCGATCGGCTGTATTGTTTGGCTTGGAATTCTGTATCGGTTCTCGATGCTGCGTCAATATTGAAAATCGGGTATTTTTTCCTACTTCCGGTAATATTCTTTCCCTTTTACAAAAGAGTTAACTCCAATATACTGCTTCATATGTGATTAGGTATTACATGGCAGATGGAGGAATTACTTCTTCACACGACAATTTCCAACATTATTTTCAAGGCCTACAAAGGTGCAGTGCAGTCTCCATAGATTCAAAGATAAAGATGGTGTTTACTTTGAGAATATGAGGGTTTTATGAAATATAGTCTTGTATAAAAAAATCCAGGTGAATAGTAAGAATAGATTCAGTGATAAATGTATTGTGGTAATATTGGTAACCCATCCTCAATCGAAAAGGTCCTCTAGTTTTATATTATTTGTTCCATTGAGACCCCTTTATCCAATTCTTGGTTATTTATGTTCGTTAAACTCTTGTTTTGTTTTGATTCACTGTAAGGCAAGAGAAGCAGAAGATTTAACACCAGAGCTACACATTCGTTTCAGGAAAAGCGTATCTCAAAGGCTGATTTGTCTATCGTGACTGCTGGTCATTTTCTGAAATGGTGGGACTGAAAATATCACAAGTGGTATTCTTAATCGCAAATGAGCAAATGACCATCCCTCCAGGTCCAACTCTGTGGAAAGCAATGTATCATATTTTGAAATCGTGGGTCACTTGTTCCGGCTCCCTGTAAATCATGTCTCTGTATCCTACCATACTGACATATTTAGAAACTGTAGACTTTTTCTCTGTTTGTTATAGAGATAATAAGCATTTTAAACATACATGTACTAGTAATATCATATTTTAGGCGCATCGACCAGAATCATTCGCATCGACCAGAATCATTCGTAACAGCAACGGTTTTAATCACTTGAATAGAAATAAACCTCCGCGAGTTTTTGGAGGAGAGTTCAACTGTTTTTAGACGAATGACAGCGAGAAAATCTGCGATCTCCGCTAGAATACCAACACATTACTTAAATATGGTTATTATTTAATTACCTGTCGCATTCTGTCACTCTACGGACTAATCTAATAATCCCATTTGTTCATGGAATGGGATGAAAAACTTCTAATGAAGACATTTTTCCACCATCTAACAACTTTGACATACTGTCGGAATTCTTTTGACATTTTCTGTTAACATAAGGACAATATTATAATGTCTCGTTGGTTTTTCTGTCTATTTTTAAGTTTCTCTTATCTAATTATGTAAACGTCATTTCCTATAATTTACGATTTGATTTTGGGAGAATTTGTTTCATTGTTTTATTGCTAGTAAGTTACCACATACAGTAGTATGTACATCTAGTTATTTTGTTGGTGTAAATCATTTGTTGATTGTATCTGATAAGATTATTGAAAAGACTTAAAAACTATTAAGAGGACTTGAGAATAGAAATGATTTGCCGATGCAAAACTATCCTAGATCCTTAACGTATTCTTATTACGCAGTATTTTAATAATTATCCGTAAGATAAAAGCGTTTTTATGAATCATAACGATAATTAAGTTGGTCTCGTTGAAACGACTCTAGTGAATACCTACAGCTCAGGATTCGCAGGAGAAAGACTTCATATACAAATTTTATTTTACAATAAGACACAAACTGATAAAAATGTACGGGTTCAAACGAAACCTTTGCACGGAATCAATCGGACTCTGCTTATTGATCTTCCATTATCGTTTTCTTGTTCTTCGCCAGAACAGGTGTAAATCGATAGACTGAATGAAGCACTTGACTGGCACAGCGCTGGCAACTCTGAACGTTACATTTACGGGAGAGAATCGTAGTGTTCTCTATAAGAATGGGCCAATACAAATATCTTAATATGCCACTTGGAATGCGTTGGGGTCCATGGGGGCCGAAACATCATTTGAAGCGGTTATTTTGGCCTGCGGTCTGCTCATATTTAGAACACTTTGGGTGGCCAAGTGGTTCAAATGGCGGTCTTAGAACTTGTGGGCACCGGGTACGAGTTCCATTGGAACATCTTGTTTCGAAGGTGTGTTCGCTTAGAGCATTAGTCTTGTACTGTTAAATCAATGAAAGCCGTGACATGACTTGAAAATTGTTGACACGGCGTTATAATCCACGTATAACGTGTATAACGTGGTCATTTGATCAGCTTATAAGTGGGGAGAGGGGGACTCCGTGGCCTGGTGGTTAGAATACAGAGTTTGAAATCAAATGGTCATTTTATCTACATATGTACGTGGTTTAACCCATTACCAAACAATAACGACATTTGACAAGTGTGTTGCAGACGACTCTTGAAAACATTGTGGGAAAAGGAGAAATTGCTCGTAACGAGCAATTTCTTTTTTTCCCAAAATGTTTTCTACTCTATCAGTAGTTTACTTTCAAATTTCATCACATTTTGAAATGTCGTCTGTAAACCTTTTGAATTTCGAACAGTGGAAAATTAGGCGTCTGGTAAAGGGTTAACTGCCGAAACTAATGGTGAGGATGTCAGTCAGACATTGTTTTCAACCTATGTGGATTACTGATTTAGCTTTTGGGATTTTTCTAACTGTCTGAGATCACATTTACTTTGCGAAACATTTGATGCGCTGTTAACCCTAAACAACCAATTGAATAAAGTTGTACCGGTATGTAAATGTATTGGGACAAGATGCATAAAGAAAAGAAATAGTTTCCTTTGAAATGTCTGACGTTCTTTACTAATTCCTATTTTGTTGGTACTCATTAGAATAGTTTCATCGTTAATGATAGTCATACTGGACTCTTTCCTGGAGGCTTCCATTTTGATACTCTCACGGATCGGTAATGTTTGCCCCGAAATATAATGAAGTTAACGTGAATTGAGTCATTCGTTCTCATCACTTGACTACAGTGTTCCATTGACAGCAGCTTGGAAAGAATGTCTTTCAGAGCTGACGAGCTAATGTGGGAACATGAATAGTTGACTTGACTGGCGTAATAGTTCTGAACTTTGGTTAAAAAACTCCTTTCTAACCCAAATCGTTATCTCACACCGGAAAAGTTACAAAATATCATGGAATGTTGAATGGTATACATGTATCGAGAAGGTTTATATGTCAGCATTGTACTGTAGAGAGTACGTCTCGTTAACAAGCCTGGTGATCTGAACGAGTGAAAATTACAATTATCGCATTAGATCGCGGCAGAAGAACATGAGAATCACCAGCAAGATCTGCGGATATGGAAGTTATTTGCGCCACTTGTTCTCTCTGTTCCCCTGTCAAATTGCAATATGCAGTAAATCAGTCATTTTGCGAACGTTAATGGTACTCGTAATTTCCTACCATAACTACATACTACTCTTTCCAAATCGATGACTGAACTGTCCCCAATCAAACGTTCGCGTCAAGAAGAATTTCTTGTCGGAGACATTTGTGCAAAGGGTTCGATCCCCGTTAGGCGACTTGAAAGTTGCCAGGACTAACGCACAAATCGGCGCGTGTACTAGTTTAGTATCACGGACGAAATCATCGAGAGTGAATTTAACAAGCTGCAAGCTTCTGTCGCAATCGATGTTTGATAGGTAAGGTTACTTTCCCACATGTGCAACACTAACCAGTGGTGAGAAATTAAAACATCACGCCGCACTGACTTCATTAACATAGACATGGAGATACGCCATTATTATTTACACGTGTAATATTATTTTCTTGTTGTGTTGTCTCGGAGGACTCATCTCTTCGAAATGATTCTTCTTATGATAGCATATCACGGACACGTATACTGAATTTCACATTTTCTGCAAACTGAATATTCTGAGAATTACGTACATTTATTCAGCAATTTGTGTATTCTGCAAATCGTGTTTTCTGCAATTTGCGTATTCTACAAATCACATTTTTTCCAAATCGTGTATTCTTCAAATCACGTATTCTGCCAATCGCTTTATCGCCAAATTGCGTATTCTCCAAATCAGTATAACGCATATCACGTTTACAGTATTCTCGTATACTATTTATCACAGGGGTCTGTTCCCAAAATGTTTGTACTATAACGTTTTCTCGTTAACGTAAATAAAAAAGAATAGAGTACCCCAGAAAAGTGTAAAACTAAGTCGTGAATGTAAAATCGTTAACGAAGTCGTGAATTGGAAAAGAGTCCTGCCTATGAAAGCTTGATCGTACATTTTAAACCATGTCTATAGCTTATTTATTTAAAGAAAATAGAGCTACCTTTGATATTAAACGGTGGCAACAAATTTGTAGACGTAAAGTTACGATTCTTTGTGACACGGGCTCCTGGCTATAACCTTTTATCATGTGGTCCTGACCCGTGCGTATACCCCGCCAGAGCCAAGTACGGGCTACACGCACGGACCTGGGTACCGTTTTACTAAACATGTTATGGTAAAATTGTGCGTAAGTTCAAAACATCATTCCCTCTTATTTTAATATTTGACTAAGCAATATTGCAAAGTAACACATCATTAGAATCGTCTCTCAGAGATGCTTCCAATGATCTGTGACTTTGTTATATTGTATTGTACTTTGCTCCAAGATACTGTCCCGGTTTGGGGTTTTTTTTGTTGTTGTTTCAGTTTTGAATTACGCACATATTGTCCTTAAGTTGCTTAATAAAGCGGTACCCAGGACCCCTGGCAAAAATGTTTCGACAAAACCGGGATATTGGTATAACCTTTTATAAACGAACCAGGAAACTAGTTGATCCCGGACTTTTTGTTTGCTGATAGGGACAGGGGTATTGATCAGTCCATCAGGAATCGAAATAATTGTAAATATGACTCTTTTAATGATCCTGATATTTTATACCATCTCAACTACCTGCAATTACCCAGTCGATTTAATGTATTTACCTTGTTTGGTTTAATCTGTAGACTAAATATGACCGTCTAAAACCAGGAAAATGAAACGTGCATGATAGAAAACGAAATGCAAACGTGAACATGCCTTCAGAGTTTGCATGTTGGTATTTGTTGTTGAAAACATACCAACAATTTGTGGATCGATGATAAAGTTCCCATTGTGTTGCAAGGTTTATAACATCGTTTTCAAGTATAAGGAAAACGATGTCGGTCCGATTGATAAAATTGAAATAACATTGAAATAACATACGATGAAATAACATACGATTCAAATCGTTGACGTTCCATTATTTCTTAACGAGATTGCACGCGAGTTGAAAGACTTATGTGTAGCCTATTTCTGCTTTTCTTGAATATACTTTTTAATCCTGTCTTTGAATAAATTCAAACTTATTCATTCACATCGATTGTGACGTAAGCTTGGAGCGTATTATTCCTTTAATTGACATCTTGTGTATTTAAAAAGTGACCAATCAGAATCAGAGACTGTCCCCCAGTCCAACACAAAGTCAAATATCAACTAAGATAAGCATACAAGAGGATATTTAAGTTAAATATAAAAGCTTAACGCTTAGAATGCTGGGTATTTTTTTAAAAATAGATTTTTTGACGTCTGGTTTCCAAAACCGATACATCTGCTTTTTTTACGAGGAAAGATACTCAGAGTAGCAAACACGTTAGATCACAGGTCAGCCGCCAATTTACTTGGCGGCTGGTCTGGATCTAACCTGTTTGCATACGCATTAAGTCGGTTCCATCTCTGTATGGATTAGGACAGCACGACGTTTAATATCATATTCACCTATTCAGATTAGATTGAATAAGTCAACATAAAATCTCATTTTCCCGGTATGTTGACAACAATATCGATATACTATCGTAACCGGATTCTTTTGATATTTAATTGGCGTATTCACTGATCCAGGTTTTATAGTTCAGTTCATTTTGATAAATAGGGAGGCTGGGGGCAATTGTCAAACGATCCTGCCTTTGTTTCCAGTATGAATGTTGACTTATTGCTTTAACTCGTTTCACCTTACAGGAATGTGTACTGGGTCTAAATTTAAAGTAATGTCAGATAACAAGAAAGAAACCAAATTTAGATATTTTATTTGGAGAAAACCTATGTTACAAAAAGATGAATTGGTCATTACCGCTCAACTATTCGTATTGAATTAAAAAGGTTCGGTCCCGACATGTGTATGCTGAAAACGACCGAAGTAATCAGACGAAAGAAAATGTTTCAAAATGGCGGATTATGGGTATTCTTCCTTAATTCAAGATGGATGCCTAAGGGAAAACCTTAAGCCAAAGCAAAAAAAAGGCTTTCGGTATTTTTTATTTAGTAATATTTGCTTTCTTGCCGTTTTCACAATATTGTATAATGAAACTATTTCCCAATCTGCCATGTTGCAAGGACACACACTGGGCGAGATCATGCAATTTGTGAAAGTGCCATGGACTGAACCGTAAAATTGATTAAAGTGTTTTAAACAGAAATCGTTCCGACAAAAGAAGTGCAAGTTCTATGGACCTAGTGATTAGAGTACATAAGTTGACAGCATATGGCCCCTCTCCGCGAGGATTCAAATCCCGGTGACAGCATATGGCCCCTCTCCGCGAGGATTCAAACCCCGGTGACAGCATATGGCCCCTCTCTGCGAGGATTCAAATCCCGGTGACAGCATATGGCCCCTCTCCGCGAGGATTCAAATCCTGGTGACAGCATATGGCCCCTCTCCGCGAGGATTCAAATCCCGGTGACAGCATATGGCCCCTCTCCGGGAGGATTCAAATCCCGGTGACAGCACATGGCCCCTCTCCGCGAGGATTCAAACCCCGGTGACAGCATATGGCCCCTCTCCTCGAGGATTTAAATCCCGGCGACAGCATATGGCCCCTCTCCGCGAGGATTCAAATCCCGGTGACAGCATTTGATTTTCTTGGGAGGCAGTCTTGCGACCGACTTGAAGAATGCTGATGATCCTACATTGCTTGACCTGCTTTAATTGGCAGTTGAGTTTTCTGAGCTTTTTTTGTCATCAGGAGTCGGCCTTTTCAACTTAAAAGACATAATGTATATCACTCATTTTATGCTTGTGTAGGACATTTTGCTGATTATGCACAAAGCCATCTCTTTCCCTAATGTTTCTAATTGTCGTCTGCTGCGGACGCGTATCCCATATTCCGATTTCAGGAAGAATTGTAGGGACAGAATGGTATTCAGCGCCAACATGTCAATATTGTATTGACTCAAAGATCACAGCGTTACCGCTTCTTATCTGGAATCGCATTAGCGCATTTACGAAGACATCTGTCGTTACACTTTATAACAGGGCATGACAACAGTACTTGAATCAACACTTATAAAGGAAGTATCTGTATAATGTATCTGTACTGGCTGCTATTCCAAATGAATATCGTTCATCAATGGATCTATTAGGAAGTATAGTTGGAGAAATGAGGAGGAAATCCCTGCTTTTATATCATGTTGATTTTATAAATATAACTTAATTTTTCTTGGACCGTCATTTTAGATTCAAATACTATCAAACTCGATTGAATGGTGTGTGACTTTGTCCCATGAAATGTATGGCATTAGCAGTAAATCCCTACTTTGATATCCTGCAGGCAATACAAATATAACAGAAATATACTTGAAGCGACATTAAGTGACATACAATAAAAGCCTTGTGAAATATGTGACTTTGTCCAATGAAATGCTCGACATTAGTAAAAAAAAAATCCATACTTTGATATTCAGCAGGTATTACAAATAAAACAGAAATATTCTTGAAGCGACATTAAGTTACATACAATAAAAGCCTTGTGAAATATGTGACTTTGTCCAATGAAATGTTCGACATTAGTGAAAAATCCATACTTTGATATTCAGCAGGTATTACGAATAAAACAAATATTCTTGAAGCGACATTAAGTTACATACAATAAAAGTCGTTTGAAGTGTGTGACTGTGACCTTTTTATATGTTCGACATTAGGAGAAAATCACAACTTTTATATTCTGTCGGTATTGCAATTATAACTGAAATTTCTTGAAGCGACACTCAGTCACATGCAATAAATCTCGTTTGAAATGTGTTACTTAGCCCTTTTATGTGTGTGACATTAGGATCGAAATCCCTACTTTGATATCTTACTGGAACCACAAATATATCAGAAATATTCTTGAAGCGACATCAAGTCACATGCAATAAAACTCGTATAAAATGTGTGACTTTGCCCTATGATATGTGTGACATTAGGAGTGAACCCATGCCTTGACATCTTACTTGTACTACAAATGTACCAGAAATATTCTTAGAGCGACATTTTGGGTTCACATACAATATTACTTGTATAAAATGTGTGACTTTGCCCTATGATATGTGTGACATTAGGAGAAAATCCCTACTTTGATATCCTGCAGGCACTACTTATATAACTGAAATATGAATTATTCTTGAAGCGACATTAAGTCACACAATAGGATGAGTATGAGTTGTGTGTGACGTTGCCCTTTTATATGTGTGACATTAGGAGAAAATCCCTACTTTGATATTCTGCCGTTATTATAACGTCGGATCGATGGGGATCGATAACTAATTGACATTTTGTTCTGATTAGGCAGATAGCTTAATACCACAGGGCGATTAGCCGTTGCCAGGCAGCTTTTGACAGCCACCTTCATAATGAAAGCGCATTTCCCTTGTCAAGTTCTTTACTATTAATTTAAACCCTATAATGTTGGTACTCATCAGAATCGTCTCGATGAGACGATTCAAATGTGTTCCCACGTTTAATTGAATTTAGCATGACTCATTGATTTAATGAAGAATAGTTACGTAATGAAATTGAGAAGAAAAAAAAGTGTTGACAAAGCATGTTATTCCATATAAAATAACAAAAATGATTATTCGGTGGAAGTCAAGGGTACAAACCCATGACTGACAATAGGTTAAAACCAATCGCTTGAAAAGGATGCAAGATTATTATGTCAAATAACTATCTTAACCCTTAAAGTGCTGGACCCGACAGCCTGCTTGTGCAAACAGGTTAGATCCAGGCCAGCCGCCAAGTAAATTGGCGGCTGGCCTGTGATCTTACCTGTTTGCTACCCTGATTATTTTTCCTCATCAAAATTAAGCAGATACTTTAGGTTTTGGGAAGAAGACGATACATACATCTATTTTACAAATATTACCCTGCAGTTAAAGGGTTAAACGAATAAATTACTCATATATAGAGGGGAGAAAAAGGTAGGCAAAACAAGTTCAAGCGCGTAACTATGTGACAAAGCTTCTGTACGTGGTCTTGGCATTGGCCCTTTTAACTCATTTGTTCGGAGATTGTGATAACACTAATGTATTTGTTGATAAGTTGTAAACTTTAACACTTGAGTGGAAAGCATTTTCTAAATGAGCATATATTCTTCCTAAAGTGTTGCCTGAGAGGTTTCATAGGATTGTCTACATTCAACGTATTTATTTGTGACGGAAGCTTGAAGCTTATTGATTCATTCTCGATAACTGCTTCCTGAATACTAAACCAGATTTCGCGCAAATTTGAGGGCTCGTCTCGGCAACTTTCACCTCGTCTAACGAGGATCGAACCCGGGACCCTCGGTACAAAAGGCGACGCTCTACCTGGGCACAACTGTCGCCCTAGTATTGATTGTGTTGCGAATTCGATTTTTCTTTATTCTATAAACTTTTAAATATTTTCTTTATGCATCTGTTGGTTTCCAAGCTTTTTATGTATGTTTTGAATAATGATTCCCCAATGTGTATTCCGTGTGTATCGACTCGGCAATATTAGCACAATACGTTTGTTTGGTTACCGTACAATACGCTCTGGGAATTCACGAGTGCGCTGCCTTGTGGCTGATGACAGTTTCGCACACATACTGTTTAAACAGATTATGGATCTGGCGGATTATTTCAGTTGTCACTAATGAATCTGAACACTTTACGGGAAAACGGACTTTTGGGTGTGTCAAAGAATTAGCATTTGTTTTTCTTTGCCTACATTGTTTGTTTTTTCTTCAAAGATCTTCTGTGACATACATTTATACAGGTGGGCTGATCACGTGATCAGATTGCAAATGGCGGCGCCCATCAATGAGCAGGTGTTTATGATTTTTTCCAGCGGATTGCTTTTGTTTTCCACTATTTTATACACGCCATGTTCCGACGATCAATTTTCTGCAACCACCGGTGAATGTTGTTTTCACCACCTATCTACTGCGATTACTCTATCAAGTGTTAGACGTAACGCCGTTATAAATCATGATTATCTTATAACACCAGAATCGGAAAGTTGGTGGTCGGAACATGGCTATAGAATATATATAAAACAAAAGTAATCTGTGGAAAAAAGCAAATATTCCTGTGGCGCGGCCATCTTGATTGGACATTTTTCGTAAATCTTATAAACGCGATCACCCCCACCTTTTATAGTCGATGAATCTTTTTTCTTTTTTGAAAAAAGGACCGGTGTTATTCGTAGCAAAGCAGCATTAGGCTTAGAGCACCTGTTTCATGCCCAAGAAGAGCAAACAATACAAACTTAAGTTTTTCATTTGCAAGTACGACATTATTTCAATGTTATATGATGTATCAAATATATCATGCCGACAGATCAGGTACACATGTTTGTTTCTGTTTTTATTTTCGCTTGCTGGGACATTATTCGTTGTCCATTCAAAGCTTCGTCACCAAGATACAACTGCTGCGCACCGGGATTGAATTCCAAACGCCTGACTCATATGCAACTAAGAAATCTGCCCTACCTATCATTTTAGAAAAGTAATGATATTAACTCATTACCAAACATTAACGACATTTGGTCATATTTTTGCAGACGACTCTGGAAAACATTGTAGGAAAAGGAAAAATTGCTCTTAATGAGCAATTTCTCCTTTTCCCACAATGTTCTGATACCCTATCAGAAGATTATTCTTCAATTTCATCACATTTTGAAATGTCGTCTGCGAACTCTTTCAGTTTGGGACTGTTGAACATTTTGCGTTTTTAATGGGTTAAAGCAATGCGTTCGCGTTATGCTCAAGTTTCTGTTTCAATTGATACCCATGTTGTCACACCGTATTGGCATTATCGAACCGTTTTAGCAAACTAACTAAATAATGTATCAATTTTAACTGAAAACCTTTCAATAGTTAACAGGTTCAATAAAACGCGTTGTATTCAGGGTATAATGGGTTGTGTACATCGATCAATATCATAACGGCAACTTTAATATACAGTGAACCCTCGTTTATCCGAACACGTCCGTTCCCAACAAAATGTCCGGTTTACCGAATAATCCGGACTAATGAAGCAGAGCATGTTCTTATTCACATTAAGACATAAACGGTCTGTATGAGCGATGTATGCTTATAACCCTTTAGCAAACGCCAAATTGTCGACCGTCCCAAATTGAAAGAGTTTGCAGAAGACATATCAAAACGTGATGAAATTCAAAGATAATCTTCTGATATGGCAGAAAACATTGTGGGAAAAGGAGAAATTGCTCGTGACGAGCAATTTCTCCTTTACCCACAATGTTTTCAAAAGTCGTCTGCAATAAACTGGTCCAATAATTCCGTTCCCTTACAATTTTGTTCGGATTGCGAGACATCCGGATAATCGGGGTCGGGATAAACGAGGGTTCACTGTAAATGGAAGTCCTATGTTGGACTTTTATCGGGGGCATCAAATCCAAGTTGTATGATTAACCCATTACCATACAGTAACAATGTTTGACCAGTTTGTTGCAGACGACGCTTGAAAACATTCATGGGAAAGGAGAATTTGCTCGTAACGAAATTGCTCTTAGTCGTTCCCACAATGTTTTCTGCCCTATCACAAGATTGTTTTTCAATTACATCACATTTAAGAATATCGTCTGCAAACTCTTTCAATATGGAACAGTCGAAAGTTCGGTCTAGAGTAATCCCTGGTATATGTAATAAAGATGCAAACTTAAATCCTTCGTAAATTGATATAAACGTAAATCCTTTCTTCCACTTTCAGCCGTTGGGTTCCAGACGAGTCCAGAGCACGCCCTCTATGAATGGTTACGCGAGAAAGGTCTCGACCATTACTACATAGGTTTCGTACAGAGTGAACTTATTGACCTCACGGAGATAGCTCGACTCCACCTCCCGGATGTTGACCTCTATGATGAGCTGGAGATTACACTTCCTGGTCATCGCAGACGGCTGGAACGAGCGGGTAGGGTTGTTTTATAGTGTACTACTGTTTCGAGCCTGAGACTTTCGGTTGAAATGTCGGTGTCGCTACAGATGAATCTTTTGTGTTCTGTTGTCTTTTCCATTAATTTAAATCTCCGGGTCAAATGTTGCATTTCTTACGATTTGAAGACTTTTGGTAAAAAAGAGACTAGTATTTTCTTCGTTGTTGTTTACGGCTTAGGGAACTTTGGGTTAAAAAAAAAAGACAGAACTACATACAGTGTAAGACTTGGTAATTGACGTTTTATGATCTAAAGAAAAACTGCTTAGGGCTGGATAGTTTCTTTCCAACTGGATAGTTTCTTTCCAAACCGAACGGGTGGATCGGGGGGTTCGGCTTTTTGTCCCAAAGCAAATTGCTAATGGTCGGTCAGTTTCGGTCTAAACCCAAAAGGGGACTGTTAGTTTCAGAGAATTGCTAATGACTGAGAGGTTCATGCCTTAACAGAATTGTAGAATATTTGGTTTCACAGGAACTTTGCCTACTATACATGCTGTATAGATGTTTAACAACCTTAAATTAATTACAATCAAAGACATAATGAACATGTTAGTTCTTTATTTCAATGAAGATATCGTTTGTTGTTTTCAGTCAGACAGCTTGGAAAGAAGCAGCGAACAACTGTTTTACCGTCCATTGCTCGCCGGGTCGATTCCCAGGGAGCTGCAGGCTCAGTCCCCAACACCACAAGTGCTATTGATGCCGAGTTCGAATCTCCTGTGGCATACGGCCGGTGGGGGAAGCCTCGCTGCTTGACCGACGCCAAGTATGACTTCCTGATCCTCGATGCGCGCTTGATGTCGACGACTGATCCCCGTGATAAAGTGGATTTGGGTACGTGTTAATTTCTATCCAATGTGCAGATTGTTTACCTGGCACCTGCACAAGACGTGTATGTGTTTATTAGATTGATTGGTTGATGGACGTAGTTTTTTATTCATCATCTGTTCAAGACATGTATTTGATTGGTGCATTGATTTATCAATTGATTGATTGTTGTATGTATTGATTGATTAAGACACCAGGTTTTACCTTGTGCAAGTTGAAGACTATTTGTTTGATTGATTTCTTGGGGTGCCGTTTTAACAGTCCATTTTCTTTGAGGGAAAGTTCATTTTTTTAGGCAGCCTGAAAAAATTAATATTACGGTGACGTTGAATTTTACCTTACATAACGATCAACGCTGATTTTTAAAGGTGGCATCAAGGAGTAAACAAAGTCCATCCTTTATGAAGTCAAAGACATTATACTATAACTACTTATAGACCAAGAAAGATGCTTAAACTTATCGTTTATGTATGTCGGGTTAAGGGTGATTTATGCCTTTGTATGCCACTTCAAGTGAATAGTTCTTCATTTCATTCAGAGATATTTCAATAAACAAGGTATGATTAATTGTGCATAACACTTTAATTGTTTCATTACAACCAAATTGTTATATTTCAATGAAATGACACTTGTATGATGAAATTTCACCCAGCTTTTTTTTTAAACATTATTTCTTTTTTGTCCCAAAACATCCACATCTGTTTCCTTTTTATACATGCCTGATTTATATTTTCTATTTTTAGAATTCATGGTTGACTCCGGAAGTGACGTAGTTACTATCCGACAGGAAGTGCTCGACACGATGGATTTGGAACTCATCGGTCCTATTCGCAGTAAAGGTGTTCACGCCTCCAGAACCAAGAACCTCTACAGAGCCAACCTGCGCGTTGGGAAACAAATTCTAGAGATAGAGGTACACACTTACCATTCAAATTTCTAATCTCTGGTCATTGGCATGTGTCTCCAATAAACACAACGCGAATTGACATATGGAGTACACAATTAACATTCCTACGTAAATAACGCCAATGATAAAACAAGTGCTGGAAATTTATTTACTTTTGAAACATTGAGATCTGCCATAGTGCACAGTCGCAAGTTGAACCCTGTTACTCAATGAATTCGGACCGACCAACCTGTGCTCCGAGGCTAAAATGCTCCACTCGGGGTCAGCTCTTCCCATGCCTTTTATCCACCTGTTTCTTGGTGAGGGTCTATTGCATCTCACGGTGTCCTTTGTCATGTCACTCTAGAAACATAGCCTAGGACTTATGAATCCAAAAAAGCCCTAGCAAAACTAACATACCTAGCGTTAACAACATACACACAATTGAATACCATGTTCAAATGGCTTTCATATCTTTTTTTTGTTTCTAAAATTGTTTTATGTTATTGTATTGCCATATGACCGTTCCTGATCAACTTTCAATCAATTTCGTTATCTCACCCTAGGTAATGGGAGAATCCTATGATTCCATCGGAAGCCGCGTGTTACGTCATTTCCGGCACTACATCAACGGGTCACGGCACGTTTGGTTGAAAGGAGATTACGTAGACCCAGAAATGTCGCCAAAGTCAAGCCAGATGACTTCATCACAAGGAAGCCTTACCACATCCTCGTGTTCATCTCAAGAAAAACCCTCAGAACATTCCGTGCCTTCACCTCAAGACGCCGAGTTGCCTATCCTTTCTCAGGAGCATGCGCAACGCTCCGGACAACCGGAAGATCAAAATGACGAATCAAGTGCGCCTAAAATCTCTGAACAAACCGAACGAAGCTCGCCAGATCCTGATGCTAATATGCAGCATGATTTTGCGAGAAATGGCGGAAAATCCCACACTGAATTAGCACAAAACGGTGTAATAACAAGCGAAACGCCTTCTAACAGCGTCGATTTCAATTTCGTTACGGTGACACTTGCGAAAGAGCCCGATCCAAAAAGCGACGAAGTTGACAGGGTCACGTATGAGAGCGATGACGTCATCGATATTCGTCCAATCATAAACGCGAACAGAAAAAGACACGCGAGTGATAATGTCGGGTTTGAGCCGATGTGTGGTGACGCAGACGTGACGAAGATTCGACGTAAGAACCGGAAAACGATTCAGGACAATTTGAACAGCTTGCGAACTATTCAGACGAACAAGACCGAGTGTGCCGAATCCCATGTGATGGAAATCGAAAACGAGGCCGAGGTTTTTCAAACAGTTATGGGTCAAAGGTCGGTTTATTATAGATCCCAGACGAAACAGCATAAGGATGTCGAGTCCTAGCGAACATGGAGTAATGTTTTATTGTAAATATAGGATTGTAGTTGTTAGGATATGATTTGGTGTCCGGCACTTTCCAAAAAGGCAACAATTCTACTTCGATTTTAATGCACTATATCCCGTAGCGTCATGACAAATTTACATGCAGCCGAACTTGTCTGTACTTTATTCGAAGAAGAATGGCTTTATGTGTATTTGTTAAATTTGTGGCCAAATCTTCTGCGACCTAGTTCTTAAGGAGAGAACTTGAATCACAAGTTTCAAAGATTCATTATCGGTAGTATTCATACAAATAGAGAGGGGATTTGGATTTTCATAGTTGTATTGTATTGTCTGTTTAACTGAATACCGATGGTTCTACCTAGCTTGACCAGCCTTTGTAGGTAATAAATTTTCGGTCTGTCCCAATCTCTAAAGAGCCGTTATATATTCTTGTTTTATAAATTGTAATGTGATTGATATCAGTCTTGTGTCAATAACTGACAAATGTCCATGGTGTGAGCTGTTATTTTAAATGAATTTGTTGTAAATGAAGGATTCTGAGTTTTGTCATGTTCATTCTTTCCCAATAAAGAGTCAACACAAAATATCGCGTATGTGTTTAAATGGATTGGAAGCAATAGGCATACTTTTTAAGAAAATGATATGCATATCATCCGTGGGCGACAGTGGTGCAATGGTAAAGCGTCGGCCTCTTGTACCAGGGTCAAGGGTTCGATCCCTGTTAGGCAAGTCGAGAAACTGTAGGGATATCCGCATATCGGCGCAAGTACTGGTTTAGTTTCCAAGAAGAAGTCACCGGTAGTGAATTTGATAAGCTTCAACCGTCCGCCACAATCGATGTAAAATAAATCTGTTTGAATTAACTAGCTGAAGAAGACCTTATAAAAAGGTATTAAGATGGAGCCGCTCATCAGTTTAAATGTATAATCCGTGTTATGGTTCCGCTACATTTTTGACAATTACTCACTCACAAAATTTGGTGAGGTGTCCAAAAAATCCCGTAGTCTAGTGGTTTGAGTACATAATCTCATGGCCCCTCTCTGCGTGGGTTCAAATCCCGGTGAGGGATACGGGTTTTTCATGAGAGGTAGTCTCCCAAATGGCTTACGAAATACCGATGGCTTTACCCTGCTCTTACGGGTATACTGTTAATAATGCAAGACACATATAAATATAAAGAAAACAATGTACAAATACATGATTAATTCATAGGGAATATTTTAGTTGAGTAAATGCGTATATGACTAAACGTCGAATCGAAATAAAAGTTCTTTGGACAATCGGTTTTCTATATCACATTCCATGCGCTTTGTATGCATTCTCTATGTGTAAAATGCCCCTCTCGTAAGGGCAGACGATTCCTGTAAACATGTTTCTTTCTTTTCTTAATAGAGACATGTCACGAATGGAAGGTTGTTTTCTGTGAACAGAACTACATACAATTTGTTGGCTTTTTTTTCCTCGCTCTAAAAGCGATCTTTTGATTGTTGTTATAAACGTTTAGTGTTCTCTGCACAACAAAACAAGTTGTTTCATTGCATGCACATGTGGGTGTGTCACTTTTCTTTTTCTGTTAATTGTTTTGTATCTGTTAGTGTATTTAGTAAAGATTTAAGCATATGCGTTTATTATTTGTTGTTATTTATATTGACTACGACGAAAATATAGAATTTAGATGCATGTCTCGTTTTTGAAATCTTTATCAATTTGATTTTAGTATATACGTGTTGGTATCCCTAGTTCAAATATTGATAAAGAATATTTATTAGAATGTAAGTGAAGAAGCATCTAGTTTCAATCTTGACACAGAATAGCACTACATTTATATGTGCGAGACTTGTTAGTACAAATACTGTGCGAAATAAGCCAGTATCCTTTATAGGAATGGATATTGTTTAAGAATTCTTGAATTCATATGATGACTCTTAATATGGTTCAATGTATATTATATTATTCAAATCGTTTATCCAGTTACGACGCGACATTATACTGTTAAAAGAGGTAGTTAAGATTTTGTTGTTGATTATTCACAAAAATGTGGATTTTTATTCTTTGTGTTTAAAATGATTTATTACTGTATAAAATACTTTTCGATTTATAAGGTATGAAATAAAGTCTGGAAACTTACTTGTGCATTTGGATTTTTATAGAAATGACCACATTTCGATTTTTTAATGATATTTGGATGTAAATATTTCCTTTTGATCCGTTGATAAGCAATTGACCTTACGACAGACTTTGATTGACAGCTGGAACTGACCAATCAGCGAACACTTCGGTTGCTATCCGCCATTTTCTCCGACACGCTGTGCGACTCCGTCAACACATAGCACTATTGTGCTGTCGTTTTTCTTCGTCAATACTGCTTAAGATATTGTTTAAGTACTTATTATAGAGAAATTATGTATAAGGAGAGACTTGTGGGTGAAGTAGAGTTTATCCCGTTTCCAAAATCTGTCACATATATTGTGAAATGACTGAGATCTACACGCAATTAGTAAATATATGCAAACAGTTAATTTATAAAACGATGTAAAGAATAGAAGTATGAACTATTATTTTCTTTCTTTTTTTTTTCTTTCACACGTTAGTAAATTTTATTTTTGTCTTTTATCTTCGTTTGAAAATGAAGAATTGTTGTTTTTAAAAACGGAATTGACACATAATGACAAATGTTATTAGTTGCATTTGATAATGAATCAAATGTTAACTAAAAATACAATATTGATCGATAATGTTGCGGGAGGACATGGTTTCCAGTTGGATATATACAAATTCTTCAAATTGGATTTTAATTAATTGATTTTGTTTTTAAATGGACCCTAAGAGCACCTTAAACAATTAATTAACTTTCTTATTATAGCCCATCAATCCACCTACCTGTAATGATCGATGTATCGTATCCAAATTTAAAAGCCGATCGGACCCTACACTGCTGGGGTAAATCACTCCCCCAACGCCATAGAGATATATAACAGAGCTGTTATAAATGTCTCTGCTAACGCTCAAAATATACCTTCTTCTTTACAAATTGTCATGCTATGCACATATTTTCCAGCAATAAAGGCAGGTGCTTATTTTGTAAGAATATTTCCGATTTCAAATAAGTATATCCGAAATCATCGGCAATGTCAAACAGGGATCCTAGTTTGTGCATTGACGCTATTACAATCAGAATGTCGGAGAAAATTAGAGTGACCTCCCCTATTTACGGTGGGCGTGGTTAACTGCTCTGTGTCGTAAGGTCAATTGGGTCATCCGGTTAAGAAATAACAACACTCAAGTCCTATTGCTAAAAGGGGGTTAACTCTTGATATCTACGAAATTCTTTGCGTTTCGGTTAGTTCCCTTTGTCGGACTTTATTTTACTTATGAAGCATCCAATGATAATTGTTTTTCATATGATAATTATAAATACTATTAGAAGTTACCCTGGAATAAACTGAACCTTTATACAGCTTGAAACAAAGATATATTTGATCGACAGAACCCCGCCCCGATTTGATAATTGGCATTTCAGTTCGAATCGCCTGATGAGGAGTGCACGGACACCAGTGACAGGGTACAATGGTATATTATATCATAAATACTACTTACTTTAAAGTTTTTCTATTTATTTTTTCTTTATCCAATCCATAAAAACTAACGCCAAATTGATTTTTAGGTGCTTGTTTATATTTGAGAAAATTTGCAAAAATGTCTTTAAAACAAAACAGCTTTTGTATTGCGGTAAAATAACTAATCCAAAATACCTACTGAACGCAAAATCTATTCAGAATTGGTCAATCTATTGAAGTATGTTCAATCTTATGAGATTGGTCTCAAACCCCTTTGGATAGTGATACAAGTTCACTGTATAAAGGCCCTAAAAGTTAAAATACGTTATAATTTTGCTCCCAGTGTATATTTTCCAGTCTCTATTCTACACCAGTACAGCAGGTCTACAGCTTTTAAGGAATTGTGTTTTGATTTTCGAATTTCCTCACATTTGTGAACAAGCAGCTTTAATGGAGTTCACCTTCAAAGCGTTTGAATACTCAGGGCACTAAAATGCATAGTACTCGGATATCATATGAGATATTGCTTGTGAGGTACTCTAACACGTTCTCTTTGTATTGAGCTCTGGATGGACATGCGCAATCAGATATGTCCCAATGACTGACCCCCATGAATTGGTCAGTCAATGGGTATACCATCATCGGTTAACCTGCAATAAGATCCAGATAATTGAAATATAGATTTTTATCAACAATCAGTTCTTTTTCTTCCTGTCAGATAACTGCTTCAATTGACTACCATAGGGATAGAATTATTTCCAAAATGTTACCAATTAAGAATAATCAGTCAGTTAAAATGTAGCCAGAATTTACGGTGGCATAGAGGTGACAGGTATGCATTTTTTTTTCTGATTTGGTAAGTCGAAATAACGAGAAAATTAAGTCGTTATTTCAACTTATTAACTCGAAAATAACGAGATAGTTAAGTCATTATTTCGACTTACTAACTCGAAATAACGAGATAATAAAATCATTTTTTTGACTAACTAAGTTGAAATAAGGAGATAATTAAGTCATTATTTCGACTTACTTACTCAAAATAATGAGATAATTAAGTTTTTATTTCGACTTACTAACACGAAATAATGAGATAGTTAAGTCATTATTTCGACTTACCAACTTGAAATAATGAGATAATTAAGTCGTTATTTCGACTTACTAACTCGCAATAATGAGATAGTTAACTCATTATTACAAGTTAGTTGACCAATCAGATCCATTCAATCTTTAACTTAAAGTATAATGTGGTTAACATTGCGTCACACTGTACGTCATTTCACATGAATTTGCTGAATACAACAAACCATCTGATTGGTCAACAAACTTGTTATATCGAATTAACTATCTCGTTATTTCGAGTTAGTGAGTCGAAATAACTACTTAATTATCTCGCTATTTTGAAGTTCGTAAGTCTGAATAATGACTTTACTATCTCGTTATTTCGACTTACTAACTCAAAATGACGACTTAATTATGTCATTATTTCGAGTGAGTAAGTCAAAATTACGACTTAACTATCTCGTTATTTCGACTTACTAACTTGAAATAACGACTTAGTTATCTCATTCTTTTGAGTTAGTAAGTTGAAATAATGACTTAATTATCTCGTTATTTAGACTTACTAACTCAGAAAAAACAAAAATAAAATCGCATACATGTCACCTCTATGCCACCATAAGTATTGCCAAAAGATTGATACTTTTTATTTTTCTCTTTCAACAGCCAAAACTGATGACTTACTGGTAGAGTAAGGAAGAGATAACAACATCAAAATATGCTGGAGGATCACACAGACTCGGTACAATACAAAACAGATGAAGATTTACATGGACGCCCGAATACCATTAAATCTATAGATATGTTTTTACTCATGAACTGTTTTAAAACTTAGTTTTCTCCTCAAAAGACTATTTCAAGGATAGTGTTTAGTGTTATTTGGTACTGATAACATCAAATGACAATAATATAGAAAAACTCTGGTGGACTATGGAATATTCTATTATGATAACAATGTCACATATGTCTTATGGTACTCATTTTCTTTTCTCTTTTTCAAGAAGCCTTCAAAAATTCAGATTAATGAGACAAAAAGCATGCCCATGCTTTATTTAGACAGCTTAGTAAGCCTACAGCAGACCAGTGGAAGACAGAAACTTGAGTCATAACTTGAAATTCTTTTCTTACAATTGCTTGTGTGTGATATTTTTCAATGAAACAAAGATCAGAGTTGAATTTAAATTTTATGCATACATCAATGTAAAGTTATTACTTTTCCTTCAGTTTCCATGGTAAACCCCTTAACTTTCAACATAATTTTTTAACCAATTATGGCAAAGGGAAATTGGCTCAGAGAGCACATTTGCCTTGTCACAATGCTTCTTTTCATTGGTTAAAGAAAATTTTAATTATATCTGCTATTGCTTTAAATTTGAAACAATATTTTGGAAAAATTGGATAAAAGTCTTAAGGATGTATGTCATAGAATATTTGTTGATTATTTTTTTGGGGAAAATCTAAAGGTGATCATACATATTTCTGCCATATTCTTCCAACTTTCAGGAGTTTTTTTTAAACTATGAAGACAAGGGAACTGATGGCATTAAGAATGAAAATAATGTCCCAAGATCAAGCAGTGATTTCATTAGATAAAATTATCTATCAATGTGTTAGAGCAAAGAATTTGAATACATGAACAAATACTGTCTGCTGATTTTCACGTATGTCTTTTAACTACATTTTATTAATAGTTTATTGCATATCATTTATTGCATATTTTGTTTTTTAAGTTCTTTGATATATAAACTCATATAAAAAAGCAGTGTTTTATGTGTAAAAAAAGGTAAATAAAATACTAATAAAAATTTATGGAATCTTTTACTTTTATTTTAAAGTTCAACAAAAAACCAATTGGCTACAACAAAGCTATTTGTTGTTTTTGAATGATCTTTTGGAGATCTGCAAAGCAATTTATGTGGTATTTCCTTATCTCAATTGAACAGTAATGAAAAGTTCAAGCAAAGACCTGATTGGCTTTCTATATGATTTAGTTAGTCCCTAAGAATGTACAAGCAGATGAGTATGTTGTTTGATATTGTCTGATACTATTAACCAAAATGATCCTTCTTCATCACCAAATGACATGTTGTTTGTTCTCATGATGATTTAAAGCAGTACCTACAACACATGATTTTGTGAAGAAAATTCTATGATTTCATGCAGAGACAGACTTGTGATTCAAATATTGTAGTTTGGTAGTTCTGACATTGCATGAGCAGTTTGTCCTTACATGATGAATGTCTCATTATTGATGAAAGGCCCTCAAACACAGCCCAAGCAAGTAAACTTATACCCATATAGAACATCTACCATCAAACAAGCTCACTAAGAGTCTGCAAGAATACTTATCCTTTTACTGAGACCTACCTAAATGTGACAAAGATGACAGCTTTGTGACAAAATGAGTATTTGCTCCCCAAAGTAAGCGAATTCTTATATTTCCACAAAGTTTCGCTCTGAATTGATATTGAACTGTATATTCAGTATGCAAGTGTTTTTCACAAAACCCATGCCATTGAGTTGAGAGAGCGGTCTAGAGGCAATGCCTTAGTTCATATTATATATGTACCTCATAACCCAATATTTGGTGCAAACATTATGACACTGGTCCAAATTGAAAGAAACGGCGGTGGTATGAAAATAATATGAATAAATAAAACTTGTCTGATTATATCGGGTTGAAATCCATGTCAAAAAGGAAAAATTGTTTGTTTTTAAGCATTTTCTTCTTTTTATCACGTTGGTTTCACATACCGTTAACTTCAAATATGTGAAAGAAATCAAAGCGAAACATTATGGATGTACATTGCCTCACACTATTCGGTACCGACAGTGCATTTGTACACATGTGAAATCCGTTGGACGCTCGACATCCTTAGCTCGGTCCATAACGTTTCCGACTTGAATTTTACGGGGTTCTTTAGGGAAAGAAGCTTATGGACTGAAAAGAATATCGTACAGAACATGAGAGAAAATACAATGACGATGGCTTTGAGCGACAACCGGCGCGATTTGAATAAAATACTGTTGAAAACAGTGTTAAATATATTCTTACCAACAGCATGTACCAACCCGACCGACTTGGTGGTCTAAATTGCAGAACCAAAGATGCAGTTTGATTTAATTCAATTCTATATTTTAAGCATAAAATAGCAAAATACATATTCATAACCATTCCAAGAAAAGTACATAACAATTATAAAGCATGTAAAGACAGCAACAGTTCGACAGTGGCTTTCGGAGAATTATTAGATAGGAAAAAGTTCGTACATGTGAAGATCCCTCTCTTACCATAGCCCGGTCCTAATGGATTAACTCCATCCATTCATTAGCATCAATTACGAGTCGATTAATTAATGTAGTGTTTGGCAAGACCATGATCCTGAATATGTAGCGAGATAATGGGGAATGTTTGTCGGTATTAAGGATAACATCGCCTTAGTCCCTTCATTACATCCAGAATTGTATAGGGCTGACCAAATTTGATAGATACGATTTTGATCATTGTAAATACTTAGATGAAGCTTATACTATACATTTTAATTATATTACGATAAATCATCGAATAATCAATATTATCAAGTATCCGAGCATTTGTTCTGTACTGTCAAATTCATCTTTCTTTTGCATTCCGCGATTTTTATATTTTTTTCTTTCATATTTCTATTTTATGTTCATGAATATTAATGCATTTGCATGATGTATCCTATGTGTTTTAAAACAAACCATGTTAAGTCATTAATGCAACAAGGCGTGAAATCTGGAATGTGGGTAGGCAAGTCGGATACGGAAGCAAGTTTACCCCCTCCTAACAAAGGAGGCAGGTCCATTTATTCCGGTTGCCACGGTAGGTTTCTTTCTATTTTTAATTTCAATCAAAACTTGGGAACTTGGCGATGGTATCTGCCAATTGTTTCAAATTTTAAGACCCACTCGTAGGTCTAAATACTAAAAAGAAAAAATGTTATTAAGAAAAATGTTTCCGTCTGCAATCGTTAAATAATACCAAACGGAAAAATGGGAAGCAAATATCTCAAGTTGATTCGATACAATAAACAGTTTGATCACGAGCTTTCGATGACAAAGCTATTGACCGATACTGGACAATAGCAGACACAGTGGTCAGACGGTCAAGTGGTCTGAGAGTGACCTGTCCAAATGGTCATATAGGGTCAACAAGCGAAGATGAGGACCATGGGCTTTGGCTGGTTGGGCTCTGATTATGTCATACCGATTGACAGATCGATAGAACATCATCTTGTTAACGCAATGCATAACAAGTTTGTTTGGTCGTGACTTAACGCTTTTTCACTACTTCGTCATTAACATCAGGTGGGAGTAATACATATTTAAAATTCGATATGCATAATTTTTTTTCACTGAAATAAAAGCAATCTTTATTTTTTGTTTACTTCTTAGTTGCTAAAATCCCGTGTTTTCTTAAATTAATACTACGTAAGCCTTCGCGCCGTACAGGGTTTTTAACCCTTTACCAAAAGCCAATTTTTTGACGGTCCCAAATTGAAAGAGTTTACAGGCGACATTTCAAAATGGGATGAAATTGGAAAATAATCTTCTGATAGGGCAGAAAGCAATAGGGAAAGGAGAAAATGCTGATTAAGCGCAGTTTCTCCGTTTCTCACAATGTTTTCCAGAGTCGTCTGCAACAAACTTGCGACTTTGTTCGTTGTTCTTTAATAAAACCGTTTTAGCGGTTTGCAGTATCTGCAATATTTATGACATGTTTTCACAAAAGGCGTATGTATAAGGCAATGGAGAACGGATTTGACCCAGGGTTCCTAGTCTCTAGGCCCATCTGCCTATCAGCAATAAAAAGAGACATCGTTCGTTAACCCTTTATCTAACAGTAACGACATATTGACCAGTTTGTTGCAAACGACTTTGAAAAACATAGTGGGAAAAGGAGCAATTTCTCCTTTCCTAACAATGTTTTCTGTCCTATTAGAAGATTGTTTCTCAATGTCATCACTTTTGAAATGTCGTCTGCAAACTCCTTCAATTTGGGCCAGTCGAAGATTTTGTGTTTGGTAAAGGGTTAAACGAACCCGACACTCTTCGGTCGCAAAGCTAGCGGAGGCATCATTTTAACGTAGACCAGAAAGTAAGCACATTATATACGAACCGAATTTAATCTATTAACATAAGAATGTCTTTGAAACGCCGCAACATATTGATGAGAGGCTCGTTTTCAGGAATTATGTACCAACGTTTTACCGCTTAACGTCGCTAACTTCATCATAATCTCATATAATATAAACTATGGTGATCTTTTTAGGTATGGTATCATCTTATTCTAAGGCATATCTTGTACATTGCAAACTATGAAGAAAGTGCTGTATAAAATGGCTTGCAACGATCACGCGGTTTGATAGAGAGCGACATTTCTAAATAAATAAAGACCCGGGCAGTTTTTTGCTAGTTGATAGCAGAACAATATATACGTATATCAAAACTCTATACATGAATATGATCTTGAAAAAAAGTAAAATATCATGATGTGACAAGTCATTGGAAGCGACTCCAATGTCGTGATACTATGCAATAATGCCTTTCTCGTTACTCTAATGATAATGTATTCATGCTATTCGTGTTTTGACCTCAAAGCGACTTATAGGCCCAACTAGGCCGGGTGATGTAAATATTCTTAATATATAATTGTATATTTATATACATAACACAATTTCACTAAGATTAAATTTACTTACTTAATAGAGAATAATGTTTTGAACTCATACAAGTGCCTAGCATAAGATGTTTTGTAAAACGCTACTATGCTTTCACGTGGAGCGGTTCAAATGTAATCAGCATATTAGAAGAAGAAACACGGGGAAAAGACTGTTTTCCCTTTGAAAACGATTTAATGTCCTATTCAAAGGAAATATGATCTAACAACATCGTTTTCAATCTCCCAAAATTTGGAACAGCTCTGAAATAAATGAAAATACCCCGAGAGCGGAAACAGATATCCCTATCGGAATCGCAATGTTACGAAATGACAAAGTAATGTAGCAAAGTATTTTAATCCATTACCAAACAATAACGACATTAAACCACTTTGTTTCCGACAATTCTGGAAAACATTGTGGGAAAGGAGAAATCAACCTGCAAGCGAAAACAGAGATCCCAAACGGAATCGCGATGTTACGCAATGACAAAGTAATGTAGCAAAGTATTTTAATCCATTACCAAACAATAACGACATTAAATCACGTTGTTTCAGACAATTCTGGAAAACATTGTGGGAAAGGAGAAGTCAACCTGCAAGCGAAAACAGAGATCCCAGACGGAATCGCAATGTTATGCAAGGACAAAGTAATGTAGCAAAGTATTTTAATCCATTACCAAACAATAACGACATTAAACCACTTTGTTTCCGACAATTCTGGAAAATATTGTGGGAAAGAAGAAATCAACCTGCAAGCAAAAACAGAGATCCCAAACGGAATCGCAATGTTATGCAAGGACAAAGTAATGTAGCAAAGTATTTTAATCCATTACCAAACAATAACGACATTAAACCACTTTGTTTTCGACAATTCTGGAAAACATTGTGGGAAAGGAGAAATCAACCTGCAAGCAAAAACAGAGATCCCAAACGGAATCGCAATGTTATGCAAGGACAAAGTAATGTAGCAAAGTATCTTAAACCATTACCAAACAATAACGACATTAAACCACTTTGTTTCCGACAATTCTGGAAAACATTGTGGGAAATGAGAAATCAACCTGCAAGCGAAAACAGAGATCCCAAACGGAATCGCAATGTTATGCAAGGAAAAAGTAATGTAGCAAAGTATTTTAATCCATTACCAAACAATAACGACAGTAAACCACTTTGTTTCCGACAATTCTGGAAAACATTGTGGGAAAGGATAAATCAACCTGCAAGCGAAAACAGAGATCCCAAACGGAATCACCAAGTTACGCAATGACAAAGTAATGTAGCAAAGTATTTTAATCCATTACCAAACAATAACGACATTAAACCACTTTTTTTCAGACAATTCTGGAAAACATTGTGGGAAAGGAGAAATCAACCTGCAAGCAAAAACAGAGATCCCAAACGGAATCGCAATGTTATGCAAGGACAATGTAATGAAGGAAAGCATTTTAATCGATTACCAAACAATAACGAGATTTTATCTCGTTGTTGCGGACGACTCTGGAAAGCATTGTCGGGAAAGGAGACTTTGCCCGTAATGAGCAATTTTTCCTTTTCCCACAATGTTTTCTGCCCTATCAGAGCATGTTTTTCCAATTTCATCACATTTTGAAACGTCGTCTGCAAACTCTTTTTATTTGGGACAGTTGAAAATTTGGCGTTTGGTAACATAATAGACAGTAATTTACATTACAGAAAAAACAATGAAAGATTGAAAGAAAGCATAAATACGAAGACGGAGCCATTTCATCCATTTCAAGCATGTTTTATCCTTGATATTCTACCAAACATTTTCTTTTCATCGTCATGAAAAGTTTGTTTCATCGTCATGAAAAGTTTGAAAACCGGAACCGGAAAGGATGTTTGTTTACGGAGGTTCTGCGGTTGCGCCGGATCAACTTCCTAGCTCATGGGGTTGTGCGCTGAATTACTTCGTCGGTAATTTCCCCGTTGATTGTGATTTAATTGCTTTTAAATTGTCTATAGAGCATACGAGTAACACGAATTAATTACGGCACGAGTTCAAACAGGTAGAAACGCAGGTTTTCGGGTGTGCAAATGCCCTAAAGGTATTACTATGAAAAAAGATTTGACAGAACAAGTTTTCGCAATGAGCCCCCCCCCCCTTTTATCAAGATCAAGATCAGCAATTCTTTATTGACTTAAACTATACAGTTTCCGTCAAACAAACACTTGTATGTAGAATAACAGGAAGAAGAAATGGCAGTGGCTTTTTCACAAGAAAATGATTAAATATGATTCAATATTTTCAACTTCTGTTAGCTTTTTGTCATGTTTAACACACCGTTTTATGATGGACAGGACTATACATTTAATGCTCCTATTCCAAACAACGATATAAAGGAGACGAAAGCGAAGGAAGTTATCAAGCAGAGGCCAATCCTGTTAAAATCCATGTTTGCATCATAAACCACGAAATAGCGTATCAAAAGGGGAATCTACGTTTATCTTCAATCTTTTAAGCAGAACATAAGATCATAAGTAATTTCTAAACCATATTAATTATTTTTAATTGCATTCTGTACAGACAGAAAACATCAGAAACGCTTTCTGATAGCATTTATGTGCTTCTAAATATGCAATAAAACAGATAGAAACCAATTGCTTGGTAGATGTGGCTATTATGGTTTTTGTCTCTCTTCAACGAGCAGTTTGTTGGAATTTCATATATTCATATAATCAACACAATTTCTCTCATTTTAGTAAGTTTTGACATTGAAAACTAAACCGTTTGTCTCCCTCCTTTTAACTGTTTTCATTTTACTAAGAGCTCATAAAAATACTTTTTTCTTGGCAGACCTATACTGTTGTTTTTATCACAGTTTTAATTTGAGTATTCTCTTATTAATCAATTTCATGGAGTAAATATAGAATGCTGTATAAGAAAGGGGTCATATTATCATTTTTCGCAAGGTAAATTCTTTTTTTTTTCTTTTCAGATAACATGCAATTAATACTATAATTTTATGAATCAGGTCGTTGTAAATAAACAAGACTAAAATAAGATAAAGTGTTATGTTAATTAGGATGATTTAATTTTTGTTTGGTTTGTACAATTTTTTTTTCACAAATCAGAATGCTACTTAATCGAAGATTTTTATTTTTTGGCATAAACATACTTTTTCTAACATTTTTTGAGCTTAAACCTAATTTTAAACAAAATTTAAAGTTTGATTTCACTGTTTCCAGTTAGTTGAATTTCGTTTTATTTCGAAACGGGTTGTTCTAAATATTTCAAATTGCAACAAGACATTCTAACCCGGTTTGTAATAAATCAATTGCAAAACGGTTGTTCCAGCTCTGTCCTTTACATACAATTTAAGAATAAGTCAGTATAAGACCAAAAGGTATCTTCTAACATCAGAATTTGGAAAAATAAATATATCATTGGAACAATGATATTAAATATCGGGTGCCAAAACTGGATGTGAAATCGGCTTTATTTGTAAAAGGGTTGAATTAGCATGGCTTATCAGTATATTTATCGGGTACGATGAGCAACACAGAAAGAATACATTTGTACAATTTATCAAGATAAATAGCCCACGCGTAATATTATATAACGCATTTATCTTCGGATAAAAAGCTGTATCTTAGATACCTACGCTAGACGCCCAAATATTTTGTTTGAACTTCGCAAATAGTACCACAGTCTCTATTGAGCAATTTAAAACATGCCCCATCATAGACCCAGATACGATTTTTCAAAGCCAAGTAAAGGCCGATAACAGAACGTCGTCTATCTTAAATATGTACAATATGTTATAGCACGTACCACCGAAGACACATGCGCGATTTCAAAAGTGAAGAAACGCTTGTGGGAGAATTTCGCCTGATTTTGTAAATTAACGTGTCAGACGTTTGAAAAAAAAACAACTTTGATACGTTTACATTCACTGCAGACATACATTCACGACTGCTACGCTCGTCGACTACTTATCAATTATATAGCCCTAAACCAAATTCGGAGTTTCGACACACTTTTGTTTTCTCTGGTACTTCAATATGGAATTCTATTCCTCATTATATACAAAACTCTTCCTCTGTCCAACAATTCAAATCTTTATACTTACGTTTTGTGAAGCCGTCCTATTTTGAAACAACTACGGCTGTTACATGATAAACGAACAGTCCCATTGTGGAATCCACCAGTTAATGTTCGTAAATTTATATACATGTATACATATTGTGTTGGGGGAGGGGGGGCTTTCATTTAAAGAAAGCCGATGTCTTTGAATAGTATGTTCTTACAGGGTATTCTGGCACTTGTGGTGTCTTAGTGGGGTATCAAATGTGTTTGACAAGTATTAATTTGCTTGATAAGTTGTCTTCATCTTTCATTTAGTTTTAAGATCATTTTTTCCCCACTGCTCCTTATACTTTTCTCAGACATATTGATACCTCACTGTGAGAAGACAATTATGGGCCAAAATAAGTTAATTGTCCTTAGTCTTTTAGTTTTATTCTTCAGTTGTTCATTGTTGAGGATCTTATGGAAGATTGTCAGTTTAAATTGTCAAATAGGTTTCCTCGTTAAATAAAGTCTTTATTATCAATATTATTATACATGCGTTATTCTTTCTTTCCGCTGGTCACTTATGTTCAATAAGGAAAGCAGTAAGCGGCTTAGAAATACTAATGAGGAAATATCAGGAGCATCGATGGGAACCCTGACCACTGCGATATGACTGAAATACTGTTGGAATGACTTTAAGGTAGAATAGTGTTGAAATGACTTTAAGGTAGAATACCCATAATTCACCATTTTCAAACTCATTCTTACGTCAGATTACTTCGATCGTTCTCGGTATTCATCGGTCGGGACCACAACTTTTAGGTTTATGGCCCGAACCAATTCACTGAAAGAATGAGTTGCAAAATGGCGGATTATGGGTATAAATCTTGTAAAACCGTTTAACCTACGCATCATTCCAACGTTTACTGAAGTAAATGGACAGCATTTATCCTTCTTTAAACGCTTATTTAAAAATCGATGAGAATTTTTTTTTATTCCAAATCGGACTCAGAACACAATGCTCTATTGGAAGAAGACTGTTTTAGTATGAGACTAAAGACAGGCACATATGAAACGACATATACAGAATACATTGTTACAATCTAGAATTCATATGACTTATGGCGGATTTATTGATGAACCTTTAACGCTTTATGAAAACTTAATTAATCAATCTACTCCGATTAAATGCATTACAAAGCTGATTCGTAAGCCATTTCGGTAGAAGGCAGAAATCGTGCTATTAACCATTTCCCAAACAATAACGACATTTAACCACGATGGTGCAGTTTTCTTCCCTATCAGAAGATTATTTTCCAATTTCATCCCATTTTGAAATGTCGTCTGCAAACTCTTTCAATTTGGGACAGTTGAAAATTTAGCGTTTGGTAAAGGGTTAACTTCAACTTAAGTTTGAACATTATGTCAGTGTTCACGAACAATCGGTTCACCTTCCAACGCGCCCGCTTCATCCTCCCTAACTTTGTTAAAAACCGATGTTTCTAACTCCTAAAAAAGGTTGGTGCATTTCTAATACACTTGAAGCAGAGCCGACTAAAGATATTAATTGATCAATATCAAGAATCATTTATTGACTTAAACTATACAATTTCTCGTCAATCAAACACTTGTATGTAGAATAACAACAACAAAATAAAAAGATTAAACAATATATGCGAAGGTTCATGTGACAGTACATGTGCCCATGTAACGGTTCCAATACTCATGTACAGTCAAACTTGTGTTAAGAGGCCAGCCTATGGGACAGAGTAAATTGGCTGTTTAAGACAGGTTGGCTGCTTAACACAAATTGAATTACTCTATAAATCTAACAATGGGGCTTTCTGTAGTGGCTGTTTAAGGCAGGTTGGCTGCTTAAAAGGGTGGCTGCTTAACACAAGTTAGACTGTATTTATTATCTTTTTAACCTCCAAACATGAAAATAGTGTTTTACATAAAAATGTGCAGAACATTACACAGAATCAAGATCAGAATCAGAAATGATTTTATTGACAAAAGCATGACAGTTTATGGTCATTAACGTATCTATACATTGAAGATACAGCATAATTTCCTAAAGCTGAGAAAATGACATATGAAAAAAGATCTTATGACATAATCTGTAATGATAAAGCATTTGAAAACATATAACATAAACGTATTACATATAAAACCGTTTTTTTGCAGATTTGTTCGAATGTCGAACGAGAGAGGTTATACGTCCTGAATATTGTTTTAACCAAGACGCAGAATATTTTAACAATTCTTAACTGTCAGTATTTTGTCATCGAAATTCAATCAACAGTTAACAAAAGACGATTGAAAATATTACAACAAGGAACATATCCAACTTGAGGTGAGAGTTTTGTCGAATATGGAGTTAAAATTACAAAAACCTCACACGATAAATTTGGCTTTTCTTATTATTGAATCTTAAAATGTTTTCACTAGACAAGATTAACCGATTATTTTCCCATTAGCAAACAGAAAAAGTCAATAGCATAAATAGAATAGCTTTTTTACTTTAGTTGCTGTTCTTACAACACCAAAACTTTACGCAACTTTAATACGTTCGGTCTTTCCACGTTACGGCACAGTGCTTGTTTTTCGCCCCCAATGAATGATAAAAACCATAAATCTGTAACGAAATATTCAATTAACGTAGTAAACAATTCAATATCGCCCAGCCACATGGGGCTTATCAGTGCTAATCAGACATAATCATTTATAAAAGTCCCGTCAAGGCACGTAGTGATCGGCGGAAATACAGTGTTTATATCAATCTATTGTATTTCCGAGGATTGGCTATAATTGAGTCTGGCATCTGGAAACGGGAATGTTGCATGAGCATAAAGAAGCACTCCGTATTAACCCCAAACATGCATACATTTATTAGGTTATTGTCATATCCTAAAAGAAGACCATTTTAAATGTGTCAAAGTATTTATATCAAACGGTTATGCCCGACAAAATCGGAATTGAATAACACCTTTGTCCTATTACCAAAAAGTCGAGATATTTGACCACTTTGTTGCAAACGACTCTGGAAAACATTATGGGAAAGGGAAAAATGCTCTTAACGAGCAATTTTTTCCTTTTCCAACAATGTTTTCGTTCCTTGCAAAAGATTGTTTTTCAATTACATCGCACTTCGAAATGTTGTCTGCGACTCTTTCAATTTGGGACAGTCGAGAATTTGGCGTTTGGTAAAGGGTTAAATGAATTAAAAGCTTTTCTGTAAATCCATGCTTTTGTTTAATTAATTGTTACAATTGCGATATAAAATGTTATGTTTATAATGCAATAAATAATATGTATATGTGTAATAACATATCGTATACTCCTTCTAACTGGCCAACGCCACATTTCTCTAAATAAGCAACTGTCATCGTATATGTCATATGGCACTATAGAATACAACGCGAACTTTCAAGTGGATTGGATAGATAGCATGCCGATAAAAACGAAGTCCAGAGTTATTTTTCAGTTTTAAAGAATGAGATGAGACAAACTATCTTGTATGTATGTGTCCTATTTCTAATTGAATTGGATTGTCTAATGAAGATAGTATCCTCAGAATACCAAGTAAAAATCATTTAGACGAAAAACAAATAAAGTTCGGTAAATTTCGAAGATGACTCGGATTTATTCGGAAATAGGTTAAAAGTTAGCCCAATAACTAACGGTAAAAATCCACGTGCCTGTGGCCCTTCTTTATTCTATAACGAAACAGCCCTTTCGTCCCGTTCACAGTACATTCCATGACACTTTCAAAAGTTCATCATCCTTGATTCTCTAATTCACACTTTGTTAACAATTAATTGTTCACAACGAAACAGGGCGATCAATAGCTACTATTTTTCTTCATCGGCCAGATCATTATACCGCCCTCTAGAACCGCATCTAAAAATGATGAGGTCAGAAAAGTGCATCTCTATTATCGCTTCAACTTCTGCGACAAGTGGTCCTGATAAAAAAAATGTTAAAATTATTGCGAGCACCCACAAAAGATCAAAATCCATCAAAAAGCCCGCTGAGGTATCTTATAAGCATATAATAAACACACAAAGTAGTATTCTAAATTTTCATGAACTATTTTTTACAATACAAGGACTTCCGGAAGTAATTCCTGATCGGTCTCACACCTTACATAAGGTAGTGGGTAGTGTTATGTAGCGGAAGTAAGCACTGTAAGGAGGTAGATCATATCGAGACCCATGGACAGGGTAAGAATAGCAACTTGTCATTCCGGTTCTGGACAATCCGACATGGTTTGTTTCTCTAACTACTAGTTACCCAGGTTTATATGGGAAAGAAGTTCTATACTGTGCCGGTTTGTGGTAAAACCAGGAGTTAAGCAAAGTAATGATCCTGAAATCATGTTTTTCATTAAAACATAAACATTCATAGGTAGCAAGACAATTCTTTGAGTATCACAATTTATTAAACATGGTGTTGATTTTTAACACAAACACGTGGGCAATCAATGAAGCGAAGTTAAAAATCCTGCTTGGAAAACGGGAGATACATTTCGATAACGTATATAAATGTCGAATCTACAGTCCTTATATGGTCGCATGGAAGCTTATATACATTCATGTATTTCTATATATAGAATAATGCTTATTTAAAGAATTCTTTATTGAAATAGTTGAAACCTTTCTGAAACAGATGGCTGTGTTTGTATATCTGCATATGCAAATTTTAAGAAATAACTATGAGCGAGTCAAACCATATGGACGTGGGTAAATACAAGAGGATTAATTTATGAAACGTTTTGAAACGCCATTCTTTTTCAGAGCAAAAGTCGACTATAAAAGTTGAATGCAATGCAAACCGGTTAATCAATGATCTAAATCATCTCAATAACTATTGTACTGTTTTTCACAAAGTAATACTTATGTGTCATAAATACGATCTAGGTATTTAAACGAATAACAAGTTACTTGTTAAAAACAGGCATCGTATTAAAAACAGTTTAGATTTGTGAACAAACAGTTTGACATGTTGTCGAAAAATTATACGTTAGATGTACTTTAAAGAAGGGTCTCAGATAATTTGAGATAACCCATGTTGAATAAAAAATGGCTCTTTCAAGTAACTTAAAAAAGTCATAGAAAATATGAAAGTCGTTTTAAGGTAGAATACCCATAATCTATCACTATGAAGTTCGTTTGTTCGTTGGATTACTTTGATCGTTCTTGGTATACATCTGGTGGATCCGAAACTATTCGGTGTAAAGTGAATAGTTTTGGCCCCCAACCCATGTTTACCGAGAACGACCGAAGTAATCCAATGTATGATTGAATTTCAAAATGGCGTATAATGGGTATTCTACCTTTAGTGAGAGTTACTAAATGTTTTGGGATCTTTTATATTCGTTTTTTTTAAAAAGCAGACTTTTTATCAATGGCCAATGCTATAGCCTTGTTTTCTAAGTACATGATGTCCAGATGTTTGTCGGACACTTCTTTAGCTATGATGTTTTGTTATTTTCACACGGATGAAAAAAAAATACTCAATTCAAATGATCCTTTATTATCTATTCTTTTATATATAATGTTTCTTTGTTCATTACCATAAATTGCCACGTTTTTACGTCTTGCATCAGACGACTTGAGAAAAAAATTATAATACATTTTACTCAGTTTTTGAAAAGGTCAAAATACGAATCTTACAATAGCCGACGTAATACACTGCACCTGTACGCTTTCTCAATCAAAACAGTTTGATTATTAAATACATCCATATAAAAAGAACTAAAAGCTATAAACCGGGGATCAATGAATACTTGAAGAATATAAGTGCTTTTCAATTAAAAATCATTGCGCGTTTAATGATCTTAACAAGTTATTTAACCTTTTTTTTAAAACGAGAAGATAACTTCCATGTCAAAGCGCTAACTTCTGAAAATTCTCGTCAAACTATACTTGGAAGACATCTCCGTTTAAGTGTAGAACGTATTGTTGGAAAGTGCAAAAACTGTTCATATTTTAGCATTGTTTCCTTTTTCCAGACTAACATGTTAAATTGTTTGATTGAGGAATGGTTTGCAAAGGGTTTAACAATTTGACATCTCCACCGCAAATATTTAATGTCGATCTTTTAACGGTACTCCAAAAACATCAAACGCGCACCTCTTGGCTTTTTTGTGGTTTCGTGTCGTTTTCTTTTAATAACACCTTTGACTCTTAAACACTTTCAACAAATCTGCAAAACACTCGTTCAATATGTTACCCTAAACCAAATTGTTGTGACTTTCCAAAAGAAACAAAAGACTGACTTACTATTTTGGGGTCTTTTTGACACATTCTTGTTATGGCGACTTTGTCTGTTTGTCAATGAATGCTTTTACTTTTTGATTATTTGCTCTGACTATTGCTCCACCAGCACTAACATCCTTCCCAGATAAACTAATTGTCCATGTGTAAATGCCGAAAGATCAGATGCCGATTCATATACACCAACAACTAATGATTGCAAATAACAAGGAAAAAAGAGTTTGGAAAGAGAGGTATTATGACTGTCGGCGAACTATTTTATGGTGAGAAATATATTCATTTGGGGCATTTTGGGTGTTGATAATTGACTTCTTTCACAAAACATAAGTGTTAAAGAATAAGATAAATGAAACCAATATGATCGGACCAACTACGTCTTCTTTCTTCTGTCTGTTTGTATGTAGTGAAGAATACAAGAAGGCAGGTTTTCCGATAACGGTCAAATAAATATTTCTACAGACTTACAAATAATCTGTCTGTAATTTAGAGCGTCGCTGCAACTCCAATATAGTCAGCATTGCGTGTGCCAACAGTACCTCTGGTTTCATGGGAGTGTCCTTTGGTGAGACACATCACAGCCCTTGCCTTGTTATGGTAAATCCAGGAAAGTCGTAACCTAATGAACATATTGTTGACGTTGCGTTAAATTTCATATAAACAAGCATTTAACAAGTATTTTCATTGATTGAATGGTATTTAACAATGGTCCTCTTGGTCAGAGGCTTTTGCTTACCAAATCAGCCACAGTTAATACATCGGTTACACGCATTAATATCACAATGGTCCTAATGAGTACCAACAAGGTGGAATAATACGGCACAATTAAACGTAAACAGGCTGAAAAACCATATGCTGTGTCTGATTTAAGATATTCGCAGCTAAATGCATCGAATTACGAAATCTTCAACCCGTTTGCAATGTGTGTGGCCACAAAGAAAGAGTTTAATTGTTTTATTTAATCTCGCTTTTCAAAGCAATTCATAGCGTTTTCGGGGTCGACCTCCGCGCATCTTTCACCACCGATGTAGTATGAGATCCCTGATTTACCGATTTCTCGTACAAACGATGCATTATTAAGGTTTGTCGATGTTACGACTTTTTCCTAAGTCAATGCCTCCTTGTGCTGTCTAGTTTAAGGCTAACTACAATATATTTATCAATCAATCTAAATTTTTCATTTTCTTATTCAGATCACATCAACATAATTTAAGTTGTGTTGCATTGCCAGATTTTTAATGATTGAAGAAGGCCACATACTCAACTGATCATGCCGTGTGGAACCATTGGCACACCGTAAGTAGGTCGGAAGAAACCTACTAAGGAAATTCTAATGTTGTCACAGGGATTTGAACATACGCACAGATGGACAATGTGATTTGAAGCTCTGTACTCTATCCATTGGACCACGGAGGTCCGAATTTTTTAATATCTAAATGCTAGTTTGAACAAAAATATTATGCTCATAAACTTAAACTTTATTTATTTTTTTCAATTGTATACAACTTCCCGAGTAATCTACCTGTTAGATATAAGAACACAATGTCTTGTCCGATGTCGCTTTACAATGAACTATTTTGGCAGCTGGAGGACAGTGATCCAGGGGTAGAGCTTCGGCTTCTGGGCACGAGGGTTGTGGGTTAAAGTCCCGTAAGAAGCGGGTTCCGCATTGCGACTTTTCATCGATCCACATTCGACGCAAGTACTGGTAAAAGTATCCAAGAGGCAGAGTAGAGAGTGATTAGTCTTAACTGTAAGAACTCGTTTCACAATCGATGCCGAAAAATTAAGTTTAAACTAGCTGTCAGAATTCGAACACCGATCTTTCGATCTAAAGTTCTGATAGCGTCACAGTTACCTTGCATGTAGGTACCCGTTTGTTCATGGTTCCATACCGCAGTGAGTCTGAAAATAGTTTGAGGTTAAGCTGTACTTCGCACAAACGGATGTTGATTTCACAGATAGGCTCAAATAGTAATATAACATTAATTAGATTGGATTAAGACTTAATTACATGGGATGGTAAACGTGTGATCTGTAATATCATTACCCATCTCTCTGAACATTTTCCTTCTTAAAACGCTTCCAGCTGGTATTTTTGAAGGAAAAGAATTTGACAAAAGGAGAAATTACTCGTGGATTATATCTTTAATCAGAAAGAAAATGGCATAAACATTATTTCGGTTAAAACTTTTTAAAATATGCGCAGCTGGCATTTTGAGAGAAATTACCAATGTGACAAAAGGAGAAATTGCTCGTGACGATAGGAATGCATATAATGTTAGGTTTCGAAATCTAATCATTAAGTCTCAGAAATCCCATTTTTATTATGGTCTTAACCGTATTCCTGTATTTGTTTGAAGCTCAATATAGGCCATAATGTAAACGTATATTGTAATTGATTTGAATGTCCTTGTTAAAAGATTCGTTTAATTCAAATTCTTTATCTCAAGCATTCTCGATGTGTTATCTCAAGATATAACAACAAACAATAGAACCTGGTAATAATTCTCGTGTGTTGTTTCTTAAATCCTCATGAAGCCGTTTAGGTAAGGTTCCATCATCAGAAATTAAAACAATAACGATAAACAAAGAAAGAAAAAAAGAACAAAAATGTTGGCATCATATAACGTCTTTTGACGTCATGTCAAACTTAGACCCACCCCTGTTATCAAGTTATAAACGGTGTCAAATTAATTAGTTCCAGCACGCAATTGCTGGTAGAACTAGTCCACTATATTTAATCATAATGTTGGCGTTGTCTCGGAAAATTGATATCATCCATTTGCCATAAGTTTATATCATTACTATACAGTCGCATTCCCAAGCTTTTTGATTGGCTTTTGCGTCGCGTCAACAAAGTTCCTGTTAAACTACCCGGCATGTATAGGAAGCAAAACGTCAAGCCCGACTGCCCATCACGGCTGGATTTTTGCAACTCATTATTTCGTCGGATTACTTCGTTTGTCCTTGCTATACATCGGTTGGGGCCGTAACTATTCTTACAGATTGGTCGCTTTAAACTAGATTGAATAATCTGCTCTTGCCTTATACTTTATAGAAAGTCCATCCTCTATTCATTTCAATGATTTAGATAAAAGAATTTATGGTTTCGCTGAGCGTTAATCGTGGTTTTAGAAATTTCTTTTAATCATATGGCGATTTCATATAATATGTTTAGTACGCATAAGAAAAACGGCACGTTTCTTTTGCAAGAATGCCGTTTTAGTCTGGTATTTATTTATTTTGGAACATCATACATCTTTGGTGTAACGGTTAAGCTCACTATATTAAGTGGCAGCTAGCAAATAATAGTAGTAGAAAAATATTGCCAAACGAGTATATCAAAGTCAGTCGACATCAAAGCATTCCTGGGTTTTAAAATCCTACTCATGTGTCAAACGGTCAACATGACCTGTCATATAAGTTACGTCTTCGACAGTCACACCCTAGAGTACCGTTTTACTAAACAACTAAAGGGGCCTCCGTGGCCTAGTGGTTAGAGTACAGAACTTGAAATCACATGGCCCCTCTCCGCGTGGGTTCAAATCCTGAGAGGGATATGGATTTTCATGAGAGGCAGTCTCCCGACTGACTTACGGAATGCCGATGGTTCTACCCGCCTTGACCAGCCCTTATGGGCAGTTGAGTGTGGGGTCTTCCTCCATCATTAATAGTCGGGCATCGCTACATAACTGAAATAATGTTGATGTGATGTAAAACCCATACACGTATATGGGGATGTATAAACAACTAAAGGAAAATATTTGCGTTAATTGAAACTGATAAACATCGATAGTATCTTAGATAAAAGTACAATATTACAGCGTGACACATCATTGGAAGCGTCTCTGAGAGACGATTCAAATGATGTGTTACTTTGCCATATTAATTGGCCAAATAATAAAATAAGAGGGACTGTTAATTCGAAATGACGCAAATTTATAGCATTAAATGTTTGGAAAAACGGTACCCAGTTTCTTTAGATTCTTTTAAGCGACTATCTCACAGATTGAGAATTCAATCTATTTAAAATGAAATGCCTTCTTTGGATAGAATACCAACGAAAATTATAAAGTAACATGGAACAAGGTTATTAATACGCGTCTAGTCCCATTTCATAAGCACTTGGTAAATGTTGGTACATTTATCTTGCAGATACACTAAACTGTATTAACGGTTTTATCTTAAAACAATGATCTTCAAATTCTCTACTGTTAAATCAGCTTAAGGCAGATTACCCATAATCTGTCATTGTGTATTCATTTCCTTCGACGGATTTCTGCGATCGTTCTCGGAATAATTCCGGCCCTGGCCGCTGTATACAGAGAACGACCGAAGTAATCCGACGAAGGAAAGAAATTCAAAATGCAAGGTTATGGTTATTCTACCTTAACAGATAGAAGCATCTGGGACTCCGATCGTAAATTGTATTGACAGTCTTATTACGTGAATCTAGTTAATTTAGTAAGGTGCAATCCGGATCTTTTAAAGGCCAAGCTTTTAACCAAAGGACTGACAAGGGCGAATGCAGGTTTCACAATTGTTTCATGAAAGCACAGAAGTTTAGCATTTTCAAAATAAAGAAATTATGGACACTGATTTGATAAAAAAGGATTGTTTATATTATGTTTTAATGTTCTTACTCGCAGAGAAAAACTTTTTAATTCATTCCTTGGCACAAACGCTTTTTCGCATATCGACAGTAGACGAGATTAAAAAAAACGTGACAAAAGCATAATTTGCTCCGAATTCATGTTGCTTTCTTAAAACATATGAATCATAAATGTACATATATTATAAAAAGGAAGCAAGTAGATTGGCGGCTGGCCTGTGATCTAACCTGTTGGCTACTCTGAGTATCTTTCTCATCAAAATTAAGC
This sequence comes from Cerastoderma edule, assembly GCA_947846245.1. Classification (NCBI taxonomy): domain Eukaryota; kingdom Metazoa; phylum Mollusca; class Bivalvia; order Cardiida; family Cardiidae; genus Cerastoderma; species Cerastoderma edule. Next base: position 33,303,604 of record OX401410.1, read on the forward strand.
ATATATTTAAGGTTTTGGAAAGCAGGCGACACAAAAATCAATTTGTTGTTTAAGAAATCTACTCAGCATTCTAAGGGTTAAACTGAAATTTTGTTTAGTAATGGGTAAACGGGATTTGAAATTAACTCCAAAGGTTATTCATTGGGCAAATGTAATGACGCATTGACTTGCATAAATTGAGTAAATATATTCACAGGTGTATTACGTTACGCGAATGCGTAACGATCAAAGGACATTGAGCAACGCTAAATGTGCATTTACCAATGGTCCATATCACATGGAATAATTCAACTTTAAATGTTTTACATTAAATTGATTTTATTTCTCCAACGTTTGTCCCTTACAATACTGGGTAATTTTCTAAAAATGTGTGTCGTCTGCTTTTAAAAACCTAAGATATCTATTTAATTTTGTTAGATAAAGATGTAGTAGCAAACAGGTTAGATCGCAGGCCAGCCGCCATTTGATTGGCGGCTGGTCTGGATCTACCCTGTTTGCATAAGCATGACGTCGGTTCCAGCACTATAATGACAATTACAGTATTTTATTCAAGACGTTTACTATACAGTTTCTTGTCACAAATATAAATACAAATGAACAATGCTATAAAGTACATGTAATATCATAAAAAGTGCCTTCATCGTATTCACTTTTGAACCATCAAAATACCAAAATTTGTTAAACTGTATTGTATTTAGCTACGAGTTAATGCACATTTTGATAAAGCTACCCATAGTATTGAATTAATCTTATACGGCGATTAAAAGAGTCTTCTTTAGACATACGCGTCTCTCAAGACTTTGGAAGCGGATTCTATTAAGACGTTAACGCCAAACGCTACTATTTTGCGTCTTGAAGCAGACGACTTCCAAAAAGCACTGTCACAAGCAATATTTCCATTTGCCACAATGCTTTTTCAATCTATTCACATATAACAACAGCAGAACTGAAAGGTTTTTCACATGTTTTCAAAGCTTTTCTAGAGTGAAAAATAGGTCGGTTTAATCCTTTACCAAACGCCATGATTTCGGCTGTCCCAAATTCAAAGTGTTTCCAGGCGACATTTCAAAATGTTATGGAATTGAAAAACATAATCTTCTGATAGGGCAGAAAACATTTTGGAAAAGGAGAAATTGCTCGTTAAGAGCAATTTCTTCTTTTTCCCTCAATGTTTTCAAGAGTCGTCTGCGACGAACTGGTCAATTGTCGTTATTGCTTGGTAATGGGTTAAAATAAAAGATGTCGTCTGCTGGTGTTAAATTGTTGCATTCGCTCTGAGTCACACATATCGTCAACCTGGCTACCGACCAGTACTTTAGTCCAAATGGTTGCGTCGAATCAAACTTTAACCTGGCTTTGAGAATATGGTCAACGTTCCCACATACAAAATATATGGGAAGTGTCATGTCAGATTTTATCACACTTCTTCAGTCCATCTATAAACCCAGCGCATGTATTTAGTCATCCATTTAGTCAATCGGAACTACTCGAGTATTTTTTATTCAGATGAGAAATACACCTCAGATTTTAGTGTAGGATTACAATATTTTGGGTAAATCGTCCCCGGCATATAACACATTTCCTCAAAGCGTTTACCTTAAGTAGTTCAATGTATGTTCAAGTGTCGGACATCATTTTAAATTACTTTTATCGGTAGCTCATACGAACTTATACGAAATTATAAGCTGTGTTACATATAATTGTTTCCTTAATCAAAACAAACGACTTTTTAGATTTCATATTTAAGATCTAAATTTGGAAACGAAAATACAATGACATAATTCTCGCGAGAAAAAATGTCGCGACATCCCTATTATCTCAGAGGCGTTTTCATTGGATAAAGCCGATGTTTTCAAATTGCCATTTGGTTTGGCGAAAGTAAATCTTGCAAGGACCGGGTATTGATATGAAGAAAGTTTTTGTCCGTAGGTAGAACGTCAAACTTCGGACACGAGGCTCGTGGGTTTGATTCTTTCCCACTTTTCATTAATCTGTAATCGGCATAAATTCTGAATGTGTATCAAGAAAACAGAAATCGATGGGGATTATACTAAGCTGTAAGAGCTTGTCTCACCATCATTGTTTAAAGAAATGATAACGCACTGCTTTCCAATGTCTTTGTATGAATATGATTTCAATCAGGAACTTGGGCCCTGTGGTTTAGCCTTTTCTACAAGGCACTAAAGAGGCGCCAAAATGACTATTTTTGATATCGTACAAAGGCGTTTCGTATTATTAGTGGGCTAGCACCATCTACAAAATTAATAGGGTGTGGTCATTGATAGAACAAACAACTCAGTAAATTATGACAAATGAGAATTAAATCGTCAAGATGATAGAATTGTGTTCGTATACCAACTGGTACAGTTTTGATAGCTACCCACTCTTTTGAACTGCATTCGACATGTATGCTACAAAATACTTTATAAGTCATTGCGACAAGATGAATTGCTCATAATTAGCAAGTTATCATTTTGAGTATAGCAATTAATACTTTGGTCACAATGGACTCTATCCATATAAAAAAGAAAGACTATTTGTAGTTTCTTATGTTTCTTTTGTCATCTGTTGCTGCTGTTTTTCATTCCAACCAGTCGTAAAATCCAAGAAGAGGAAATCGGATTAAAACTTTTTTTTGAGTGCTTGATACGACGAAATTATGTGCCGTTCAAATTATTTGTCACCCTATTGCACGGGCTACCACAAATCGACATTCGATATTATTGGTTCCAATATGCTTCTTGTCGGATCTCTTAAACACTGCAAGGTAACCAAATCGTGAGTGTGTATTCGTATGCCTTTGGCCAATAATATTACTGACATTTTACATTATATCATCGTTGCTACTTTATATCAGTTTATCAACAGTTATTAAACGTTAATGTTAACGTTAACTCAGATCTGCATTCCACTTCCTTTTTCAATGTGACCTTCATGTGTTTGCTCGTATATTTTGAATATTATTGTATTGACAAGAAACTTTGTAAGTTTACGTCTCGATAAGATATTCGTATTCGATAACGCATTACGGGTTCATTTCCCTGTGGCGGGGAACGGTCTGATTTCGGCGCCATGTTTGATACGACAAGCGGACTGATCTTCGTATCGATAGGATCTGATCGAATATCGATCAATTGGCTTAGGTTTGGGTTAGCAATCCTTTCACATAGACGTAAATGTATGTTTTCAGCATGATACAATTAACCGATTTACCAACGATAACGTTTCGTAAACATTGTAACAAAAGATCAAATTGCTTATAAATGGATACCGAGTCAGATCTCGGGATGGATGACTTGATACATGTAATCACGTTTTCTCTACACACAAACTTGGCAAATCAACATTCTGATAACCTTAAGCAAGCATTGACCTTTCGTCGAAAACAATTATTGTTGAGGTCGAAATTATCACAGTGCAAATCACAGTCAAATATGAATTCGGGAAGTGTTCGTATTTGCCCTTTAGTCAAAGTACATGTAGTTTCTTTAATCTTATGTGATTAAATTGAGTTAAGAGCAGAAAAGCTCCTTCAAGAAGGACCAACAAAGATTCGTCATTTTAAGTCTAGGTTTTATTAAAATGTAGCTATTAATTATCAAATCAGGAAGCGCAAATTTATCTAAGTACATGTACGTACAGTTACATGTGGTAGATCTTAACAGCGATGTCACGCTTTTGGATTAAAATACATGTATGCAAACATCAAAGAATTTAAAACGATATAGTTTTGCTTCCAATGACTATTCTTGGGTGTGTATCATGTAACAGTTCAGGTTTTGTGCAGTTTTATGGAAACTATAATGTGACTTATAAATGTCCTTACATCTGTAAACAAGAACCTTTAAATCTTAGACGGCTTTGTTTCTTTGTAAATGAAAAAATAGATATGCGTTTAAGAGAAGAAAAGTAGTATGTCGGGAAAGACTTTTCATAAATGACTTAATGTGTCATGATCCTTATGTCCAAAACGTTTTTACTGTTGTATCTTACAAACACCGTTTGGAGAAAAAAGACACCGGGGGTTTGGATTGATTATTATTCAAGATGAAGACCTCATTGTTGTTTATTATTTATGATATTGTTATTGTATCGCCACACTTTAGTACATCCCCGTTATCCCTTATAGTACTGGAACCGACTCCATGCGTATGCAAGAAGGTAAGATCCATGCCAAGTAAATTGGCGGCTGGCCTGGGATCTAACTAAAAAAAATAATCTACTGATGGGACAGAAAGCATTGTGGGAAAAGGCTCGTTAAGAGCCATTTCTCCTTTTCCCAGAATGATTTCCATAGTCGCCTGCAACAAACTGGTCAAATGTCGTTACTGTTTGGTAATGGGTTAAACTAATGTGACTGTCACAAAAGGTAGCCAGTGTCGCCCGTGTCACGTGTCAGTGACGTAACGTCGTGACAAATGTATCACGTCGACCAACGTAAACGCTTGATTAACGCGTTAACAATATAATGGAATGGATATAATGTAACCTTTTCCCGGTCCAAATGGATGGGGGTATGTTACAGTTTTATCACATGATGAAGAGAAAATATTTGCTTTAGTCAAAACTATTTATTTGAATATTATTTTAATTACATTTATGATATTGTAATGTGACACGTCGTTGATAAATTTCTTCTTTTCTCCAAATGTTCTCGTTTTTATCTTTTTTACTTGGAATATAACATATTATCTGTGCAATTAATTGTCAAATTAAGTATTTCGCAGTTACAATATTCGGTATGAAAATTTCTTTTGGAGAAAATAAAGATTTAATAGTAAGATCCATATAAGAAACATAAACGAAATTAGTTCGCACAATATGAGATTTAATGAGATGGCTTATTCATGAGCATTATTTAAGGGGAGATTTCTTATATTGACGACTATAATAATAACAATAATGATAATAATGAAAAAAATTATTCAACGAAAACACCAATTTGACAATTTAAACAAGCAATATTCCATAAAAGCACCAACAAAACATATTTATCAAAGAATAACAAGCGGCAAACGTGTATATTTGCGTATTTGGATTGCAAAAGCTTATCTATATATACTTTTGATTTTACAGTCTCTATTCTTTCACAAATCATTTCTTTAGTAAAGAAAAAATGTGATTCTAACCCCAAAATTCCTCTAAACATGCAGATGCCGCCGATATAGAATTCATATGTAGCGAAAATACTGAGCTCGACCGGAGAGAAGAAAAACAACTCTGAAATAAAAACCGTAAACATGTTGAAGATGCGATAATTTGTTCTCGTGACAGCCTAAGAAGGGAATGCCATTATACCTGTCTAACTAAACCATTAAAACGTCCATAAGGCGGGCTGGTTTTCTGTTGAAATCCTTTATATTTCATATACTCGTATAGACGACATGACGCATTTGCTTCTGTTGGTCCGCGAAAAACTTTCAAAACAAAATTGGTTGGAAAATGGAGTCATATGTAAAATTATATAAATATCCTATGATATTTTCATTGTTCTTCTTTACCTGTCTTTTAATCTCATTTTTCTTATCTATTAATCTATTTATTTTTGTAAAACCGCGGGAAAAATCTTTCGAAACTAATCATATACACAATTCTTCTGAATATATCCGATTATCAGAAAGCATTGGGTTATTCGAAGTCCGTCAGGTTCGTTGTTTCATTACCATTTTCTTTATCTTTTTCCTGGCCCAATATTGTAGGCATTCAGAGGATTATATAAGTTACCGATTGTATAGCTTGTCGAAGACTCATCTTCTCTTTCACCCTTAGAATGCTGAGTAATTTTCTAAAATTAATTTCTGTGTCGTCTTCTTTTCGAAACCTTAAATATCTGCCTAATTTTGATACTCAGAGAAGCAAACAGGTTAGATCACAGACCAGCCGCCAATTTACTTGGCGGCTGGCCTAGATCTAACATGTTTGCATAAGCATGAAGTCGGTTCCAGCACTATAAAGGTTAACCCTTTAACAAACAACACATTTTCGACTATCCCAAATTGAAAGAGTTTGCAGATGACATTTCAACATATGATGACATTGGGAAATAATCTTTCTGATAGGGTAGAAAACATTGTAGAACAAGGATAAATTGCTCGTTACGTGCAATTCATCCTTTTCCACCAATCTTTTCCAGAGTGAACTGCAACAAAGTGGTTAAATATCGGGTTTTTTGGTAATGGGTTAAGTGCTAGAGATCCTACCTATTGTGTTGGATGTACGCTTTTCGTATTAACGAATGATATAAGTGGTGCTATAAAAGTCGCCGTTTTAATTTACGTCCCCCATCAGTTTGACTGCTATCTTTCGTCTTTTTCTCAGTTTTTACAGCGGTTTAATTTCGGAATGCACATTTACGGAGCTCAGAGGTTGCGATTGTTTGCGTGTGGTTTGGGAGTTTTATGGATTTCAAAGCAGCGGCGTACACATGTGACCCATGTACCATAAAACATTGAAATCCCAATTTGAATTACCGTGGAACCGCGAGTTGAGAATTCCTAGTACTTTAGTTTCTTTTGTGAACAGCACCTTTGTTTACACTTATATTAAAGTATCTAGTAAAGTATAGTAAAGAATGGAAAATGTTCATATTGAAGATTTATTTAATATATTGAAGTTTCGGTGGTTGGGTGGTTAATATTTAATATTTTATCATCCTTCAGCCACCTCGATGTTACAAGAATAATAGAAAAGTCTGCTCGAGAGACGTAGAAGTAATGCCAAACCTACGACAATTGATATTTATTTTTCAGTTTCTTTAACTCAGTGTCAAAGATAGTTCAGTTATCTTACAACAATCTAGAATTCACGTGTGCCAAGCTAGAGCTCTGAGGTCTTTAGCCAAAGGACCTTCCCACGAAAACAGCAGCGATTGTGGGTCTCGAACAAGGGACGAACATCAAACTACAAGTCCACATGAATAAACACTTTGTCACACAGGACACCTTTCAGATTGACAGCAGTGCTTTACTTTCATGGTACTTCATGGGTATCATTACTGGTTGCAGCACAGGGCATGTCACTTAATGAAGCCATACCACGATTTATTATATAGCGTTATTTATCTCCAAAACAGAACCAATATAAACTCTGAGAATATTCCTTCTGACTTTACGAAGCTCTGTATTTGCACATAGGAAAGGAATAAACTAAAACACATAATCAAATGAGGTCTAGCCAGTTGTTATTTCAAACAAATGGCGATAATAATTCATACCTAAAACACATCCTGCCATACATTCCAACAGCTGGGATCAGATGCTCACTAGAATGAAATTATTTTGTCAGTATTGAAATCTTTTGATTTACAATGTGGCATCATGTTGTTCTGGTGCAAATAATTACTTTTCATGTGGATGAAATCACACACGGAAAACATTCAAACTAATATAAGGGCAAATATGGTAAATAGGTAGTAATGTATTAATTCGACCACCACTTTGACACTACAAAACGTTCGGATAAGTTTATTATATCTTTTTATTATTTAAACAATTACTGTAAATTAAATATATTGTTAATCAAGTTTATGAATATGAGTAAGAAATATTTCAGATTTATTTGCATCTCGAACGACCGTCGGTCTAACAAGATTCTCACATAAATCGAAGCAAATGGGAACCTTGGTGAAGATACCACATCATAATAATATGTATGTGTGTAGTTCTAGAGAACTTGCATGCTTTCACAAGCATGTTAACAGACACTACATCTGGTCAGATGAAACTGCTAGTCTCATCTTTCCATAACTGCCTTTACTCAATTATATGAGCTAATGATAATGGTGACTAAACTGTACATAGTGGGCCAGATTTGGCCGGTTTTTTGCGGGTTGTACGTAGGATGGTATATACCTTATGGAAATGGCGACCAAACGCCTTACAATTATACAAACCGGACGGGTCAACATAAGGTTGAACATCATCAACATGTGGCTAAACAGACCGGACAGTGGACACCCGTATAAACAATCGGTCATCTTATCTCTGACCGGAGACTCCAACTGACCAGCGTTAAATCACCATATCGGCGAAACTGTCCGGCCGGACGCGTCTTGAAAATTAACTAATTAATTAACCGTCCTACGCTGACGATAACAACGCAGGCGGCAACCTGTGGGAAACGGGCGATTAACTTAACAGTTTCAGATTGACCTTTGTACGAACATCAACAAGCTCTGTTTTGCGACACAACATAACTCAAACATGTATACCGTATATGAACTTCAACGATACGGGTTCCGATTTCCATTAACAATTTGGTGCCTTTTTCGCTTCTTAGTGACCAAACTTTGCTGAATTGAACAAGAGTTGTGCACATAGGTTTAACCCTTATAGTGCTGGAACCGACTCCATGCTTATGCAAACAGATTAGATCCAGGATAGTCACCAAGTAAATTGGCGGCTGGCCTGTTATCTAACCTATTTGCTACTCTGGGTATCTTTCCTCATCTCATCACAATTTCAATTTCAATTATTTTATTCGACAAGTTCAGCACAAACACGCCTTTGGTCATTGCATTTCAGTAGGCTATGCCTATAAATAAATATACAGTTTCAATCTATCTACAAGAATATTCAATCAATACACATATAAACATACAAACATACATAGTTATTAACTCCCTCCGAAAACAAGAGCATTCTATTTATTCATTGTATTGCGTAGTTCAAACCCTTCCTTTAAATAATGAGAAAGTTTAGAAATAGCCTTTCTGTCTTTAGACGACAACATGTTTATAAAGATATGCATATTAGGCCATGGTATATTTCAAAAGTATTTAATCATTATATTTGAATAAGCTGGACAACATAGTTAAAAGGTTATCACAAATAAACAGATATTTGAGGTTTTTAGATAACTCGGATGATTCAAGCTGTAAATGAAGTAACTACGCCTTGGATCATTCGGACTAGGTTTTGGAAAGCAGATGACATGGGTCGGTTGTAATTGTGTCCAATTTGCTTCGGTCAACGAAAATTAAACGCCTCTTCATCATTCTAGGAGTTCGTTGACAATCATGGTATGCTATGTCCTATGTCGTTTGATAACAGTATGAACCTTGACAAATCGTTGACCGTTTCAAATTGGACACAATTGCATTCGACCCATGTGAAAACTTTTGACATATTCCTAATTTCCTATGCACATGGATGGATGTAGAAAGACTTTCAATGCCATCACAAAGACGCCATTTAAAACAAGAAAATATAATGAAACTGGAATTGGCTCATGTTTAATCAACCCTTCTACTGATAAAATGGTTACAAACTGTGCAGGTTTACCCAGCGAACGTTTTACAGTTATCATAAAAACAAAACAAAAATGATACAAGTGCAAGCATCATGACTACTGTCCAAAGTCTCATAGCAAATATCCAATACCAAACACACTGTCGCAATTGCATGTATATGTATAACTGCTCCGTTAAACTTGTAATTGATTGTATTCCTATAGTTCCGCGTCTTATATATGTTGTATGATGTTATATAATGTACATATATTGGCCATTGGCACATGAAGTTTCGCCATGCCTTATGAAGAGTTTCAAGTTTTATGTAAAAAAAAAACCAATTAGTTGTAATACGAGCATACACCATTAGGGTCAATGTACCTATTCGTGCTTCTGTTAGTTTATCCCCGATCCTGTGTACTGGTTTGTTCATTCTCAATACTCTGATACCAGAACGGATATGGAAAACCGAACATTTTTACAATAAACCTAAACCAAACTTTCGGTTTCAACAGTATGAACAAGTGTAAGTTTGTTTATAGTAACGTGTTGTATTACAAAATATTCATTCCGAATTGTCCTTTGATTAATGAATATCTTTTAAGATTGACAAATCGAGCAATGTTGATGTGTTTCCAATGACCTGTTGCTATCTTCCGGAAGGTTTTATGCTTATTCAGTTAAATAAACCATTCTCCTAATAACGAAAATTCGTCGGTTCATTTATATAAATGTGTCCATCTTAAATCAAACTGGCTTGAGATAAAAACGTGCTTACGAATCGTTTCAGAGACACGAAGGATATCGCATTTTCACTCTTGCGTTTCTCTCGAGGGAAGCTTTTGAATTTCTTGAATCTCTCCAAAAGGTGTCGGCATAATAGAATCCGACACTAGACACTCTAATTACTTCGTGTAAATCAGCAGCCCCCGGGATTATACAATATTTACTTGTGGTCCTGCTATAGAACATGTGATAGAACGAAAATGAAACGCTCGAAAGTTTAAGTAACTGGCATTGTAAAAATCGGCGTTCTTGTGCAGAAGTTTGACAAGATGAAAACGTTCTGGCGAATGTAGAAACAGTTTGTAGTGCAATTCTCCAGCTGATAGTTTTGTATGAGTAAAATGTATTCAAATTATATAGTGGTCCTTAAAGTGCAGCATTTACGGCTGATCACGTCTTTCAACTCACTTAATCATGTTCTTAGTGTTTCGTTGTCAGTAGTTATTTCTATTTCTTTCATTGTTTCAACGATTTACAATATTTTTCTTTCTGATAAACATATAACTAATATACAATTGACTTTATTCAACATTTGTTCTTTTGTTTTATTTTGATTTGAATAAACGACCTCTTTGGGCCTCGTATGAAATTAAAAATGGACCTCTTTTCTTAATATTCTAGAAACGTTCTTTCATTTTCTTTTCAAATTTTGTTGCATTTTACAAACGACTTAGCATGCATGCTAAGATTAAAGGTTAAACCATGTACCGAATAAGTGTTTTGTGGCAAAAACATTCTTGTTTGATCATTTGGGGTTTTGGGCATTAAGTAAAACATCAAACATTGGTTTATCTTAATTAAATTATGTTTGTAGGACAGAAACGTCAATTTTGTGTAACAATGACGACTTTCCGTTTTCAGAACAAGTCTGGGTGGACATGGGTTGGAAAAAGGGTTAAAATCACATATAACAATCCGCGTTTGTTTTCGTTTGATAACTTAATCTTAACCAAATTAATCTTTAATCTTAGACAGGTTTATCTGCGTTAATCGCTCAAACTATTATTTTAACGTTGCGCAGATATGATTATTTGCAATTTACCGGGCTTAAACGGCGGATTAATTGATACCAATCTGACCGTATCACGCTCCGTCTATTTCATTGTATTCCTACGCGCAAGTCCCGCCATGAACACACCGGGTGTAAACGGTTATAATGAATACAAATAAACTTCTGGTACGAACAAGACAACTTTATTCAAACAAACATTTACAAAGTTGTGTCTCATCACAAATTACAAACACACATTCGAACACTACAACCTACGAGTTTCAATAAGAATATGTGCAAGAATGGTAAGAAACAGCATATTACGTTAGTTTCTTTAAAATAGCTTGAAATGTGTGTGATCAGACGCTTGTGCTACGTTCAGGAGTCTGTGATCTCGTGAATTTTCTGACTCGGGAATCTTGGCTTAACCTTTTACCAAACACCAGATTTTCGACTGTCCCAAATTGAAAGGGTTTGCAGACGACTGTTCAAAATGTGATGAATTTAAAAAATTATCTTCTGATAGGGCTGAAAACATTGTGTGAAAAGGAGAAATTGCTTGTTAAGAATGTTTTCCAGATTCGTCTGCAACAAACTTGTCAAATGTCGTTTGTGTTTGGAAATGGGTTAAAAGAGTTTTTGACACAGCATAGTAGCAGCCGAACGCCAGCGCATACATTTCCTACTTGATCTTGATATGGAAATGTTATTAGTTCTGAAAAACAGACATGGTCTTTATAACTATTACAAAGACAATTTTGAAAGCGTCCGTAACGTGAGCGAAAGTATATCATTATATTGACAATCAAAATAAGAAATATAATGCTACTTTTGCACCCTAATTAACGGCAAAGAATTGCGAAAGGGTTAATACGAACTGCATTCAAGAGACATTAGGAATGAAGAACTTGGTTTCTGGGTTCAACCTTTTGGCTCAATGTCGTCATCTGGTGGCATATGCTCTCTTTGATTTTGGTTCGTACTGCCCCATTCCTATCTAATCTATAGCTGTAACTGGTCAGTATCTAAGTATTTTCAAATGACGCCAATATTTGCACGGGTATAAATGTCCATGTCTTAAATAGAAAAAAAAACATTGACCGTTTGTATTGTTGGATCATAACTAATGGGAATATGTTATCATTCATTTTGCGCCTGGTCCAAGTACACAATAACAACAGGTGACAAATATTACGGATGTGGAATGAAGTATTGTCCAAGGTAAAAGCAATAACAGACGAGAAATATATTTCTTAAGATTTGGTTGTTTACATAGGATTTTACATCGTGTCAACATCATTTCCGTCATGTTGCGAAACCCGACTGTTAATGATGGCGGAAGATCCCATACTTAACTGCCCATGAGGGCTGGTCAAGTTGGGTAATGTATAAGAGAACCGCAAAAGATATCATCTTTATGATATTTGAAAGGAATAGGCTCTTGTACAATTTGATGCAGAGGCGTTCAAACAAGTACATGTGAATGAATGCGTTACAGCGGGTTTTCCTTTTTTCATGGACAGGAATAGCAAACCAATCAGATTGCAGCACGGAGAAACATGCGCATACACTACAAACTCTAAAAAGGTAGACCGTCACACTGAAATGTTTAACCGTTCACCTCTCTGATAGTACTATACCAAACTAAACAGTTGACGGGAGTATGGCGAGCTAATATTGACATACGCTTCAGTGAAGGACGTTCGGTTATTTTAGTACGGATGTATATAAACATGTAACCCGTCAGTTTCGGGGAGCATCGGCTTTAATAGCATTTCAATTCGTGACGAACTAGTGCGTGTATCGGAGAGAATTTCGAACGGCTTGTGTGCTGTTGTAATAAACTAATTACAAAACAACAAAAACGTGTTTACTATCAAAATAGGAACGGAACAATTTCTTTTATTCGTATTTTTCGGGAGTAATTTTATTCAAAATTTTTTTTATAAAAAGAGAGGAGAGAAAATTTTAATACTGACCAGGTGTGTTTAAATAGCAAATTAAATTTAATCTGTTCTGATAAGTGAAAGCGTGTAGTATGTCTAATTAGACAGAAAAGGCGGAGTAGTACAAAAACATGAGTTGAGATGGGGCCTTTATGAAATGGTTTATATACTTTCTGTTCGGCTATATGAGTAAACATAATTTAAAAAAAAAACCCGAATGATTCCAAGTGAAGTAATGCACTATTAGGGATTTACGAACAGTTTGAATACACATTTCTGCACGAACCTTGCATCAGAACTATGAAGCCGACTGTTTTGATTATCTACTATTTTGGTAAGTAGGATATTATGTTTTATCTATACTGTTATTGTATGTTTGTTGTTGAATCTTTTATTTTTCATTTTCACAGATTGCAATATGTAATTAAATGTTACTTGATGATAAATCATTAATTAATGTAAATATTCGTATATTGAAAATCAAACTAACAACGGAAAAAATGATTTATAGATATTTTCAAAGTTTGTTTTAAGTGTAACTTATAAGCGCTTTAATGACGAGGGATTTTGCAAAACAAATGCTAAGACTTAACATCAGAGTAAGAAAGGAAGAAAAGAAAGTAAAATTGACATAAAAATAACTGAATTTATATTATTTGAGTCCGAATCTGTTTTGGGACATTTTCGATTACTCAAACGGTTGTCATCATAAAAGGATCACGTTTTTGTACTTTTGAAAATTTTACTGCTTTTAATGGTATCGAATAGCTATGTCTAGAATCAAACACTCTGCGAAAAAGCAAACGTATTTTTTAATATCAATCTTAAACAATTTGCAAACTCAAAAATCATCACAATCAGCAATAACAGCAGACCATAAACGCTCGTAATGATACCCAACATTTTTATCATTATCCCGATCATCTTGATATTCTCATTAGTAACATCATAAACCTACGATTATCATGTCATCACTTTTACGGTTATTGTTACGACTTACATGATAATAACCATCATTGATTATAGCAACAGTAATCACTTTATCCGTATACTAGTATACACGTATATAGAATTATTCATTAAGACGAGACTGTACAAACGTTGTGGCAATAGATTCTGACTTTTCAGCGATTACACAAAGCTATCAAAGACTCTAGCACTATATCATAACAAGCATCGACATCTTGATTTGACCGACTTTATTTGTATTTGGAAAATACAGAATTTCTACCATGATGACCAGAGATGATTTTTTCTTACCATGAAAAAAAAACTCTTGGCTTTTTATTATATCTTTAATATTTTTGACACTAATGTTTTATAAATTGTAATGCAAAATGTTTTGAACTAAGTATTTGTTCGTATTCTAAATATGAAGGTTCAAAAGTAATTAACGAATCAAGAAAAGTAAGTCAATATACTTATTACCTTGTTGGTTAATACATGCAAATGCCGCTACTCATTATTTACTTCGGACAAGTCGAATTTGGCCATTCAGAAACCAGAATTTCCAGACTGAATCCTGAGATTTGGAGCCAATTTGAGAACTATTCGAGGAAACTTGCTTAAGCGTTTCTTTGCCCAGCCGCAAATCGGTGTAATTCAAGAGATATGTTGATTCCGCCCTATCGAAAAGAAAGAGATATCACTTGGAAATGTGCCGTAAATTTGACATTTTATTCCGGTTAGCGTGGAATGTAAGAGAACTGGAATCGACTTCTCCACGTGTGTTTGTGAGATAGAGTCTGAATACAAAACATGCATCTATGATGTAGAAATCATTAATAATCAAAACGATATAGATAACAACAATTGCTGAAATTATAATAATTATGATAACTAACTATTGCAATGGCTACAGTCACGAGTTTTATGTTGATTATCATTCAAATGGTGAAGGTTATCATGATGCTGATGATGACGACAATTCTGATGATTTTAAATATAAAAATTATGATGAAGTTGATTATGATGATGTTGGTAAAACAGAAATGCTGATGATGACGACAATTCTGATGATTTTAAATATAAAAATTATGATGATGAAGTTGATTTTGATGATGTTGGTAAAACAGAAATGCTGATGATGACGACAATTCTGATGATTTTAAATATAAGAATTATGATGAAGTTGATTTTGATGATGTTGGTAAAACAGAAATGCTGATGATGACGACAATTCTGATGATTTTAAATATAAAAATTATGATGAAGTTGATTATGATGATGTTGGTAAAACAGAAATGCTGATGATGACGACAATTCTGATGATTCTAAATATAAAAATTATGATGAAGTTGATTATGATGATGTTGGTAAAACAGAAATGCTGATGATGACGACAATTCTGATGATTTTAAATATAAAAATTATGATGATGAAGTTGATTTTGATGATGTTGGTAAAACAAAAATGCTGATGATGACGACAATTCTGATGATTTTAAATATAAAAATTATGATGAAGTTGATTATGATGATGTTGGTAAAACAGAAATGCTTATGATGACGACAATTCTGATGATTTTAAATATAAAAATTATGATGATGAAGTTGATTTTGATGATGTTGGTAAAACAGAAATGCTGATGATGACGACAATTCTGATGATTTTAAATATAAGAATTATGATGAAGTTGATTTTGATGATGTTGGTAAAACAGAAATGCTGATGATGACGACAATTCTGATGATTTTAAATATAAAAATTATGATGAAGTTGATTATGATGATGTTGGTAAAACAGAAATGCTGATGATGACGACAATTCTGATGATTCTAAATATAAAAATTATGATGAAGTTGATTATGATGATGTTGGTAAAACAGAAATGCTGATGATGACGACAATTCTGATGATTTTAAATATAAAAATTATGATGATGAAGTTGATTTTGATGATGTTGGTAAAACAGAAATGCTGATGATGACGACAATTCTGATGATTTTAAATATAAAAATTATGATGATGAAGTTGATTTTGATGATGTTGGTAAAACAAAAATGCTGATGATGACGACAATTCTGATGATTTTAAATATAAAAATTATGATGATGAAGTTGATTTTGATGATGTTGGTAAAACAAAAATGCTGATGATGACGACAATTCTGATGATTTTAAATATAAAAATTATGATGAAGTTGATTTTGATGATGTTGGTAAAACAGAAATGCTGATGATGACGACAATTCTGATGATTTTAAATATAAAAATTATGATGATGAAGTTGATTTTGATGATGTTGGTAAAACAAAAATGCTGATGATGACGACAATTCTGATGATTTTAAATATAAAAATTATGATGATGAAGTTGATTTTGATGATGTTGGTAAAACAAAAATGCTGATGATGACGACAATTCTGATGATTTTAAATATAAAAATTATGATGATGAAGTTGATTTTGATGATGTTGGTAAAACAAAAATGCTGATGATGACGACAATTCTGATGATTTTAAATATGAAAATTATGATGAAGTTGATTATGATGATGTTGGTAAAACAGAAATGCTGATGATAGACGACTTTGCTGATTTTAAGTATAGATATGTTGATTGAATATGGCTATAATCTATATGAAAATGGTTATTATAATGCTGATGATGAAAACAATATTGATATAAATTGTTATATTTTTATAATCGCAATTCGAAAATAATGGATGTTATTTTCTTAAGGACGCTCTAGTTGTAACCTCTAATGTGGCGATGCTTTTGTTGATGACGGTCAAATCAATCACGTTGCCAACGCTTTTTATGTAATATAGAAAAATCATGATCGTGACAATGATAATCAGGGAGGACAGTGGTCCAGGGGTAGAGCTTCAGCCTCCGGACACGAGTAGCGTAGGCTCGAAATCCGTGAGAAGCGGGTTCCGCCTTTCGAATTTTCATCAATCCATATTCGGCGCGAGTACTGGCCATGTACACAGGAAGCAGAATCGAGATTGATTAGTCTTAATTGCAACAACTTGATTCACAACCGTTGCTAAATAAATGAGTTTAAACTAAACAATGGTTATCATAACTACTTTCCAGATACATTTTAGACGCCACTCTAGTTACTTTCGTTAATACGACCAGGCGAATGTTTGGCGAGATAAATCATTGAGAAATAGGTATCTTGTAAATCATTTCTCGCAACAAGACACATCTCATATGTTTGACTGCGCGTTTATGGTCTTCGTTCCGTTGTAATAGGAGAATAAATCATAGAGTGAAAGACGTCGCTGTAAACACTACATCTTATTAACTCATTACCAAACAAAAACGAAACTTGACCAGATTATTGCAGACGACTCTTGAAAACATTGTTACAAAAGGAGGAATTGCTCTCAGCGGACAATTTCTCCTTTTCCCACAATGTTTTCTGTCAAATCAGAAGATTTTTTTTTTCAATTTAATCACTTTTTGAAATGTCGTCTGCAAACTGTTTTAATTAAGGACAGTCAAACTTTTTGCGTCGTCACGAGCAAATTCTCGTTTTGTTACAATGTTTTTCAATATTTACTTATCAAGGCTGGTATATTGGGACATTTCTTGCCTCCTTGATAATTGACTACACTGTTTATCTGCTGGGTGGATTACGAAGTACTTTGAAAATTGTCAAAAATGGTAAAAATTCGCAACTCATTTTTTGGCCGGCGTTTGACCGTTCAACCTGGTGTTCTTTCTGTCTTGGAGTGCATCGCAATGGATTAATATTTGATATTTTCAATCAAAGTACAAACGAATGAGTCTTAAGTTTATCATGATTTATTTTTTCGCCCGAAGACATCAGATTGTTTAGTAAAAGAATGCCGTTATTTTGAACATGTTTGTTTTCCATCTTTTGTCTGACAGGTTGTTTATAACTGTGATTAATCACTATCGAATCTGCTTCCTGTATAAACAACAAGTATCCACACTGAATGTGGAATAATAGCATAACAAAAAACATAATATCTATTTAGCATGAAATACATCTATTCACATTCATGGGTAAAATCATCTGCATTTCGTTCGTTCAATCATTTTTTTACCCTTCACCAAACGCCAAATTTTTGACTGTCTCAAATTGAAAGAGTTTGTAGACGACACTTCAAAATGCGACACAAATGAAAAATAACCTTCGCAAGGGACAGACAATATTGCAAAAAAAGGAGAAATTGCTTGTTTGAAGCAATTTCTCCTTTTCCAACCTTGTTTTCCAGAGCAACAAACTGATCAAATGTTGTTTTTGTTTGGTAATTGGTCAAACGTTGTCTCTTAAAGCATTGTATTTAAAATTGGAAATTATTGAAATATTTTGGCAAGGTTGTGGAAGAACAGGGACTAAACACACGAGGTGATTTATTACTTGCACCGTGTCACCCTAGATTAATTCCCGGATGTAACCCAGTCTTTGTCGCTCTTGGCATCAACTCCATGGACTACAAAGTTGAAGTATGGATAGATATAGGCTGTTATTTCATTAAACTTTGGCGGGCTAACAATTATTCTTGGCAAGAAAAACAAATTAAAATAATAGATGTGCAAGTCCAACCCGTGTCTTCATAACACTTCAATTTACAATACCTGTAACAAGATACGTAAAGAGGCACTAAGATGGGATTGATTTGCTCGTAATTTGCAGTTTATCCCCTGAACAATGGCTTTATCAAATATAAAAAAGGGAATTCAGCTATCTATATTTTTAATTGCCGTCTATCGTTGCTTTCAACTTGTAACCATCATCATAAACACGGGAGAATGAATTAAACCTTATAGTGCTGGAACCGGCTTCTTGCTTATGCTTATGTTAACAGGTTTGATCCAGGCCAGCCGCCAAGTAAATTGTCAACTGGTCTGTGATCTTACCCTTTTGCTACCCTGAGTATCATTCCTCATCAAAATTAAGCAGATATTTAAGTTTTTAGGAAGCAGACGACACACAAATCTATTTTAGAAAATTCCCCAGCATTTTAAGGATTAAGCGACGGCTTTATTTGTTTGATATTAATAGAACACTGTGTAAGACAGAAATCAAATCTTGCACGCATCTGTGAATCGAATAGGACCAGACCCTCTGGTAGAAAGGTCTGGTTTGCTTAGAGTATTATGGTAAATTATTTATTGAGCTTGGGGAACACATTGTCGGAGGGATGTGGCGATATTTTGCAAGAGGTGTTTCAGATTTTAAGAGGGGTACGGAATTTTGACGGACTACTTTTTATTCTTCCTTTGCAAGCGTGGTTCCGGGAAGTTGCCTGTCAATATCAAGCGTTTCACTTTCTTCAAGTTTTTTGCCTTTTTTTATAAAAGAGAAATAACAATGATAAGATGAATTTTAGATTATTTCAAAAGATGTCATGATTTGTGTGTATGAACAATCATTGACACTCGCACATAGATACATTACTTGACAGATATGACAAAAAATTTCATTACACGGGTTGCAATGGCAATTACACGTAAAATATGTTGGACAATCTCTTGCCTTAAGTCTTTACCAAACGCCAAGTTTTCGACTATCCCAAAATGAAAGAGTTTGCAGACGACATTTCAAAATGTGATGCAATTGAAAAATTATCTTCTGATAGGACAGAAAACATTGTGGGAAAAGAAGAACTGAGCAATTTCCCCTTTTCCCACAGTGTTTTCCAAAGTCGTCTGCAAAAAAGTGGTCAATGTCGTTATTGTTGGTAATGGGTTAAGTCCTACCCCATCTGCATCGATATTTAACAGGAATGTAAATAATTTCATCATATGTCTTGTTCAAATGAATTTCGAATGAGAAGATCTGAAGCTATAGATCGGTGTTAACACCTGTGTAGTCTCAAGTGATGTGTATATATCTATATTAGTTTATCCTCCCTTTTTTAGTTATGAAAAAAGAAAAACCGTTTTAATGGTTTCCTTTATCTGCAACATAATTGTTTAAGAACTCCACCACACAATCTTGAAAGAGAGTATTAATTGTAGCAAAACTTCAGTTTTTGGTATCCTTATAGATCTGTGATTTTATTTTTATTTTTCATTTTTATTTTAAGAAGTCGTTTTATTTTGAAAAGATATAATCGGGGAAGCCATGTTAATTACTCTAACGCTCGGTGACTAGTATTCAAACTAAACAAAACAATAATCAAAATCAAAATTGATTATTTTCGTAATTAATTTTTCGTTTCATTCTGATATCGAATACCACCAAAAATCGTCTTGCACCGAAAACGTTTTAATTAAACGCTCTCGAAAGAACACTCGTTTTGTGTGGATTTTCCGTGTGAATTTAATTGGAATTTTTATGGCGTTTTTATATCATTTTAACGCCGGAATTATCAGAGTCGAGAAAACATCGCCTGATGTAAGAGGGATGTTGGATGCGTTTATTACTCATTCTCTATTAGAAAAACTACCAAACCGCCTATTCCTCTTTGATTGTAATAGGTGCAATAATCAGTTTTTATCCTGTCACTAGTGCCATTTTGGGACCGATAACTAGGTGCCGTATAACATTTGTGATATCCGGCACTAACCATGTAACACATGCACGTGACGAATCATGACGTCATAAGAGCGCAATGACGTCATGTTTACACCATTCTCTACTTATTTTTTCATTTTTTCTCGTGTTTTATTTACATCTTGTTCTTTTGAAAGAATACATAAAGGTAACAGGATAAATAGAATAGATGGTTGGTGTCTTTGAATGGGAAAAGTTATCGGGCTCGGCATCGGAATATTATCCGTTTCGCCTTCGGCTCACCGGATAATATTCCTACGCCTTGCCCGATAACATTTCCGATTCACGACACCAACCATCTATTCTCTATACCTTTGGCGGATTAATTTCTCATTTAACAGTGGGGGTAACGAGCATCGCAAATCGTTTTGCTTCTACTAAAAACTAAGCTTGGTATGCGAATATATCTATTTAACCCTTTACCAAACGACAAGTTTTCGGCTGTCCCAAAATGAGAGAGTTTGCAGACGACATTTCAAAATGTGATGAAATTGAAAAATAATCTTCTGATGGGACAGAAAAATATGTCGGAAAAGGAGAAATTGTGGTAAACGTGTAGAATGCTCGTTAAGAGCAATTTCTCCTTTTCGTACAATGTGTTCACGAGTCGTCTGTAATAATCTGGTCAATTGTCGTAATTGTTTGGTAATGGGTTGAGCCTTCGTCGATGTGAAACTTTTTCTTTTTCAAATGTTTATTTGCTTTGACATATTTCACAATATGGGTTAACTTTGGGTGTTGAACCTTTTAGAACAAAGCCATAAGTAGGTGGAGGATGGTGGTTTAGACACGGAGAGTCGGCATCAATACACGAGGGTCAGGGATTCGACTCACGTGAAAAGAGGAATGCTGGTTATGTATCCAGAAAGTAGAATCTAGAGTGAATCATCTAAGTTTAACATTCAATTTCGAATTGAATACGTTACCATTCTATTGTTGTATAGAGGTAATTAACCAAAGCTACATTTATCTTGGTGTTTTAATCTATGAAATACGAATCTTTTCTTCCATTTGGGGTAGGGTGGGGTAGGGGCTCTGACATTACTCTACAAGATCCAATACTTGGAGAAAACAACCTCAAATAATCATAGCGCCCTCGGACGCTCAAACGCTTGCACCCAGCCTCACGAACTCGCTATAGTATGAGGTTGGCAGCCGGCGAACGGGCTGTATCGAGCGTCATGTCTTTTGAACGGATTATACGGTATCTTATCCGCGAACAGTCCGTCACGAGTGCCAAGGTACCGTTTTACTAAACAACTAAATGAAAATATTTGCATAAGTCATAACTGATAAACATGAATAGTATCTTAAATCAATTGTACGCTATTGCAACGTGACACGTCATTGGAAGCGTCTCGGAGAGAAGATTCCAATGATGTGTTACTTTGCAATATTGCTCAGCCAAATATTGACATATTACAGACCGTTGTTTTTTAACTTACGCAAATTTGTAGCCTAAACTGTTTAGTAAAATGGCACCCTGGTCTTTTGAATGGACCTCCGACAACGGACAAGGGTTCTACACCATGTACAGGTTAATTTGTAATGCACGAAATACGCATCATAATTTCGTTTATTGAGTTAACAAGACCCAGCCGACCCGAACGTATCAGGGAAATTAAGCGTAAAATCTGACATGAACGCAAACACCCATTCATACGTGATCTTTCGATAGCAAAGTTTTATGAATGGACGTTTAAGGGACCTGGGAAGTTGTTTTTAATGCCAGAGGGGAACAGGGTATAATCTTTGGAGAAAAAGACTTTCATATTGAAATAAGTTTTTTTTCACGGTCCTGCGAGAGTTTATGTTAGTGTTTTGGTTGGATTACTGTCGAGGCCCTGTCGAGACTCCATGTTTAACTTCCAATAAGGGTTGATCAAGCCAGCCGGGAAGAACCATCCGCACTCCGTAGGTCAGCCGGGAGACTGTCTTTCATGGAAATCAAAATGAACGTCACCAGGATTTGAACATTGCTGGAAAGGCCCATGGGATATCAAGCTCTTGGTACCGTTTTACTAAACACCTAAGTCAAGGAAAATATTTTCGGAAGTTGCAAATAATGACTAGCAAAGTTATGATAAAAGAAAACATAATATTGTCATGTGATAATTCATTAACAGTGTCTCGGAAAGACGATTCCAATGATGTGTTACTATGCAATATTGCTTTGTCCAATATTGAAATATGAGGGAGTTTTGTTTGGAACTTTACCAAACTTTTAAAATAAACTATTTATTAAAACGGTACCCTTTATGCTAACCAGTAGGCCACGTAGACCATTGGACACCGTACGTTAGAGGAACCACCTCGTTTTCCTATGCCTCGACGCCCACCGCTCGATTTGTATTGTTAAACGCTGTACGGCTCACAATAATGGTCGGGTCTATCTTTGCATCTTTGATAAGGTGTCGCATAGTGCTTTTATAACTATTTCATTCATAATTCCACAAACAACCACCATAATCGCCCTTGTTGAACTCTCCCACCTTTATCCCACCACAACAGTGTCAAGTCCTTCAGAAACACAGGTGTACCGCGTCATGTTAAATACCAAACAATGATGGTACATGTAGATTTGACTCTCTAATACATGGCATTCTTGTTTGAGGGTATACAGCACATATTTTTCTACTTAACCCATTACAAAACAATAACGACATTTGACCAGTTTGTTGCAGACGACTCTGGAAATCATGGTGGGAAAAGGAAAAATTGCTTTTAACGATTAATTTCTCCTTTTCCCACAATGTTAACTGTCCTGTCAGAAGATTATTTTCCAATTTCATCTCATGTTGAAATGTCGTCTGCAAACTCTTCCAATTTTTGGACAGTCAAAAATTTGGCGTTTGGTAAATGATTAAAATCTGCTCGATGTCCCAAAGAGATATCACCAACCAACTGAGATTAGTTTATAATATAAAATCCAAGAAAGCTGTAATTTAACTGAAATACCGTTGATATGGTATTAAATCTCTTAAAACCATATAAACTTTATATGGTTTTAAGAGATTTAATACCATACCAACGGTATTTCAGTTAATTACAGCTTTCCTGGATTTTCGCCTGCACTAGACTAGGGCTAGGAAGGATCTTGCCCAAAGACGATTAGATGAAAAATTCAAGACTCGTTGAAAATTGCTTTAATCAGCCTACAAATCTCAATCATACAAAACACATGTCATCCAGTTAAAGAATTAGTTCACTACTTTTAAACGTGTTCAAGAATTTTAAAACAGTGTGTAGCTTTAAAGTAAGTTAGAAGATAAACTGACCAAAACTTGACTATATTAAAGAAGAATTGGACATATTAGTTAGTGCGCCGTTTGCTTGTTATGTGCAATATTCTTCTTTATAATAACGACTTGTATTAGTTGTTTGAAATACACACAGTGGTTATTCAGAAATTTAGCTAAACTGGAAAAAATGTATTTAAACGTTTTTTAGTATGTTTTTAATTTCGACCATATGACATTGTATTATAAAGACATTACTGGTTGACCGGTTAAAAAAAGGTGCGCTTAACACATGATTGAAATACCTTTGATGCGACGTAAGGAAAAAAATAAGGGAATCAAGCCATAAATCAAAATGTTTTCAGATGTCACGAACTGCAGTCCTGTCAAATGTGGATTTCGACAGGTGTATTGTAGTGAACTCATTGTTCAAAACCATTGGCTTTTGACACATTTTGGGAGAGATTTTATTCATTTAATCATTCATTGATCTCGATTTGTCCCAGTACTATTTATCCACACATCATATTAGAGGCACAATACGTTACTTCGTTTTGTTCATATTTGTAATAGATGAACTCAAACTTTCAGATATATTACAGATGAATCGCGAAACTTTAATACACGTTGTAGGAGTTTGTTATACACGCTTTTGTATTGAACATGACAGTTTAAACTGTTGAGTGATTCGATTAACAGTTTTTAAGAAAGGCGACTTTCTTCCAAAGTGGCTTGCACTTCAGGACTAATAGTTAAGGTCCTTATGTAACACGTCGGTAGACCTCAAATCAAATTTTGTTAACACGACGTCGAAGTTACAAGCTGAGACTGAAACAAAGATGGCTTACGCTTAATTCAATTAAATTCATTTTTATTACGCACAGAACAGTCATAACCATATGCATAGTGATTACAACATAAATACATTGTACTTTTTTGACATAGCAATAGCTTGACAGTAATTTCCAAGAGAAAGTATAAGATAGGAAATAAGTTTATACAGTTACTGATTTCATGTTTTCGTTCAAGAAAGTTTCAAATCCTCCGGAGTAAAGTATAAGGTGACGATGCCGCGGTTTCATCACATGTCAGTGGCATTCTTGTTGGTTTTAACACTCATTTGTAACCGTATATAACATTGCAGGTAAACCACGGGTCACATTTCGAGCCCGAGTTTGAATATTTACGTCAAATCTATTGCACTCAAGTGTAATATCTAGTGCCCTTAAAAATATTGCAAAGAAGTAGAATACTTTCTTAGATAGAGAGATAGAGAGTGGAATTTTATTTTGAAGTTTCGATCAAATTAATTAAGAGCATATAAGGACCCCAAAACCTTCAGATAAGAGGAAGTCCTCAACTATACTGCCAAATTCGTCTGTCTTTGGTTCGATACTTTGTACTTTGTTAAAATCTTGCTTTTCAGGCAATATATTGAATACCAGACATAGAAGTATTACAAAATGCACATTTTTCAATCGATAACAAAAACATGAAATATAGCAAGATGTAACGCAGAATGATGCAAATCAAGTAATTGTATTAGTAACGACAGAAAAGTTTTCCTTTAGAGATTTACAATTCAAACACGGCAAAGACATGGTATTACAGAAAAAGATATTAGTACAACACCAAAAGGAATGCAACAACAGAACAATCATAGTACTTATATGAAAGTAGAACTTTTTCTAAACAAGATCTGCTAAACATTCTAGTCTAATTAAAAATACGAACTATCGGATACAAGGTAGGCTTGAGTGTATGAAGATGTCAATTTCAGATACATCAAACTCACTCTTTCTTTTAAATCAATGTCAGTTTCTTCCTGGGGTTTTACCCGATACGTGTGCCTGAATGCGGCGAAATCGAATAATCAGTAACGATCTATTCCGGTGAGTAGCCGATGGATGCGGTTTCGGGAATATTCCGTACATTTTTTACACGTTGTTTAAATCCGACGCGGAGAGACGGTGTGATACATTATATGAAACTTGGCATATTTATCTTAAATTTTCTCCGAATCGAGTGGGATATGATAAACATTTATCCACTTTCTTGGGAAACACCTAGGAGAGAAGGAAACAGTGCATTCAAACATGTGTTACAAATGGCATGTTACGCTTGTAAACTAGCAGATCCACTTGGCTTTTGTTTTATGGGGTTGTGTACCGTATCCGTTAAACAAGCAGTGTGTTCAATAAGGAAATACGATCGCAGCGAACAATTTCCCTAACGAACAACACTATTGAGCAGCAGACTCATCGCAAACGTTCGCTCTGTTCATAAAATGCAGATTCTCTTCTCCAGGCGAGAGACTCACGTGACTAATTTTTACGATCTTATGTCCGAACGAGATGGCCGCGCCAAGGTATTTTTGCTTTTTTTCACCTAATTTTGCCAGAAATCGCAGTCGAAGTATTTTTGGACATGCACGTCCGTCCATTGTGATTTCTCTGTCGAGTGTTAGACGAGACGCGGTTTTAAAGCATAGATTATTATATACCACCAGCAACAGAAACCTGATGGTCAACTCATGCAGGATGCACAATGTGGCCATCATTTGCAAAAGTAGTAGAACACAAAAGAAATACCTGCGTGCGGCCATCTTGTTTGGACATGAGATCGTTAACTGGGTTGTGTATTAAAGACGGAGTACTTTAATCGCTATCTTAGCCCCAAAGAAGCTAACTTCAAACCGAGGGCCTAAGTTTCTTGTTAACTACTTCAATTTTGAAAACTAAGTTAGCGATTAGCTAATATCGGTCTAAAAGGCTTACCTCTGATGCCGCTTTCAAACTTGTTATTCTATCAAATTGTCATGTTAATTCTGAAAGTGGCAATTTCTTCAAATAAAAAGCTATTGAGGTACACCTTCTCTACCATAAGTGCTAAAACGAGAAAGAAATTAACAATGATTGTAAACTTGAAATTTTTGCGGAGGTTAAGTTGGTTCTAAAACCGGCGCCTTTATAACAAATTAACCTTTTCGAGATGTCACATCTTCTATCCATATTGCACCGAACAACAAAAGACCAACGATTGTAAAATTAGAACTTTTCTTGACCTCGTTATACGATACATCTGTAACATTTCCTCGGATCACTCGAAAAGGTTGTCCGAGTACGATAAGGCATAATTGTTTTATGGAATCTGGCCATTCTGGTGTGAGATAAAGCTCTCTTTGTTCCCTTTTATGCGATTACAAAGCTTTTGATGTGATTTAGAAATATTAAAGATAGATTGTTCTTACTCGACATGGCAAAACCTGACGTTTGAGCATAAATGACTTGACATAACTTCAAACATTCATTTGGTGACAAACAACTTTTTTCTATTTTGTGATACGTGAAGAATATAGACTTTTAAGTAAATGAAGACCTTTTTTGGCAAATATATGATTTTAACCCTTTGATTCGTTATGTTATAAGTAATTTGAACAATTTGGTTCAATTGAAACAACTGCAGAAAATAATTGTTAAGAATAGATAAAAAGCATTTATTCTTTCGTTATCGTTATCAACCGATTGTGAGACAAATGCTTATTCCTACGTTATTCAAAGTACTCATTTCCTTTCATTTGAACCTTAGATTGTCTGCTACTTTGCTACTTGTCCGTTAAATGAGTATATATGTTCACCGATTTAGAGATTAACAGGCGGTTGGGAGTTTGCGGATTCTTCGCACATCGCGGTAATAGTCGTATGCATAAAGGTGAGGGTCAGGAATTCCGTTCAGCATGCGGCTCCATTATACTCGGAACAAGAATAATAACAGAACTGGATTCCTCTTAGCGACTTAACCTTTTGTCCTGTTATACGAAGGGCTTTAGCAGACAATAAAGAAAATTGGCAAACAACACAATGAAATTGGGCTCAATTGAAGGTTCTTTTATAAATAATTTGATCTTGTCATACATTTTGACACAAGAAGAGTTTGCTCATCCTGAGCAAATTCTTCTTGTGCCTAAATGTTACTGAATGATGTCGTCTGCTTTATGTGAGCAGAAAATTCGTCTGCGACAAGGGAAATTGGGGTTATGGCGATACATGATAATTACTTATGACTGCCTCGCCGATAACACGATAAAAGCCTCATTGGCTTATCAGCAGATGAAGGTAAAACCTTGTTATAAGTTATCACGCACGTCACTCATAAGCAACGTTTCATTAGACTGTGACCCTTTACATAGTGTTGGTCCTTCAACCAAACAAAGTTCTAAGAAGAATTTGTCTGCAAAAAAACGCTCTCAAAACTTTGCAGGGAAAATGAAAGTTTCTCATTCGAGTAAAGTTTCCCGTTTTAACACGTCTTCAAATTCTTCACGATTTGCTGTGCATTCACTTTAAGATGTTTCATGCGTTATTCAGTAACTGTTATACATTACGCGAAATCAATTGAACCAATACCCGCATAGATTATATTACCTGAAGAATTCGAAGGTTGTATTGGGATTTGACAGTTTATCCTATATGGTGCTATTTCGACAGCGTTTAGCAAAAGTAACCAACACAATATTGAGACTGGTCGAAACAGAAAGGGCCACAAAGACGTGTTCATTGCTAACAATTAGGCAAGTTCTTGATCATAATTTAATTGAAAAGAAAGCATCGCAACAATATACATACGAGTAACAAGTTTTGATCAAAACAAAGACCCTAATAACATTAAAAAGTATTTTATCAAAATGTAATTGAGGAGAAAACAACGCAACAAGATATATTTATTGCTAAGAGACACGTTTACGTATGTCCTAATATCTTACTGAGAGGCAACTGCCGTTGTGTTAGAATGGATATTATTTCTATAACATTAGCATGAGGGGTGATGCTAATTGCAGCATCACTAATTGGAATGGCTGACCGATGTCTAACCTGCTTGTGTGTAGTTAGCGTTATTGTAATGGCGTAGGTATTAATTCTGGTAGTTATGTTGGTGCGTTCTACTAGCATGTGAACAAGATTGTTTATTATGTACTTGTTAAATGAAATGTTATGTTTCCGAGAATGGAATAGTTTATAAAGAGATAATGGAAATATACTTCTGCAAATCACGCTGACGTCTACTTTACATTGAATATTTTTTGTATGTACGTATGTCTCGTATATTCGTTAAAACTAATGCTAAAATATGCCCACTCAATCAAGGTCCGGCGTATTCAATGTTGACCCTTTTCCCAAACAATAACGACATTTGAAAACTTTGTTGCAAACGACGTTAGAAGACATTGTGGGAAAAGGAGAAATTGCTCGTTACGAGCAATTTCTCCTTTCCCCCACAATGTTGTCTGCCCTATCAGAAGATTATTTTCCAATGTCTTCACATTTTGAAATGTCGTCTGCTAACTCTTTCAAATTGGGACAGTAAAAGACTTAGCATTTGGTAAAGGGTTAAGCGAATGCATCGATAGATTATATACCGACAGCTTACCTTAATTCGGGATTCGCCAGAATAAAAAACGATGATTTGCATATGTATCATCACTGCTCATTAATTACTAGGTTTATATCCGCGCTTGGTTCAATGAATAGTTCCCAGACGATATCCTAACAGAAGAACTCCATTCTTAAGGGGATGTTTAGGGATCAATCACAGTGTGCAGGAATGTGTTATTTTTGTCGTTTTCATTAGAAATGTGATAGTTTTAAGTTGAGATATGAATTGCATATCTTTGAAAAGATACGGCTGAATGAAATATCTGACCTTCTATATTGTTAACTTTGTTGTTAATGGAAGGGTTGGGCTCGAAGAACGAAGATTTTCATAACATAATAACCACGCATTCTTACCAATGCAACTGGACATAATAATGAAGGCATGTTAAAAAGATGCATGGCCACTCATGATGTTCCCACACGATATGTTGTCATATCAACATAATTTAGAATGCCAAAGTGTCCAGGTAGCATTCGTGGATTAGTTGATAAACCCTGCATAACCTCTTTCCTTCTTGTTTTCACACACGACCAGATTGAATCACAAGGCACTGTGACAAAGGAATATGTGCTCGGAATAAGTTTTTTTTTATTACAACGTGTACTTCTCAGCTTCAAATAGTTAACTTACTTTTTGTAATTACTTTCTGTTTTGTTATTGTAGTCTGTCGACGTTCTTAACTTGAACACGTAGTAAATGTGTTATCCGGGTTATTTAATGAATTAGGCGCGAGCTGCCGTATTTCACCCTTATAATGATGTAACCGACTTCAAGGTTATGCAGACAGGTTAGATCCAGCCCAGCCGCCAAGTAAATTTGCGGCTGGCCTGTGATCTAACCTCTTTGCTACTCTGAGTATCTTTCCTCGTCAATAATAAGCAGAAATGTAAGATTTTGGAAAGCAGCGAAACAAAAATCTGTTTTAGAAAATTTGACCAGCATTGTAAGGGTTAATCAACAAATTCCTTACAACACGTTCCTTCGTAAACCATGTGTCGTACAGAAATTATCAGTCGTTATACCCTTTGGAAAATTAATAAGGAGCGCATCACAAAATCGGGCCATTGAAGTCGTCTAAATTGTTTTAGCGTGTTCATCGAAAATGTCATCTCAATAACGCTGGCTTCTGGCAAATCAACCAATCAAAACAATATCGAATGAATTACGCGAAAATGGAGTAACCAAATACCTTCTTATTGTAAAATGTTGATTGGGTTTGGTGGATTATTCTTTCATTTCCTCGCATAGTAAACATAATCTTGGAAATATATTTCTTTTCTTCTGTGCTTAAGAACACCTTTTATTGCATTTGAACAGAAATACTTATAACCGTAAAGCCGTTCATTCAATATGATAAAAGTGCTACTATCATTCAAAACTGACATTTCCAGTAAATTGGTGATTTTCATTATTTACTTTGACATTCTTTTTACAGATGTAACAAATCATGGTAATATAAGTTTTGATTTTAATTCAAACATGAAAGAAGTCGCAGTCGTCGGGCGCGCATGTTAAAATCAGTCGGTCTTCGACTGCGATTTCTCTGCAAAGTAACGCCCTCATAAAGCATGCGTTTTTTTATATATATACCACCAGAATTGGAAAATTGGTAGTTAACTCATGCGGGGTACACAATATGGCTATCATAGGAAAAAGTAGGTGGAACTATCAAAATAACCTGGACACAGCCATCTTTTTAGGACATAAGATCGTAAACATTGGTGACATGATTCTCCGCCT
Organism: Cerastoderma edule; assembly: GCA_947846245.1. NCBI lineage: Eukaryota > Metazoa > Mollusca > Bivalvia > Cardiida > Cardiidae > Cerastoderma > Cerastoderma edule. Next base: position 33,334,452 of record OX401410.1, read on the forward strand.
GGTTCTTTTAAACGCGTTATTGTCTGTCTAACGATATTTCCGCCTCGGGGCTATTTGTCACGTTAATGTCGAAAAAAGAACAAAAAGGAGACGATGTTGACATAATACCTGGGCGCTAAAACACCCATGTTGTTCGGTATCAAATAAACCCCCTTTAAGACGAGTGGGGAAGATAAAAGGTCTGGTTAAAACAACTGTTTGCTTTGTAATTACCCTTGTTTAAAGTTGTATTACTGCCGTCTCCTGACAGAAAGGGTCCGTTTGGTCCCTAATCTGATCCGCAAACGGAAATCGTTGGCATGGATTAGTAAGTGCGAATTCACAGATACCAACATATGTAGATATAGCGGCCTTTAACAAATATTGTCTTTTGTATGGTGTTTATCGCCTTATCAACAATTTTTCATTTATATAACGGTTTTCCTGGATCCGCCAGTACTAGGCTAGGGCTCTGGTGTGACTTGCCAAAGGTCACTCCCACGAAACCAGATGTGTCGGCGGGGAACGAACCCGGGACAGCCGAGTTTTAAGTCCGCCTACAAAACCACTTGACCACGCATTGTGAAATACTGGTGGGACAGTACCAGTGGTATGCATAGGTATGCTGACCACCACATGTTGACAGATTTATGGTTGAAACCGGCACGCAATCCAGATCCAACTAACCAATCAACTATTTGAAAAGGTTACCAACATTTTCTTTTAAAGAAACAAATATTAGAGTGCCGTAAATGAGATATAGTGCAATGCTCACAAGATAGTACTGATTTTAAGTTGCCATGTAATGCGCTGATTATAAAAGAATATCTAACATAAGTTTACAACGAACGTCGGGTATTTGCTATACACGTTGTTTTTGAGTGATGTTCAACACGTCTGCTGTCAGTGAATATAGCTAAGGACACATGGGTCATGAACACAAATCTCGGCTTGGTCGCTATTTTCCCAGGTGTAAAACAAGGTTTAGTAAGACTTGCCTCGTCCTATCTTTATGCTTGAGTTTATGTGTGAAAGTGCTTGGTGGCTTAGAAAGCCTTTCTGTACTAATCAATGTACCGCTATTGACAAAGATCAATGGGCATCGAAAGGTGCAATGTTAACTATCCAGGGCTTTCTTTGCTTGAATTGGGGGAGGCATGGGCCTTATAACTATTAAATTGGGAAACCAAAAAGCTGATGTGCATTTGAATCTTTAGGGAAAACTGCATGATTTTGAAGAATTGCCAATTGGGAAGGTGTCTTTTATGGGTCCCTATTGTACAACGCAAAAGCACCCTGCTGTTGTTTAACCGAAAATATTCTCTAAAACAGCACGAGGGTTCTAATGGAATTCAGTGAGGACCTTGAAAAACTCTCTTATTGAAGTCTCGGCTATCTATAAGCGGGAGCAGGGATTAACACCCCGTATTCAATTCCGTCCACTCGGTATTCGGTGAGGGTTTGCGAAACGACTTGTTTAAATAAACCACCGAAAAGACTGTTATATCAACGGAAAGGATTTAATTCATTAAACTAACGACAAGGATGTTATGATAAACATATAGATGGTTATCTTCTATTTGACCGCCACATATATGTATATGAACAGCTATTATTACAAATCAAAACATCGGTACATACCAACAAAATATAATTGCCAGAAATTACAATATGATTAAATACATGGAATACTTCAAGAGGGCTTAATGTTTATATTTTTATCTTAAAAACGGTAATATTAATGGGCGTTTCTTTGTTCATTCATGAACTCCGCAGTATAGTTTAAGTGCATAAGCTAAACCTATTTACAAATATTTGAACCACTAGAGAATGAAGGCAGACATCTCTATAAACGTTCATAAATAAAGTGTATGCCCAGATCTATCTGTATCCTTGGTACTCTTTTACTAAAGATCTTTTCTAAGATCTTGCGTAAGTTCAAAAAACAATTTGCACTTTTATTTTAATAAAGAGAATAGCAATATTATAAAGTATAAAGTAACACGTCATTGGAATCGTCCCCTCGAGCCGCTTCCATTTACGTATTTCAGTTTTGCCAAAGGACATAGCCATGCATATGAGTTTTGACTTACGCAAATATTTTAGTCAATCTGTTAAGTAAAACGCTACCCATCGCTGTAAACCTCGCACGATGATATAGGCACTGGCCAGGACCAAAAGTTGATTCGTCTGCAGAATTCCGGTAGACTTATAACTCTTGGAATGAGATACAATATTCCCAAATTCGTTACCACACCTTTCAATTTGATGCCTCTTGATTTGCTTTTGTTTTCTACCAACCAAAAGTATGCTTTCCTTAACAACAAAATAATGGAGGAAAATGGAAATGATTTCTTCTTACTTTCATATTTCATTCTAAACCTTACTGCTGCCCAAAATACGGAGTGTTCCCTGAACAATGCAAAAGGATAGGATATCACAGTATTTCATGTTGAAAAATTCGTATGGTTATAGAACCCAATGTGCTCAATCGAGTTAATGAAAATGCATTTATATTCGCATTCGTTTAATTATTTTTCAAGGTTTATAGTAATTATGATCAAAACTATGTTCTATTTTCTTTTATTTGGTGATTTCTCTTGTTCTGAACAGATAAGATGTCTTTGTTACGAGTCGTCGTAACTGTTTGCATTTGAATAGACCCAATACGACAGAGAATACTCCCTTAGAACGATTGAGTCCTTGAACACCTAACAATTAGTTATCTTTACATAAAGGTGACAACATTAACATTGACGCAATAAAGTTTGATTTGCTTTTATTTGTGTTGTTAGAAGTGATATCTTACAATACATTGTGGTGTATACCATTGCGTCGAACTTACATTCAATTGTCATTCTCATTCTCAATTGCATTCATTCTACAATGTAACGTTTGATTACGAAACTATTGTTCTTTGGAGTGGTATTTGAAAATATTTAACCGCAAGCATTATCAAATATTACCTAATATTGTCTATCGCTTCAGTGTGATACCATTTAAACGAATTAAACAACGCACTCGAAAGTCATAGCAAACAGTGTGCATATTTTGAATGGCCTATCTCATTTTAACAACTGAATGATTGTTTCACCTCTTAAATACGTTGGCGGTTTTGATAAACGTAACGACAAACGAACATTGTTACTTCTTCCAGGCCTAAAGAAGCACCGAACAAGTTTTGTATTATTTCTTTTAAAAGGTCGTCACACTCAAAGTGAAATGTTTGTGTGATGTAACAAGGCATAAACGTCCTTTGTATTACAGTATAATTTCGTTAATCCGAACATGTTCGTTCCAAACACATTTTACGGATTAACGAATAATCCGGACTAATGAAGCAGGGCCTGGTCTTAAACATAGTTAGACATAAACGGTCTATATGAGGACCATCAAATATTCCCTCAAATTCCGTTTCACGAACGTTTTCCTCAAGTAAAATTCAAAATTAATCTTCTGATATGACAGAAAACATTGTTGGTCAAGGAGGAGTTCCTCCTTTACCCACAATGTTTTTGAGAGTCGTCTGCAAAAAATGGTCAAATGTCGTTAGCGTGTGGTAATTGGTTAAGCAAATTACTGCACAATATTCCGTTCCCTTACAATTTCGTTTGATTTGCGAGACATCCGGATGAACGGGGTCCGGATAAACGAGGCTTCACTGTAAATGTATTTTAGGTAGAATACCAATAATCCACTATATCCTTCGTCGGATTACTTCGGCCGTTCTCGGTATTCATCGGTCGGTGCCGAAACTATTCGCATCAAACCGAATAATTCCGGCCAAGATCGATGTATACCGAAAACGACCGAAGTGCTTCAAAGAAAGAATATATTTTAAAATGGCGGATCAAACGTATTCTACCTTAAATACGTATCGATATTGGAAGAATTTTCGAAGCAAAGTTTCAAACGTTTACTTATATTTCTCCAAATATTTGCTCAACTCGTTTTGGTGAGCTGAAATGTTGCGTGATGTAAAGTATCTCAAAAATAAGTAAAATGTTTATGTCTGTCTGTTAATCCTACTAGGCTGTCACAACCAGAGATAGCACATTATGTTGATTCCCGAATGTCTCACTTAAATAATCTCTGTAAGACAATGGTAGTAATGGCGTCCCACCGTGGCATGCCGGGAAATGATGTTGCATGACGATTGAAATCCCGGATCCAAAAGAGAAAGATCAAAAACAGAACAGACTTGTTATTAAATCAAGTTTGATATGTTCAATCAGTATACATTGTTATGCATTACAAAGTATAAATCAATGAAAATGATAAACGGTATGGTTCTGGATTGACCAATTGACAATTCCCCATCTTTTGTTTGTCGACGACTGCTTCCTGGAAACTTAAGCAGTACTCGTGCCGTTTTGTTGGCTAGTCCCGGCTATTTCCGTCTCCCCGCCAACAGGGATTGATCCAGGATCCTTGGTAAAAGAGGCTGACGCTATACCACTGTACCATTGTCGCCAACAAAAGAAATCGGTTTCAGTTACGACCACAACTTTGTATATTCTTGGCTTACCAGAGCAAAACTCGTTTAATAACACTTTTGAGACCATCAAAATGAAAACACGCTTAGCAACATTGGTGTTCCGTTCTTTTAGTTTTATTATTATCCGCGTCTAATGACAGCGCTACGTCTCTGAGGGGATTATTGTAAATAAATGGAAAAACAAACTCGTCACGAAAACGTCTCGAAAACCACTTGGAGCAATAAAAGAGTCACGCAATGGAAGTCTAACACGAATATTTGTGGACGGTATCGCTTGAAAAACGGCTCGAGGCTACAGTACATTTTATTAAGAATCATGCGCAGTTGATCAATCATTTCCCCCGTATGTGGCTAGTGAATGCATAACCACGATATAAAGACTAGTTTTTATCAAGTATTAATTTTTAGAATCCTTCGAAAGAAGCTGGTTATGAACCACAATGAACATACCTGGGAAAGAAGTATGTTGTTTGATAGAAATCGCTTGTAATAGTTAACACCGAATTCCAGAATGCATATGTAGGTGCGCTGTCAAATGTAAAGAAACATTTATGTTGGCAGCAAACAAGAAAAATTCACAACAACATATCTACTTCACCGTATATTGAAGCAGGAAGTTTGATTAACATGGTTGGCTTATTATTTTGAATAGTTTTCACCTTCGTACTAACTTTTTTAAATCCATAGCATTCTCAAAAGACATGACTCTTTACACAATTCGTAGTTACACAATATTTTGTTCGAATTTCACGCTAGAACTTGCAAAATGTACTTCGCATAACTGCCGAGTGAAAGATGTTGCAAGGACCCAATATCTTGAACAAGTATGATAACTGTCAAACATTATCTATTTTACCAAAGTTTAAAACCATCACCACTTTCCGTTTTAAAAATGTTACTACAAGTTCTATTTTTCGTAATCATCATGCAAATGCTATCGGTCATTTTCAATAGCAATATTCCTTTTCCGCGATAATAACGGTTGGGAAATTTCAGACCATTTTCACCCGACACCGCAGTGCGCGTTTTAATATCGGTCATGTTGACGTTTTGTGTTATAAGTACTAATTACTGTTTATATTAAATCTTTTGATGACCGACCAGATAACGAACAACTAGTGTATTACATGGAGCCTTACGGATTAACCTCTTACTCCATAATACCCGGCTTAAACGCATTTGCTGCAGATGCAGACGTCTTAACCCATTGCCAAACAATAACGAAATTTGACCAGTTTTCTGCAGACGACTCTGGAAAACATTATGGGAAAAGGAGAAATTGCTCTTTAAGAGCAATTTCTCCTTTTCCCACAATTCTTTCTCCCCTATCAGATGATTATTTTTCAATTATATCATATTTCAAAATGTCGAATTAAATTCAAGATAAGCCTACTCAATTTATTTATTTCGGTTATCATTTTACTTTATCTTTATTTTCATTGTTTTGCCTGTTTTGTATCTTACGTCGCCTGCTTTCTGACATTGATTTAGAAGTCGTCTGTTGGTTTTGAAACGTCAACGCCCATTCCAAATCTTTTTTTTTTGTGAAAATATGATGCATATGCACGGTCGCATACTAACGTGCACACCAATTTTAAATGGATAACAAAAATAGGGAAATTTTCCTGTAAACAAATATTTCTACAGCATAAACAATTTTCCACATTGCTTGTTCACAGATGATTTAATTTGAAAGTCAAGTTAAAATGCTGTTCATGTGTCAATACTGTCTTTGTACGTTTTATTGTAAGATATTTGATTCAAAATTATTATTTGAGACATTCATTGTATTTCATTAAGGAAGCGTCAATGCATCTTAGTGTGTACAGTTATATGCAGTAGATCTTAAACCCAGTAGATCCATATTGGATGGACAGTATATATATTTTTAACTTCCAAATATTCTCACATCTGTGAACAAGCACGTTTAAAATGTATTGCACTGGTGTTTTAAGAATTAGTCAACAAGTGTCTAGCATTGCGTCGGGTCTTTTGCAGGGGACCCGGTCCGACTTGGGTTTTTTTCAGCATTTAACAGTTCACTTCAGTGTGGGCTAAATTATTCAAGACGGTACACCACGATTAACCCTGTCACCCCATGCTTCTCTCTGCAGACGACAAATAGGTTTTCCGGCGCAGACGACATTCGAAAAACATTATGAACTAAACAAGAATTTGCTCATCATGAGCAAATTCCTGTTAGGACATAATGTTTTAGAAATTAATCAGAATAACAATTAACATCTAGGGATAGTTTGTTTCTCAGATTGTTTGTATTATTGTATTAAAACAGTGCGCCATTGTCGTCTGCTGAATTAATTCGTTATTTACGGGCTCGGAGGATTAGTCGATAAGGGTTTCGGACTCATTTGCATGAAGATGATAGTCTAATAGTTGTATAAACATGCACCTTTTATTGACTTAATTGCGCCATAGACGTTTTCACACGTTCATTATACGGACCAAATGCATTAAAAACATTAAAATCGTTCTCTTCAGACAAACCCCGCTCTGATGCGTGTGGTATCCGCATTACATCTCACCCTGACCAGCTTTTGTAATTTAATTATTTGTCAGTTTGAGTGCTAATTCACGTCAACAGTGGTTAATTCATATTGCGATGTCAGACTTATACTTGATAGATGAAGGTTCTTTACTTATGTACCCGTAAGCACTGGTTTAGCCGAGAGGATACCCCGAAAATCTGTAAGTCAGCCGGTAGACTACCTCTCAGAACGGGGTAGCGATCGGCTGATATATATTTAAATCCAAATATCGATACCTGGGATTCGAACCCGTACAAAGTAAGGACATACGATTACAAGTTCTGTACTCTAACCACTAGGTCTTAGAAGCTCCGTGATTGTTTTATCTGACACATACAATTGCTCATCTACGGTTCCTACAACATTTCATCATGGAGGCTACGGATTCACCTTTTTACAAGTATCTTCCTTTTCTGGGGAGTTGGTGTTTGTGTATGTATTTTGTCATTAGCGAAAATGATAAAAAGGAACTTTACGTCCCGGAATCAAAGCTGATTGGTCAAAAGATTAGTAGAATGATTTTTTTGATTAGAAAATCAAAAAATATTTTAAATACTAAATCGATTAAATGGTCAATTGATCGATGCATTGCTTGAACTATCGATTGATTAATTGACGATCGGTATATGTATCGGATATCTGATTGTTATAATGTGTGTGTTAATCTTTGGCATCGTATCACTCCAAAACAGAAAAAAACATAATAATCGAAAGAAATGATAATTTCCAAATATTATTTGCAATTAAGTTATCAATTTATATCTTTTGTTAAGGTAGAATACCCATAATCCGCGATAATGACGGCTGACTGTGGGAATTCTACCTCAATGAGAATGGATTAGTCGGCGAATTAGGTTTTAACGACGCTTTCAACAGCATATCAGTAAGCGTTCAACCTCAAGTCCACCTATTCATGATCCTGGTAGTTTCAGGTCATGCGCTGCTATACAACTACTCGGTTGTCCCAGGATCGAACTCCATCGACACCTCTGGTTTCATGTGATAGACCTTTGGCAAGTCACTTCAGAGCCAAAGCCTCGTACTAATGGATCAAGGAAAGACATAACATAACGGAAAAAAAATGTTGATGCAGCGTTAAACACCATACAAACAGAATGTTGATGCAGCGTTAAACACCATACAAACAGAATGAAAACCGCGGTGGTCAAGTGGACACCATTAAACAATAATCTGCCCTTGACATGTATTGTCCACTCGTAAATAAAGCCTCATCTGGACATCTATTGTCAAGATGACCAGTTGTGCACCTGTTGACCTCTTCATAGATGCCCAACATGAAGTCCTGTTATAAACAGTCACAGTGTATCATTTCTAATAATTACCTTTCTGTTTACAGGACACAAAACTATTTCTTTAAACGCCTCATTTGAAGAAAACGTTGTGAAAAAATGGAAATTCCCTCATGATGAGCGAATTCTCATTTTTCTCAATGTTTTCATTGATAATGGGTCGGTTTTTGCGATGTTTCAATCACATTGTGTTTGGTTTAAATGGTCGACTCTTTCATGTAATTAGGTGTTTGGGAAGCACAATTGCAAACTCCCGACATCAGATTTCGAACAGGATGAATATTTGATCAAGAGACGGATGGCAAGATACCATATGACTTCCCCTTAAAATGCCACTGATGGGGACTCTGTGTATCCTCCTTCAAGGCATGAATTTTAATAATAAACACGATTCAGTCAAATATTGCAACAACATATCTACAATAAGGTATTGTGTGCGAACACGGTTCTGAAGTTACAGAATTGTCAAAATATTCTCTTTTATTTTTGGATAAAAAACAAGTTATACCTCATATTTCTCATGGTGTAAATTGAACTGAAATCAACCGCCAAACATTTATTTCACATTGTATTATGAAATACCTTTTAGCCATAGCACAATCAATGCAAACATTTCAATAATCAGTGAAAGAGTCCCAATTCCTCCATTCCTTGCCAGTTTATAACGACAACAACATGAATGAACTAAGATATTTATGTCTGTGTGCGATAAATGGTGGCGAAGCTTCTTAACTATCAAAATGTTAAGTTCGCTTATTTGTCATTCGCGAGCTACACTCGACTTTCGTTTGCCAAAAACTCGAACATTCGCGGAGATATTGTCGTTAAATTGTCGGATTTACGGTGATTCGCGAACTATTCGCAAACGTTTTCCTTATTGAACGCAAGGCATTTGTTCTGTAGAACGAATGGCCGATACGGAAACTCCCGAAAACTCTCGCGAAAGTGAATTAGTCTCAAGTTTGTTGAGCAATATACATTACTTTGGTCTAAAGTAAACATTCAAACCTTTGTTTATCTAAGATTTTTTTCTCAATCCCTATTTCAATTCAATTCAATTCCATATTCAGTGTTTGTTTAGTCTTTCTCTTAAACAAACATTCGGACGTTTGACCAAAAAGATGAACTAACGCTTTTTGTCTGAAAACATCTCTGTTTATCCCTTTCAAGTAGTCCTCTATCAAATCCCGACTGCTTTCTTATCCGCACGAAGCACCTTGCCTGGGGCCTAAGCCTAGAATCCCCAGTAAATCCCCTTCAAAACTCGTGTCATTATGATAGAACACTCGTGCACAGCATGGGTTGTTTTAATGAATTTTCCTCAGTTTAATCATACATGTATTGTATTTATTCATCTCTCCTCCTTAAGGAATGATGCTGATGTAAAATCTATGTTCAAAAATACTTTACTGCTGTGTATTGCTTTTAATTCATGGTGCTTGTCATAATGATATGTTAATATTTAAGCAAGAGCATGTATGTGTTACGCTAATAAACTTTAACCTGAACTTAAATAATCAAATAATACACACACTGACCATAGCATACAGGGTTGACGAAATGGATTTGACGAAAAAACATGCTAATAATGTTTGTCTCTTGTGACGAGTTATTGTATTTTATGATATGTTGTGTATACAAAAGAAAAAAGACGGAAAAGGTTAAAATTAAAGCAGATATTTAAAGTTTTGTAAAACAGACGACATACAAATCAATATTTAGAAGATTTACCAGCATTCTAACGGTTAAGCTCAAATGCAAAATGTGCCGTTAATCCGTTGGTACTAATGTGTCCTACTGTACTTGCATTGTATGCTAGCAATTATTAACATACCAATTATAAATGGTGTTTTTCCATTTTGAACCAATCCCGGTATCATTTGTTTAAATATTAATCTTTTTGAATAATATTCAGTTGATATGTTCGACTCTCTTTAATGGAAATACTAAATGTCGTCCTCTTTTCTTTACAGGTCTCTTAGTAACAAGCTTGATAGAAGCCGGAAGTGGGATTCAAAACGAGGCATGGGGTGAGAAGGAATGCCCACGCGTCCTAATCGGCGCAAAAGGTGTGCGCACATCAACCAGAGCCCCAAAATTCTCCGGTCACTGGACGTCCGCAAGGTAAGGCAACACGCAATGATTACAATTAACGAAATGTTCAAGTTCAAAAGTTAATTGCTGTAAATAAAGGCCACTGACCCAAATTTTCGACTGTCCCAAATTGAAAGAGTTTGCAGACACCATTCCTAAATGAAATGAAATTGGAAAATAATCTTCTGATGGGCAGAAAACATTACGAGCAATTTCTCCTTTTCCCTCAATGTTTTCTAAAGTCGTCTGCAACAAATTACTCAAATGCCGTAACTGTTTGGGAAATGGTTAATGGAACCCAACGGAAAGAGGCCGCTCTCATGCTTAATCGAGTGGTCCAAGCTATCTCTGTCTGTAACATTACCTTGAATGAGAAATCCAACCCGCTTTCGTACCTAATTCTACTTTGTAAACCTAAACACCTTCTACAATACTTTCGCATTATTGTTAATAGGCACATTCCTTTGTTTTAACATTCATCATACTTCATTGCATTTGTTCTACATGAGATGCAAGACATATTTACAACAAAAGATATACATGTATTTAAAGAAAAAGTGATTATGCAAAATATAATTGATATAAGATTGGGCCACAAGTTATAACAACATTAGCGATTGGCTCTCTCCCTTGTACGATATTTGAATACTAGTGCAAAATTCAAACCTGTGGCTTTGAACTTGTTACATGTTCGATATATATTTCCTTCGCATACAATGCACACTGATATGCCAAACATAGTTAAAGCGAATATTGAGTTTAAAATTACTGTGTAAAGATGGGACACCGCTCATTCGAACAATATCGTATTGTGTCGTCAACCTTTTGGTTTAAAAGCGATGTGTAAAATGGACAATTGTTCATTCGAGCAATTACACTGTGATTTTGTTTCGTTACCTCTGTTGGTGCTTCAATGTGAATTGATAATGAAGTAAACGGGTTAAGTTGTTTTACTTTGACATTAACCCTTTACCAAATGTTAGATTTTCGACTATCCCAAATTAAAAGAGTTTGCAGACGGCATTTCAAAATGTGATGACATTGAAAAATAATCTTCCTATGGGACAGAAAACATTGTGGGAAAAGGGGAAATTGCTCGTTCAGAGCAGTTTCTCCTTTTCCCATAATGTTTTCCAGAGTCGTCTGCAACAAACTAGTCAAATATCGTTATTTTTTGGTAATGGGTTAAGGGTATCTGTTATCAACGATATCTTTCCAATTTGATTATTTGACAGATCCTCAGTGATTCGATGATTAATTGCACCAAAGTTTTCCAAATCAAACAGTGGGTGGGCAGAAAACGTCCTCTCGTTATGATATCGAATGTACAAGGTTCGCTTAACCTTTTACGCTTTATTAGTTATTTCGTGGATAATCTAAGATTAAAAAGGCATAAATCAAATCTGAAAAGTTTGAAGTATTAGGTTACCGTTCTGGGAAGCCATGTAAAAAGAAAGGGAAAGGAATCGAACTTGTATTCTAATCAAACTTTTCTATATTCATAAAGTGTGGCAGTGCTATACGAGATCAGCAGAATATCAAACAGGCTAGATCACAGGCCAGTCGCCAATTGACTTAGGAGGCAATGTAAAGATAAAGAGAAATGCATCGAACTTGTATTTTAATCAAAATTTTCTAATTCATTATGTGTGATATACGAGTTTAAGCAGAATAGCAAACAGGCGAGATCACAGGCCAGTCGCCAATTGACTTGGGAAGCAATGGAAAGATAAAGGGAAATGAATCGAACTTGTATTTTAATCAAAGTTTTCTAAATTCATTTTGTGTGGTATACGAGGTTAGCAACATAGCAAACAGGCGAGATCACAGGCCAGCCGACAATCTACTTGGCGGCTGGCCTGTGTTCTTACCTGTTTGAACAAGCATGAAAACTGTGACTGTGCGTGTGTGTAAATTCGGACTAGCTTAATCCAGAAGGAGCTATCTGAAAGATTTGCATCCTGTATTAAGATGGCGTCTGTTAAGGAATGGTCGCTTAATGTATGATAAACACTGCTCTCTCAACGAAAGATCGTGATAATGTATACCTGGGAAAGTAGTCAGTAGTTTTGAAAGCCTGTATTGCTAATTTCTTGTGAGGAATATGTGAATATGTACGTAGCCATAGCTTAAAAGGTTTTGGAAATAGTTTTAGACTCATATCAATTTCATAACTACAATATTACAAAACATTTGTCTATTCATTATATGCAGTGATGATGCGTTTTGTTTTTGAAACGCAATATCTCACCAATGGTGTTTAAGGTAGAATACCCATAATCCATCATTTTGAAACATTTTCTTTCGTCGGATTACCTCGGTCGTTCTCGGTATACATGTATATCGGTCTGAGCCGGAACTATTCGTATAAAACCGAACAGTTTCGGCCCGACCGGTGTGTACCAAGGACGACCGAAGTAATTCGACGAAGGAAAATGTTTCAAAATGGCGGGTTATGGGTATTCTACCTTAATCATAATGGTCGTATACCCTTCACTGTAGCGAAGAAGATACGACTTTCTGCATTAATCTGACAAGGTTTTTGAGTTCGGGTTTCGGCTTAACCCAATATCAAACAATAACGACATTTTACCATTTTGTTGCAGATGACTATGGAAGATATTGTTGGAAAAGGAAAAATTGCTCGTTTTCCCACAATGTTTTCTGCTCCTTCAGAAGATTATTTTCCAATTTACTCCCAATTTGAAATGTCGTCTGCAATTTTCTTTCTATTTGGAACAGTCTAAAATTTGGCGTTTGGTAGAGGGTTAAATTGGTAACATATTTATACGAAAACGTACCAGGTTATCCGGTAACCTTACTCTTCTCTAACCGTATCAGCTCTCGTATTTCGTACCGACTTTCGGGTTTGGTCACGCGACAGTTTAAGGGTGTAAATTACTTTCTAAAGCACCAAAGTATTACGAAAACTCTCGTTTTACAATACAGTATACATCTTGTCTTCATGTATCCGATTTCCAGGTATAAAAGTTGCTTGTTTACAGATAAGAAAATGTGAAGTCAAAATAGAATCGATTCAGAATGTGTCAATATTTCGTAGTATTTACAGACGTTATGATATGGATTTCAAGACGTTTGCAACGCTCCTGGATCTAGAAAAACAGTACATCTGCTATACAGTTTCAAAGAAATACAATATTAATGTCCAAGTTTCCTTATAAGTGTGAATAAGCAGATTTAAATCAAGTATCGAATGTTTAAGACGAGTGTTCGAGACGATTCTAATTAAATACTCAGAAAAGACCATGAACACTATAATCAATGCATACTTTATTTCTTCAGTATCTTTGAGGTGCTCATTTGAAACGTGTCGAAGGATTACCAGATAAAGATTTTAGGGCAAACAGTTTTAACAACATAAATTACTGCACATGTCATCGAAACACCAGAGAATCCCTTTCCCGTGCGTCGGGGCCCACAATGTTCCGTATTTCTCCGCTTTCACCCCCGATGTAACGTTAGCCGGGTTCAGATTTAACCCAGTTACTTCATACGTATAGAAACATTCAGACACATCTTTAGAAAGATGGTATAGAAACCAATGTGACAAAAGAAGAAATTGCTTGTGACAAGCAATTTCTTCTTTTGACACAATGATTACTTTACATTATCTCGACTAACGGGGTATTTTGATATTCTTTTATTGCTGAATCCTGTTGTTTTCATTTGGAAGGTTTTCTGAAAGCCGATATCCGATTAAAATGGAATGCGTTAAGTTGAGTACGTTGGGAAAGCGAAATTCATTTACTTTGCTGTCCATGCTCAGATAGGCTCACGAAAGTGTCATAATTCGATATGGGGCCCTCATTCATGAGCAACGAGACAGTCAGCGTACAAAACACACTGTTGTTATGTTTGTAATAGATAGATAGATAGATTGATCTAAGAAGATAAAAACATTAAATGGCAAAAACACAAAGCAAAATAAATATAAAAATGTATTACAAACGAGATATTGCTTATTCATCATGAAAGTGCAGCAATACCAAGAACTACAGAAGAAAAGACATTGATTCAAGTCATGTTATATACACTGTACTAAGCTTACATATCAAAGGAAATTAGATATCATCAACCCAATAAACTATTGAACCATCACAAAAACAATTAAAATAAAAATGACTGCAAATGATAAAATAAAAAGGAGAGCCTTTAGGTAATTCAAGTCAAACTATCACAGTTTCATAAAAAGTCATTGATTAAGCGCTAAAGTGATGAACAAGGATCTAATAATCACGTAACGAACGTTTGTTGATGGCATATTCGCAATGTCCTTCAATTTCCGTAAGCGCCATTCATTCGAAATCAAATGTCCTGAGTTCGTTTACAATAGCAGACAATTCTACATTGTAAAGTGGCATTTGGGTACGATACCTACAAACATGCATATCTTGTACTTAACGGTTAGAGTACCGAACGTGAAATCAAAGAGCCCTTGATACCGTTTGATTAAACAACTTAAGGAAAAAATTGCTTAAGTCAAACCTGATAGACATGGATATTATCTTCAATGAAAGTGCAATATTGCAAACTTGCAATGTGACACGTCATTGGTTGCGTCTCGGAGAGACGATTCCAATCATGTGTTACGTTGCAATATTGCTTCGTCCAATATTGAAATAAGAGGACTTGTTGTTTCACACTTAAAACACAAATCTTAAGCGTAAACTGTTTAGAAAAGACGATACCCTGCTCTGCATAGGCTGGAATGACAGAAACTGTTTATTCAAATTTTCATGAGAGTAAGTTTCCAAGATGACTGAATTCCGTAAGCTCTACCCGCCTAGACCAGTCCTTATGTGCAGCCAATTAAGATGTTACCATCGATTCTTGATGAGCCGGGCATAGCATTATAAACGAGAAACTGTTGATGCGATATAAAAAGTAAAAACCATAATACGTGTACATCTAGACGAATAAGGCATCTACTAAGTATTGTTCGTTATTGGATTGTTTTGGAATTATTAAGTTTGTTAATTGATTAGTGTGATATGTTCCTGAACAGTAATTCATTTTATTCTCAGTTAATCATTTTTACTGATTGTCATGCTTTATCATCGACGGTAACCTTAATATTGGTAAGAAAGTGAGGAACACTAAGACCTTCTTTAGAAGGGGTATTTACTCAATTAAATCATTCACCGAAATAAAGTGTCATGATGTAAAGATAGAAAAAAGAACGATTGGTTTAACTATTAATCAAGTTGAATAAGAAACCAGTATTCGAATGTAAAAGTTTTCTCTCATTTAATCATTTCAACTAAAGCAAGATTACTATTAACCCTTGTACTGCTGAAACCGACGTCATGCTTATGCAAACAGGTTGGATCCAGGCCAGCCGCCAAGTAAATTGGCGACTTGCCTGTAATTTAACCTGTTTGATACTTTGAGTATCTTTCCTCGACAAAATTAAGCAGATATTTAAGGTTTGGAAAGTAGACGACATAGAAATTAATTTTTAGAAAATTACCCAGTATTCTAAGGGTTTAACAAACCCGCATTTGTGTAACTGATGATAATTTGTATAATTGCAATATCTTGTCTATTTTTAGAAGACTTATGTTGTTTTCACGATTAAAGATTTTTGGATATCGACTGTAAATACCTAGATATACTAACGCTTCCTTGAATAACAATGCTTTCAATAGATACTTTTCATTGTACGAGTTTAATATGTATACGAGTATATCTTGCAACAATACAAAAGCTAGATTGTTTAATTGACATTTTATTTCGAATTTCTCTTTTGTGAACAAACAACTGTAATTCATAAACAAAGTGTTAGTCTGGACATATGATAAACGCTCATGTGTACAACAATAAACCAGGCTCTTGGTTTACCTCAACACAGATGCAACCAAACATTTCATTATGTGTAAATATTGTAATGTCGGCCAGTGGCCTTTATTAACAGATAGACTGAATATGAAACTTGAAACTTGAAAACACGTTAATTGAAGCGTTGTTATTCATTTTATCTTATCTGGTCAGATGGTAACTGACCGTTCGTTTTCTGGCCACCAACCTTTCATAATAATCAAATAGTTCCGGATAAGACGGGATTTCCATATCGTTAATCGAGGTTTTTACCAAGACCCTATGGTGTTGGTACCCGTTATAATCGCCTCTCCGAGACGATTCTAACGAGTACCAACATCACAGGGTGTGATTCTGAAATACCCAGCTATTTTATAAAGCTGTAAATATAACTTCATCTACAGAAGCTTGGCCTTTTATACTGAAACCATGTCTTATATAAACAGACATGTGGAACGTTTACAATCCATGATGTCAGCAGTGTTCCTCTACCAATGAAGTACCTATGAGAGAGTCCGTGGTTGATTTTTATGACTACTATTCCAATTTAGGAAAGTCTGTTTTGATATAGCATCAGTGGGCTACAGAGGTCCGATGATTGAGCGTCGACCTCTGGAACAGAGGGTTCTAGGTTCGATCCCAGTTAGCGGCAAGGTGGAAAATGCGGGACAAACCCACAGATCGGCGCGAGTATCGGTTAATTGTCCATGAAGCAGAATCGAGAGTGATGAATATAAGTTGCATTAAACTCGTTTCCCAATCGATGTAAAATTAATAAGTTCAAACATTATTGGTAATTAACTAATAACAGACACTTCCGCGATTCCATTCTCTATATAATTGGAGAGGCGTTGAATAAATTTGGACGGGTCAACCATCGCCCCGAAGGAGGGAATGGGTCGTCGCCCTTGTAAGCAAATCCTGTCTGTTACACGTAAATCACTCGACTAATTACAAGCTCAAATGGCTACGATTAAGAAATTATGTCGTCAGCCTTACTCTTACCTTCTAATGGACCGGACGATGTTTATGGTTTTGACACAGGCAATTAATGAAACGGAAGCTTCTTGAGAGATGGAAAGCAGTCATGTTATAGCTCCCCATTAAGCATAAGCCATTGTATTGTAATTGGTGGGAATCGCATATTTGTATTATCTCTATACATGTACGCCGTTCATTTACACGATGCGTAAGGATTTTAAGATATCGTTTTAATTACACTCAGAGGGAATGGCTTAATAAATGACAGGCAGACTTTTATTGACGGGCCTTTAATCATGTCAATTGGGGTTGACATCTACAGGTCCAATACACTTTAATTAGACAAAGACGGAGAGAGAATGAGAGAGAGAATCAGCGAGAAAGAACGAGAGAGAGAGAGAGAGAGAGAGAACGAGAGAGACATGAGAGAAATCCTTACATACATGAAAAACCCTGTCAAAATTTTTTGTTTTTCAAATTGATACAGTAAATTTTATATGAAAAGATCGTGCAAAAAGAAAGATTTACTTTTTCTTAACTTATGTATTTGGTTGTAATTTGGACATCGCACCCCTCGTGAAGGGTTGATATATGTATTTGACACAAGGTGGTATTTCATAAAGAACGACTACTATCGGTACATAAAAACTATTTTTGACATAGATAAAGACTTCTCCCTTACACGTGATAAATATATTTTTCTAGATTAGTCGTTCATGTTTCGTGATACTGCTGTAAAGTATATGCTTGTTGTGCTTAATTTATTTGGTAATATGTCGTTAACAATGTTTTTCTAGACATAGCTTCATTCTGACGACAATTCAGGTATTCGTCGTATTTCATAACCATTCTTTATGTAATGTTAGTATCGTAAATTGTAACAAAAAAAGAAAGTATGATAGACCATCTATAGGGTCGATATTAGAAGCTTATTTCGTTGGTTGACATCTTTAGTTTTGCTCTAAATTTTAACTCATTGATACTCATCAGTATCGTCTCGCTGAGTGGATTCTGATGAATACCAACACAATGGGATTTAACGAAATTTTGTTAAAATATTTCAACACGAGTTCCCCATATGCCACGCTCTCTAGACACCGCTGTATCACCAAGGAGGTCACTGGACTCATGCCATCTTATACAGAGTTTGATCCTCGTTTTAGTCATCCATCCGACAAAGACTTTAGAAAATGGACTTTCCATTAACTCGTATTCGTGAAGAAGTAGGGACTAAAAGGTTGATATGTTTGCGCATTTGTCTCAACCTACTGAATCGTTTCACAATCTTTTGCTACTGAAAATTGTTTCTTTGATTGGTAAGGTCATTATTTATGCTTCTTTATTATATGTTCATTCACTATTCATATGGTCGATCGCTTAGTCAATGGTTTATTCATGTATTCGTTCAGTCGTTTGTTCATTTGTTCTTTCGTTTAGTCGTTCGTTCACTCGTTCTTAATTTTATCCATTCCTTTAGCTGTTTGTTCATCTTTTAATCAGTTACCCATCCATTTCTTCATTCATTTCTACATACATTCTGCCCAAATACACCCATTAGAATGTTCAGCCATTCGTCTTTGGTTGTAGTTGGTCGGAATGTTGTGCGGTTTTTCGTCTATTTTAATGGTCTAAGGTGCATACATAGTCTTTAACAGGCATCATACCTAATGAAGGACATTTTTTATTGTCTTCAATCACAGTTGAAAGTATGATGTTTCCCTCCCCCTTGATCTGCAACCTATCCATCGCGACACAATTTTGTTTCTAGGTAAAAAGAATGTTAAATTTATCAATATACATAGAACAAACAGGACACGATCTCTTAGCAAAAGTGGAACTAATCTAACAATCGATTAGTGGTTGAAACAACTCTGAATCTTGATTATTTATGCTCGATTGATATGGTTGGATAGTGTTACATTTTCCCCGAAAACTTAAGGCGGTTCATGTTGTTAGTGCTGCAGTTTGGGGAAGGAAATCCATAATACCCCATTTCTCTTTGTTGTCAATATAGGAGCTTGGTCTTCCGTCAGCTTGTCGCTGTTTAACCAAACTATCATACTCACTTATCTAATTAAGAGATTCACGTTCTTAGCTTAACCGGGAATAACATTGAAAAAAAAAGGAATGAGACAGACCGGTTACAATAACAGATATACAATGACTGGTATGCGAGTCTATGTCAGTGGAGTGGTATAAATAATGTACTTAAATAGCGTTGTCGTCTCTCATTGAAAGCCGACAGAAGTGAGTTATGGCGCGTTTTCTTGGCGACTGACCGACCATCCGCCAAAATGTTGGCTCGAAACCATTGAACGATTATAAATTGCTTTGTTGAATTGTGACATCATACCGTTTTCAACAGTATTTCAGTCAAATCGCGGCTATTAGTGCATTTCTGCATGTTTCAGGTGTTTGTTATGAGCAGAAATGTGATACAATCTCTCAAAGGTAGTACAGAGTACAAGTGCTTTACGGGAAGACGTTTATAAACGATGGAAGTGAATGAAACTAAGCTAGTGAGATCCGTTCAATGCTCCATCTGTTTGCAAAAGCTTGCAGGAAAACGATAGATGAACCGATAGATGAATAAAAACTATTCATGGCTTCAATACACAACGAAGTACTTCTGGCCTTTGCCAATTTGCAATCAACCAAGCAAAGTGAAATAAATAGATATTTCAATGCAATAGACACCTTGACCGATCGAACAATTACTATAAGACGTTTTCTATTAAAACAATCTACCAACTTTAATTACGTTAACAATTTAAGATACAATAAGGAAAGGTTGATAGGGATTAACAGTTGAGTTAGAATAAGGACATTGGTTAATGACTGGGTGGCCGGACATGGTTTTGTACATAAGTATGAGACGAACAAGATAAACATTCGAAACATTCAAAACAAACTTCTCATTCAACTTGACAAACGTCGTGATCACCTCCTCTATGATAAGCCAAGCATGGTGTAAGCCCTTGCAACTATAAATACAATCCATACATCAAAACAGATAAATGAAATAAACAGGGTGCATTGAAGTAAGATAGTATTTACATTCTTTTCCTAATATATACTCGTTTTAATGCAAATGTTACAAATAGTTCAATGAACTAGCAGTTTAAGGAAAATTTCTCTAGGTGAGCAATTTCTCCTAAATAACAATGCTTTAAAATCCAAATTCACATGCATCTTTTATCCAGTATGGGGATAAGATTAAGTAAATATAGGAAACAACGTCGCATTCTGTTTTGGGGTATTTGTAGAGTCTGGTTAAAACCATGTCCTTTAGATAGCAAAATATGTGAGGAAATGCTTAAAGATGCTTGTTCACAGAAGAAGGCATCTGATAGGCAAAAGCAACCGCCGTTGGAACAATTTAGTAAATACATTTTAAATCACCGCTTATAGACTAAAGAATTATAAAATAATAGATCTATCTTTGCTAACAATGACTTTTCCGCAGTGCCTATCATTGGCAATAGCATTGTTGTGCAGTTTTAAAGAAATTAAACTTCAAATCCCAAATTGTCTGACATCTGTAATCATGCACCTTTAATAAATCGTGGTAAGATAAAGAAAAACCAGTCCTGAATTGTAAGGATACACGCTATTTAGAGATGGGGCTATATCAACATAGGAAACAAACTCCTCATTAGAGGGGACGAAATTCTGGTCCAGCCTCTTGTTGATTTAAACCCCAAAAAGCCTCGCCTTTCAAAATAACCTACTCAAGTGTCCATTCAGACGGACTAATTCAATTTGCAAATGATGTGCGGGGAACACATGTGCATGCCACAGGTGTTTCGTTCGGGTTATTATTTTCCCTTCCCCTTATTCTCTGCGAATTGATATACATATATGAAACGTATTGGTGTGTCAAAAAACAGTTTGAGAAATAGGGATATTGCTCAATGAGCAATGTCCCGTTTGTCAAAATGTTTTCGCCTAAGTTAAATGAAAATATATGACAGAGACACCTTGTTTATGGTTTTCTTGCAATCTTTTCTTACGATTTCAATTACTTGCTCTTTCTTTATATTTTACTTATTCTACCAAGGTATGGATGAAGGCATTCCAACATGCATGTCGTTCGACACCTCATTGTATTCTGATCTGCAAAGAATGTCGTGTAAATAAATTAGTCATTTTTCGTGAGAATAAGAAACCTTCACCTCGATTTTCGCTAGTATGGTGGTATAGAGGGGATAGTTCGGATTTCCTTTATTACTTTTCTTTTTTTTTATCAATTCGTGTCCCAATATGTAAACTCTTATATACAGAGTTTAAGCGATTTAAAAATAATTAAATAAGATAGCAACATATTTTTTTGATGATTTAAGTGTGACTCTAATAGCTTTATTGAGATTCAGAAAGCTTATGTGGGATGCAGCTCGTTTAAGCAAAATTCAGATAGTTTAATCGGTTTAAGATTGCATTCATTAACACTATTTTTATCATCTCGCCATGACAGTTTGTGTAATCAAGGATCTTCTGCTTTCCCGAAGGACACCAACAAGTATTAAGATAAGCTTCGAAAGAGGATCGAACTAGGGATGCTGATTCCAAATGCACGACACCATAACAACTGCACAGTCGGTGATCCGTAAAGACTGTTGGGTTGAATGAGTTATCTGCCCAAATGTTAAACGCACGTTTTGGCCAAAGGCCGCTTCAACTCAACAAACTCTGTGTTGCAACCGACCGATTTTAGTGAACTGCATCCCCATTCCTGTATATACAAAAGCCCTAATCTCAGCGTTTGACCTAGGCACAAATAACCGACATCTAGAATATCTAGAATGGGGTGGGGTATGCATTTACCGTTAAAAAGTCGTAAATTTGCGCATCAATCGCCCTGTTTCTGGTAATCATTTTAAATGTTTCATTGATGCCATTTCTATAGGAACCGACAACACGTGGTTATTAACAGCTATACTCCAATAAAAAAGATCCTTCGATAAACGATAAAACTGTGCTGATAATTCCAATCGCGTAACAATACACCGTCAACGATCTTTTCTGACTTATAGAATAATAATGATGCGAATGAGGAAAACGATATATTAAGCTTTGTTAACTGACTTGGCAAAATATATTAAAGCAACAAAGGTGGTTCTCAAACATTCTTGAGTGTTCATAATCATAAACAATAATGTTAATATTTTGTTATTTGAATAATTTCTCCACTCTTTGATATCAAATATATATTCCCGTATTTTATGATTTAATACTTTGTACATCATATACATCACATATGACTAAGTACTTTGTACTTGTTTAATAATCTAAATTGTTCTGTTCTGTTCTGTAACAACGCTGTTTTACACCATGTACATGTATGTCTATCGAGGCTTATCTCTAACTTAAATCAATGTTAACGGAAGCTGTTTACAGCACATGCTTATTCGGCGGTCAAAGGTTATCGAACCTGGACGGCAGGTGCATGGTAAATTACGTCGACCTCTCGCCGCGGTGTCGTTAAAGTGCCAACAGGGTGCGTCGTTAATGCGGAAGCGTGTAATTGGGACCGCCATTAATAAAAAAAAAGCGCCTTTGGGTATCTGGATAAAGCGTCTTATTGATCCAGACGTAAAGTTTTGGTTCCCTAATAGTGCTGGAACCGGCGACTTCATGCTTACGCAAACAGGTTAGATTTAGGCCAGCCGCCAAGTTAATTGGCGGCTGCCCTGTGATCTGACATGTTTGCTACTCTGAGAATCTTTCCTCGTCAAAATTAAGCAGATATTTACGGTTTTGAAAAGCAGACACAAAAATATATTTTTAGAAAAATACCCAGCATTCTCAGGGTTAAACAACTTCCAGATTGCATTAGACAAAAATCAGCTTTTTGTCTGTACAAGATTCATCAACTGCGCCTACTTTTTCGATTTCATATTATATAAAAGCGACAAATAACGATGTGTTTTAGCCGTACTTGTTAAAATCGGAAGGCGGCTTTACCCACAATGCATCAGGGCATGTTTTGACTCGTTCTCGTCCCAGTTGAATGAAAGGTCAGAATGCTTAGAGGTTTACGTTTGGAAGTTGTTAGCAGCAATGCACGTAGCAGCGTTATTATTGTCATTATTATCAATAGAAGACCGATACACGGAGGAACATCGTTTCGGTGGTTACTAGACTATGTTAGGAAAGAATGAGAATACAATTATATGTATGAGGGAAATAGCTCATACTACCTTAATGGTAAACACAAATAACTAGATGACATTTGTTTTTCCTTTCAGATGTGAAACAAGGCCGGGTCCAGAGTTCGTTTTGAGGAAGTATCTGTTCCGGAAAAACAAGTTCCATGCGCAGTTTTATTACTACGCGGATGACGAGTGCACAACGGTTTCCCACTACATCAGCGCCACGGGCACTTTAAACGTTAAAAATAGACCGTCGTGGCGGACACCGGGCGGTTATGAGGCGGACTACTTTCTCTCAAAAATAAATATCATTCCATATACGCGCGAAAAGGCTCACTCATTTGAGAAACTCTTGCGGCGTTATTGCCCGCAATCTAAGTATACCACGATAGACGCTTTCAGCAAGTACAAAGTGTATCAGTTCACGAGATTCAGTAGAAACGAGGTGGAGGAGAGAAAATATAAAAACGATTTCGACTGCTCGAAACTGTTCAATTTTACCATGAACGAGCTGCAATTGGTACGTCTGGCCAAGTACAGAACGAATGCCATCTTTAAAACTGGTGGCGTCACTGGAAAACCCCGGATGGACACGGAACTACTTCTTGGTGACGTCAGCACCAATATGAAATACAGGCGGCAGTACAGGCCGACTCACTTCCAGGAACCTTTGAAAAGGTCAAAGGTTAGTAAAAATCATTTGTATTTCTACACATGTTTTAAGGTGAAGATTTTGTTTATTATAGTGTCATCCCTAGTAAAAGGTTCAGCCAGTTTGGGCTTATAATACACTCTCCACGGATTTTACCAAGTACCTCCGAACTTCTATCACTATGCCAGGCGCCAAGCGGATATAAGAAACCACCAGTTTAACTAGCTCGTGGCTACCGTGACAGCGATTTCGGAACAAGTCCCACGAGCTTGCTTTATTTTATCATTGTGCTTTACGTTATTACATCAGTAGGTTTTATGTGTTATTGCGCCTGTTGTATTGTGGGATTTTCTCGCCAATGCTAGACAAAATCATATTTAAACCAATCGATATTGTGATAGACTTAGTATTTACGGATAATGGTTGAGCATTTGTATAGCCCTTTATGGTTTCAAACAATAGGACATTCTTTCAATCTACATATCTAAATAATATATAAATAAATCAGAAATTCTTGACTCACTTAAATAATAGGTCTAAGAATGCTCAGAACAACAAAACCAGTACTTGCACCGCTTGTGGATTAATGAAAGATCGCAAGACAGATCCCACTTCTCACTGAATGCGAACCTCGTGTCTCCAGGCTGGTTTATTTCATTTCATCACAACAACCACTGATACAGTACAATAATTACTTCATGTGAAGATGTTAAAGTGCATTACATTTCTAAGAAAGGTCCAACGAATAAAAATGAAACAAAAATACAAATAGTTGCTTAATTCCGAGAGTGAATACACAGTTCTATTTTACAAGTGTAAACATGCTGTTGAATGATCAAACCTTATAAGGGAAATTTGACAGTGATCAGATATACAAGAAACGTTATTAATTTCTTTTCACTGACAATGTCGACATCCCTGCATATAATACTTCCAAAGGTTCAAAAAGTTTATCAGCATAATATATACATGTTGTTGCTTACATATTAACATACTATTATGACAAGCAATACAGTGACGTATTTTTGAACATTGGTTTCACATCAGTTTCACGCCTTTAGTATGAAATGATAATGCTATTAATGAACGTGGTTATGGGTTGTTTTACATACAAAGACATATAACCATTCATATCAATAATAGCTTAACAAGTAATGCTGGGTAAGTTCGGCTTTCCGAACCTGACTAGCTAAATATATAAACTTACTTAAAATACATAATATTTTCTTCGTTTACTAACGAACGTTTCTTGGCGAGATCGTATTTTACCGCACACGCTGACTAACTCTCGCTAATTACTTCTTATCTTCAAAGACCTGGCATTAAATGGTAGACAAGATAAGAAAATGTTATCGAAGTGTCTGTGTAACGAAATACCTGCATTGATGGAGTTCCGTACGCGGAGAAAACCTCGCCTTATAGACAATTAGTTTTGATTTTTTCGTTCATGCTTAACCCTTTCCTAAACAATGACGACATTTGACGACTTTGTTGCAGACGACTTTAGAAATTATTGTGGGAAAAGGAGAAATTACTCGTACCATTTGTCTTCTTACACGTTCGTCAAATACGTATGCCAAGGATACGTATTATAAAATAGACAAAGGCATCTTTCTTGTTTAGCAACATCACCTTTTACCTCGATGTAACAAAGGTTCGCATCTAAAATAGTGCGTTTGCGTAGTTTTAAATCAATATCAACTGATGGTTTCCAACCAGTTTCCATTCATCCCAATGTTTTCGTCAATGCAAGATGTCGAATGCCGCGTTTGCACACATTTCCATCATTTTTGGGACACTATCAAAATAACCGTTTAGGGTTAAAAGGTGAAATAGCTTCGTATCGTCTTTTAATTACATTGTACAACATCGTTGCTCGTAAAAATAGATTGTCGTAAAATTTAGTCTAGTTTACACCTTGGACTGCTGCGAGACGCTGAGGAGTGTTATCCTTTCACTAACAGATAAATATTCGTATTATCCTGAATTAAAATGGCTGACATACGATAGTTGGGATGGAGAAAAGAATATTTCTAATTCATTTGGCAGGATTGAAATAACTTTTAGAAATAGGAGAAATGAATCAAATTCCAACAATCAAAGTACTGTCGTACTTGTATTATATTTTATTGACTTATTGAAAATTTTGCTTGTAAAATTCTTTCAAATCTTATCCAAACTCTAAAATGTCGACACATCTTGGTCATGTTTCCATACAATGCAGTTCATGTTCACCATATAAACAGAGAGGAATTGTTCATACATGTGTGTATGTGTGTATTTATTATTTTTTTTTACTTTTTTGGATTTTCTTATGTCACCATTTGAAAGAATAATGTCCGATATTCTTCTCAGCCAACTTACCGACAATGATCAGAATCCTTCGCCTCGCCAAATTGTTCGCAATTACGACGATGAATTGCCACTGGATAGTTGACAACACCCCGGTCATGGAATAACACATTTTTAATTAGAATACCCATAATCTGTCTTTTTGAAACGCATTCTATCGTCGGATTACTTCGGCCGTTCTCGGTATACATCGATCGGGGCCGGAACTATTCGGTTTGATACGAACAGTACCGGCCTCGACCGATGTATACCGAGATTGACCGAAGTAATCCGACGAACAATGGGTTTCAAAATGGCGGATTATGGACATTCAAATATGTAATAGAACATCATCTTCATTACTTCATAACTGAGAGCCGAAATTGCTTTAATTATCATCGAGAATTGTAAGCATTCGGCTAACTCGAAATAACTAAGTCGTACTTGCAAGAATGGGATATATACGTCAGGATCATCCGGACAAACATTCGGCGGCAACAAAGTCGGTATTATCCGGTTAAGGATAAACGACCGCATTCCGCCCCGGGAACCGAAAACTAGACGGTAATTCTAGACGAGCTCGCGTTAATTACACTTCAAACTGTCCGTTTTACACTTTAATTTCTATTTTCAAATCCATCTTTCCCGCCCAGGTGGATAATTTAATTGACTCATGTCTCACCTGGACGGCAATAACTCACGGAATTGAGTTACATTTCTACATTCCAACTGCCCCATTGACCACTCCATGTACTATGGACATCGGCATGGCCGGAATGAGGATAATAATGATAGTGTTGCCTTTGAGAAAATGTGTCCCCGATGACCTTTGCCACAGAATGGTCAGTGTAGATTGACCATGCTTACATATACCAAGGGCACCTGTTTGACCACTATCCGGGCAAATGCGACCTCTTTTCGATGTCGGACTCGAATGACTTTAGAAACCAGTGTGCCAAACGTAAAAGTTGTTATCATATATATGATACATTGTTCATGGAAACAAGTAAGGCTCTGACCGGTGGGGTTCTCGTCTGTGATACCTAAAGTGACCGTACCCCTTTTGCCATAATGAAGTGGAACACAAGATATTTGTTTGGATACCAAAAAAAGGATATGCCTTCGTGGATACGCACTTCTTATTGACTGTTGGTAAAGTCGTTATTAGTACCATGCATTAGTAAACTTTCCTCCATCAGAAACACAAGACACTTGTGTATGTGTAATAATAGGACAATGCCTTCGTGGATAAATATGGGATACGCAGCTCTTATTGAATGCCTATACAGACATTGGAAGTACCATGAACTAGTTATCTTTTTAATTAGAATGGAACCGCAACTTAAATGACTAGTAAAATACTCTAATTGCAAAAATAGCAAATCATTAATCAATTGCAATGTAATATATAACTAGTATACTCGGAATCGTGGAAAGTCGTCAAGTGCATTTATATTTCCAATCGCAGATTTTTGTTGATTGTCATGTCTACAAAGTCAAAAGAACATATAAAAGACGCCATTCAAATTTGCTTACACTTAAAAATCCTACAGCTTTTTTCTCAAGCCTGGAGCACACGAAATTAAAAGTATTAATGGAAAAAGAAAACCTTGCAAGTGTGAGCAATTCCTTCTTTTTACGACAATCATTTTCTTTTTCCAATAAAGGTCTACACGTAATATAACTCAGTTTTCAATTGTCACAAGAAAAAGTGTACAAATTCATGGACGACCGTGAAAATTAGCCATTTCCGTTCAGTAAAGAGTTAATTTAGAACGGGGCGAAATTGATAGCGTGAATACAACATGTTCATCATTCTGTTTAACAATAAAACGACATCATCTCCCACAATTTACGACCGTTTTAAAACGATCTGGGGTAGATTTGTTGAACCCATACCCGTATATGGGAATTATCGACTAGTTGAAATTGAAAAGTATAACAGACGACAAAAGAGCAAGACAAGAAACATATTATTCGCGATTTCGGTCAGAAACCTTTGTAACATAAGTGTATGTCGCTGTTAATGAGCAGTTTATCCTTTTTTGACATTGGTTCCTAAAGTCATTTAGAGCAGGTGCGATAAAGTGAGGTATTGTTGAGTAAAGAATTAACTCTTTACCAAACGCCAAATTTTTGACCGTCCTAAATTGAAAGAGTTTGCAGACGACATTTCGAAATGTGTCTAAACTGAAAAGTAATCTTCTGGTATAGTAGAAAACATTGTGGGAAGAGGAGAAATTGCTCGTCACGAGCAATTTCTCCTTTTCCCGCAGTGTTTTCCAGACTGGTAAAATGCCGTTATTGTTGAGTAAAGGATAAAAGAGATACGGGGTAGATTCGATTAACACGGATGGATTCTGATACGCCCGCCGACGCCATTTTATTGCCGACTTTTTGACCTGATGCGTTTGAAATAAATGTATTTAGATAGGAGAAAGACACTTCTTGTCTAGCCATGAGAAAATGTACGAACTGACTTGTTAACGTGATATTTGGGTCAGTATTGTGGTTATTGTGGTTATTGTGGTTATTCTAGATCTGATCTTGAATTAATCTCCTTATGGTGTTTAGGCGATACATTTATCCAGCGACTCAAAGTTCTTTACAGAATGTAAGTAGTGAGTGAGTTTTTCCTTATGTTCTTCGTATGAAACATCGATAACATTACAAACGAATGTAAATGAATACAACATAAATCGCCGAAGAAAAAAGAAAAGACACGAGAATCATATATTTCCTAAAATGCAAATATGCAAACAATCAAAAATGATACAAATTAAAATGATAGATAACCTTTACCATGTAAGGGTGTGGACGATTTTGCATGCGTTTGTTTATGGACTTGAATGTTGTGTGAGTGAGCGTCGGAGAGGTTGAGGGTGCAAGAATGAGTGAAAACATCTGTATCTCAATTTCATTTTTCTTTTATATAGAGGGTTTTTATACTTTTAAAGTTGAAAATGGCAATAGTCCTACATTTCTTTTATTTAATACCGCTTTTATAAACCCCCAATTCCGAAACAACTTACAACGTCAGTAATTGCGAAATCGACTGAATGTGGAGTATTGCAAAATGCCGATTTTCTCGTGATCTTAAGCATATTCTATAAAAAGGCCATATATAATTCGCATTTTGACACTGGACGATTCTAATAAGAGGATAAACATGTAATTCAAAGATTTAATCAGATCATTTTTCTACTTGTAACTAATGGCTTGTCAAATTGAACACCATGACAACAGCAAAATTTCGCGTTTACAATAGTCAAAACGATCCTTTAATAGTCATATTGAATCGTCGAGTGGTTTTTCAAACGATATGCACTTGTTTCTCCTCTTTGATAGACAGCCTCTCGAATGATAGCTCACCCATAGATTTACTTTGCCCAATTATAAATAATTGACTTTACAGGATCGGATTTTTTCTAAAGGGGCTTTTTTACGAATTGTGCTCGGTAAGTTACGCGCGTTTAAAAGTGATTTAATCAAGTCTCGTTATTAAACAAGACTTTCTTCAGTCTCAAGTTGCAGAACATCTGTGATTGCATTGAAAAAACACACGAAACGAGCGTTCACGCCTCTCAGTGCTTCATGGAATCGTGAAGAATCATTGCATTTCAATAAGAACCCAGCTATTAAGGGATTCGAACTCACACAAGATTACAGAAGGTTATGCACAAACTGTGATCACTATGCGACAAGGGGTCTCCGCGGCCGAGTGGTTAGAGTACATGACTTGAAATTGCAAGCTCCTTGTCCGAGTTGGTTCAGGACACGGTAGATGTAGATTTAGATTTCACAGTCTCCCGACCGACATACGAAATGTCGATGGTTCTACCCAGCTTGACAAGCTCTTATAGGTAGTAAGAAAATAGGCATTTTTACTATCGAATATAAGCCGTTTACATTGATACTACTTTAAGATATATTTACAACATATAGCAATATGTTTAGATCAAAATAGACTGTGACAAAAGGAGAAATCAAATTTTACTAGTCATTCCTGTCATATTTGTCATGTCTATTTACCAAAGGTATGCTAAATAAGGATCGGGGTTAAATATACATACCCGTAAGAGATAGGGGAGTTATTTACAATGTTCTAATGATATGTTTGAAGTCAGCTAGGCCGGTTATTTTCTCATTAGTATGCACCAAGTTAACACGCAAAGCGACAAGCTCTCCAACGTTAGACCAATTTGTCATTTTCGTCTAACCCTGTACTCGAATAAACGACCTCGTTTGCGTTTTTGCTGCAGAGGTTCAGATTAACCATCGTAATAAAAGGATGATGATGAAAACATGAAAATATTTGACCAATGGAATTCAAATAACATGATCTTAAGCCATTTCTCTTCTTCATTATCAGACGTTAAGAAAATATATTACTGCTTTGTAACCCATGAATGTAAATGTATTGAATATAAACTACGAAAAATAGGTTTTGTCATTGTCATTGTCATTCATCCTTTTTGTCACAGTGGTTTTCAACCATTATTTTACAGAATGTGTCTGCAATACCACATGTTGGAAGTATTTGCTGCATACATGTATAGAAACTATTGTGACAAAATGATGAATTGCTTATGTTGGGCAATTCATACTTTTGTCACAACAGTTTCTAACCACTTTCATACAGAAATTATCTTCATTTGTTTAAGTTTTTGTCGTCGTCTGCTATTGCTTACAGTTTGGACAAAATAAGTATTTCAAAACTGGGGAGTCAAGGGTTAAACGTATCATTGGTGTTGGGTCACAAATCTGTCAAACTCTCGCGGAATTTAATTTGGACGGTAATTGAGGATCTAATCTAAGGTGTGATTCGACATGGATTAGAACGCCCCTTTTGATAAATTGGGTTCGAGTAACTAATTCACAGCCTGTTCACCTTTTCATATCAGTACGTTTACTTGATAAACCCGACTGGCCTTATTACATTGGGTCGCATTTTTATATTGCTTCTCATCTTTGGTTCTATTATGATTTTGATGTTATGTTCGGCGAAGTTTTAGATCAGAACGAAGTTCACCCTATAAGACTTGTATGTGTTAACCATCTTTTGGTTAATATTGGGGTTCATTGAACTTTAATATTCATAGACTAGCCAAACGCATATCTGTAACCAATACGAAATAAATACACACTTACCATAGCACATGCTTAGACATCGCAACGGTTTAACAGGAATTTTCATAAGAATTATACGATGGGTAAGATGTTGACACGATTATTAATTTCATTCGTTTTATGCTTTTCATTTTAAGCAAGATTGCGTTACGTTAAACAGAATTGGATAAGATAAACAAAATAGTCAAGAAAAAAGTATCGAACTCTATCTGTAATAGAATAGTATCATTCTTGACATACAGTCAAACTTGTGTTAAGAGGCCAGCCTATGAGACAGAGTAAGTTGGCTTTTTAAGACAGGTTGGCTGCTTAACATAAATTGATTTACACTATAAATCTAACAATGAGACTTTCTGTAGTGGCTGTTTAAGGCAGGTTGGCTGCTTAAAAGGGTGGCTGCTTAAAACAAGTTAGGGTGTACATGTAACTACAAATAAAGAACGTTTAGTAGTTGGATCAAGAATGAACCACTTCATTTCCTATCATCTTTCAAAAACATTTGTTTTCGTTTGTTTTGTTTGCTTACGGTATATCACAACAAAGCATAAGGGGTAGGCCATAAAATGAAATATAAAGAAACTACAAGGTTATATTGTATCCATCAGACAGACAAGATAGACGCGGTAACATCACGTGTCTGTCCATCCCGTCTGCGTTTTTAGCTTAGGTTTGTAACAGACCTGTGCAGAGTGGGAAACGGTCACGTGATCATGGATAAGATAACATCGTGCCAGGATAGTTGGGAATGATACAACAAATATGTCGGATCGAAAAATAGGACATTTTGACCTGTTTGATGTAGATGTCACGTTGTGTATTCTGTGTTTTTTTCTGTTTGTTATTGCCGATATCGTTTAAAAAAGGAAAAAAAGACGAACTCGTTTACTCACCAAATCTAATATGCCCCCTTCCCCACCCCCCCACCCCCCACCCCCCACCCCCACCAAAAAAAAATATATAATCTGAAATCGATTTATTGAATGTAACTTAAAAACTTAAAAGGGGACACCTCAATGACTTAAGGAGCCAGCATATGATTTAATTCAAGAAAAACTGTAAAGATGTGTTATTCGTTGTTATTCGTTTCGCAATAGGCGATAATCATACAACAACTTTAAATGAGGAAATTAATTTCGTAAAACAGGGGCTATGCCTTTTCAAGCAGGAAATTGTACATTTCAAGTGATTGCAAGAACATGATTTCATTTCTTTTGTTGTGATTCTGATCCCTTTTTCTTTTTGTCAATACTCTCTTATTAAACCACATGTTAGACTTTTGAGAAGTTATTTCTAAAATGAGATGATTTATTTCCCTTGTTTGCGACTTGTTGCGACTATGTACTTGTTTAATAAACTATGTTCTGTTTTGTTCTATGTTTAAAGTTAGAGATGATAGTAAACTTCAGTCTAGTTAACTGTATAAGACGTTGTTTGTATTGGACGATAAAGTTTTCGCTCGAATCAGTTTTTATTTCATTAGTTATGGAAAATGATTGCATGCATACACTTGCACCATCCCCTTTATAGAAAGTTGCCAAAGCACATAAGTTCAAATAGTAAGCAGTTTTTTTTTTTCATATAACTTATTCATTTCTCCAAGAAATCCTATATTGTGTACACTCAATAGAATCATATTATCGAGTCCAATGCGCAGATGTTCAAATGATAGGAGTTTTGTTATTCGTTTGCCTCATTAGTCAGGATGTGAAATCACGTGACCAACGTTTACGGTCTTATATACGAACAAAATTGCTGCGCCCAGTGTTATTCTGCTTTTTTAACATTGGCAAAAGTAGGTGAAAAAGACAAAACTACCAGGGTGCACTCATCTTGTTCGGACATAAGAACGAAAACATTTTTCAAGTGATTTCACCGCTTGTTATTATCTTCTTCACGATATCTTGCATTGTGGGTATTCGATAGAATCGTCTTGTCGAGTCGATTATATCGAATACCTTCATATCAGATTTATCGTTAAGTATTTTGTTTTTAAAACAAAAAAGACATGCACGAGTGTCCATTATTTACGAAAGCAGCATTTTCTACATCCGGTCAAAAACCAAAAGTGGCGTACCGTTTCAAAATGCCGGTCACGTGACGGGTTGATGTAATTAGTTTCTCGTTTCACGCTGGAAACCCCAGAGGTGTCATTGTCTCCTAGGAAGCACACATAACGGTGTTAATATTTGTACCACGGGGCAATGCAGACGACACATCGTTAAACTGTTTCCACCTTATAGGGATTTGGAACTGGTCCAAATTGGAAGAAAAGTGAAAGCAGACAATAAGGAATAATTCAATTTTCTTAATATTTTTATTAGATTTACAAAATAATATTGATTAAAACCATGTTTTCACCAAGATTATTTGAATATGATGAGCTATTTATCGTTTGATCGCAGCAGTTTTCCAACCTTTCCGAATCAGAAGCGTTTAAGCAAGGTGTTATGGAAAAGGGTGGTTCAACCCTTATAGGGATGGAACCGACTTCATGGTATTGCAAACAGGTTAGATTCGGGCCAGCCGCAAAATGAAATATGGCGCTTGTTTGTGATCAAACCTGTTTGTTACTGTGGGTATCTTTCCTTAAAAAAATTGAGCAGATATAAAATGTTTTGTAAAGCAGACGACACAAGAATTTGTTTTTAGAAAACTACCCAGCATTCTAATGGTTAAAAGTCTTGGGAATTCATTAGCAAGTGGAAATGTACGTCTACGTATTCTGCGACGTCGCGCTATTGAATTGTGGGAAAATTCGATTCGCCTTGGGACGTCACTTCTGGTCACATATTGGTCATTTAGCAAGCGGTGTTTATAATTACGCGCGGTTTTGAGTGTCCCCCGCTATTAAGAAGTCATTAATTATTGAACGAAATAGGTAATATAACTCCAAATGCAATCTAAATCGCAATCTCTTGGTAGTTTCGTTTGCTCCTATAACCAAACACTTCTTTTCGTGTAGTTGTACGTTGTAAAAGGCTTTCTTTCGTAAACATGGTCGTTAAAAGGCGACATTGCTGAGAAGCTCCTCTTTTTTACGAGCCCAATCTTCAATATTCATCTGATTATTCGTCCGATCAAGATTTTCACAAACCCATCCTTGGTTTAAGAATTAACAGAGTCGTCTGCTTATTTGTTCGATTAATGAATTCCTAAACACATCCCTAGGTCAGGAGTAATCAGCGTCGTTCAAGTTCAACTAAATAAAGCAACACATCGCTCTGGGGAAACAATTTGAATACTGTACAGTTGATGAAGATTCCAACTGGAAATAGTGTTAGAGTGATTCCCATAAAACATTGTTATTATGTCTTTGATTTAAATACGGACAAACTGTTTCTCAGGTTAACATGATAAGTTTTTTAATGCGACGTTCTTCAAAACGATGTTGTTAAAAGAAACATATTAAAAAACGCGACAGATCTTTTAATAAGTAACGTAAACTTTACAAAGATTCTTCTCATGCATTCATTTCAACATGCTCATATTGACATAGATATTTTGTATAGTATATAAGGCTTTAATAGAAGCTGATAAGCCCATAGGGCGGGGCCATTTAAGACCCAAAGGTCATCATCTTATCAAAATTTGCAGAGTACCAATAGATGATGATACTTATAAAAAATCAGAGCTCTAGATCAAATGGATCTTAAGAAAACGAAGATGTGTAAACC
Source organism: Cerastoderma edule (assembly GCA_947846245.1). Lineage (NCBI taxonomy): Eukaryota > Metazoa > Mollusca > Bivalvia > Cardiida > Cardiidae > Cerastoderma > Cerastoderma edule. The sequence continues at coordinate 33,369,637 of OX401410.1, forward strand.
TTTATATACACAATTACGGCAATGTAAAATTGATAAAAACTGATAAGCCCCTAGGGCGGGACCATTTTTGGCCCAGTCTGCTTATGCCCCATAGCCCAAGGTTCAAGAAAAACATAACTTTCAAAATTCCCATTGCGGGGGGGGGGGGAGTGTACTTGGCTCATGACCTATAATATGTATGTTCGAATATATACATTTGAACAAACTGACCATCATTAAGATACGTTCTGCGTAAAAATATGTATCCTATGAAAATATCATGCTTAATTCGACGGTACTTCCTTACCATGGTAGCCATACAAACTTTATCTACATTTTCTTTCCAATCTTAGCATAGCACAATTCGTCTGATTTTAGGAACTATGTATAACATTATAATACCTTTTGCCATTCTATTTTAGGCCGCTGGATGTGACGTCTGTAAAACGATCGCCGGCTCCAACAAGCTGAATCCGCCTGTCTTGACGAAACACCGGATCACGAATGTGAATCTCCATGGTAACTGGGTGAGCGAGAGGTGCGAGACCCGTCCTAACGGACAGTACTTGACCCGTCACCTGACCTTTCTAGCGGACGGTAACTCCTGGGAGGGCGTGTATGAGTTCTACAGGGACCCCCTGTGTCGTGAACGTCACTTCCGGTTAGAGGTCAAGGGCACGTACCTTCGAGAAGGTCAATCCAAGGTCATATCGTCGTCAGCGAATTACATCTTCCGGACGCTTCGACTGAAGATCACTCCGCTCGACATTCAGATGACGAGCTACCTGAATAGTTACGACGGGAAAAAGTGCGGGAAATCCCGACTCTGGAGACTGGGGCACACCCAGGACGTTACGGGCACGAAGGGGTGTTTCACCCTGGGGATTTCCCTGCCCAACATGGAGTTCGAGCTCATCAAAACCGAATACGACAATCGCCATAGTTACCTTTATATAGGTCAAAGGCCGAGTGACTACGTAACCATGGGGATTGAGGCCAACCGGCCGACCTCTTTTCAGAGGCCGCTGGTGAAATGCGGCGCCACCAATACGGTGGTTCCCAGCTATACTGCGGCGTACTCTGCGAGTGACTCTGCGCCGCAAGTTGTTCTAAGTACGGGTACCAAAGGAGTGTGTAATGATATTATGTTGGTTGTTTTCAGTGTGTTTGTGTTAGTGCACAACGCCATGTTTATGTAAATTTTCTTTAAAAAAAATGGTTGATGAGCCGAATCAAATCAGACGGTCCCTTTTGATTTTACTAAACGAGAAGGGTTGTATTACCCAAAATTCAAAGAGCTCGCAGACAGCAGTATAATTCGTATTTAAGATAAAGGGTAATCCTCTTGCACGAAAAAAAAACCATTTAATGTAAAATTAGAGTTCTTTTTTCAAGAAAGAAGAAATCCCAATGCATTTAACAATTAAAAGTTTCAGAATTTACATGTGCAAGCAAAATATCTTTTATTCCCGACAATTATTTCATAAGCCGTCAGCAGAATATACGGGAGCTCAAATTCATATAAAGCAAAGCGTTCATTTAGTTTGATGCTTGCTAGACTGATCACAAGCAACACATCTTTATTGTTCATATTCGTAACCAGGCCAGGGAATCATGAGAGCTATGTTTACAATTTCTCTGCCGAGAGTTAGACGTAACGCCGTTATAAAGTCTTGGCTATGATATACCACCAGAACCGGACAAATGATGGTCAACTCATGCGGGAAACTCACTGTGGCTTTCATTGGTAAAAGTTGTTGAAAAAACAAAAATACCTGTAGCGCGGCCATCGCGTTCAGACAAAAGACTGCAAACTTTGGTCACGTGATTCCCGGCCTGTTTTTACTCAAGAGAAATCCTATGTGGGCATTCGTTGGTGCGGAAACAGGTTTTTTCCGGACCTGACTGCTACCCATTTTCTGTACGTCATGTTGATGCTTTAAACTTCTTTTCTCATGATACCTCACGTTAATGCATTTTCCAATCAAGTTTAAAAAATAAATTTTATTGTGGTAACATTTTAAATTGCTCTTTATGTCAACAATAACAGCATCCCAATTTCGTTAAGAAGTTAGATATCTTCAAATGTTTGTGATTAATTGTGGCCAGTCAAAAGTTTCCAAATGGTTGAATGGCTTGAACATATTGCTCAACGGGACATGTTTCACCATACGATTCTTGAAGATTTGAGAATGTGCAGGTATCATTTTACGTCTATTGAAGTGTTATAATTTTGGCAATGGTTGACTTTTCGTGGAGAGGTTTCAGTAGAGAGGAAATGTTTCACATTCTTCGGACGCGTTTCTGTTGTTGATGTTGAACTTTTTCTTCACCTAATCAGAGAAAAAAGTTGGCGGGAATGGATACATGATTTCGCTTGTTTCCATTTTCCCCACATAGTAGCATACTTAGTACAACGTTATTTCCCATGTAAGTCATCTTCTCACATTTCTTATTAGTTAATTATTGAATTATGTCATTCCTTCATTTATTTGCGAAGACTTTCTTTATAAAATAAAATGCATCAAATCGGCAATCATGACGAATACTGCTACGATTATGTTGACTTATCTACGATCTATTGATTGAACCCTTACAGTGTTTCAATCATCTGTAATGAAATGCAGTTGTAATTCACTAGCACATGCTCATTTTAGTCGCTCAGTGCTTTTTTAAGTTCATTTCCAAGAGGGAAAGCTCATTTTTCGTATCTTATGAGATCCGCCTATCATTGCTTTCAATACCGAGTAGTCGCAAAATCCAAATTAGAATGATCATGAAAATGATAGTATTGGACCAAGAGAGCTGATAAAGGCCGAATTTATGGCTCGAACCCGCTTCCAAATTATTACTCCCTTACTCAATAAAACCTCACATTGAAGCATCCTCTGTCTATGGCCTTAGAAGCCATTGTGGAAAAGGATCACATTTCTCTTAATGAGTAATTCATCAAGCGTTACAATAGTTTCTACCCAATACTCTTATTCATTTTTTATGCCAATTTTGACAAGAAACAAATACATATATAATTGGCTGGATGAGTTTACGTTGAATAGACGTACATGTATTTATCATAAAACTATTATTACCAAACCAAAGCTGCCGACTCATCTTAAAACTAATCATAGTTCAAGATAAATCAATTAATCTGCCCATTTTCTTACACTGTTTTTGATATTTTTCTTATTGTTTTATTCTTTTCATATCTTTTTCAATCATTTTGATTCACAAAATGGCGTTCAACCATGCATCACATCAAACTATGACTCATGGTTTTAGTTTAAGCCTATCCATGTATCTAACTTGAAACTTAAAACACTGAGGGGACAGAGAAACTGCTCACCAATACGAATATGTTCCCTCTAACCAACATATTTCATATTCAGAAGCAAAGGAAAAAAAAGACATTCTTATCAATTGGAACCACATTTTCAGTTGCCGTCTGCAATTCTTTTCTTTCAACATTGAAACTGAATGGTCGAACAAGTATTCTCTTTGTACGAGACACATTTACATGGTAAAATCTCAACCGTATCTTCTCGGCAATCCCCGTAACAAGTCGGTAGATATACTTTTAAGAAATGGCCGAGGTGTTCCGAATGGGTAAAATCTCGGCATTGTTCGTACCATCATGATTTCGTGTTCAATACGACATACCTAAACTAGTGCTTAATCACGTCTCAGAGTTCTGGGTACCGTTTTACTGAACGAATTAAGGAAACTATTTACGGAAGTCGTAACTGATAAACATGAATAGTATCATAAAGGAAAGTATGATATTGCATTGTGACATGTGATTGGAAGCGTCTCGGAGAGACAATATCAATAATGAGTTAATATGCAATACTGCTTAGTCCAATGTTGAAAAAAAGAGAAAATGTTGTTTGAACTTAAATGTAAGTACAATATTGTAATGTGACACGTAATTGGAAGCGTCTCGGAGAGACGATTCCAATGACGTGTTACTTTGCAATACTGCTTTACCCAATACCGAAATAAGAAGGAATGTTGTTTTGAACTTACTTAAATATTTTGCTGCAATTTCAATAAAGCGGTACATTGTTCCATAAATGTAAAAAGAAAAGGAACGGAACTCTTGAAATATATTCAAACTGCACCTGGTTGCCAGTTCCTAGATCCTTCGATAATCTGAACTTGGATACCAGCATTCGAGGTTTTGCGTGCGTATGGTACTTTGAACACGCTGCAATATAAACAGAAAGACAGCGTTCTTGTACATGTATATACAAAAAGAAGAAACGAATGAAAAGTAACTCAAACCTTTCGACTTTGTTGTTCTTTAAAAATGCGTTGCAAAAACAGGCGTGTCATTTACTTCTATCTTCGTTACGAAATTTGACCAGTTTGTTGCAGACGACTTTGGAAGACATTTTGCTCTTAACGAGAAAGTTCTCCTTTTCCAACACTGTTTTCTGTCCTATTAGAAGATTATTTTTCAATTCCATCACAATTTGAAATGTCGTCTGCAAACTCTTTCAATTTGAGACAGTCGAAAATTTGGCGTTTGGTAAAGGATTAAATATACTTTTCTTGCGTCCCAGCTCCTTTATTAATCACCATCAGAAGCTCGGTCTTATAACAGAAGTTTAACGGAAATCACTTGCTGGGAAACATCACTGTTTTTGGCTGTTTACAGCAGATGATATTTAAACCCATTGAGGAAATTTGAAAATGATCCAAATTCAAAGCAACATCAGACGACATAACAAGCACGATAAATGCTGCGAGAGTACAGATAAGATGCAGCGATTAGCCTACCCGATTTTCAGAAAAGTGCTGGGTTGCTTAGTTAACCTTTTACCAAACGCCAAATTCTCGACTGTCTTATATTGAAAACATTTGCAGAGGAAATTTCAAAATGTGATGTCACTGAAAAACAATCTTCTGTTAGGGCTGAAAACAGTGTGGGAAAATAAGAAATTGCTCATTAAGAGAAATTTCTCCTTATCTCACCATGTGTTCCAGACTCGTCTGCAACTAACGGATAAAATAACATAATTGTTTGGTAATGAGTTAAGCGTGTCCCCCATATATGGGAATTTGTAACAGATCGAAATTTAAAAAAAAAGCGGGCGACAAAAATGGCAAAAGGACAAATTGTTTAATGTTGGCTATTTATCATTTGTTGCAGTGGTATGTAAAGAGATTTGCATAAAAGGCGTTAAAATTGGGTATGATTGAGTGTGGGATTATATAAAGAATCCAAATGACGAAAAATGCCAATGGTTCAGCTCTTCCTAATGCGCCTTGCTTCGTTTCTTCCTTAAACCTTTTCCAAACACCAAATTTTCGACTGACCCAAATTGAAAGAGTTTGCAGAGGACATTTCAAAATGTGATGAAATTACAAAACAATCTTCTGAAAGGGCTGAAAACATGTTGGGAAAAGGAGAAATTGCTCTTAACGAGCAAATTCTCCTTTTCCCACAATGTTTTCTAGAGTAGTCTGCAACAAACTGGTCAAAGTTCGTTATTGTTTGGTCATTCGTTATTCGCTTCCTCGATAATACTAAACTTTAACGCATATCTGTAAACGCCTTTAGAGATCACCGCAAACAGACTGCACACATTTATAAATATGGACGCTTCCTGGATTAAATATACTTTCATTGACTTCTTTTAATTGTATTTAATACTACAATAATCAAACCGTACTGTTTGAACGACATTCTATTTTATTTCTAAACCTTCTCAAATGTGACCAAGCATCATAAAACCCCATGCTTGCTTGCCAAAAGCCAGAATTCCAATTTACTTGACCTTAATCTAGAACGATCATGTCATACATAGCGCGCGAATAGCCTTTGATGAAAACCAGAACTATTCATGGAACCTGTTCGCAATTGTCAAAAGATAGTGCTTGAGCGGAAGGGATAAAAACATAGTCCAGTAATTAGCTAACTTCGGTTTTTTTTCTATACAGGATTAACACTGTTTTCGTCAGTATTTCTCTTGTTTAAGGTACAGTTCTGTACATTAAGTTTTTATTAGAACAGGGTTATTGCTTATAGGATTCAAAGAATTCCAAATTGCCAAACAAAATTATCAACTGCATCTAAACGCGCCTATGGGTTTATATCAATTCGTTATTGAATGCTTCTGGATAGTATTTTGATTCTTTTGTTAAGATAATTCCAACGCATTTCGTTTTTGACTAAGGCAAATATTTTCCTTGTGTCGTTTCAGACTTTGATGTATTCTGTTCTATAAGAACGGGGTAAGAACTGAGGACTCAAACTATTTCAAATACTCGGTGTCATCAAACCTTTATATATAATGTATCTATTGATTTGTATTTACTTGTGAATTGCAATTTAATCAGTATGAGTGATAATACGATTTTGGCGTGACTTAGAAGTAATGGATATCCGGCTGAAAATGGATGGAAGAAGATTTCTTAATTAACCTTTTACCAAACGCCAAATTTTCGACTGCCCCGAATTGAAAGAGTTTGCAGGTGACATTTCAAAAGATGATGAAATTTGATAACATAATCGTCTGCTAGGGCAAAAAAGAACATTGTGGGAAAAGGAGTAATTATTCGTTAAATGCAATTTCTCCTTTTCTCACAATGTTTCCAAAGTCATCTGCAACAAATTGGGAAATGTCGATGTTGTTTGGTAATTGGTTAACTGCCATGTCCATAAGGGTCATTCTAGAGAGGTAATTAGCATTCAGAAAGTCAGCCGAGACATAACCTCCCGTTTGAAACAGCTTTAAACACTATATAAACAAAGATCCACTTTTTGAACCGATGGAAAAAGTTACCAATTCAGAATGATTAAAAACAAGGAACATATAACAATTGATATATTCGCACAGCTAACGTCTTTATTGTTTTTCGAGACACTTATAATGTGGGTACGCATTATCATTTATAACCGTTTTGACTAGGCGATAATCTTTTGTATTGTCTTCCGGAGGCGAAAGCCGCTAGAATCGTCTCGACAATACAACTCTTGGACAACCATATATAAATATATTTCAATTATACCATAGTAGCTCCTGTATGAACTAATACAGTAAGATATGTCAAATATATAGAAATATTGCTTGCATAAGGCCGTAATTCCATCCATCACTCTTACCAACAACACTTATTTGAACGACTTGGCTATTGAGGTATCGAAGGGTCTTGTGTGACCCAGTGGTTATGTTGCCTGACTTAGAACTCTTAAGTCCCGGGCTCGAGCACCACCGACACCTTTGGTTTAGTGGGAGTGACCTTTGGCAAGTTACAATGTACTTAAGAGCACTAGTCTACAACTAGTGGTTACAGGAAAGCCGTTACCATATCAAAAATGGTTGATATAGAGTTAACCACCATACAAATAAATTAAGGTTTCGAATCGGGCATTAAGAGCAACCTAATGCTTTGGATAATCGCCATGTAGATTCCATAGAATATACACAAAAGCGCCTTTATAAATGGACCACTCGAAATACACGGGGTCCAATTAGGCCGATGATTGCCGAATAAATAAACAACCAAATGGCCGCAGGCATGGATCCGAATCGGAGATTAAACAGCAGGCCGATCGCTAACCAGGTCACGTGACTATAAGCTACTTAGAGAATGGTCAAAGGTGGGCAAATTCCAAGTTTTCCCATATATTGGGTAAGAGCATTTCATCTTAGTATTCATGTTTGAAAAGGAATACATAATACTATTGCCACATCTTCTTTAGAAAACTAAACTCTTGACCACATGCATACGACTTCATAGGCGTAGGAGCCGGGGGGCCAGGGGGGGGGCCCGGCCCCCCAATATCCAGACTGGGGGGGCCAGAGTATACTTTGGCCCCCCCAATATTCACAATGGAAGATGAAGATTTTTGGAAAGAAAAAATGAAAGAAATGGAATTTAACAGCAGAATTAATATAAAAGTGTATTTTGTGCTTTATTTAATACCAACTCGCCTTTTGTTACGAACAATAACCAAAACATTTTGACGTCATCATCGCAAATGGCAATCTGAATACATCAGATTTATCGTATGAAATCTCAGCTCACGGAAAGTAGTTTCAACTAACGAAAACAATGATGCAAATCGTACTCTAAGAAGTCAGACCCTATATTGTTTTTAAATATAAACTTATTTTTTACTATTTATTGTAGAAGAACTCGTGGCTGTGACAGCATGGTGGCTGTTACTTTTAGTTATTATCAATACAATATGCTTTCCGCGTGAGATCGAGTCTTGGCCAATCCTATTTTCTTTTTCTTTTGGTTATTTTGTCTTAACTAAGATACACATTTTTATACACTTTCTTTAATTCATTTAATGATATTGAATTTGTAGACGCATTATTAGTCATGAGAAAGATTAGGAATATTTATTCTTAGACCGGTCTCATCTGAAGTTGACCCCCCCAATGTTGAAAACGCTCCTACGCCTATGGACTTTAATGTTATTTTGTAAACATGTGGAAACCTTTCAGTTCTGATATTGTGAATAGATTGAAAAGGCATTGTGGCAAAAGGAGAAATTGCTTGTTACAAGAGAATTCTCTAGTATTAGCCACAATGCTTTTTGAAAGTCTTCTACTGCAAGATGCACAAATGTGGAGTTACGTGGTAGTGTGTTAAGAGACTCTTGTGAGAAGAATAGACCGGGCATGGTAAGAATTCGTCATTTTGCCACATCTGTTTTATACACATATCATGGGGCAATGGTTTGGATGGCATACTTTTCATTGTCTGTGGTCGAATTTGTACTAAACCGTTTTAATCCAATCAATACACATGTATGGATGGGTTATTTTTCAATTTCAATTCTTGTCCACATACAAATCAAGGTTGGAGGGGCTGAAACACATAGCAGTTGGGAAAGAGATAAATGTATAAAGCACCAACTATATTTGATTGTATCTTCAATATTTTATAAAAAAGACAAATAGCATAGTAAGATGGCATCATAATCATATTGACTCTTCCAGCATAAGGTAAGATACTATGTCAAGAAAATAGTGATATAATGTTTGTTCAGGCCCCAATACACAATTCATACTTCGTTTACAAAGTTTCATCCTCTTGTTCTAGGCATCCCTTTCCCTCATTCCTGTACAATAAAGGACAATGCATGCCTCAAACTGCATGTTATCAAAGATAACACCGATTTCATTTTCACTTTGATTAAAGTCCTTTGCATCATATTCATACACCATTTCATATGTTTGTTAAATGTAAAATGTGTGTTATGAACTTATGAAAGAAACACTGATGCCTAAAGAAAGTAGTCTATAAGGCATCATTTCCACACACTTTTTAAGATTTTAGGTGTTCAAAGCTTCCTATTGTTCCAATGAAACACCAATATCTTCTTCACCTTGTTGAGGTCCTCATGCATCCCATCTATGCACTTAAAAGATTTTAAGTGTTTAATTAGTTTGTTGCAGACAACTCTGGAAAACATTGTGGGAAAAGGAGAAATTGCTTGTTAAGAGCAATTTCTCCTTTTCCCACAATGTTTTCTGCTCCATCAGGAGATTATTTTTTTCAACTTGATCACTTGGGTTTAGGCTTCCAATGTTCTCAATGAAACACAGACATCTTCTTCACCTTGTTGAGGTCCCCATGCATCATTTTCATACACCGTTTAAGCTGTGGCATATCAGAGAAGAGGGCCTGCGAGGATGGAGGTTCTTTGCTTTCCTGGGCAGCTTCCACAGCCTCCAACACTGAAGATAAACACATGTATATTGATCGTAACTGTTAACTGTTTCACCAAAACATGACCTTAAACCAAACTGATTCCATTAAAAATGACCTTTAGATTTAGCTGTTTACCTAAAACATAATGCTAAACTTCAATGGTGTCTAAGACACAACCTTAATCTTCAAGCATTTCTCTAAAATAAAACCATAGATGCTTTTGTACCAAGCAGCACTTAAAAACACTAATACAAAAAGGGAAATTGATTGATCATGAACTTTGAACTACCGTACATGTATTACACATTTGGTAGGTATACAAATGACTTAAATATATAGCATAAATTACAGCAAAATTGTTCAGCATTGGAATGAGTATATAATTATACATGGTTACAATTCACAAATCATGCATTCAGCTACACTTTCAATACTAAAATGATAAAAAGTTTTAAAAACATGGATAAATCTTTAATCATAAAACAATACAAAAAAATCTTCATATAAACAAGTATTAAAGCTATATTAAAAGATTTCTGAATTTCTCAATTTTCTTAACAAATTTACCAATGAATGCTCCCTTTGTGAGTAATAGCATAATTTTAAAGCAGAGAACAATGAACAATATAATTAAAAAGGCACTGGGAAATAAAGTCTTTGGTATATTTAAGCTATTGTTGGAAAAATAGCTTTGGGCCATAATGACAATAATCATTGCTCTTTTTCCAACAATAGTGATCTGCTAGCGTTTTTTTCCCAAAAAAGTCTTTAGAAATCTGAAGAAAATAAAACACCCTGACAAATGTCAGTTTTATTTGGTAATGAGAAAACATATTACTAAGAGAAATGTGCAATTAACTGCCACAGGTGTTTATAAAAAGAAGTATAAAGCAATAAGTTAATTAAAATAGGAAATAAACGAGAATTTGTATGCCTCAATTTCTTTCATCAAACAAGTCACTATGTCTATCTTTAAAAACATTATTTTCATGACATCAAAAATTAAGCCCAAACCCCCATTAATGATTTTATGATTGTCCCAATTTCACAGCTATAGCAGATGACAAAAAATAGCAAGAAAAAGATACTTTTGCGCGAAAGTGAAAAGAAGGCAGTTTGACAAAAGCATAAATTATTTGTCATTATAAATAATTTCCTCTTATGTGGAAAAATTAATTTTTATCAATCTTTATTGAAACTGAAATGCTCAATATATTTAAATCAAAATTAAGTCAAGTTCAGTTGATTTTCAAGAAGGTAATTTCTTACTTTTCCATTATAATTAAAAAGGTTGTCGGCTTCAATCCTATTTAATCTTGCAATGAGTTAAACATAAAATGTGTACCATTAAATACATTTTTGCATGCATTGATAAATTACGTATCAAATCACATTAAATCATAACATCACTTCAAGAAGTGTTTTAGATTTTATCAAGGGCTATAAAAATACTTTAGTTAATAGTAATGTGCCAACACCAACCGTTAAATGTAATTTTACCACAAGTTATTAGCAGAATATGTAATAGTAATGAAATATAACTCCATTAACCTTATCCTTTCCAAAAGATCCACATTGCAGCAACACAAACTCTAAACCATCGTGATAAAGACATTTTTTTCATATTAGGCAAAGTATTCCTTTGTCACAATCTAGTAATGGGTCTTTTAGCAAATAAAAACCAATTAACCATATATATTAGTTGGACTGGTTTGAAGTGAAAACAATAGCAGTTAATGATTCTAAAATAGTATGCCTTCCCTGTTGCAAAATTTTAGGAATTTAACATAAAATCAATATTAAATTGATAAGAAATGTCTGTGATAATTGGCATACACAATAGTAAAACTTAACATTTTGACAAAAGGAGAATTTCCTTGATAACATTCTCCTTCTTGACAATATATTTCAAATGTCTAATTCTGCAAATTCAAGAAACTAAAATAAAATTTCTTAAACTGAAGGTTCAACTCAGTTTTCATCAAATTTTGAGTTGTATATAGCAATTTGCAAGTAAAAGGATAGCAAACTGTCACAATAGTAAGGATGTATATAGCAATTTGCAAGTAGAAGGATAGCAAACTGTCAAAATAGTAAGGATGTATATAGCAATTTGCAAGTAGAAGGATAGCAAACTGTCAAAATAGTAGGGATGTATATAGGAATTTGCAAGTAGAAGGATAGCAAACTGTCAAAATAGTAAGGATGTATATAGCAATTTGCAAGTAGAAGGATAGCAAACTGTCAAAATAGTACGGATGTATATAGCAATTTGCAAGTAAAAGGATAGCAAACTGTCAAAATAGTAAGGATGTATATAGCAATTTGCAAGTAGAAGGATAGCAAACTGTCAAAATAGTAAGGATGTATATAGCAATTTGCAAGTAGAAGGATAGCAAACTGTCAAAATAGTAGGGATGTATATAGCAATTTGCAAGTAGAAGGATAGCAAACTGTCAAAATAGTAAGGATGAGAAGCAATGCAAGAGATATGTGGTAGGATGAAAGGAGCTTTATTGCAGTAAAAGGGATGTATATAGCAATTTGCAAGTAGAAGGATAGCAAACTGTCAAAATAGTAAGGATGTATATAGCAATTTGCAAGTAGAAGGATAGCAAACTGTCAAAATAGTAGGGATGTATATAGCAATTTGCAAGTAGAAGGATAGCAAACTGTCAAAATAGTAGGGATGTATAAAGCTATTTGCAAGTAGAAGGATAGCAAATAGCTGCTTAATTCTTTTTAGGAAAAATATTCGGAATAGCAAACAGGTCAGATCACAGGCAAGCCCCAATTTACTTGGCGGTTGGCCTGGATCTGGATTTTGTAGGTACACATCAGAACTGCCTCTATTCATATAGCACCTACATGCCACTTGTTCCTCTATCTGGTCCATCCTATGGTTGATCTCCTCCTGTACACGGAAGATGTGACTCAATAAATTCTTCTCACACATCTCCAGGGGGTCCTCCACCGCACTCTCTGTACTGTCACTGTGATTCGCTTCCTCAAACTCCATCTCACAGTGAACCAATGGATCACCCCCCTGTAAGAAAGATGTATTTTTATATTGTTTAGTTTGATTATTTACTCAAAAACCTATATAAATGGTACTCATTAGAAACATTTTGCAGTAATTTGATTATCTAATTGAAAGCCTATAGTGATGGTACTCAATTATCTTGTTGTAATGTGATTATTTACTGTAACACCTCTATCAAAGGTACCAGGTACTCATTATAGTCGTCACATTTTATTTGGATGATTTACTTGAAAGAAAAAGACAGAATTTAATAGAATAAATAGCCCTGGAATCGGATAATTGTGTTAAACCTTGGTTGGCTGCAAAATTCTCTTTAAGGTTACTTCAATTTGCCCCTAATAAAAATGTATTTGATAAAAACTCATATTATTTAACATAAAATTCCTTACACAAGACCAAATTGGATTCAAATTCAGTGAGAGATATAGTAATAAAATGTAAGAGACAACATCCACATGATAAAGAGATGTATACATGTATACAGAATCTATCACTTTATTAATTGTTTCGAAATCTATTTACCAGTAATCTCATTGTAATAGGGAGACTTGTAATTGCATTATTCATGACAATAGGACAGATTGGAATAATTGCTTGTCACAAGTAATTTCTCCTTCTAACAAGTGGTGTCTGAATCTTGAGGTGTGAGAGTTAAAACTAGATTATATTGAGAAATAGCTGCCCTTTCACTTTCCTCAGAGTGCCTATCGCAATACATTTGTAATTGGGATTTTCATCTTTTAAGATTAAATATGTACCAAGTTACTAGCAAATGAGATTCATAAGGTAACATTACTGGTTATAAATATACTTTTCAGCCTCATCCGTAACCGCTTTATACTTCCAAAAGATTTAGAATTTTTGTCTTGTAGAAAATATCTGTTTGAATGTTATGTTTTAGTAAACAATTATCGATTATTTTCTTCCCCCAAAACCATGAAAATGGGTAAGAGTGTCTGGGAACCAGACTACATAATCAATGGGTCTACACTCTTACTTTTTGATGCAAGCAATGTGAAAGTAGATAGAAGAAATCCCATGACTATTAATAAGCCAAGTTATCAATCAAACACTAAAAGTTGGTTATTCTTGTCACACAATTTTCAAGGAAGGTGACTGTACATGTTTTCATCTTCTTTAGAGTAATGAAAATGGTTATTAATCAAGAGAGGAAGATTATTGACAAAGAGCATATTGCACATGTCACAAGCAATTTCTCCTTTTGCCACAATGCTTTTTCATTCTGAAACTTAAATGTTTTGCACATTTGTACAAACCTTTCCTAAAGTCGTCTGCTTCGTGTAAAAAAGTTGTCATCTGCAGTTGGAACAGACTTAAGTTACTTTTCTAACATGTGCTACTCACAATCTGTGAGATAGTCCCTTTACAGTTCTGTGTGTATTGTCAATCAAAGGAGACTTGCTGATAGACTGATAGTAAATCATTTACCTGATCTGTTTTCCCATGTTCAGAGGAAAGATTCAAGTCATGTGATGATTCAATGCCCTCCTTTACCCCTCCACCCTCTGTCTCTGCAGTTTCACCACTATCACTAACAATATTTCCTGACTTATTGGATGAAAGAGATTGCAAACTTTTATCACTTGACTTAGTAATTGTATCATCAGCACTAGTCTCCATTTTTACAGTACTTTCAGTATTTCCTTCTGCCTGTTTTCCTTGGTCATCAGACTCTATGACTGACTCTGTCTGATCAATTTTTATAATAGCACTAGATGTATCTTTACCTCCATCCTTTACTTCTACCCCATCAACAACTTCCTGCTTTATCTCAATTTCACACTCACTCTTTCTCTCATTAGATTCTTTATCCACAGTAATTCTATCTCCTGTGATAACATCAGGTGTAACAAGACCCTTCAATTCTGATACATCAATAACCTCTTGCTTTACATCCAGTGAGATATCTTTCTGATGTTCTATATCTAGTGACATCTCCTGTTCTTGTCCCACTATACTCTCATCCTTCACTTGTTGAGTGTTGTCCTGAATCTCCTCTTGTTGATCTGTATGATCCTCAAATGGTTCCATAACATCCCAGTCTAATCTCCACATCTTTAACTTCTGCTCATCTTTTGTTCTGAGGAATAAAACCAAGTTTAACATTTCATTTCCCAGATTTTGTTTGTTATCATGGTTTAAAATCACATGAACAGTATTTCAGTATTTACAACAATGCAAGGTTGCAGTCAATGAAGGAGTAACCCAATTAGAACTGGTCAATGTGAGTAGAATAATTTGTTATTCTTCAAGTCAGCCAGAAGACTACCCTCAATGAAAAATAAGTAACCGTGATTCGAACCAATGTGGTGACAGGCAATGTAATTTCAAGTTTTGTACTCTAACCATTTCCCCTAGGGAGCCTGTCTCTTTTCCACAAAACTCTTTAATTCTTAACTTTTCTTAAGGCCTCACCTTCAAATAAATTGGAGCTAACAGACCAGAGTGACAATATTGGAAAGGTTTTATCAGTACCTGAGTATTTTCAGCTGTAGTTTCAGGCTATGTAGGACGGTGTTAAGAGAATGGAGGTCTGTGACTAGACTGTTGGTGGCCTTGATGATGTTTCTTCTCTCCTCAGACACAGGCGGGGCTTGTAGGTAAGTAAATGAGGGAATTTCCCCACTTTTTAGCCAATCCTGCTCATGAATGTGCTTGGTGCTCTCTCGCACACCTGTGTTATACAAATGACAAAAACATATGGTATAAATTAACATGTAGACCCTTGTGATGAAAGCTTCAATCAGGCCTTTTGACAATTTTGAGTTATCTCAACCTACACAATAGCTTTTCATTTTATCAACGTTCCCTAGAGGGTCACAGTTCTTCCATCTTTATACTGATACTGGTTCTCTGGCGCTTTCAGTCACCATACTATCCTTGTTACCTAGTGGGCAATGGAAATAAGCAGTAACTTCCATCTTTTTTATTTTGACCTAACCAGGTTATAGCATTCACTATCCCCCACACATTAAACATTTTAACCATTAATCAGACCAAAAACACTAAATTTCTCCATATCTATCACAATCGTTCCTATAGTTTGTACTTTATAAATGTCCTCTGTAGTCACTTTCAATTTAGACCAGTCAAAAATCTTCATTTGAGGAATAATTTATCTTACCTGGGGGATTTTCACACACAAAACAGACATAAGTTTTAGGCAAAGTCCGCTCTGTGATTCCAAAACAGCCAGCATGCTGCCAACACATACACACTTCACACTGTGGAGAAAAGAAAAACATTTTTATGAATGAAGAACATTTTTATGAGTAATGCTAGTTAAAAAAGAAAGAAAAGGTTTCTATGCTGTAAATGAATTAATTCAAATTTATTTCGATTGCAAAACCTGTTTTTAAAACTCCCATTAATCACTCCAAAAGCTGCTTCTTAAATACATAACCAGCACTTGCACAAAATGAGATAAAGTGAAAAATAGCAAGATGGTCTCATTTACTCATGCTGGGTAGACTCGGTGACCAAAATCAAACTCGCAACCCTTGTGTTCTGAGGCTGATGCTCTATCCAAGAAACACTGTCCACAAAGATTCATTGGTCACCGATAGAATTTAGACCATTTATAACAATCTCTTGAGTTAATTATAACAGCCATTGCACCTACCTGAAACATGGTTTTTTTCCTGATATGTGGAATGTTTACAGTAAGGTGGAGCAAATCAATCTTACAGTTTTCATGTTTAAAAGAATACAAGCTAAGATGGATTGAGGAATTTCATAATTTGATATTCATAAAAGCAAAGTTTATTGAAAACAATATTTCAAAAATCGTATGGTAATTCCATGTTCTAGGTATCAATCAAAATCTTCACCACAAGACAAGCCTGATGAGTACCAACAATATGATGTTTAAAGAAGAAATAAAAGAGTTATAAAAGGGAAAGACATCTCAAATCTTGAACTCTTCAATACACAATACAATTTAAAAATCATTTGGTAATCCTATTTGGAAGGTACTAATTAAAGTCAATCATGAGTACCAACAAAAAAGTGTCTAGATAAGAAGTAGATAATCAAGGGAAAGGCAGTTGTAATCTATAAATCCAATGACAATTTTTGAGACCTAATTCAACCTATTATCAAACAATAACGACTTTGACGAATTTGTTGCAGACACCTCTCAACGAGCAATTTCTCCTTTTCCCACAATGTTTTCTACCCTATCAGAAAATTATTTTCCATTTTCATCACATTTTGAAATGCCGTCTGCAAACTCTTTCAATTTGGGACAGTCAAAATTTTGGTGTTTGGTAAAGGGTTAAGTCAATGATGAGTTCCAACTAAAAAGTATCTACATAAGAGATAGACAATTTGAGCCAGGGAAAGACAACTCTAATCTATAAACCCAATGACAAACCTGAATCATAAGTCCATTCTCCTCATAGAAATCACAGATACAGTTCACCAGTTCGTCAGGTTTAAGACATTCCTCCCCCTCCAGGTCCGTCATGCTTGAGTCCTCGGTCCAGTTCGAATCCTGGCTCTGACTCCTGTGATGTTTGGTACCCAGCTCGTCCTTTATCAGCTGGTAGGTCTCCTCAATAGAACTCTGGTCCCCTCCCTTGATGGGTGTGGTCTGGGTGGAGATCTCACCTGTTTCTATGCGTAAACACATGGAATGATTGGGCCATAACATTAAAAGGACTATCTAACAGATTGAGATTTTTATCTTATTTAAAATGAAAAGTCTTCTACGGATAAAATGCCATCACAGATCTATAAAGTTACATATAACTAAAATATTGATATTCTTCTCACCGTCTTTTTCCCCTCTTTTTTAACTATGTGTTGAAGAAAAGGCTGCAGATAAAGTAAGCCATTTAGACAGTTTGTCTAATGGTCTGGATTCAAATAATCTATAGGTAAAGGGTACAATCCCTAGGTGGATCTGACTAAACAACTGACTGCGCATTCATGTTACTGTCATGCGAATTGAGCGAATGGGTAAGGCTTTACCTTCAATGCACTGAAAAGCCATTGACATTTGTTTCAGCATTTTTTTATGAGATAATAGTAATTAAGCAACTTAAGAACAAAAAATAAATAAAAATGGCCCTTTATAACATGAAAAAGATAGTTCGAATGTACATCTGGATGCATTCTAAATCAAGCACTGTCAGAGCGAATATCAATTATTTCAGGTAATCTCATTTCTGATTGGTTCACATTTTAAATTCTCATCGCACAACGGTCCCCTCTGACCCAGAGGCGGAATATGGTTTTATCGCATAGTGCCACCAAGCTGTTACAAAGTTAAAGCTTGGGTCATCAAAGTTTAATCTTACCAGGAACCATGGAATGAGAAGTAGATGGAGAGCTGATGGAATCTGTCTCCTCTTTCACCTCCGTCTTGATATCCTGGAGAAGTGTGCTTTCTGATGACAGATGTCTTCTCTGTTTAAACATTGACCTCTTCCCAGTGGGTGTAGAGTCCGAGTCTGTACAGCCTGAAGATAGGAGGTTTGTATTGGTTTAACCCTTAGAATGCTGGGTAATTTTCTTAAAAAATAGATTTTTGTGTCTTCTGGTTTCCAAAACCTTAAATATCTGTTCAGCTTTGATGAGGAAAGATACTCAGAGTAGCAAACAGGTAGATCACAGGCAAGCCTGGCCTGGATGCAACCTGTTTGCATAAGCCTGAAGTTGGTTTAAGCACTATAAAGATTAAAGGTTAAAGCTATCTATTACATAACTGACAGTTATCTAATGTCAATAGATCTTTTTAAATTAACACAAAAAGAATTAACAAATAACTCCCACCATTTCAAGTCCATCTTATTCATATACACTACACAACATTTCATTGAAAAATGTAGCTTAATACTGAAATAGCAAAAAATCTTCCAGAAACGTTTGGGTTACAAAATAGGATGTTCCATCCCTCGTAAGTGAATAATTCGTTCCCTTGGCTCATGTGTGTGTGTGTGTGTGTGTGTGGGTGTGTGTGTGTGTGTGTGTGTGTTCTGCATAACCTGAAGTGCACTTTATCAGAGCTCTTCAATGCTGTTTGATAGAATACCTTCTCGTTTCAACAGTATTTCAGGATTCAGTAAATGCAATTTCTGAAAACACAATGATGTATAAAGTCTTTATTCCTAACAAATATTGTTGTTTTAAAATGGAATTTGTCAAAAATATGCTAAATGTCTCAATCTATTTTAAATTCTGCACAGAACAGGTTAAATAACTTCCTGAATTTCTATCAAAAATAGTCAACATACGAGGGGTGTTCGAAAAGTATCCGGAAAACGTTCATAACTTATTTATTAATGCAAATATTCGAATGAAATTTTCATAAGTGATACTTTGATATTCTATGCACATACTCCAAAAGAAAAAATGGTACAAATTGCTCCGATGCACAATTCACAGTCACCGTTGCAACGACGGGTAACGTTGAGCGGGGCAACGTCATGTAACGTTGAGCTGGACAATTTTTTCATAAAGGAATATAGCATCTACAAAATCAGTCTGAAACAGTTAAATCTTACATCTTTTCAAAATATTCTCCTTTACATGATACACACTTCTCCAACTACATATCCACTTATTAAAGCATGACCTGAAATATTCCTGTGGAATTTTACGAATGGTTTCTCTGACTACCGCGGGTAGCCTAGGTCATCAAAATTATCAAACCTTCTACCACGCAACCCTGATTTCAAGGTTGGGAAAAGCCAGGAATCGCATAGAACTAGATCCGGTGAATATGCAGGATGCATCACCGTTTCAATGTCTAACTGTCTGAGTGTTGCTTTGGTGACCATAGCTTATTATCGAGTTCATAAAACAGTGGCCATGGTTACAATACTGTTAATGAATGACTTTGCAGCTTCTACTCTAAGACCTTATCTGTTCAGTCGCTAGAATTCTGGGAATCAAGCCAGTACAAACCTTAGACATGCCTAGCTATCTAGTAACAATGGAATGGACTGTAACCTTTAAGCCTATGTCTCTTATTGTAAGCCTTCTATCACAATGCTGCAACTGCCTTATGCTGTCGACTTTTCTTGACGTTACGCTAGGACGTTCAGACCTTGGGCAGTCAGTACCACCTTACAAAGGATCTTATTTGAAAACGTTGAACGACTCATATACGTAATTTTTTCATTACGTGTACCGTAGGCGTCAGTTATTATGGAGAGGGTCTCTGATTTCGATTTTCCAATTAACAAAGAACACTTTATGAAATAGCGCTTTTCAAATGCAATTTTCACGGGCTCCGTTCTTTTCTTCCATTATTTGCAGAAAATAAGTCATATTTCAGCATATGCCGTTGCGTAGGCTTTAGCAAAACGATGTGGAAGCGTCACATTAAATTTGAATTAATTTTGACGTTAGGAACATCTCTTTTTTACTCCCTAAAGGTCTCTATACACGTGACCAATATCAAAATTTGCCCCGCTCAGCATTACCTGACGTTGCCATGGTGAATATGGATTGTACGTCAGAGCAATCTGTATCCCAATTTCTTCCGGATTACGTGCAGAGAATATCAAATTATCACTTTTGAAAATTTTATTTGAATATTCGCATTACTTAATAAGTTACAAACGTTTTCCGGATACTTTTCAAACACCCCTCGTATACAAACAAACAAACAAACAAACTTCTCACTGGTTGTTTTCCGTCTCTTCCTAAAAGGTTGTATTGTGGGTGGGGGTGCCGTGGAGGACCCATCCATGTGATAGTACTTGATGTGATACTCGAGTAGATGTTCCTTTCTGAAGCCCTTGTTACAGCCCTCAAAGTGACATTTATACCGGTTGTGATCCGACTCCACCACAAACGCCTTTGGGGGAAGGACCTGTGGTCCAAAGGATGGGGCTGTTCAGTAATAAAAACAAATTGTTTGTCACATATAAACAAATTCTTATCATGGATATGTATGGTCAATAAACAATGAGCATAAACAGCTTCAATGACACAAACATGGACTAATAAAGGATAAACACAAGTATAACTATAATTCATTAAAATACGAAACCAAACATAAAAATATGAAGCAAACTCAATTTCTCATTATAACATATAGATCTATAAAAGCAATTGTGTAGAAAAAAAAGATTGCTTGAAGCTTATCAAATTATCAAATGACTGCTTCCTGGATACTAAACCAGTACTCATGCCAATTTTGAGGCCTAGTCCTGGCAAATTTCATCTCATCGGGATCAAACCCTGGATTCTCAGTAAAATAGGCCAATGCTCTACCTCTGCACAACTTCTTTGGTCACTATGTTTTAAAAAACGTTCTCCTACAAAGCCATGTGAAGGTGATTTCTAGAATAACATGATTTTGGCCCTTATTATCACATTGCCAAATATGTTGCAGAAGACTCAAAATACCACTATGACAAAAGGATAAATTGCTCCTAATTAGCTGTATTTCTTTTTGTCACAATGGTTACAGCCAACATTAAAAAGATTTTAATTTTTCTTGCTATCTTTTGTTGTCTGCTGTTGCTTTCAATTTGGACCAGTCACAAGATCCAAAATGGAGTAAGGGCTAAACATAGCCTACCTGGAACAGAACTTGTACTTGTTGCTATGGGAACCTGAGGACTTGAGTCAGCATAACAACCCACATCTGTTGGTGAAACATTCTCCAGTTTTACATCGTCAATCTCAACTTCAATCTAGAATAAAAACATTGTATAAACGAAGGACAGATAAGATAATTTTTGCAGTTTTACATGGATGTTTCCTGTCTTTTTGATAATCTATCTAGTGTTACTAAAAACAGTTACTAAAAACAGAAAATTTTATCTTAATTCAGAAGACAGTCCTGAAGAGCTTTAAATCTTCACCAATTTCTCCTTTTAACCCAGTTGTTTCTAAGGCGTCCTTTACCAGTTTTAGTTCTGAACCTGAAACCACAAACCCCTCTCCAAGTGGATTCATATCTTAGTAGCTATTCAATTAATTTTTTTTTTCCACAAGTGGCAGTCGATGTTGCTGACCAACAAAATGCCCATACATTCTACATATGTTGACAGGCCTTTATGGGCAGTTAAGGATTATGACACCTAATAAGAATGTTGCATATCTCAACACTGAATGGTAGCAACTTTATGAAATATTGGCACATTGGAGATCTTCACAAATGAAAAGATTTACAGAAAAACGTTTGCATTATAATCTTAATTAGGGGAGATAATCAATGCAAAGATTACCATTTCAGCCTATGAAAAATTTAATCATTCTGTCCTTGTTTGATTTTTAAGAAGAAACTCTTGGTAGAAAGATGCATAACAAGATTTTTATTAAATTTCAAAAAGAAAACAGAACTTTACCATCATAAACCTGAGAAAATCAATTATATCAGTTTTCGGGGGAGCCAACCCATGAAAACAAGGGGAGATAATAACAACAACTTAGACCATAAAATGATCTGTCAATATGGTCATGTATATTCACTGCTTTATATTTTATAGCTATAACAGTCACTTAATGAATAGAAAAATTGGAAAATGTTCAATATTAGGGGGTCATATACCTTAAGGTAGGGTTCTTCTAAAATCCATGATAAACCACACATTGCAAAAGAACATAAAAAACTATGACTTGATTTAATAACAAAACGTTTGGTGCATTAAAGTGACTATTCATAAGTGACTTTTGGAGAAGGCAGAGGAAGTACCTTACATTATCACTGTATGCTGTCTGTGTGCCTGCAGCCTCGGATTGTATCAAACCCTGAGTGAGAAGATCCTCCCCTTCAATGCTGGATTGTTTAAACAGATCGGCTGGTATCATCTTCACTTTCTTGGACTTTGATCTTGATGACTTTTTCTCTCCTGGCACTTTCTCTGTTGATCGCTTTTTTTCACTCGATCTCCGTGATTGAATTGGTTCTGGTTGAATTTCTGGGGTGGAAACTGAAGTAAAAAAAAAGTTTCACTTCAAATGGCTTGAATCTATATTTACCATACATAGTATTCAAATGTTATGGTATTTTTTAAACAACATGAGTGGTCCAAATGAAAACAACCACAAATAATAATCTTTAAGTATAAAAGATATCCTGAAAATTGGTATACAACACTGTATCAAGTTAAAAATTTCATTAAAAGTCATTATACAGTAAGGGTAAGATTACACTTCAAAAAGTTGATTTAAATAATCTTTTTAAGACTGTTTTAATAGAAATGCTTATTTTCTATCGCAACATGTATACCATTTTCATAGTCTGTCAAATCAAGTGATCAATTAACAAGTTCACACCTTAAATACTTTTAATCAAAACCTCAGCCAAGCTATCATCAAAAATAAATCCCATCCCTCCTTTGTGGTAGAAACAACAAAGTCCTTCAGAAAAACTAAAAATATTTTCCTAAGTTGTACACTAAGTCCTGGAAATAAACATAAATCAACAATGACAAAAACAACAAATTAACAACCAGGGAATGTTGTGTAATGGCTTAAAGATGCTTGCTCACAAATTTGAGGGCGACTTGACACATACTAAATCAATTTTATGTTCAGAGCTATCTCTAATTAAATATTATACCACAATAATAGGTATTGTTTCAACGAAATACCATTTTGACTAGCAAATTGTCTCGTGTGTGAACAATCACCTTTAATGATTTACAAAAAAAAAAAAGATTATTAACGATAGATTATTTAATGAGTATTTAGGATCATGGGCAAACCATTGTCTTAACAAAAAGCTTTCAATATCATGAATCCCCTTTAATCCCATTTTTTTTTTTAGGCAGGTCATCCTTTTTAACCCTTTCCCAAACACCAATTCTTCGACTATCTCAAATTGAAAGAGTTTGCAGACGACATTTCAAAATGTGGTAAAATTAAATTGGAAAATAATCTTCTTATAGAGCAGAAAACATTGTGGGAAGAGGAGAAATTGCTTGTGACAAGCAGTTTCTCCTTTTACCACAATGTTTTCTGAGTCGTCTGGAACAAACTGATTAAATATCGTTATTGTTTGGTAATGGGTTATATGCATGAAAATTGAAAGCAGTTGTAATTAAAAGCAACATCCGTTGATGATTTTAAAGTGTGATAAGAAACCATTTGTTATAGAAAGAAAAAGGAGACAATGATAATAAAGTGTGAAAAAAGCTAGGTAAAATGAATGCAAGCAAAATATGAATGCCATCTGCATTGGCTAAAGGCCGAGGCAGCAAACAGTGTTCTATAAGGAGTATACTCAAGTCAAAAGGGGGTATGAGGTTTTCTGCCTCAAAAAGAAAAAGATTAAGAAGCAATTTGGCAACATTAAATGCATTCTTCAACAATATTTTGATGCTGCTGTGAAAATGTGATATGAACTTAATAGCAGAGTTTGTATGCAAGAATTCTCTTCAGTGTATTCCACATTAAACAATCAATTCCTTTTTCTTATTTGACTGAGTTGGAATTTGGGAAGATTATTACTTTGATTTTGTGATAGATAGAACTGTAAATAATGAGTCACTAGATATCACATACCACTACATTATGAACTATATTTCTTTTTCTGCTTAATTTCACAATGAATCATGTGTGTATCAACACTCAAAAAACATTTAAAATAGTAAATCCAAGAGTGCAATAAAAAGAAATGGAGGAGTAAAACTAAGGAAAATCTGGATGTTTGCATGGAAAGTAAAGGACCATACTACAAGCAAATATTTACTTTGTAAGTGGCCAGGAAAACCACTTGAAGTAGAAGCCTCACTTGATCTACGAGTACGCTCAACAGATTCATTACCTTGGTGAGAAATAAAGAAATAGAAAAACAGTTTCAACAGTTTCACTACCTTTGTGGGAAAAAAAAAATAGCATAAAAACAGCTTTTATAAGTTTTTGGTTTGTTGTAGACTCTGGATTTAGCATAGCTTTAAATAAATTTATAATCAAATTTGATCAATCGAAGGTGCAGACTTGCAACAGCAAATTCTGAATTACTTTTTCAGTAGTATCATACCATGAAACATGTACCATATACTTTGCTTGATATTACTATATTTTTAATTATGGTCTTGTACAGTCGAGCCTCGTTAGTCCGAACTTAGTTAATCCTTATTATTCGCCATCCGAACAGAATTTGTAGGGAACGGTCCTTACCTTCATTAATTCCACTGTTTAATCCGGAAAATCTGTGTTCCGGCTCCAGACAATAAGAGTCGGGAACCAAGCCTAACTTCTAATAGTATATGCGCACGACCAATCCGGAAACCAGCATAATGATTATTTTTTTTTGTGGTTACATACATTAATTGACGATACGGTAATCCAACATTTACACCTTTGGCAAATTTGCATGTATGCTTGATCATAAGATGTCACCAAGTGTAGTGTAATGAAAGGTGTTGATTGTTTGTAAATCAGTCATTTAGTCATTTAACTGGTCTAACCTAATTGTAATTATCATTGCGTGCAGAAAGTCGAGTTTGTAAAAGGTGTTAACTCGCTGCATTGACAGCGATGAAAGACAATATCTGGCAATCATTTTCAACTATTACACTTTTTTACTTCATAGGAATTTTTATTAAAAATGGTGTATAGGTAAACATTTCACTGGAAACTCGCCGATTGTTTATTCCGGATTATTCGTTAATACGAACATTAATCCTGGGAACAAAAGTGTTTGAATAAACCAGGCTCAACTGTATATTTCAAGAACATAATTCAAAATATAGCAAAATCAAGCAAAGTATATCAATAGTATCTCTCTTTTTACACATATTTAAGTATATGCCATTTGATGCAACAACTGCATTTTAAAAAGAGCAAAGTAACAAAATAATGACTATCTTGGTTATTTCTAGTACCACTACAAAAGATCCCAACAATTACATTTAAAACATATCATTTTCGTACTATTCAATTATATAAAACGATTCATAATTTGAATCAATTGTGAAAACATGGATCATCTTTTTTAAGCTACCTTTCCACTAGTATGTGACCAGTCCCCGGTTCAATGCAATACTGTAGTAAGTGCTTCATATTAAATGTGTAACACTTACTATAGTCTTACATTGAACCCTTAAAGTAACACATCCAAATCGAATGCAAGGTCGGATCAATTATACAAAATAAGAAAAAGAAATTCTCTGAAACATTGGGTAGGAACAATTGTGGCCAGAAGGCTGATAAAATGTCACAAGTTAATGTCTCATTTGAGCAATTTTTCATACTCAACTGCATGCGCATCAAAATGTGTATTTATCAACTAAGAAAAAAAAAAGATGTGCATATTTTGAAACAATAATCCACATTATGATTGAAAAGAAAGACAGCCTTAATTTTGTTCAAAAGTCAAATTTCAAATAAGCAGTCCACATGAGAGATGCATTTCCTTGGCTAACTTCTTCAATACATCTCCAAAGCCTATATTATAGGCATTGAAAACAAATTTCTTTTTTTTAAGTACCCACAAAGTCAGATTGATGGATCAGTGTTTAACTTCAAAGGAAAGTTGACAAATCAGAATTGTAAATTATTGACTGAGTCGACCTTCCACTTATTAGGATGGAAAAGCACATATTTGGTCTATCAAAAATTGAACACTTTTAGTGAGTTAAGTCTCAATTGTTACTTACCTCCAACAAGTTCTTTCCTAATTTTTGTCTTTTTTATTACTTCAGCTGGGACAGGATTGATTTCAAATGTCTAAAAGTAGAAGGAAATTTTAAAAATCAAGAATAAAGCATTCAATATAGTTCAATCAATAATCATTGTTACAAACTTTTTTCCACAATATGTCAAACCATAATAATTTTAAACATTTCTGGACTATTTTACTTGCCAATTTAATATCATTTTCTGAGTTAACATATCCCTACCATACTTAATTGGAATCCAAATTTCAGTTACATCTCAATACCTGGCCTATCACTTATTGAGAAAGACTGCTTAAGTTTAACTTTCTATAAGAACTGATGTTTCTTTCTATGAGAACTGTTGTTTAGAGCATTCAAATATTATCATTTACTTCCCAAAATGAATGAAACAGTTTCACACAATAAAATAAAATAAATAAAACTACAAAAAACTAAGCTAGACTAAGTCACCACCTGACAAGAAAGGTATGCCAAACATTTCCCCAACTTACCTATTAAATGCATTTATCTGATGATAAAAATTATACAAAGTCGACCCATATATAAAATAACATATTTCTCAATAAAAATCACCTTTTGCTTTAGATCTCCTGGCATTTGTCTAAGATTGATTGGTTGAACTTGTTTCTTGAATCCATCATAAAATATGACCTCATAGGACCCTGGAATTAGATAAGCACTTATGGACATGATGGCATAAAACATTTCTGCTCAATGAAAGAACAATACACAAGTTACTTTTATCTGTTGTTTAGTTTATATGGGTTCAATGCTGTGACAGCAAACTTTCGCTTATGTTATAGCTTTTCCAGATCCACCAGTACTAGGCAAGGGCTCTGAAGTGACTTTCCAAAGGGCACTCCTACAAAATCAATGGTATGGGTGTGGCTGAAACACAGGACCACTGAGTTCCTGGTCCACCACCTTAACCACTGGGCCATGCAAGACTATTGACAACTTTGGTCAGGTTATTTTAATCACACTAACCCCTGAAAATTTTAATGGTCCTAATTGATGACAAGTAACCGCTGATATTTTCCAATATGACCAAGCAAATTCATGGTTTGTTACACATCTTCCATCTTGTAAGAGTTATGCAGATTACATTGTCATTACTTTTGCCACAATGACAAAAATATGACCCAGCCCAGACTCTAATACTAACTCTATACTGCAAATACCACAATGACTTTTGTTTAGTTGTTAATATGGGGTTTAACAGTATTTCAGTTATTTTATAGCTTTCCTGGATCTCACCAGTATTGGGCAGGGTTCCGAGCTATCCCACAAAAATACAAGTACAGCTGGTGAGGATTGAACCCTGGTCCCCATGTTACAATAATTACATGCTGCCCATTGGGCCAAGCAGGACCCACATGTTACAATAATTACATGCTGCCCCTTGGGCCAAGCCGGACCCACATGTTACAATAATTACATGCTGCCCATTGGGCCAAGCAGGACCCACATGTTACAATAATTACATGCTGCCCATTGGGCCAAGCAGGACCCACATGTTACAATAATTACATGCTGCCCATTGGGCCAAGCAGGACCCACATGTTACAATAATTACATGCTGCCCATTGGGCCAAGCAGGACCCACATGTTACAATAATTACATGCTGCCCCTTGGGCCAAGCAGGACCCACATGTTACAATAATTACATGCTGCCCCTTGGGCCAAGCAGGACCCACATGTTACAATAATTACATGCTGCCTATTGGGCCAAGCAGGACCCACATGTTACAATAATTAGATGCTGCCCCTTGGGCCAAGCAGGACCCACATGTTACAATAATTACATGCTGCCCATTGGGCCAAGCAGGACCCACATGTTACAATAATTACATGCTGCCCCTTGGGCCAAGCAGGACCCACATGTTACAATAATTACATGCTGCCTATTGGGCCAAGCAGGACCCACATGTTACAATAATTACATGCTGCCCATTGGGCCAAGCAGGACCCACATGTTACAATAATTACATGCTGCCTATTGGGCCAAGCAGGACCCACATGTTACAATAATTAGATGCTGCCCATTGGGCCAAGCAGGACCCACATGTTACAATAATTACATGCTGCCCCTTGGGCCAAGCAGGACCCACATGTTACAATAATTACATGCTGCCCCTTGGGCCAAGCAGGACCCACATGTTACAATAATTACATGCTGCCCATTGGGCCAAGCAGGACCCACATGTTACAATAATTACATGCTGCCCATTGGGCCAAGCAGGACCCACATGTTACAATAATTACATGCTGCCCATTGGGCCAAGCAGGACCCACATGTTACAATAATTACATGCTGCCCCTTGGGCCAAGCAGGACCCACATGTTACAATAATTACATGCTGCCCCTTGGGCCAAGCAGGACCCACATGTTACAATAATTACATGCTGCCTATTGGGCCAAGCAGGACCCACATGTTACAATAATTAGATGCTGCCCCTTGGGCCAAGCAGGACCCACATGTTACAATAATTACATGCTGCCCATTGGGCCAAGCAGGACCCACATGTTACAATAATTAGATGCTGCCCATTGGGCCAAGCAGGACCCACATTTTACAAGAGCTTTCTTCATTGAGAAAGCCCAATGAGAGCTACACATGGCATAATAAGCTTATCTTACCATTAGGTAGGATAGCAGTGACCTTTGCAGGATACATTTTACAATCTGTCCATTTGGCGTAGACCTGATCCCCTACCTTGTAGTCCTGCTTAAAAATGCAAGAATAAGCATCAAGTACATACTACAAAAATACCATCACATCACATACACTCAGGCTTATGATAAATGTTTTATATGACATACACACCAGGGGAAGTATAGTTTGGGAAACTACTTTGACCAAGAAAAATTGCAGCCAACAAACAAATCTCTCTATTCTGATGCATTCATTTGTTTGTTTATATGGGGTTAAAGGCTTTCCTGGATTCACCAGTACTAGACTAGGGGTCTGATGTGTCTTACGTAAGGACATTCCCACATGACATCCCCCCTTAGTTCCATGTCCACGACCATGACCAGTGGGCCACACAGGACCCAGAAACATATGTTATGAATTCATTGAATAATTGTTTGTTTTCTATCATATCAGTTTAGGTATTTCCCCTTGAAGAACATCATAAAACAGTAAAAAGGTACAATTTCTTCAATATCAAAGAAATCTAAAAGAAAATTTCCAAAGTGAAGCTTCGAACTCTAAGCTATTTTCACATTTCGAAAAATGTACAACTGAAAAACATTAAAACTGATTACCTATATGACAAACAAAACAAGAATAACTAAAATATTGATTATTCAATATATCTAAATCAATTTCCAAAATGGCAGAAAAATTTCCTCAAGATAACAAAATTTATATTTTGAAAGTAAGTTTACTATGTCCTCTGTTCTAGCACATCTTACATCTGCTGAATGAACAAAAAATGATTGAATTATGCACTATTACCATTTTTAACAGTAGTTCTGCGATATCACAATGGTTTGTGTACCTATCCATGCTCCTTGTAAGAAGGATGAAAAGCCCTTGTGTGCATACAGTTATATCATAATACAATGTTTGCACTACCATTTTCCCATAAAACAATACAACATACCAATTTACTGAACTTCTTCCCCCTTTCCTTCCTCTCTGAGTGTCGGATAAGGGGTCGGATACGATCTGAGGCCATCAAAACCCACTCGTCAAATCTCTGGTTCCAACCATCAAAATGGATCAGGACAGACAGCGTATCAGGGTTTATTTCCCTTATCTTAGCAGGAAACCTAGCACAGAACAAAAATATAGGTTGTAGCAATACTTTTTAGAACACATTATACAGTGAACCCTCGTTTATCCGAACACATCCGTTCCCAAAATGTCCGGTTTACCGAATAATCCGGACTAATGAAGCAGAGCATGTTCTTATTCACATTAAGACATAAACGGTCTGTATGAGCGGTGTATACTTATAACTCTTAAGCAAACGCCAAATTGTCGACCGTCCGAAATTGAAAGGGTTTGCAGAAGACATATCAAAACGTGATGAAATTCAAAGATAATATTCTGATATGGCAGAAAACATTGTGGGAAAAGGAGAAACTGCTCGTCACGAGCAATTTCTCCTTTACCCACAATGTTTTCAAAAGTCGTCTGCAATAAACCGGTCCAATAATTCCGTTCCCTTACAATTTTGTTCGGATTGCGAGACATCCGGATAATCAGGGTCCGGATAAACGAGGGTTCACTGTACATGTACCACTAAATGTAAAAAACTCTCATAACTTCTTCATGTTTCTTTATAGACATAACTCATTTATTTTGGAAACTCAGCCTTAAAAAGTAGTTTCAATTTTTAAAACATTCTCTCCTCAAAGAGCCTCAAAAGATGTGAAAATCTGCTGTTGTCAATTCCCACATATGGGACTTTATCCTGTCACTATTGCCATTTTGGGACCGTTAACTAGGTGCTGTATAACATTTGTGATATCCGGCACTAACCATATAACACATCCACGTGACAAATTGTGACGTCATAAGAACGCAATGACACATGACATCATAGTTACATCATTCTCTGCTTTTTTTCACATATTTTGTTTTCATTTTGTTTGTTTAAACGTATACATAAAGGTAAAAGGATAAATAGAATAGATGCTTGGTGCCTTTGAATAGGAAAAG
Organism: Cerastoderma edule; assembly: GCA_947846245.1. Classification (NCBI taxonomy): domain Eukaryota; kingdom Metazoa; phylum Mollusca; class Bivalvia; order Cardiida; family Cardiidae; genus Cerastoderma; species Cerastoderma edule. The sequence goes on from OX401410.1 coordinate 33,400,624, forward strand.
TTATCAGGTTCGGCATCGGAATATTATCTGTTTCGCTTTCGGCTCACCGGATAATATTCCTACGCCTTGCCCGATAACATTTCCAATTCACGACACCAACCATCTATTCTCTATTTATGACTAATCTAAAGAAAATGAAACAGCAAACAATGATTTCCAAAAGTTACCCTTTATATAGTGTTGAAATAAATTTGCCATGCTATCATAATCAAGTCACCTTTTCCTGGAATCAACAATATGAATCCCATAATATGAAAATGTAAACATCAGTAACAGCTTCATCAATCCAGATATTACATTTGAAAACCTCTGGATAAATAGAAGCATTGCTCATTATGAGCGATACCTTATTCATTTCCATTGTTTTCTCTAGGAACCTCAAACAATTTCTTAACCTTTTCCATTCAAAATTATATTGAAAGAATTTGTAGCAGATAAATTTTGAAAGTATTCCAAATAAAATGAAAAACTTCCAATCATTAATCAAACAACTGTATAAAGGTCATGCAGCTTTTCATAAATATCAATCATATACTAAAATGAAATGGTTTTTCAATGTTGTTAATTTCACATTATGCCAAACATAGATATTAAACAGTTAAATAAAGAAATTGATAATCAACAGCCTTTATGTTATAGGTAAGCAAGGAATGCCTTTCACCAACCATTTATGCATGTAATCCATGGCCTCGAGTTTCTCCCCTTTCTTCCACTGTATTCCAAGCCGGAATGGGTATTTGATAGCTTTCCCTGTAACAGCAGACCGACCATGCTGTCGTTCAAAATCAATCTGGCGTCCTGCAGAGTAGGAAATACAGACTTAATCAACCCTTCCTCTTTCACAAAATTTGTTAAAATGGGTCATTTTTCCTTGTTTTCATAATATAGCAGAATTTTGGTTACTTCACAAAATCCTTGTCTTTCCTTCACCAAGCTATTGTTTGGGAATTACCTGACTTTTTATGTCAACTTGAGAGAATGAATATTGTTCTGCTTCCTAAATCTCAAATTATAAGACAGCAGGGGGGAATTTATAAAGCAATGAATTTATAAAGCAATGAAGCATGTAATACACCCAATGAATGTCATTTTCCCTTATCAATCAAACTAGAAAAATTAGAATAAAAAATAATGAGATAATTATTTAACTACCAAAGTGTTGGCACCTTGTGAGCATCAGTATATTCAAAGCAAATTCAAGGTAGAAATTACATATTCCCTTTGGAAATGAGATATTTTACATTTTAACAAAAGAAGACATTCCTAACAGTACCAAAGTTCACATAAGAAGCGTTCTCTTCTAGCTGACACATAAACTGCTTCTATAAAACATATATTATGGGAACTCATTAGAAGTGTCCCTTACATTCTTATAAGTACCAACAAAATAGGCTTTTGCATATCTTTGGGTAAATACCCCAAAATTACCCCATATTTGAACCACTGGGTGGCATCTAAATGTTTGAAACCTAAGCTATAAACAAATGTTTATCCTACCTGCAGCCTCAGTGGACTTTCTCTTCTTCTTAGGAGTGCTTTTTTCAGAGCTAGACATAGACATTGAATGGTCAGATTGGCTACATGGAGTTACTCTTCCTGCATGGATAAATGAAAAAATGGAGGAAAAAAAATGAAGAACACCTCAAAAAAACAGTAACTTTCGTGCAATTATGCAATTGGTTGATTAGATCTGGCTTTTTTTTCATACCAATTTCAACAGCTTGTCAGCAAAATTATGGCAATTGTTATCTTTCCATAATCATAACATTTTCTTTATTGAGACTTTACATACATACAGCATCACGCCCTTTCCAGGTTTTCTTTTACAGCAAAGGACTACTGGTCAGGTAATGACTAATATTTCATAGATCCATTAGAGGTTCAAACAAGAAGTGTATTTGTCTAGCTATTGCCTTTGTTCCTTTTCAATGAGCTGATTATAATGACCACCATGGCCAATAATGCAAACAAAGGTAAATCCTTCTCACCTGATCCCGTCTGACTCTTCGAGGCCTCAGACTTATATGACACATCAGTCACTGGTGTCATTGGCTCTTCAAAGTCAATGCTTGCTATGCTCTGGACACTGTGGATTGGCGAGGTTTCGATGGTATCAGAGTTAGTGTCTATGGTTGCTCTGTCATCCTCTAAATCACCTTCTTTATCTGCACAACCTTCAACAGGTAGTTTGGAAACATCTGGTAGCACATCAGTATTCTCTGGTTCTATTGTTGAAACTATGGAAAAGTAAAGGTGTAATATATAGAGGATAATCAACTCCTTTCGATTGATATAAAAAATATGTCACATGAATGGGTTGTTATCAGGTTGAAAAACGAGTTCGAAGAACAAGTTTTTGCTACATGATAACAACCCATTCAAGTGACATATTTTTTATATCCATCGAATGGAGTTGATTATTCTATTTATTTTATTCCACTATATAAAGTATATTTGCCAAAATACCTCCATAAACGCCAAATGGAATATAAAATAGGAGGAGCAAAGCAGTTAATAACGCCCATGATGTCATTTTTGCAACATATGACGTAATCCACGCGTATGGATATATCTTAGAATACAAACATTTTAGTGCCGTGTGCAAAAATGTAGCTATGACTCTACTGCAAAGGAATGGTAAAAAAGTAGTCCCGTCAAAACTGATATCATCACTAGTGATGATATGACTTTTTGATATCATCACTAGTGACAATATGCACTGTGACAAAACTGATATTTAATACACTGAGAAATCCCAGTATTTCACTCATAAGAACATAATAAAATGAAGTAAAACATGCTGAAAATGTTATGCAAATAAGTGCAGGAAGTTGTTATAAGAATTGAAAATTGTAAAGACATGTAATTAAACTTGAATAAAGAAGCTACACTTTAATGTATAAGAGCAGCAAAGATCTGATTTTATCTAGATTTAAAAGTCATGTGTACCCAAGAAATGGTTGACGAATTTCAGTTGTGTGGGAGACTATATATAGTAAAAGTTGTAATAGAGAACATACAAAAGGTAGAGATTAATGTGTGTAATGAATTCGAAGATAACGACATATTTTTATTCATTGTATCTTGACGTATTTTGGTCTACTGTGGAAAATGTGGTTATCATAGATTGTTTAAAAATTTAGAACATTTGATTTCCCGTTATAGATTACAATGTCAATGTTCTTTTAAATAGTATCGCCTATTCATTGCATATACAAAGAAAGAAATATTTTCTCAAGTCATTTAAGACAAGATTGACTGATTATGATTTAAATGAACAGCGATTCAGATTGGATCAGCCCTTTGGCCCAGGGCCAATAAAATCTCAATTTGACCGACAAATAAAAAGTCAGTAGGCCCACAGGGCCGATAAAAAATATATTCGTCAGACAAAAGGACCAACACTTAAAAGTATGGATAGGTCAATCACGGAGGGGAAACTAAAAATCGGCAAATAATTGAAACAGTCTTCGCTTAACGAGTTGTTTTGGTTCATTGTTGTTGTTTTAGAAATTGTTACATTCGGTGATATTCGGATATCTCTCTGAAATATGTTTTCGTCAAACTAGGATTGGAGACCGATTTGGGGATAATTTAGAGATCAATTTCAAAACGATCGTAAACCGGCTACAAGGGATAGTGGTCATCAAAATACCATGGAGACTGATTATATATATACAACTAGAATGATACATCTGGCAGTTATTTGACGATTTTGAACCATGGAGACAGATTTTAGACAACTAGACTCTGCGGGTAAAGGGCATTGGAGACAAATTTGACATTATTAGAACTACTGTTAAAATTTGTTCATATTTCAATTATTTATCTTTTTTATTGTTTTCTGTTGCATTTTTAATCATGCTTAGTCTTTAATTTCGCCCTTAACACATCTAAATAAAAAAATACTGTGCCGCTAATGTTGTCGCAAATAAATGAGAAAGAGACTCCAATTTTTACCATTCTAACTTAAAATGAGACTCCTATCTAGAGCTTTCGTGGTGTGTGCAAATCAGTATCAATGGGCGCTCTTTGAAACATGCGCAATTATAAAATCAGCAGACGATTGAAATTATAATGTGCAGATTTTTTTTGTTTTTGCCGTGATGTGACACAAAAATTTAATTTATGAAGATAAAATGTAGTGTCCGACGTTTTTCTGGCAATTTAGGACAAATGACCTGAAGAAAAATAAGCATTTAGGACATGTGTCCTAAGGATAACAAGTCCAATCTGAATCACTGTTGAAGTTATTTGGCACAGATTCGAAATTGGCCTTAGAGAATATTCCAAGCATAATCATGTTTTGTTCTCCAATAAACAAGATTGACGCTGCACAACTAAAGCGAGGTAAATCTTCATGATATTACTGGTTTGATGGTACATGACAGATAAAAAATATCTCTGTTATACTCACTTTCAGTTGATAATACGTTTTCCTCGCCTTGTTCTGTCCCAAGTTGATTAGCATTAGAGTTGTCTTCTTTCATTTTACCTTCTTCTGTCTCCTTCTGAAACAAGTAATAACATTTATAGAACCACTCTAAAACCATATCAATATTTTCAGAGATAAAGAGAGGTATACAAAATCCCTCTTTGGAAACAGTAGGAAATCATTATGAACAATCAAGAAACTACTAATTATAATCACTTTGTTTTAGTGGAAAAAGTTATTTCTAAGAATGTCTATAAATGAAAAATAGGTTTAGAACTAACATTATAGAATTAAATATGCTTTTTTGCCTTACAGTGTCTTATAATTAGAAGTCTTAGAAAAGCTGGCTACTTCATTTCTAGGTTTTGTTAAAGACAATCACACCTTTGCAAATTAGCGGGATACAGAAATTTGCCATATCCTCATTTGCCCCGTTTTTGTTATAGGGCGATTTTGCCCAACACCATAATGTAGAGTGCGGACATTTGCCCCCTCATATATTTTTTAACTTGCTTGACCTGATTGTATTCCTTTATATTTAAATAAAAATTTAAATGGAAATAATATTTTTATCAGGCTAACATGTCAATTTCCTCTATTTACTCATAACTATGAGCATAATTGATCAAGTGCCATTGGCGTAATGAAGCAAACTTGACATGTTAGTCTGATATAAATATTATTTCAATTTAAATTTCTATTTAATTATAATGGTATACATGGTTGTTTTTTTTACAACAAATATTTATAAAAATAGCTGTTTTCACACAGTATGTCGAAATAGTGTCAACAAGCTAAAAGATAGTTTTCACATATATCGCCCCAATTTCAAGCCGATCCTTTCATATGAACACATTGATAAATCCTTGTAAATTCATGCGTTTAGTCACTAATTTTTCAAGTGGATATTCTTATAATATAAAACATTCAATAAAGAAAATGCACTGTCAATCCAAACAATGACTTAAGGATTGTTTATTTTAAAAAAATCGTCACAATTTCAAGCCGATTTCATATGAACACATTGACAAATCCTTGAAAATGCACTGTCAATCAAAAGAATGACTAAAGGACCTTTTATTTTAAGAAAAAAGAACAAATCTTCCCAATTTCATATGAACACACTGACAAAACCTTGCAAATTCCCTAGTTAAGTCACTAATTTTTTTTTCGCAAATGGATATTCTTTTAATATTAAACATTCCCAATAAAGACAATCCACTGTCAATCCAAACAATGACTCAAGGGTCGTTTATTTCAAGAAAAAAGAAAAAAATCGTCCCAATTTTAAGCCGATCCTTTCATATGAACACATTGACAAATCCTTGCAAATTCACGCGTTAAGTCACTTTTCTCTTTTTTGCAAATAGATATTCTTATAATATAAAACATACACAATAGAGACTATGTACTGCCAATCCAAACAATGACTTAAGGATCATTTATTTCAAGAAAAACACTCATTCTAACCAGCAATCGTTCTTTACGCACTTTACATTTGTCGTCTTCTAGAGTATTAAAAAGGCGGACAAGGGATTTTGCGTGATGAATTGTGGGTAATTATGACATAGGTGAAAACAAAGGATAGTCATGCATTGAACACTCAAAACACTAAATATAAAGATGAATAATATTAGTCATATTTGGAAGAAAGCATTGACATTGATTAAGGAGTGTAAAACAATCACTTAAAATTTTTTATGTAGGCAAGTCCTCTAATTAGTTTGCTATACTGTGTGTACTGTGACGAAATCGTCAGTAGGCAAGCTCTCCGACACCAGAAAAGCTGCATATGACCTGTGATTCTACATCTTTCTATGTACAAGATTGTGATTGCAGGAAATATAACAACCCTGGTTCGTTTCCCAATATAGTGGTTGATAGAATGTACAGTATAGCTATACAACAAGGTTTGTACATTGAAATAGATGGTGTGCATAAAAAGTATGAGTAGTGGCTACTAAATTTAAGATTCTTTCTAAAGTCTGTCTAGGGATAATGGTCAATGAAAGAGTATTTCATATCTAATTCATAGAGAAATTACATTTACATGCATAAAAAGCTGGAACGATAGACGTTAAAGGCCTTTCTACGAAAAAAAGGCGACTTTGTTTACATATTTCAAATCACGTGACCATAACAGGAAAAACACGTTTCTCAAAGAGGCATTAAAAATCATATAAAAAGAGCAATTTGTATTCGTTCTCATCTATGACAATATCCCGATAGATAAAACATAATTTAATGCTATCATACTTCTGTGTTTATATATTTATAGAGCTTTAAATTCAAAAGAAAACGGTTTCTTTCGCAGAAAATTGAAAATAAATATTACCTTGTCCGCCATCTTGCATTATCGTGCTTACAAAATAAACAAAGGGTCAAAGTACTGACAGTACCGCTTAATTTCTAACCATTATTTTGACAACTATACATTAACTTGAAATCTGCAGCTGTCATCTGTTCAGCGCACATGTCATCTAAAAGTAGCACGTTAAAAAGACAGACTGGTATTACTATCATAATTTTGAGCGGCTTTTTTTATTTCCTTTAATTGGTCCCAAATATAATGTTTTTGAATATATGTTTAAGATTGGTCAAATGGGTACGGTAATACAAGTGCGTAGTTAGTATTAACGTTATGCACCTCCAAGCTTTACACTGGTCGCAAAATGAGTTAAAGCGTGGCTTTGTTTATGAATTTATACCAGTATAATTGGAAACATCATGTATGTGCCGATTCCTTCACCAAAGTAAATTATGAATCATAAATGCACAGTGAGCTCATCCTCTTTGGGTACATTCATTACACGTGGCATCATATGTACAAAGGCTTTTCTTTTTTCAAACTTGCTTGTATTGGGGAAAGGTTTGTAAAAATGTGTTGTCAATGGCAGATTACAATTTTCAAAATAATACAAATCCTACAATATGTTTAAACGCACATCATCTTAAAGGGCCTTAACTCATAGACAAGTTCCACTGGAGTTAAAAACGTTAAACTTGCATGTAACATTGTAACTAAACCGAAGACTTTTTTTCTTCAATTTCTTTACTTCTATTCTATGTTACTACAATTCTATTTTGTCTTTAAATAATTTGAAGTTAACCGTCTGATTCGATGGGAAAGCACGTTTATAGATATAGACAAAGGGAATTGTTGCTTGCACATCCTGCTAGTCTCACGTGACAAGAGTGGTTAACCGTTTCCGAAGACCCATGTGACACTATATTGTCCGACGCAGTTACAGCTTGAATCATCCGAGTTAAAGTCTAAAACAAACGAACTCTTAATCTAAGTATAGATCGTTGTTTAGGAAAATCCCGTTTTTAAAAACGGTTTGCAATATCTGCAATAAATAGATATTCTAGGATTATGTGATAATAGGACTCATTTTTCCAATCTGCAGTCATTATCTGGAACAGCCCGCCTGTCAGCCTAGCCACAGCACAAAGCTTTGCTGTATTCAAGTCTAGGATTGCTGTCGCCCTGTAAGAATTAGATGAATATCATCATGGTTTCTATTTTTTAATATTATTCTTTTAAAATTGGCACCGGTGACCCTCCTTCACCATGTACATGTCTACACAACTGTGCGACTACACCGCCTTTTTGCGATGAGGGGAGTAGCTTGACTGAAATGAATGTGTAGGCACGTCACCCTAGGGGATGCGGGGGCATGCTCCTACGGAACTCTGAAATAGCTCAGGTGCGTTCTGACATGTATAAGAGAGCATGAAGATATATTTTGTTTAAGCAGGAAATAGAGGCCCTTTCTGTTGCGGTTTTAAGTTTTTATTTTCATTATTGTTTTTTTTTGCTTCCTAAAATAAAAGTGTTGGCACGTGCCTAAAGTGCCTAAGGAAGAAGAAGAAGAAGAACTTACTATAACTATAACTATTTGTGTGACCACCCTCATCTCTGGAGGGATTCACACTCGTCGGGAGAGTAACAAGGATATATAGTTTATCCATTTATAGTCAGGGATTCCTAGAAGATCCCAAAGCACACCATGGTATCCAACCCAGCAAATTGTCAACAATAGATAAGGACTCGCTATTGTTAGTTTGTGATGTCATCTGTTCTTTTCTTAACATCACTCCGGCAGTATTTCAGTTATTTTGCGATGTCCGGACGAGGTAATCCCAAAGCTACAAGGACTGTTCAAGACACTTAGAACCATCGGCATTCCGTAAGTCAGCCGGGCGCTGATATACCATTGTAATCCAAATACCATTACCATGGCTTGATGGAAGAACAACCCAACCTTTCCTGCCATTGAAAGCTTGTAAAGTCCAACAAAACCATCGGAATTGATTGGGTCACTCGGGAGACTAACTGTCAAGAAAATTAAAATGTACGAGTCCCGTGATTGAACACATGCAGACATCGGAAACGAAAATCTCTTGGTTTTTAGTCTTAACACTAAGAAACAGTTAGGGCATGTAGAGTAGATGATCGGTTTTGAATAAAGAACATGGATCTAGCGAAGGACCCATATGGGAGCTTAATGACTCTTTTCTTAAAAAAAAACTATCATGCATTGGCAAGTGTACTTTAACATGAAACAGCTTCGCAAACACAGTATATATATTCTTCAGAGAAAGAACTTGGAATCACTTGTAAACGTTTGTACCATGTTAAACTCTTGTCTCCTATCATACAATAATGGGACAAAAAAAATGCTGTATTCAAGCGATGTTTCACAATCATATTGATCAGCTGAGAAAGTTTGAATCGTGCAGTCACTGTGAAGACGTGTGTCAATTAAGAAAATCAGTCGATAGTTCGATAGAAATAGATTATTGAAAATGGCATAAATAACTAAAATGATTGAAAGAGGAGCGCAACCATCTTCAACAAACGAGCATTCACTTTTGTAATTAGATTTAAACAAAGTAATTACATATAACAGCAGATATATATATATATATATACAATTCAAAAATAAGATATTACATGTCAAATCGTGATTTTGAAGTCGAATTATTTCCATATCTACTATCAACAACGCTTTACGCTGAATGGAAAAGGTTTTTCCATATAGCATTTCAGAACAAACTTGTTTTGGTCCACATTTTCATTCAATGAAATCACATCGTACCCATTTTGAAATTATTTGGGTACGGTTGATGTAAGTACACATTTCGGGCACTCTTGGTTAATTTGAGGATAAAACCAAAGTCGTCCGACTATTTGTTTTGAAAGGGTCCGTGGCTTTTCCATATGTGGCAAAGCGGCAAAATGGCCATAGTGGTTAGCAACTACGAAATTATATGTTTTTATGTCTTTGTATGGTTGGAAATAAGTTCTTCCCTACACTATTTTTTTGATCGCATTACGTACCGAAAAATATTGAATAAAATCAATGTTGCTCAGACACGTTATTTTACAATTTTGATATTTTATAGAAATAGGTAGAATGAGTAGAATGAAGTGGTTGTTCAAACAAAATTAACGAAACTATTGACTGGCGACACGAAGATCGCGAGTACAAAGCTCTGGTCGACTTTGGTTAACTTTGTATTTCATTTTAACTCGATATTTGGAATTACTGCTCAAGAAAAACAAAAAGCAAACATGATTGAATTCGTAGGAAGCAAGGATATGTATGGCCTCGAAAAATCTTGCTCAAATGCGAGGATTTTTTAGAGATATTTCACTAGTGGCGTCGGGCAATTTAACTCAAAATTGGTTTTATAATACCGACACCGGGTCACCTATGGCATCAGGAAATTTTCCTATAAAAAAGAACCTATCAGCCCAACACGGCTGGCTGGCTAGCTGGCTGGCTGGCTGGCTAGCTGGCGGCTGGCTGGCTGGCTGGTACGCTAGCTGAACCTCAGTAGCAATCGTCTGTCTATCAAAGTTGGACTTATTGGCCAGGCGCCGGGTCACCTATGGCCTCGGGAAATTTTCCTCAAAGTTGGTCTTATCAGCCTGACTCTGGGTCACCTATGGCCTCGGGAAATTTTCCTCAAAGTTGGACTTATCAGCCAGGCGCTGGGTCACCTATGGCCTCGGGAAATTTTCCTCATAGTTGGTCCTATCAGCCTGACGCTGGGTCACCTATGGCCTCGGGAAATTTTCCTCAACTTATCAGTCACCTATGGCCTCGGGAAATTTTCCTCAAAGTTGGACTTATCAGCCAGGCGCTGGTCACCTATGGCCTCGGGAAATGTTCCTCAAAGTTGGACTTATCAGCCAGGCGCTGGGTCACCTATGGCCTCGGGAATTTTTCCTCAAAGCTGGACTTATCAGCCCTACGCCAGGTCACCTATGGCCTCGGGAAATTTTCCTCAAAGTTGGACTTATCAGCCTTACGCCAGGTCACCTATGGCCTCGGGAAATTTTCCTCAAAGTTGGACTTATCAGCCAGGCGCTGGGTCACCTATGGCCTCGGGAAATTTTCCTCAAAGTTGGACTTATCAGCCCTACGCCAGGTCACCTATGGCCTCGGGAAATTTTCCTCAAAGTTGGACTTATCAGCCAGGCGCCAGGTCACCTATGGCCTCGGGAAATTTTCCTCAAAGTTGGACTTATCAGCCAGGCGCCAGGTCACCTATGGCCTCGGGAAATTTTCCTCAAAGTTGGACTTATCAGCCAGGCGTCAGGTCACCTATGGCCTCGGGAAATTTTCCTCAAAGTTGGACTTATCAGCCAGACGCCAGGTCACCTACGGCCTCGGGAAATTTTCCTCATAGTTGGTCCTATCAGCCGGACGCTGGGTCACCTTTGGCCTCGGTAAATTCTCCTCAAAAGTGGACTTATCAGCCAGGCGCTGGGTCACCTATGGCCTCGGGAATTTTTCCTCATAGTTGGTCCTATCAGCCTGACGCTAGGTCACCTATGGCCTCGGGAAATTTTCCTCAAAGTTGGACTTATCAGCCAGGCGCTGGGTCACCTATGGCCTCGGGAATTTTTCCTCAAAGTTGGACTTATCAGCCCTACGCCAGGTCACCTATGGCCTCGGGAAATTTTCCTCACAATATGACTGATCAGCCAGGCGCCGGGTCACCTATGGCCTCGGGAATTTTTCCTCAAAGTTGGACTTATCAGCCCTACGCCAGGTCACCTATGGCCTCGGGAAATTTTCCTCAAAGTTGGACTTATCAGCCAGGCGCCAGGTCACCTATGGCCTCGGGAAATTTTCCTCAAAGTTGGACTTATCAGCCAGGCGCTGGGTCACCTATGGCCTCGGGAATTTTTCCTCAAAGTTGGACTTATCAGCCCTAGGCCAGGTCACCTATGGCCTCGGGAAATTTTCCTCACAATATGACTGATCAGCCAGGCGGCGGGTCACCTATGGCCTCGGGAAATTTTCCTCAAAGTTGGACTTATCAGCTTGAGGCCGGGCCACCTATGGCCTCGGGAATTTTTCCTCAAAAATGGTCTAATCAGCCAGGCGCTGGGTTACCTATGGTCTAGGGAGATTTTCCTCAAAGTTGGACTCATCAGCCAGGCGCAAGGTCACCTATGGCCTCGGGAAATTTTCCTCAAAGTTGGTCTTATCAACCTGAGGCCGGGTCACCTATGGCCTCGGGAAATTTTCCTCATAGTTGGTCCTATAAGCCTGACGCTGGGTCACCTATGGCCTCGGGAAATTTTCCTCAAAGTTGGACTTATCAGCCAGGCGCTGGGTCACCTATGGCCTCGGGAAATTTTCCTTATAGTTGGTCCTATCAGCCTGACGCTGGGTCACCTATGGCCTCGGGAAATTTTCCTCAAAGTTGGACTTATCAGCCAGGCGCCGGGTCACCTATGGCCTCGGGAAATTTTCCTCAAAGTTGGACTTATCAGCCCTACGCCAGGTCACCTATGGCCTCGGGAAATTTTCCTCAAAGTTGGACTTATCAGCCAGGCGCCAGGTCACCTATGGCCTCGGGAAATTTTCCTCAAAGTTTGACTTATCAGCCAGGCGCAGGGTCACCTATGGCCTCGAATTTTTTCCTCAAAGTTGGACTTATCAGCCCTACGCCGGGTCACCTATGGCCTCGGAAATTTTCCTCAAAGTTGGACTCATCAGCCAGGCGCAGGTCACCTATGGCCTCGGGAAATTTTCCTCAAAGTTGGTCTTATCAACCTGACCTGGGTCACCTATGGCCTCGGGAAATTTTCCTCAAAGTTGGACTTATCAGCAGGCGCTGGGTCACCTATGGCCTCGGGAAATTTTCCTCAAAGTTGGACTTATCAGCCAGGCGCTGGGTCACCTATGGCCTCGGGAAATTTTCCTCAAAGTTGGACTATCAGCCAGGCGCCGGGTCACCTATGGCCTCGGGAAATTTTCCTTATAGTTGGTCCTATCAGCCTGACGCTGGTCACCTATGGCCTCGGGAAATTTTCCTCAAAGTTGGACTTATCAGCCAGGCGCTGGGTCACCTATGGCCTCGGGAATCTTTCCTCAAAGTTGGACTTATCAGCCCTACGCCAGGTCACCTATGGCCTCGGGAAATTTTCCTCATGTTGGTCCTATCAGCCAGGCCAGGTCACCTATGGCCTCGGGAAATTTTTCCTCAAAGTTGGACTTATCAGCCAGGCGCTGGGTCACCTATGGCCACGGGAATTTTTCCTCAAAGTTGGACTTATCAGTCCTACGCCAGGTCACCTATGGCCTCGGGCAATTGTCCTCAAAGTTGGACTTATCAGCCAGGCGCCAGGTCACCTATGGCCTCGGGAAATTTTCCTCAAAGTTGGACTTATCAGCCAGGCGCTGGGTCACCTATGGCCTCGGGAATTTTTCCTCAAAGTTGGACTTATCAGCCCTACGCCAGGTCACCTATGGCCTCGGGAAATTTTCCTCATAGTTGGTCCTCTCAGCCTGACGCTGGGTCACCTATGGCCTCGGGAAATTTTCCTCAAAGTTGGACTTATCAGCCAGGCGCTGGGTCACCTATGGCCTCGGGAAATCTTTCCTCAAAGTTGGACTTATCAGCCAGGCGCTGGGTCACCTATGGCCTCGGGAAATTTTCCTTATAGTTGGTCCTATCAGCCTGACGCTGGGTCACCTATGGCCTCGGGAAATTTTCCTCAAAGTTGGACTTATCAGCCAGGCGCTGGGTCACCTATGGCCTCGGGAATCTTTCCTCAAAGTTGGACTTATCAGCCCTACGCCGGGTCACCTATGGCCTCGGGAAATTTTCCTCAAAGTTGGACTTATCAGCCAGGCGCCGGGTCACCTATGGCCTCGGGAAATTTTCCTCAGAGTTGGACTTATCAGCCTGACGCCGGGTCACCTATGGCCTCGGGAAATTTTCCTCATAGTTGGTCTTATCAGCCTGACGCTGGGTCACCTATGGCCTCGGGAAATTTTCCTCAAAGTTGGACTTATCAGCCAGGCGCTGGGTCACCTATGGCCTCGGGAATTCTTCCTCAAAGTTGGACTTATCAGCCAGGCGCCAGGTCACCTATGGCCTCGGGAAATTTTCCTCAAAGTTGGACTTATCAGCCAGGCCCCAGGTCACTTATGGCCTCGGGAAATTTTCCACAAAGTTGGACTTATAAGCTTGAGGCCGGGCCACCTATGGCCTCGGGAAATTTTCCTCAAAGTTGGTCTCATCAGCCAGGCGCTGGGTTACTTATGGTCTCGGGAAATTTTCCTCAAAGTTGGACTTATCAGCCAGGCGCCAGGTCACCTATGGCCTGGGGAAATTTTCCTCAAAGTTGGTCTTATCAACCTGAGGCCGGGTCACCTATGGCCTCGGGAAATTTTCCTCAAAGTTGGACTTATCAGCCGTACGACCAGTCACCTATTGCCTCGGGAAATTTTCCTCAAGATTGGACTTATCAGCCAGGCGCCAGGTCACCTATGGCCTCGGGAAATTTTCCTAAAAGTTGCACTTATCAGCCCTAGGCCAGGTCACCTATGGCCTCGGGAAATTTTCCTCAAGATTGGACCTATCAGCCAGGCGTCAGGTCACCTATGGCCTCGGGAAATTTTCCTCAAAGTTGGACTCATCAGCCCTAGGCCAGGTCACCTATGGCCTCGGGAAATTTTCCTCAAAGTTGGTCTTATCAGCCTGAGGCCGGGTCACCTATGGCCTCGGGAAATTTTCCTCAAAGTTGGACTTATCAGCCTGACGCCAGGTCACCTATGGCATCGGGAAATTTTCCTCAAAGTTGGACTTATCAGCCGTACGACCAGTCACCTATGGCCTCGGGAAATTTTCCTCAAGATTGAACTTATCAGCCAGGCGCCAGGTCACCTATGGCCTCGGGAAATTTTCCTAAAAGTTGGACTTATCAGCCAGGCGCCAGGTCACCTATAGCCTGGGGAAATTTCCTCAAAGTTGAGATCTTATCAACCTGAGGCCAGATTTTCCTATAGCCCTCGGGGAAATTTTCTCCAAGTTGGACTTATCAGCCGTACGACCAGTCACTATTGCCTCAGGAATTTTCCTCAAGATTGGACTTATCAGCCAGGCGCCAGGTCACCTATGGCCTCGGGGAAATTTTTCCTCAAAGTTGGACTTATCAGCCCTAGGCCAGGTCACCTATGGCCTCGGGAAATTTTCCTCAATATTGGACCTATCAGCCAGGCGTCAGGTCACCTATGGCCTCGGGAAATTTTCCTCAAAGTTGGACTCATCAGCCAGGCGCCATGTCACCTATGGCCTCGGGAATTTTTCCTCAAAGTTGGTCTTATCAACCTGAGGCCGGGTCACCTATGGCCTCGGGAAATTTTTCTCAAAGTTAGACTTATCAGCCTGACGCCAGGTCACCTATGGCCTCGGGAACTTTTCCTCAAAGTTGGACTTATCAGCCGTTCGACCAGTCACCTATGGCCTCGGGAAATTTTCCTCAAGATTGGACTTATCAGCCAGGCGCCAGGTCACCTATGGCCTCGGGAAATTTTCCTCAAAGTTGGTCTTATCAACCTGAGGCCGGGTCACCTATGGCCTCGGGAAATTTTCCTCAAAGAAGGACTTATCAGCCCTACGCCAGGTCACCAATGGCCTCGGGAAATTTTCCTCAAAGTTGGACTTATCAGCCAGGCGCCGGGTCACCTATGGCCTCGATAAATTATCCTCAAAGTTTGACTTTCCCGAGGCCATAGGTGACCCCGCCTCAGGCTGATAAGTCGAACTTTGAGGAAAATTTCCCGAGGCCATAGGTGACCCGGCCTCAGGCCGATAAGACCAACTATGAGGAAAATTTCCCGAGGCCATAGGTGACCCGGCGTCAGGCTGATAAGTCCAACTTTGAGGAAAATTTCCCGAGGCCATAGGTGACCAGGTGCCAGGCTGATAAGACCAACTATGAGGAAAATTTCCCGAGGCCATAGGTGACCCGGCGCCTGGCTGATAAGATCAACTATGAGGAAAATTTCCCGAGGCCATAGGTGACCCGGCGCCTGGCTGATAAGTCCAACTTTGAGGAAAATCTCCCGAGGCCATAGGTGACCCGGTGTCAGGCTGATAAGACCAACTTTGTGGAAAATTTCCCGAGGCCATAGGTGACCTGGCGTCAGGCTGATAAGTCCAACTTTGAGGAAAATTTCCCGAGGCCATAGGTGACCTGGCGCCTGGCTGATAAGTCCAACTTTTAGGAAAATTTCCCGAGGCCATAGGTGACCCAGCGCCTGGCTGATAAGTCCAACTTTGAGGAAAATTTCCCGAGGCCATAGGTGACCCGGCGTCAGGCTGATAAGTCCAACTTTGAGGAAAATTTCCCGAGGCCATAGGTGGCCCGGCCTCAAGCTGATAAGCCCAACTTTGTGGAAAATTTCCCGAGGCCATAGATGACCTGGCGTCAGGCTGATAAGTCCAACTTTGAGGAAAATCTCCCGAGGCCATAGGTGACCCGGTGTCAGGCTGATAAGTCCAACTTTGAGGAAAATTTCCCGAGGCCATAGGTGACCCGGCGCCTGGCTGATAAGTGTAACTTTGAGGAAAATTTCCCGAGGCCATAGGTGATCTGGCGTCAGGCTGATAAGACCAAGTTTGAGGAATATTTCCCGAGGCCATAGGTGACCCGGTGCCAGGCTGATAAGACCAACTATGAGGAAAATTTCCCGAGGCCATAGGTGACCCGGCGTCAGGCTGATAAGTCCAACTTTGAGGAAAATTTCCCGAGGCCATAGGTGACCCGGCGCCTGGCTGATAAGTCCAACTTTGAGGAAAATTTCCCGAGGCCATAGGTGACCCGGCCTCAGACTGATAAGACCAAGTTTGAGGAAAATTTCCCGAGGCCATAGGTGACCAGGTGCCAGGCTGATAAGACCAACTATGAGGAAAATTTCCCGAGGCCATAGGTGACCAGGTGCCAGGCTGATAAGACCAACTATGAGGAAAATTTCCCGAGGCCATAGGTGACCCGGCGGCTGGCTGATAAGTCCAACTTTGAGGAAAATTTCCCGAGGCAATAGGTGACCCGGCCTCAGGCTGATAAGACCAAGTTTGAGGAAAATTTCCCGAGGCCATAGGTGACCAGGTGCCAGGCTAATAAGACCAACTATGAGGAAAATTTCCCGAGGCCATAGGTGACCCGGCGCCTGGCTGATAAGTCCAACTTTGAGGAAAATTATCCGAGGCCATAGGTGACCCGGTGCCTGGCTGATAAGTCCAACTTTGAGGAAAATTTCCCGAGGCCCTAGGTGACCTGGCGCCTGGCTGATAAGTCCAACTTTGAGGAAAATTATCCGAGGCCATAGGTAACCCGGCGCCTGGCTGATTAGACCATTTTTGAGGAAAAATTCCCGAGGCCATAGGTGACCCAGCGTCAGGCTGATAGGACAAACTATGAGGAAAATTTCCCGAGGCCATAGGTGACCTGGCGCCTGGCTGATAAGTCCAATCTTGAGGAAAATTTCCCGAGGCCATAGGTGACTGGTCGTTCGGCTGATAAGTCCAACTTTGAGGAAAATTTCCCGAGGCCCGAGGGGGGGGGGGGTGTATCGAGTCTCCAAAGCAGCCCTTGTGTGCGTACTGAGGGTTTGACGTCCGTTTTTTGGCTAAAATCGCACTGGAACACTTTCACACATCAAATAGGGAGATCAGATATATCTCCGGTGCGCAACTGGTTAAAATTCCCTTGTTAAATCATTACATGTTCCCGACTCATACAATTTACCAAAGTTTTCTAACCTATTAACCTTTGTTCGACACTTAACGATAATTTAATGAATTTCCATCTTATCTTATTTTTGTGATCCTAGTCGAAGAACTTTAGTTCACTTAAAGAGCATGGCCGATGAGGAAACAAGCATTGAATCTACCCATCACTATTTTGATTTTCAAAAGAAGAGTTATTCCCATGGTTGTTAAGCTTATTGTATACTGTATATTCAGTGGAAGACTAAGGGTCTATCAGCTGAATGTGTTCTATAAAACACCGTAAAAGACATTTGCTTTAAACCTTTTTTGATAAAGACAAATATTAAGTAATTTTGTATTTTCTACAGAAGATACAATTAAAGATCTTACCAGAGGTTGGCTCGATTTGGTTAAACTAGAAGCTAAAGAAAACAGTTCTAAAACATAGGAATCGTGTCACTGAAAGTTAAGGCCATATTTGCGCTCATTTACACTTAAATTGTGAATGTTCTAGAATAATTGAAAATTAACTTAAAAGTAATTTAAATTCCCTTTACAGAGGAATTGAGACTGTAACACGTTCGCATGATGCTTTAAAAAGAGTGAATACTATAATAACTGTTTACAATTAGCGATAAAACAATGTCAGCCGTGAAACGTTGGAAGCCAATAAAAAACAATAAATTCTCCATTTTGAATGTTCTCGTTGTTAATATTGGATACATGACAGTATTTGTATGTTTTTCAGGTGATTGTTCTAACAAGGTGATCGACACTCATTAATCCGAGCGCTCCATGCTATTTTAGATGTTACTCGAACATAAACAATGAAGTTAAATTGGTGGGCACCAAATTTGTGAAAAAAGGACTTTGAAAATTAGATAATAAATAGTGCAGGCGTTATATTGTCATGATCCTGAGGATGTTTCAACATAATCTATAACTTATATTGGGGCCTCCGTGGCCTAGTGGTTAGAGTACAGAACTTGAAATCACATGGCCCCTCTCCGCGTGGGTTCAAATCCTGAGAGGGATATGGATTTTCATGAGAGGCAGTCTCCCGACTGACTTACGGAATGCCGATGGTTCTACCCGCCTTGACCAGCCCTTGTGGGCAGTTGAGTATGGGGTCTTCCTCCATCATTAAGAGTCGGGCATCGCTACATAACTGAAATAATGTTGATGTGATGTAAAACCCATATGAAAAAAAAAATAACTTATATTACCTAGTTTCGCAGGTTTTCTGAGCGCTAGTATACTTTTAAGGTCTATTGTCGTCCATGTAAGCGTTGGTTCCCATAATTAGGCATAATCGAATAATCTACTTCAAATCAAAATTTCCGTAGAAAATTGAAAATGGTCTTAACCTACCTACCCAATGTTCACCAGCATTTGAACTCCACAACATTATCACTGTTATGGGCATAATCTACATGCATCTCCGGGACATGCTCAGTGACACAAGTACAATCCCCACAATATACTAATCACAGTTAAAGAGCATGTATGTTGGTCGAGCATGGCTTTAAGGTATCTATAATCGTTAGACATTGTCCTGACACATCTCAGAAACTCTAGAACAGATGTGTAAATTAAGTAAACAAGCAGTTGAATTGAGTATCATGTTAGCATTATACCTTTGATTCGGTCCTACTCACAAGTAAGCTTTAAAACTGTAAAACTTTTTATTTCAGCATCAAGCACCCTATACTCCATAACAAAATCCTCTGCCACGTTTCTTTCTATTGGACATGTCATTTGTGATAGTTGACATTCCATGGGCATAAATGGTGGCTAGATGATGGAGATCAGGATTGGTATGTCACTCTCGTGTATTAATCCCAGTTTTGCCTGTATCATCATACACGGTTATATACGTGCTTTTAAATCTTAGATATTTTTTCTGTAAGCTTTCATAATATACCTTCCAGCTACATAGACACGTACTTAATATGTACTCATGGGTTAACAGATGCCGGGATTACACAAATGTTTGTCTTTTGCAAAATCATGACTGTTTTCATCTACATTGAAAATAATGTTTCCCACACACTTCTCTCCATTCTCTATTATTATATCCCTGTGAGTCTACAAGGCTATCCATCAATGGGAACGTGCCGAATTAAAGTCAATTTCAAGTTACCAGATATAACATGCTGGTAGTAAGAGTTCGCCAACACTATAGGATTCTGTTTAGCAAACTTTGGGGCGTTCCTTCGTACTTTTCTATTGATGTGTGGCTAGATGAAAATCTGTTCAAAGTAGACTCCTGTCTTTAAAACATGGGAAAATAACCATGGTTTACCATGAAGACTGCATCTGATAACACAAATCTGCTTTACAAAAAGCTGGAATCTCAAAGTACATAAGTCATTTGGCAACTACAAAGCTTTTCTCTGAAATACTTCGTTTTGCTTGAAGGGGACATTCAAATACCTGTAGTTTCAATACAAAAAGAAAAACAAATAAGAATACATAAATAATATTTTTCTTGTTTATTTCTCACACATAGCAATTATTTATCATTCATTGAACAAGAGCTGTCTGTAAGACAGCATGCTCGACTATTCGATAATGTCAAAGAGGGGTTTAGGTCAGTGAAATATAATTTGTTTTAAAATATGAGGGTGCACACAATGATTCCTTACAATAGTTGTTGAGACTTTAACCAAGATTTTCTAAGTACAAAAGACCGCATGGTTTGCTTAGTTCAAAACAAAAGATATGAAACTTGGTCAGGGACCTCAAATAATTACCCTGAATACATGTATTAAGTATTGAAACATACATTAAAGTCGTTCATGAGAAACAAACTTGCACACAAAAACTTAACCCATATTTTCTAAGTACAAAAAGCTGAACAAGTTGCTTAAATTCAAAACTAGAGATATGAAAATTGGTCAGGGACCTTAGATTATAACTCTTAATACATGTGTGAAGTAAAAACCAATTTCATATGGTAGTTCATGAGATACAAACTTGCACACAAAAACTTAACAAAGAGTTTTCTAAGTACAAAAGGCCATATAATTTTCTCAAAGTCAATACAAGAGAATTGAAACTTGGTCAGGGACCTTAAATTATTACCCTGAACACATGTGTAAAGTATCAAATCATTCCATACAGTAGTTCATGATATACAAACTTGCATGTAAAAACTTAACCAAGATTTTCTAAGTACAAAAAGCCAAATAAGTTGCTTAAATTTAAAACTAGAGGTTTGAAACTTGGTCAGGGACCTTAAAGTATGACCTTTAACACATGTGTGAAGTATCAAACCGTTCCATACAGTTGTTAATGAGATACAAACTTGCACATAAAAACTTAACCAATGTGTGACGCTGACAGCGACGCCAGTGTGAGTAGTATAGCACTCCTTATTCTTTGAATAGTCTAGCTAAAAATCCAAATTTGAAAATATCAATCATGCTTATAGAACTTGTTCATTTCAAGGAGATAAATGAGAACTTTCCAACGAAACAGTGGGTTTCATCATTTGAAAATAGAGGGACATAATCCAAATAAACTCAAATAGTAAGTTCGCTTAAGTGTTGACAACAATTGACAAAGATTTGCCTTAAGTTACTACTTCTTTACCCATAAACGTCAATGATCCATAGCTTGATCACTTAAATCCACAATATAAATGAGGCTTCCTGCCCATAATACAAACATAAAATCAACAATACTTTTCTGACATACATGGAGTGAGTTAACAAGGGAATTGAAACTGGATATCTGTAGCTGGTAAATTGCTAATTCATCATTTGTCTAAAGACTCAAAAAGGTTATCTTGTTGTGAATGCCTTTTAACTCTTGACCAGCATATCATAAGGTTTTACATGTATTCAGAGTCGATACCATTGCCACTAGTGTTTATATGAATTTTCAAAGATAAAACCTGGTGCAGCATAACTGATGCCCAAAGGTACATGATTCAAAAGGCAAGATGAGAAGATGCAGGCAAAATTTTCTTGGTCAGTGACTTTACAAAATTCCGTTTGAGAAGTTGAACATGTGCAAAAATATAGCAGAAGTGTGATGCTGCAGAGTAGTCAAGACTCTTTTGAATAGCCAAGCTGTATTGATTTTAAATGTAAACTGTTTGAAATAATAAAAATGTTAACATCAAAATCCTTCTTTTAAGTATGTAAACCCAGCTATTTTCTTACTAAGATCATTTGTGTTTTTATTATACTTATAAGATTACTTATACCCTAAAACAAAAGTTATTTATATATTCTTTTATCTTTCAAAATCGTATATAAAACAAGGTTGATTAAGGGTGTATGTTCAGTGAATAATAAACAATACAAAGGTGAATTAAAACATGTTCCTTTATCTACAAATTTAATATGATAACTGTTATCAAAATAATTATTTACCTTCATGTGTTTTGCTTTCATTCCAGCTTACTATTTTGTTACACAAAAAGCAATTGAATAATCTTTGACAACATTAAGACGTTGATCAAAAATAATTTCCATTATAAGTCCATCATGTCTCACACACAATGATCTCCAAAAATCTTTGCTAGTCATCTAAGAGGGAGACCTGATAACCTTGGAAATAGTTACCACAAAACCACACTGTTTATTCTTCCCTTCTTGTATGGAAGTATTCCTTTTCTTCTAGCAAAAAAGATGGCCGTTCAAGACGAGATATGTTGTTTATAAATGTTGGCATGTTGTTGTTTGAATAGTTGCTGTGGAAACCACATTGCGCCAGGTCATGAATTGAGGAGATATGACACCAGTACAGCCATACTGACCACATGAACATATATTATTTCTTCAATATTTATAATGATCATCATCTCCATCATCTTTCTTTCATCCTTAACTCAGCCTGACATGTCTCCTCTGTATGCAAGAAAAACTGCAACCTGGATGTTTTAGGGGCTTCATCTTTTCCTTTTTCATTTCAGCATGCACATACGAGTCTCCCTCAAATAGGCTCTTATCGTGCTCCACGTGATCTGTCAAAGATGTGGTTAAAGAGTTTAGTTTTATGTTACCGGTAATATAAAAATATGATGTGCAGTCATTTTATCTATAGGTGACATTTTATTTGCGAATCTAAGAATTTTCTAGATTTTCGAATCTTCGAATCGAAGCAGTTATGTAGTCCATTAAAGCAATTGCCTAGTCTTCAGTTGCTAGTGAAAGAAGAGAAAACAACTTCTGATGATAAGATAGTCTTCACCAAATCTTTCATTGCTCAAGAACTAATTTATATTTTCAACTTATCACAAAATGAAAGAGTCTGGAAAAACGTCTTCAAATCATAACTTGTCAGAGGAAATCTGACAACAGGTCAACATTTTAGATGCTTCCTTCGTTTGTTGTTTTACATGAAAGGTTTTAAAATAGGCAAACTATAGACTTATAGACTACAAGCTTTAACCAAAACATTTTTTCAGTAAACAAAACAACGAATTGAGATATATACACATTTCACAACATAAGGCATACCAAAATAGTGTGAATTAGAACTGACCATTTTTTCGCTCATATGAAGAAATCACTCTTGTTCTGACAAAGTTTTCTAATTGAAATCAGAATACATTCATTCTGCCATAGTAAAGAGACTATGTATCTCCAGCTTAGTTATATAATATTTTAATCACCTTGAATGAAGCAGACATCAAATTCTAAGCATCTCTTGCAAAAGTAGTTGGTGCCTTTCTTGGGAATATCTGTCTCGTTGATGCCTAAACAATGTAGATGAAACCACTCTGTGCATGAATTGCACAATATCATCAGACTGCTGTAATGTAAAACAAGATATATCCATAAGCCATCACGCTCGACTATCGTATGATGTCGAAAAGGGATATAGGTCAATGTTTTTTTTTTTTTTTTTTTTAATATGGGTTTTACATCACATCAACATTATTTCAGCTATGTAGCGATGCCCGACTCTTAATGATGGAGGAAGACCCCATACTCAACTGCCCACAAGGGCTGGTCAAGGCGAGTAGAACCATCGGCATTCCGTAAGTCAGTCGGGAGACTGCCTCTCATGAAAATCCATATCCCTCTCAGGATTTGAACCCACGCGGAGAGGGGCCATGTGATTTCAAGTTCTGTACTCTAACCACTAGGCCACGGAGGCCCCTTAGGTCAATGTACAATGATTTGTTTCAGAAACATTTTCTGAGTACAGAGGCTGGCATTAATTGCACCAAATCAATAGCAGAGTTATTGCACTTGGTCAGTTACCTTAGATTTTGACATTTAGTCCATGTGTAAAGTTTCAATTCATTCGCTAGCGGCTATAGCACTTTATGAGAAACAAACTTACATGTAAAACTCTAACAAAATCTTTCTAAGTACCAAAAAAGACATAATTTACTTAAAATCATAGCCAGTGTTTAGAGATTTTGTCAGTGACCTTAGATTATGTTCTCAAATACATTTATAAAGTTTAAAACCGATCCTTGCAGTAGATTTTGATAGGAATCTGCATTTTCCTGACAATAAAATCCAGAGACTTGGTCAGGGACCTTACATAATGACCCTGAAGACATGATTGTGTGAAGTATCAACCCATTCCAAAAGTAGGTCATAGTAGATACAAACGTTCGATGCAAACGCCCCAATGGTAGTATGTCTATCCATATTCTTCAAAAAGTCAAACTAAAATTCAGTTGGGAATAAAAATTGCTATTTTTTTTTCAAAATATATTTTGTTATTGAAATCATTCATATAGAAAGATTTAAATTAAAGCCATACTTGCGCTCATTTACACTTAAATTATGAAAATTCTAGAATAATTAAAAATTACTTTAAATTCTCCTTTACAGAGGAAAGAGACTGTTACACATTATAGTGATGCTTTTAAAAGAGTGAATTCTATAAGGTTTGTTTACAATTAGCGATAAAACTAGGTCAGCTGAGAAAAGTTGGGAACTAATAAAACCCAAGAAATTCTCTATTTTGAATGTTCACAATGTTAATATTGGATACATGACAGTATTTTAATGTGTTTCACATGATTTTTCAGGTGATCGCCACACATTAATATGAGCGCTTCTTGTTTTTTAGGTTTAACTCGAATGTAAATAATGAAGTAAAATTGGTGGGCACCAAATTTGTGAAAATAGCACTATGAAAAATAGATAACAAATGCTGCAGGTGTTATATTGTCATGATCTTGTGGTTTTTCGCTATGTTTCAATATATTCTATCTGAATATATAACCATTATTACCCAGTTTTTCTAAGCGCTAGTATGCTTTCACAAAGTAATTATCCTGTTTTAATAACAAGTAAGGTCTACATCTATCGATTAGATATAAAAAAAAAAAAGAACAGGTTAAAAACTGCGTTAGAAATCAGTTTAAGTCCATGAAAGATTTAGAACATAACAAATTTTATACATGCTTTTTATTTTCTCTCAATTTTTTTTTTAGAAAGGATGACAATAAAAAATATTCTTTTTTGTCTTTTAGACTGAGTCAACCATTAAATTGATTCAATTGTGATTCCTGATTAATAGTCCTTAAGAGAAATCCCCATGCTTAAAATCACACATATTGATTGCGACACGCCTAGTAGAACCATCAGCATTCTGTTTCATAGCCTAACTCTCAAGAAAATTCATATCTAAAAGTATTGGTATTTGTAATCATATAGATATTAGCATTGTGATTTCAAGTTAAGCGTACACAATTACCAAAAGGCAATGGTTATAATGTAGTAGATAATAATAAAGCATTAAAGCTGTTTTACCCATCATCTGGTTGTTGACATAGACAATACAATCTCACTTCACGTGTCTTCTTTTCAATTGTAGGGTAAAAGAAGCTTGATCGCTTTCGCTATAAACAGAGAAAGTCAGACATTTTCTTAAAAATGGTTTTGCAAATGATAAAATGTACCATATGAAAGAAAATTCAACAACAGTTTATAACTCTATAGAATGAAACAAAACTGGCATTTATACAATAATCTTAACATTTATATTTTCACAAGTTGACGTAAGAAATCAATAATCAATCCCTTGTTGAAATACAGGAATTTCTTAAACATTAAGCTTTAAGCAATCACAGGCAACAAAATTTTCATTTCTTCTTATTTGGTTCCAATGTCCTCTACAACAGTCAAGCAATGTTCATATACAAGATATGCTGACTGTTGTTTTATTAAACCAATACAGCTAAAAACAAAAGCAAC
This sequence comes from Cerastoderma edule, assembly GCA_947846245.1. Classification (NCBI taxonomy): domain Eukaryota; kingdom Metazoa; phylum Mollusca; class Bivalvia; order Cardiida; family Cardiidae; genus Cerastoderma; species Cerastoderma edule. Next base: position 33,426,271 of record OX401410.1, read on the forward strand.
TATTACAAGATCTGATCTGATCTTCAGCAGAGAAGAAAGATGTTGGTTTGCCAAATGATGGGACTCCCCTGTGATTGGTATGTGTAGTTTCTGACTTTCACATTGGAAATTTTTAACGTGTCTTTCAGAAGCGTAAAGCTTTATCTGCACCCCTAAACAAACAGGTCACAGAAAAAAAAGAAAAAAAGAAAAAAAGAAAAAAATGAAAAAGAGGTTGATGCAAAGTTCCAATACAAGAAAAAGCTTACCTTACATCTGGTCTTTCAAATGCAATATGGTTTTGCCTAAAAGGGAAGAGAGAAAAGGGAAAAAATAGAAGCACCAATTTCTTAAGTATCAATCAAATGATAAGCATTAAAAAAAAATTATGTAGTTTTGGTTATGATGTAGTTTGTACTTAAACAAGAGGACCCTGAGGGTCCTGGATCGCTCACCTGACACTTGTAAAGTGTTGGTTACAACAATGTTACATATGAGTAATGGACAAGATTTGTCTAAATTTGACAGTGATCTACTTTTGACCCCATAAACTGACTTGGTTGAATTATAACAGGTTGATCATTTTGAGCAAGTTTGATCAAATTGGGCTGAAAATGAAGCTTTCATTGCTTCTAGACTGTAAACAAGGTTTTTCAAAGATTTGACCTAGTGACCTACTTTTTGACCCCGCACCAACCATGATCAAACTCTATTGAGATATCATCAAGGTTATTATCCTGAGCAAGTTTGATCAAGATTAGGCCAAAAATGTGGCTTCTAGAGTGTAAACAAGATTTAACTAAGATTTGACCTAGTGACCTACTTTTTGACCCCACCCCACCCATGATCGAACTATATCGAGATATCATCAAGGTAAACATCCTGCGCTAGTATCAGGAAGAATGGGCCAAACATGTGGCTTCTAGAGTGTAAACAAGATTTTACTAAGATTTGACCTAATGACCTACTTTTTGACCCCACCCCACCCATGATCGAACTCGATCGAGATATCATCAAGGTAAACATCTTGAGCAAGTATCAGGAAGAATGGGCAGAAAATGTGGCTTCTAGAGTGTAAACGCTGAAATTGTTGACGGCGCACGCACGCACGACAGACGACGGACAATCAAGTATCCTAAAAGCTCACCCTGAGCAGAGCTCTGGTGAGCTAAAAACCAAATTATAATTGACACTAAAGAAGTAGGCAAAACCAAATATTCTCATCTTACATTTCATAAATGGTGAAAACCCATTTTCTATGTTTATATAATTTTGTCGTATCAATCACTGTTCAAATAATCAAAGAGTTCAACAGTATAAACTAGAATGCCAAAAAGCAAAAGGGATTTTGCCTACTTCTAATTCTGTCTGTTCTATTAAACTGGTTTCATCTCTTACCATTATTGTTCTTGGCTCTGTAAGAAAAGTAAAATCATAGCAATCCTTTATTCTCTCACTCATCTTTGAAACAAAGCTAGAATCTATCATATTGGAATTTCATACAGAAAATACTCCTATTATTTTAGAAATACTACAATAAAGAACTTACATCATGTGGCGTACACCATTGCCAATCCTATGATAACTCTGTAATTCTTAAAAGGATCCAGAACACCTCTCAGAATGCTCCATTTATCATAAGGGAAATGGTGTTAACATTTCATGATCCTTATTGATTTGAAATCTGTTACACAATGGTTTATCTTGAAAATTAAGTCAAAATATCTTACTTGATACTCCAAGGAGAAAGGCAGCTACAGACATCCGTGCATGGTTCACTTGCTTGTTTGTCCAATGGAAAGCTAGTGATCATTCAGCCAAAAGGTTGTTGGCAAACTGCAAATAATTTGATCAATGTTTAAGGTCCATTATATATAAACTCAAATGGAAAATAAATGATTATTTCATCATTTTGATACTATGGTAATCTTTATTTTGACTCTCATTTCTGTCATTTAAAATCTTTATTGCACATATGCAAGTGTCTATCCAATTGTGTGTGTATAGTACCCTAAATTGTTTCCAACAAAGCAGTATCTCCTTTCTGAATAAAAGTTTTAAATTTTGAAAGCAATAAGCACATTTCATTAAACATACAATACCGGTATAAGGCTTGCTCTATTCAAGATAAGGCAATCTCTTATGCTCTTAACAAATGAATTTCATTTCATGTTTAATTCAAACGATTCATTACTGAAACAAATGTTATCAACATTTCTACTTGCAAGGAAAACAATAAATCATCTGCTTGGTTAAGGAAAGCATTCTTTCAGCTCCATGTCAACATAAAATGGGGCATTTGTGCAAAAGAGTTAAAATTGTTTGGCCTTTTTTGGTTTCATATCTCATACCTTTAGTTTGTTGAAATGCCTCAAATCCCACATCAATTTCAGATATGGTCAATGTTAATTATGGTACAAATGAAATTGAATTAATTTAATCTATTTCATATTGGTCTCATTGTTGAGAATGATTCTTTCTTCAAGAACAGAGCACATTCTGGGGAAGGACCCACTTCTGATGACAATAGATATAACATACTTTCAGCATGTAGATACAGTACCACAAGAACTCTCATCCATTTGCTTTGTGTGGGAGGGCACCTCTACATGCCATTCCTGGGGTACTTCAGTCAGAATCCCGTCATCAGTTCTGCTTTTCAAGAACTTACTGAAGAAATAAAGATAATATACATACATATATAACATATGGAAAATTTCCCGGGGCCAATGGGTGACCCGTCGTCGGGCTGATTTTGCAAAGTTTGAGGAGAATTTCATACATATTGTACATGCAATAGCTTTTTATTTTTTTAAAAAGAATTGTCATTTCTAGGCACGAAGCAATAATTGGAGTTTGCCATACCTGTCAAATCTCTGTTGTAAACCACATCTCTTGTTTACCTTGTCCCGAGATCAATTCTAGGCTGAGCCTCTCTGATCCGTATTGGATTGTTATTTTTGGATTCCTATATATTTGGTTTCTTATATTGAATAGCATACTGTATCGATTGGGTTCCCCATATCAATTTGAATATAACATTATATAGCAACATTGCGTCTAAGTTTCTCCAACACTGTGATTCAAGTTGGTTAATAAAAGTCGGCTAAGTAATCAATTAATCACACAAAAAAACCTGCCATTAAGATTATGGTATTCTTCTTCTTCTTCTTCTTCCAGTACTGTACAAGATCCCCTCTGGGGCATAGTCGTACAGGGTATATGTACAAAGGCGATGTGCGGCGAATAAATTTTAAAAGAAAGACAATAGGGTGCTAGTTAAAAGTGATTAAAATATTTTCCTTCGATCTTTCTCTACGGTGGAACCACGAGCCCCCTCTTAAAAGCCTCGAGGCTGCTTGCTGTTACTAATTGCACCGGTAGCTGGTTCCACAGTCTGATAGCTGAAGGAAAGAAGGCATGTTTGAGGACATCAGTGCGGCAGTAGGGCAGGTGGAATCTGTGTCCATAACCATGGCCGCCAAGTGTTAAACGATGAGAATACTTCGAAGCTGGGATGTCAATCAGGGCATGGGCTATCCGGTATACCATAACCAGCTTAGCATTTGATCGGCGATGCTGAAGTGTGGACCAGTTCAGTTGGTTAATCATCTGACTGGCACTGCTCTTCGTCTTGTAGTCGCCTTTAACGAAACGGGCTGCTCGGCGTTGGACAGCTTCAAGCTGATTTATGTCTGTCGCTGTATGTGGGTCCCATACAGTGCTGGCATACTCAAGGATTGGCCTGACAAGTGACTTGTATGATTGTGCCTTGATGTCTTGCGGGCAGCTTGTCAGGTTTCTTCTTAGGAAAGACAGGGAGTTGTTTGCCTTTTTTGCAGTGGTTTCTATGTGGGGTTTCCAGGAAAGGTTGTAAGCAATTGTTACACCAAGGTATTTACCGCTTTTTACAATTTTGAGGTCTTTACTGTGAATGTTATAGGTATGTGTAACTGGGCTCCTCCTACGTGTAATTCTGATGACCTCACATTTGCTTGGATTGAAGGACATCATCCATTTCTTTTCCCACTCTTGCAGTCTGTCTAAGTCCTCTTGAAGTGCCAAGGAGTCGGCAGATGAGCGGATCTTGCGATAAACCAGGCTGTCATCAGCAAAGAGGCGGCTTGATGACTCAACTACATTTGGCAAATCATTGATATAAAGGAGGAACAAGAGGGGACCAAGAACAGATCCTTGAGGTACTCCAGACGTGACTGGGGCTGGTGATGAAGTGTGACCTTCTACGACAACCTGTTGACTACGGTTGGAAAGGAAGCTGCGGATCCAGTGTAGAGTGTTTCCTCTGATGCCGTAGTGGTCTGCTTTGACAAGAAGCCGTTGGTGTGGAACAACATCAAAAGCCTTACTGAAGTCCAACAGAATGGCGTCGATCTGTTCTCCCTCATCAATGGCTGCGGATAGGTCTTGTAGAGTGAGAAGGAGTTGACTCTCAGTGGAGCGTCGCTTTCTAAAACCGTGTTGTTGGTCAGCCAGGATATTGTGACTGTCAAGGTGTCTCATAATCTGGCTGTGGATGACATGCTCAAGGATTTTGCAGCATACAGAAGTTAATGATATTGGCCTGTAGTTGGCAGGATTGCTGCGGTCTCCTTTTTTGAAGATTGGCGCAACATTGGCTCTCTTCCAGTCAGATGGGACTTCGCCTTGATGCAGGGATGCGTTGTAAATAAGAGTCAGTGCCGGAGTTAAGTCGTCTGCATAGTCTTTGAGAAAGCGTGTGGGAATGTTGTCAGGTCCTGTAGCTTTGTGTGGGTTTAGGCCAAGGAGAAGTTTGTTTATTCCTTCTGGTGTTACTGTGAAGTGTGGCATATCTGGGAATTTGTTACCTTCCATGGTCGGCACATCTGATATGTTTTCTGAGGTAAACACTCCAGAAAACTGCTGGTTGAGGATAGTAGCCTTTTTGGTTGGGTTATTGTAGGCAATGCCCTCGGATTTTAGTGGAGAGATGCCACTTCCGTCTGATCTCATGCTCTTAACAAAGGTATAGAGCTTCTTTGGGTTTTCTGACACCATGTCACGTATGTATGCATGGTTTGCCTTACGGCATTCCAGTTTCTGCTCCTTTTTGAGGGAATTGTACAGATGGAAGTCATTGTCAAATCCAGTCCTTCGAGCTCTTTTGTAGGCTCTTTTCTTGCGTTTCGAGAGGCGCTTGATATTTTTTGTGACCCATGGTTGGCTGTGCCTAGTGGTAGACATCTTTGACGGAACCAATGTGTCAATGATGTGTGAAATGTTTTCCACGAATGATGACCACAGAGTATTTACATCTGTGTTTGTTGTGTACTGACTTGTGAGGCTGCTTGTAAATTCCTGAATAGCAGCATGGATGGCGTCTTTGTTGGTGTCCCTCCATAGCAGTATCTTTCTGCTTGGGGGTTTTGTCTTAACAGCCCTTGTCCGAGCCAGAACAAACACAATATCATGATCACTGATCCCAGGTAATGCTTTGCATCTCTCAACTAGAGATGGACGGTTGGTTATAAATAGGTCCAGGGTATTAGTGTTCCTAGTTGGAAAATCAACAATTTGCTCAGATGAGGTGTCATAGATGGTGTCCAGTAGTTGTCGGCTTATGGCTCCTTGGTAGCTGGATCCAGTGACAGAGTTTAAGGTCCAGTCAATGTCTGGAAGATTTAGGTCACCGGCTATCCAGAATGTAGCATTTTTGTTAGCGTCTTGGAGACGCTTGACACTTGAGCAAAGATCCTCCATGTAGGCAAGATCACTGCTTGGTGGTCGGTAGGCGGAGCATATGATTAGAGGTGCGTTGCCTGTGGTTTCAAAGGATGCTGCTGTAAGCTCAGCTAGTGTGCCAGTATCAATCTCAGTGCCGCATATGGTGTCTTTTGCTGCTATCATAACACCCCCATACCTGTTTTGCTTCCGGTCCTTCCTAGCCACAAAGTGGTAACCGCTTGGTAGGACTTCTCTTTCATGGATTTCAGGGTACAACCACGTTTCACACCCAATCACAATGTCGGGCTCACTTTCCTCCAGGGTCAACCAGAATGAAGCCCTCTTGGCTCTCATACTTTGGAAATTTACAACAAGGATGCGGAAGGCTGACTTTTGGGGCTTTTGTCTTTGTACAGGGGCCTGTATTGGTGATGATGTATGCTTAGGTGAACCAAATGAGCTGACGGAGGAGAAACTTCTGAATCTTCCATTGTCTGGGGTTGATGGATTTTCAGACTGGGTTCTTTCAGGGTTTGAAGCATCGGGGTTTGTGTGGTCTTCTGATAGGACACTGTATGTATTTTGTGTGAGTATAGAATCCAGAGATGGTGTATCAAAGAGTGTAGTTGAGAAATTTGGGATTCCACATGCAAAACATATCCAGCTGGTGTTTGGTGTGATTCCCCTGTATACTGCCATGGGCATGTTCGTGCAGGCTACATGATACCAGGTATCACAACTGTCACAGGCTATAGCATGCTGATTACTTTTACATGGTTTTGAACATACCCCACACGGAAACTTGTAAATTGGTCCAGGATTTGGATGACAGTCTCCTGATCTTGAGATCTGGTAGGCAAAGAAGTCCCAGTTGGTAGGATTTGGTAAACACAGTTGTAAAGACTGTATAAATAAGTTTGTTAATGCTAGATGTATGCATGTTGACACCAACATGCCTCAGAAAAGAGGTTACTATTTTGCTGTCCGGATTATGGACTATCCGAATATAGCTACCGGAAATACTATTGTTTACATTGTGAAAACAAAGCAGGGGTTGGTAATTTCATGTAATCGGTATTACCTTAATGACATTGATCAATGTGATATAATTAATTGCTGATTTTGTTTTATTACGTGCCTTTAATTATACAATGATTATACTAATAAAGGACAATCGCTTTCATTGAAGTTTTCACGCTTACATCATTTTTATCTCTCCTCACAAACAGTTGACAAATTGGATTGAAAATGGACAATAAAGCAAAGCAATCTATTAACGTTCAATGCTATGCCATTTACAACCCATTTGAGGAAATTAATACGTATCTATGAAACTTTCTTCGTTTGTACTTTTGCACTGTGTATTGAATCACACATGTAAATATAAGGTAGGTACGAGTTGACCTAGAAAATACGAGTTAACCAAAGATTTGGGTACGAGTTAACCAAAAAGGGTACGAGTTAACAAGGGTACGAGTTGACAAGGGTACGAGTTGACCAGTAACCAATAAAATATAAGCGTAACATACTTGTGTGGCCAAAATCCTTTGAAGACGTGTAAACACAAAATCTTGAATGTGTTCTTGACTCAAAATCCCTCAAGATACTAAGCGCTTCCTCCGCAGATCCAGCGCTGATCCCCTCGTTCACCGCCATGCTGGTTGGAGTATGCCAGACTGGGAAAACCCGGGAAAAAAAGGAGAATAAAGATTCAAAAAGGGAAAATAACTCTTCATGAGTTTTCGTAGTGGCTAGCCACTATGGCCATTTTGCCGCTTTGCCACACATGGAAAAGACCGTTCTCCGTTTTGAAAACATGGCGCTGACGCTGACGGAGGATATCATCAGAAATCGTGTCGGATTGCAGCATGACAACCTAGGTAAGTCTTAAATCATAATGTGTCATGATCAGTGAAAGATTATGTACTGTTTAAATCGTTTTATTTGTGCAATTCTCTTCAAATTTTCATAGGAGATACGTTGCTTGCACAACAGTCACGCTGCAAGGAACATGTTTAGATGACAACCGTGGCTGCCACAATATTCATCATTACTATCCTTTGTCCCATTAAAAATAACAACATTATCTATACTTTACGAACGAATCGTTTATTGAGTTTTAGAAGCAGAATAATTCTAATTATCGCAAGGTCCGTTTTTTTTTATTTTTGGCGATTGCTTTTTTTTTATTTGGATTGTTGACAAGTCCGAACTGGTTCCCGATCTCCCGGGACAATTACCAATTACCCTTCTCCGCTTGCAGACGACATTTGGATAGATTGCAGCAGACGAATTTTAATTTTATTCATATGCCAAACAAAAAGATGTTGGCATGGATGAGTTTAAAGATTATTGTCACATGTAAATGTCAAACTGAAAATATTGTATGAAAAGTAGAAATTGTTCTTAATAACATCAGTTAACTTTCTTAAGATGCTGGGCTCTTCATTGGACCAAAATATTATGAGCCATTTTGGCTAAGCTACCCAAATTTTCTTTAGCCACTTGGATTTTTGCAAAGCCAAATTTGGCTAAGTCTTTTTAGCCATTTTAGCAGAAATATTAAATATAAATTACAGTTCATTTGTTCAATTTACAGACCAATTATTGAAATAGGCTAGAATGGTATTTATCACATAATAAAATAAATGATGTGTAAATTGAACAAATAAATAACAGTTCTTGTATCAGCCACTTCATTGTGTGGTTGTTCTTAGTAGAGTACTACATCCTATACCTCAATAAATGTTTACAGAACTTTGGGACAGGGTTAGAAAGACGACAGAAAATAATTAAACTTGCATGCATGCACCTGGCTAGTCCAGATAACTGGTCTCGAAGGCTATTGCTATTTTGACTGACGCCTTCGAGTCCAGAGTCAATCGTGATTTTTACGTTAGATTTTTGCGCACAGATTTTCTGCGCATGTTTAACCACCTATCGTTCCATAAATATGCAATGGATTATGAAATCAAACATACCGATTTGGAGATCAACCTTTTATCTGTCGATGTGTGAAGTCTCAAAAGTGTCACTTTTGTATAAATATCCAAAACTTTGATTTAAATCACACACATAAAACCTGCTTTCAAACGTTGAGGTAAAAGTCCGAAACATCCGGATGCTAAGTCTCGCCCTGGGTTATGTTACACAGTCCGATATACATGTCAACACTCGATTTACACTCGATCACTGTTAGTAACGTTGTACGCGTTTGGCGGGAGTACATTATTTGTGAGCACTTGATACTGTACTTCGACTAAAATAATTCCCACAGTACGACATTTCAAAATGTGATGTTATTGGAAATGACCTTTCTATTAGGTAGAAAACATTGTGGGAAAAGGATAAATTACTCGTTAAGAACAATTTATCCATGTTCCACAATGTTTTCTAGAGTCGTCTGCAACAAACCGGTAAATTTGGTTATTGTTTAGTTATGGGTTTAGGCGCACATTTGTCCCCTCACTGTAATGTAGATCGAGGGCGAACATTTTCCCCCTCATATTAATCTTTTGTAAGTTACCTTGATATATTATGATAGTATTCCGTTATATTTCAATAAAAACTTAAATGGAGATAATATATTTTATCAGACCAGAGACATAGATTACAATCATAACATCTAAGTATGTCTCTGATCAGACTAACCTGTCAATTTTGCTCTATTACGCCGATGGCACTTGGTCAATTATGCCATGAAACTTGTTTCGACGTTAATTTTCTTATTTTCGGCAAAATTTGTTCTCTCTCTTACTTAATAATCAAATGTGATGATCTTTGATTGTCATACTGACGCAAATTGAAATACCTTTGGTCTTCTTTGTTTTGGATGGTTTGCCTCGAGTGACAAATTGGGTAAGTGTGACCTCCTTTGAAAGGTGTTTGTTGATTCAAGTCTACAAAGACAGTATTAAGGCCACAAGTGAAAGGATCATGGAAATGTTTCACAGTTCTAGGACTAAGAAACAAACAAAAAAATGATAATAAAGGAATTCTGTTCGCCTGCCTCCTCCATTCGTGTTCTGTAGGTAATTGGGGTCAACGTACCCGATATTGAAGTGATCGTTCATTGAGGGCTTCCAAAAGTGTACTTTCGTACTGGCAAGACGTTAGGCGTAGTGGACGTGTAGGACAGAATTCTGTTTCCATATGGAAGATCCCTTATGAAATCAATCACAGACGACTATATGGGAGATCTTGTGGAGAGAAAGATCTAAGTCAATTGCTAACGCATCGAATGGACAAGTGTGAAATACAGAGTTCAAATTATTGTTTTGCAAAGGAGTGTCCCGTTTGTGAATGCACTGCGTGTACTCGTTGTAGTATTTGTAGGAAGTTATGTGAATTCACAGGGAAACGGTCTGTAAAGGAGCAGTTTTTCCAAAAGAATACTTCCATTGAACACCTGTTAGAAGTCCAAATTTCAGCGATCAACAGGCGGAACAAATTGTTGTAACAACAGATTAAAGTTCTTAATTAAAAAGGAGTTGAAATAAATGTAACTAGTTGAAAATTCGCTTCTTATGAGCAACATTTCATTTCGGTACAGAAGCCTGATTCAAGTACGTGTTTAAAGGTCCTACATTTGGTAAATAGGTAGACATTATAGGTACGTAATTTGAATGAATTGTAGAATTGATATCATTTGAAACACAGCGCACCACTTGCTCCTAATATACCAATATTGCATGCGTATAAACGTCGTCTGCAAAAAAAACCCAGATCCTCCTTGTTCATGGTGTCTGATGAGGAATTGATGATAATGGATAGGCTTGAACAGAGTTAATCGTTTTGACTTTGTGAATTTATCCTTTATAATTTGATTGAACTTTATTGAACACTTTATGTCCGAACTTGAAACATTGTGAGAAAAGCATTTTGTTTCATTTTGGTTTAATAACTTGACTTTGTAACTTTAAGGGATTAAAATCTTTATTATTTCCTTTTAAGATTTTGTTATTTTTCTTGTTAGGCTCTAGCTACCTTAATTGTCATTTAATTTAAAAGCTAGAGGTGTGATCCTGACTAACTAATTGTTTAACCCGAGTTAGACAATTTTTATCCAGAACCCGAACCCGATAAAACTCGTTACCCGAGGCGAGGTTTACGACACATGTATATAACGTCGTCTGCAAAACAAACCCACAGATTCCTCTTGTTGTCTGGTAAAGGATTGATGATAATAAGCTTGAACTATTTATCCCCACCCCTTCTTCAAGCACTATAAACACTGTGCAACGACATATTGTTATGAAGGTGTTAAGTAAAATATTCATTATGTCAAAATGTGTTGTTTTATTCCTTTGACATTAAATCTACTGTGTAAATACGTGATAGATAGGCTTTGGTTACGCGGTTTTCACATGCAGGTCGCTGATAGCATGTACCCGATGAACACCCAACGTAATACTTCATGAGTAACTTTTTAAACACTAGTTGCAGTAAGTATATATGTTTGGTGTTCATAGGACTGAACATCACCGATCCAACACAGGTGAAGGAAATAGTTTGTTATAGTTTCAAGGAAATCAACTACAAGTTTTATCGGTCCGACGTCAGGCGTTTTACGCTAGGCGTAAATATCGCTCCAATCACAATTTTATAAATCGAACTTTTAACCCTTTCCCAAACAATAACGACATTTGACCAGTTTGTTGCAGATACTGTGCAAAACATTGTGGGAAAAGGAGCAATTGATTGTGACAAGCAGTTTGTTCTTTTCCCACAATGTTTTCTGCACTATTAGAAGATTATTTTCCAATTTCATCATATTTTGAAATGTCGTCTGCAAACTCTTTCAATTTGGAACAGTCGAAAATTTGTTGTTTGGGAAAGGGTTAAATGATCCTTATTCCTGTTAGATTGGATTCAAAACAAAACATGAAATGATTTCCGTTCATTTTGAAAAAAAAAAGTATATATATTTTTTTATTTTTGGTAACACTACAATCACGTAATAGGCCTACTTAAACAAAATAAGCGAATTAATAGATAACAAAAACAAGGATGTTATTTTAGAAGAACCATAACGGACTATGCTTCAAATGCTGGTTTGCAAAAGACATCTTATCCAAGCATATCTTCTCCGAATCTGTATGTGAAGAGAGCTCAACTTACTACAACTCGACTTTAGGGTGAAAGACGCGTACTTCATTCCAAACTGTATACATAATGCGATGACCTTTGACCCGCAAGATATCCGTGGGAATCTCGCGGCCGGTGGTAAACAACATGGACGGCGATTGTTTATTTTTGAGCATCGTCGATGTTTCTTGATAGATAACTCGCATATAAGAGGTGTCCTGGATACTTGTGTGGGCTGAGACGATTCATAAATGATTTATGTATGTATTTCAAGTTTCCGTTTATTTTTTGGTCCCTTTGAAAACGAAAAATCCCAAGTTAAAAGCACTGAGTCGGTCGTTCGAAATTTTGTAACATAAAAATCACGTTGGACTTGAGACGTAGCGAAGCACGATAAATGTCCAAATGACGAAAAAAGCTTCGTTCACGGATCATTATTGAGACTAGCACCTGGCATGATTCATTTTTTAAATAAAACAAAATAAACATTTAAAAAAAGAATATAAAATAACTTTTGATTGTAAATAAAACAAAATAAATTAAACATTTTAAAAAAGAATATCTAACCTTAAAGTTTGCAGGGTATGCTGCAGCGTTTACGTGATCTGGGAGTCATTGAACTGGCAAGTTGACAGTACTTGTACAATAATGACGTTCTTTTTACTAAATGTGGGAGTTCCAATGCATTAAGATATGCTCATCAAAGGTTATATTTCCTTGAATGTTTGTTTTAATTACCATTTTTCACCGGGAGTCCCTTTCCCTCATGTTGTTGTTGTTGTTGTTGTTTCGTTGTCCGTAAATTCCATACCATGGAATTTCGTTGTAATATTGCATCGATGTAATCATTTAAAACGCTTGATATATTGAATGTGTTTACACACAAATAATGTTTTTTATTCGCGTGCTTTTTATTGCAATAAGTCCCATATCACCTTTATGAGTATCTTTTTTTAACGCAGTGAGCTACAGAAATAAGTATCGAAAACGTTTTGGTGCGTTTTATTATTCTGGTACCGACTTTAGTGTGACACATAAACTGAAACCGGGAACCGGCCTGTTTAAACGTTTTCATTAGACGTTGCTATTGGAAATATACATAATGTCTGGTCTCCGGATTTTCTAAAAGAGCGCTTTCACTAGAAAATCGGCTAAGGAACCAAACACTTCTATTTATATTTAAGCTGTTCAACGTCAAACTATTCAATTTTAATTAATGATCTGGGCTCTTCATTGGACCAAAATATTATGAGCCATTTTGGCTAAGCTACCCAAATTTTCTTTAGCCACTTGGATTTTTGCAAAGCCAAATTTGGCTAAGTCTTTTTAGCCATTTTAGCAGAAATATTAAATATAAATTACAGTTCATTTGTTCAATTTACAGACCAATTATTAGGCTAGAATGGTATTTATCACATAATAAAATAAATGATGTGTAAATTGAACAAATAAATAACAGTTCTTGTATCAGCCACTTCATTGTGTGGTTGTTCTTAGTAGAGTACTACATCCTATACCTCAATAAATGTTTACAGAACTTTGGGACAGGGTTAGAAAGACGACAGAAAATAATTAAACTTGCATGCATGCACCTGGCATGATTCATTTTTTAAATAAAACAAAATAAACATTTAAAAAAAGAATATAAAATAACTTTTGATTGTAAATAAAACAAAATAAATTAAACATTTTAAAAAAGAATATCTAACCTTAAAGTTTGCAGGGTATGCTGCAGCGTTTACGTGATCTGGGAGTCATTGAACTGGCAAGTTGACAGTACTTGTACAATAATGACGTTCTTTTTACTAAATGTGGGAGTTCCAATGCATTAAGATATGCTCATAAAAGGTTATATATCCTTGAATGTTTGTTTTAATTACCATTTTTCACCGGGAGTCCCTTTCCCTCATGTTGTTGTTGTTGTTGTTTCGTTGTCCGTAAATTCCGTACCATGGAATTTCGTTCTAATATTGCATCGATGTAATCATTTAAAACGCTTGATATATTGAATGTGTTTACACACAAATAATGTTTTTTATTCGCGTGCTTTTTATTGCAATAAGTCCCATATCACCTTTATGAGTATCTTTTTTTAACGCAGTGAGCTACAGAAATAAGTATCGAAAACGTTTTGGTGCGTTTTATTATTCTGGTACCGACTTTAGTGTGACACATAAACTGAAACCGGGAACCGGCCTGTTTAAACGTTTTCATTAGACGTTGCTATTGGAAATATACATAATGTCTGGTCTCCGGATTTTCTAAAAGAGCGCTTTCACTAGAAAATCGGCTAAGGAACCAAACACTTCTATTTATATTTAAGCTGTTCAACGTCAAACTATTCAATTTTAATTAATGATTACCACTCGTAGAGGCGAAAAGACTTTAGCCATTCTTCCCACTTTCGCCATTACAGACTCTATACAAAATGGGGTCAATTTTACTTTCGCCAAATTGACGAAAGGGTACATTTCTTTTTTCGCCAAACCAAGTTGACTTTCGCCTATGGCGAATGGCGAAGCTTTATGAATAGCCCAGATGATTACCACTCGTAGTGGCGAAAAGACTTTAGCCATTCTTCCCACTTTCGCCATTACAGACTCTATACAAAATGGGGTCAATTTTACTTTCGCCGAATTGACGAAAGGGGTACATTTCTTTTTTCGCCAAACCAAGTTGACTTTCGCCTATGGCGAATGGTGAAGCTTTATGAATAGCCCAGAGATGTCAAATGCAGTGGCAGATTCAAGGCGCACCCGGTGTGCCCTTTTTTTATTCAATTTTCAATTTTTAAGTGTGGCAGATCAGTGATTGGACACCCCGGTTCAAATCCTTTGGTATTTGCGGGGTTTTTTTCAAGCAAGAGTTGTACTGTCTACAAGCATTGAATGTTAGAGTTATGTAGTGTAACTTTGACAATAGTTTAAATTCGCCACACTTCCTATATAACATAGATATTTCAAATGGAATCTTGAAAAAAAGCTGTGATGTCATGGTTAATCAAGACCGGCGTCTTCGTACATTGCTTATGAACCAGGCACATAATATGACTGAAAAACTGTTGATATGATGTAAACCCTAGCAAACAAACAAGCCATCTGTTCCAGGAAATTCTTCCCATTTTACACCTTGTTGAAGTTATTAATTAAATTCCGTGAAAAAATCATTTCCAAATGGAATGCCAAAAAGCATTCCATTTGCTAAGACTGATTTGGCAATAAGTTTATCGAAAGATAGCTCTCATAATGAGACAATCTTTTCTAATCTTAGAATGATCTATCTGATTATTGAAGAACCTATGGATTTCCCAATCTACTCCTTTTATTGTTCAATCTAGTTAGCTGTCATGTGAAATGTATACAAATAGCACGCATTGAGAAAATTGTAAGCTAACCATAGTATATGAATTAAGGGTTAAAAATTTGGTTAAATTTGATACCTTGACAATAAGATTTTGCATACCATGACAAATTCTCCTTTTATCACAATGATTTGAAAGCTATCATGTGGAAATTATACAAATTACACACATCAGCTTTATTTGTGACTGATCTATAACACAAAGGTTTTTGACAATTCTTAAATGTAATACCTTTACTATTTCCCTTATGCAAATTACTTTAATTAGGTATGCAGCAGGTAGAATTTGAAAACATTTTGACAGAAAGAGTCATTGCTAATGAGAAGCATATTTCCATTTAATCATCATCATGATAACTTAAATGCTATGAGAGTCAGACATATAAATGTACAAATTTGTGTTTGTAACTTTGTGATTGGTTCTAATATTGTTTGAGGCAATTACTTTAAGAACGGAAAAAAACATAAAAAGTGCACACCAAGGAAGTTTAATTGTATTATGCTGTAGACGCACGAAACATGAATATTAAGTATTCAGACAGATTATTGGCTCGAGCCCTATAACTACACCAGTATATAACACCTAGCTATATAATCACACATAAAACAATTGGTGGAATAAAAAAGCAGTAGCTGCTAATGAGCAATGCCTGCAAGAGGTATTGATTAAAAAAATATATATTTAAAATAATCAAATCTAGATAGTAAGAATTATTTTGGCTGGTGATATGTCCGTTTATAAGGGATACATGTCTCTCACCTCATAGATATTCAGTAATAGAAATTTTCTTTTCCTGAATTTAAACCTTGTTTTGGTAGACTCAGTGATTGGAAATGCCATCTGTACTGGTGATGAATAGTTTATTTTTTGTGTTTCCCTTTTCAAACCAAGTATATTGTTGGTAATGTTTAGAATTTTTCATGGAAACATTTCAATAAGTATCCACAAAGTAGGATTGGTCACATTGTCTTTCATTAAGTGAATGCGAAGAATTTTGATACATTCTCTTATCTCAAACCTCTGTTTACAGGGAAACAAATCAAACACTCATTACAGGGCTTCATGGGGAAATCTACATAGACTTATCAGCAAATGGTCCCTGAAATGTTTTTTTTTGTTTACATTTTATGTTTGTTTTTCAACTGGATAAGATATCTGAATCAAGTGAAAACATCTGTAGTCTGTTACTCCTTACTTCTTAGACTGACCAGAAGCAGATAACTTGCCCCATTTCTTTGCCATAAAATCCCAATTACTGTATCTTTATACATGTATTTACATTCATACATATTATCAAGGGTGCAGTGCAATACTATAGTAAGTGCTGTACGTATGTGAAGCACTTACTATAGTCTTGCATTGAACCCTCGTTATATATTGTAATATAACATAATTTGTTATATAACAATTTTTAACAATTATTTTGATAAAGGCATAAATTGGCAGAGGAGCTATTAATTTGCAAGTGTTATTCAATTCCTATTTTGTTGAGCATTATATACAAATTTGTCTTATTAAGAGTTTTTTAAGGGAATTATTCAATTGTTTTCTTTTACCTTCAGAGGATGTCAAATCTCTGGCCTTACCCGGCACATATCATGAGAAGGTTGTGGCGCTGGGGTCCTCCCTGCGTAAATTCACCCGACTTAAACACCTAGATTTGTCCAGGAACAATATATCTAGTTTACAGGTGAGATAAACATATACATATAGTTTCATGTGTAAATTGAAGATACTGGTTTGAAAATACATTTTAATACTTCTTTAATTCAGATTCTTGAAAAAAAAAATGTTTTATGAACATTTCATTTTACCAGTGGGGAATTGTCCTATTTGATACAAATGTGGGGTATTGTCCAGTAGGGAATTGTCCAGTGGGTAATTGTCCCGTGGGTTATTGTCCTAGTGGGGAATCGTCCTAGTGGGGAATTGTCTGTACCCCAAGATAAACCATCTTTCATTGGATTGATAAATATGTATATATACGTGATTTAAGATAACATAGTGATTTATTAGAAAAACATTATTTTCGTTGTACGTAATTTATTAATACACGACAATGACTAAACCCTTATAGTGCAGGAACCGATTTCATGGTTATGCAAACAGGTTAGATCCAGGCCAGTCGCCAAGTAAATTGGGGACTTGCCTGTGATCTTACCTGTTTGCTACTCTGAGTATCTTTCCTCAACAAAATTAAGTAGATATTTAAGGTCTTGGAAAGCAAACAACTTAAAAATCTATATTTAGAAAACTATCAAGCATTCCAAGGGTTAACAGAGCTTTTTTGCTCAAATTGGGAAGAGGCCCAGGCCTGTGAGTTTTGGGAAAATTGTATAGATCAAATGTCTAAATTGGGAAACTAAAAAGCTTGGGTGACTTTGAGTTTTTTGGGGAAAATGCATGCTATTAAAAGAAATCTCAATTGGGAATGTGCCTTAATGAAGTCCTGATATGTAACATGAAAAATGCCTACTTGACCCTCTCATGCATATAGATGCATTTAAACTTACATGGAGCTGAAGGCTCGAGAAGCCAATGTGACAAAAGATTAAACCACTATAGTAATTTAATTATAACAATGCACTAACTACCTCTGTGTAGGAATGGTTTTTGTTTCAATAAACATTTTTACTGAGAAAGATTTAGAATGTGTTATCTTATATGTATTTCCTTATCTTTACTTTTATTTCTATTTATTAATTTATGTGGTGATCTGTTTATTCCAGGGTACTGAAAATCTCCAGTTGCTGGAAACACTGAATCTGTATCCTTTCAAGTGAACGATCAAGCACACATCTTCTTCATAGTTATAAGGATCAAGCCATGTCTTGGTTTAACCAATTTCTCCATAGTTATAAGCACTATATATTAGGGCACCTGAAATTTGAAAACCGGGCCCAAGTTTCCGTATGGTGGAAAGCGTTAAAATGTGTTTTGGGTGTGAGACCTGTGAAATATTATCATGAGTTTAAAATTTCAGTAATTACAATAACATATGAACACTACAAACATTGTTTTTAACAAGGTTTTGAAAACATTGAATGTGAGTAAAAGTTTCAGAGTAATATAAGAATGTCCTTGAACATGAAAAACTAAGGCCATTATACATATGGCATAAGAACAATTAACATTTTTGCAAAGGTGACTTAATTGTAGAAAAAGATCATCTTTTCTGAACAAAACAATTCTTTACAGTGAACTATAAAGTCTACAAGCACATTCCTTAACAATATTTTCAAATCATTAAAAGCAAGAAAAGTTTAAAAAAAGAAAGAAAAGAAAAAGAGTTGTATGTACAGCCAAGAAAAATTTGAAAACCGATTTCTAAAGATGGCTTGGTTGTAGAAAAAGATTATTGTTTCTTGACCAGTTCAGATATTACAATAACATACAAACACTAGATGAACTTAAACGTCTCAAAAACAACCCCAACTTGAGGGAGCTGGACTTGCGCTTAAACCCAGTAACCAGGACAGAAACAGACTACAGGCTTTATCTCATACACATGCTGCCAAATCTACAGAAACTTGGTGAGTGGGTTATAAGTTTCATTCTGTCTTTCTATTTGTCTGTCGCTCTCTCACTTTGTTTTAAGGTTGAAATTGTGGAGTATTTATCAACAGCGTGATTTTTTCCAATTTGTTTGGTACCAGACCCATTCCCAAATTTTAAAACCCGCCACTATTCCATATTTGGGGCACTAATTGTTGTCCAGACAATTCTTAAAGATACAATCAGAATAGGATTTGTCTTATTGGTATTGAAATACTGTCTATAAGAGTACTTATAACACACCATTTTCTATATCCCTGATTGATGTTTTATATCAGATGATCGTGGTGTACGCGACAGAGAAAGACAAGGAGCTCTGATTCACTTCAGTAGTAGCCAGGCAACGGAGATGACCAAACAACCTCGAGTCGAGGAACCACAACAGAGGGCCCCCAATCCACGGGCAGAACATGTAAAGACCCTTGGCAGCGGGAAAGGTGAGATAGCAGAGATTCTAAGTTTGAAGCGTATAAGTTAAATGCATACTTGCGCTCATTTACACTTAAATTGTTAAGTTCTAGAATGATTTGATATTAACTAAAAGGTACATTAAAGTCCCTTTTACAGAGGAATTGAGACTGTAACACGTTCACATGATGCTTTTAAAAGAGTGAATACTTTAAGGTTTGTTTACAATCAGCAATAAAACTAGGTCAGCCAAGAAACATTGTGGGCACTAAATTTATGAAAATAGCACTTTGAAAAATAGATAATAAATAGTGCATGTGTTATATCGTAATGTATCTGGGGGTTATAGGCCTTTTCAGAAACGTGGTTTGTCTCCCTTTGAAAAATCGGGCCACATTCGGAATACCTCCACTTCCGGGTATTAATCTCGAAAGAAGAACGTGGGCAAAGGCAAAGAAAACGATCGCAATCGATCGGATTTTGAAATTTATAAGCTTCATGTACCAAAATTAAAGATTTACATACGAAAACATCAACAGAATGATTTGTTGTTGGCTGTTGCCAAGCCTCGTTATAAAAGGAAATTAGATTAAATTGAATTTAATGAGACCCGAATAGCGCACCGCAGTTCAGTTAAAACATGACATTCTGTGTGAAAAAAAGGCAAATAAGTATATGTTTTTGTCTGAATTAAATGCTTTGACAGATCAAAAATGTGTTAATCGGCTGGTTGATGGAAGGAAAGAATAATTGGAACACATATTTCTAGAATAATATTACAAATTTGCATTAAATTCGATTTACGGATTTTAAATAAGATAGAACAAACATCAGCACTTTTGTCAATAATGTGTAGAGGTTATGTTTCTCCAATAAGTATATATTTTTTTCTTAAAAATTGAAATTTGTCGTATTAAATAAAGTACCTTAAATAGAGAATTAGTTGTTATATGAGGTTCTCTGTCAGCCTACCTTTGATGATATATCGAATCCAAATATTACGGGCTATGAAAACAGTCCCAGTCCATTTTTCCACCTGTTGAAACTACATTCAAATAACGCTTACTAAATAACGAGGGACACAGGATTGTGGAGATTTTTCATATTCTTAAAGGACCTCAGATTGCCGATGGTTAATTACTCTATCTCTCGATCGGCTAAACAATAAAGGGTGTGACTTGAACATATGGTGCAAACGTGGCAGATTGGTGTTAATTTGCATCAAGACTCTTAATCCCTGTGATAGCCAAAGTTTGTTAATTGACCCTTTGAATGTAATTGAGAAGGAAAACTGGCAACAATCCATTGAATTGAAAAAAAGAGATTACAAATGTGTAGATTATCATTTTAATGATAAATAATTACAAAACGAACTCAAACAAAAACACAATCGTTCTTGTTAAACAACAATTATAAGAGACATTTAATCAAAAGATTACTACGCAATTAATTAAAGTTCAAAGTAAGAGAAACAATATTTTCTAGCAAATCTTTGAACTATTTATCAATATAATTACAAGGAAAAAAGTCGTCAACAAAGTAAGTGAAATGTTCCAAATAAACACTTATTGCCGAATCTGACTCTTAAGTCTGTTTAAAAGTTTACTTCAAAGACCAGGGGTGGTCCAAAGTTTTTTTGTTTTTTTTCGTTGCTTAAAAGAAGCCTCATTTTACATAATGTAATTCTGTATTACATCGCATGAACCATAAAGTCTTTACTATTTGGGGTAAAACAGAACAAACTAAAAATACGTGTCGGCAGATCAAGACATACGGATTCAACAAATATGAAACATAGTACATAGGCAAATGAATTTTCTACATAAGGACTTCCCATTTAGTCTACATCCCATAAAGGTTTCAATTCCCACGTTATCTACAGATTAAATTGCCAAAAGATCTACAGTTCAAAGAAATATTTTCATTTCATTTTTAATTGATTAAAATATCTTTAAAAGATTTAGATAATTCTGAATCTGCATAATTTGTTAGAAGCAGATTACGAGAAATAATGTAGACCAACATAAGAAAAATATACTTTTCTGGATCTACACTTTATACATATTTTTCTTTCCCACCAACCCTCCATAGAAAAAGTGATTTTAGGTTGGATTGATTTTCTACTCAGTTAGTGTCAAAAACAACCAAATTTTTCCGTGTAGGTGAGATGGAACTTCTGTCTGAAATGGTGTGAAAATTGGTAAAATATACTTTAGTAAAATGGGAATAAACCTTGTACATAACAAAACCACCTGACACTCAGTAACATAGGGAAATAACTCATAAAGGGTTGATGCGTATTTGGTCGAATACAGAGGGTAAAAAAAGATCGTATATGTTATTTCCTACGTTATGCAGTTGACCAATAAAAGAAGCAATAAACCCCTTGACGTGAAAGATATGTATCTTTTGAAGCTTGCCGAAATACACAGGCGCGCATCACATCATGTTTCGTTGACACATAGTTGTGTGTTTTATGGCCTCGAGGCATGCCATTGGTTGCTATATAATGACGGAAGCATATTTTGATTGGCGTTGCAAAGTCAGATTAGGGTAAATCGTTCTGCTTGAAGGGTCTTGGAAACAGTAATTCTAAGTAGAGTGAATGGTATGGACATGTTTTAAATCAGAGGAATCTAATGTTGACTCGGTAGGTGTAATTATTGTTGAAGTCCGATAATTAAACATGAATAAAATCAATTCCATAATCTCTTATAAGTTAACTTTTATTTGTCACTCTTATTGGACATAATTTGATGGAATGTCCCATAAATAAGTGGAACATTTATTAAGTAGGTTTGATCAGCTTGCATCATATCATCTGTTAATTGTGTTTGCATTTACATGGTACAACATCGTTTGAAAATGTTAGATTGCAAAATGTATTTTAGATTATGTTATCATAAGTTAAGGCAATAATCAAACAGATCTTCATCATCGTATTCTATACTTAAATTAATGTTTTAGCAGAGGATCGACTCTTCCCACTAAAAATGAATCGCAACGTTGTAACCGCGTTGGTATACAGTGTTTTATCTCGGGAAACGGGGTAAATTGTCCGCTAGAGAGTAAACACAAAGTAAGGATATACTTTGATATTTCCCCTCCTCAACAATCTTTCCAATGTAGTTTTTACAAACACGACTTTCGACGGCATTGTTAAAATACCCGCATCAGTTTATCTATGTTTCTCAATGTCAGCTGTTATTATTTAATACCCGGAAGTCTTAAACCGGAAGCTACCGAAAATTTTGTATCTCCGATTAAGAGTATTCAAGAAAAGATAACAACAGTTTCTGAAAAGGCCTATTGCTATGTTTCAACATATCCTATCATAATTTATAACTCATATTACCCAGTTTTGCAGTTTTTCTGAGCGACAGTATGCTTTTAAATGTTTAATATATAAGTATTATTTGCAATGAATACGAGCATGCATTTGAATATGGGCTGATAGAAGGGCATAATGTGTTTTACTTTTAAAAAGCCACATGTAAAAAGAGTCTTTAACCTTGCAAATTCATTTTCATTCGTTTTACTTCTAAATTATTGTTGGCAATTTGCTTTTCATCGCTTCAATTTTTCAATAATTTCTAGTGCTGTCTGCATGTTAATTTTTCAGTCATTCATTGTATAATTATAACATTGTTTGTAATTAATTGAAATATAAAGTATTGTGTCCAAAGTGGAGTTATTCATTCAAAGCACTGTTAAATAGATCTTAAGAATTTTCCATCCCACAAAGTGCATTGTGTTAAACTGATTTGACATTTTTTAAACTTGTCAATAAAAATGCAAATAAAAAGCTTCTATTTTTATCTGATAAGTACTTGATGATGATGATGTGGCTATTCTGGACCTGATTGCGAGTACTGGAGGCAACCTTGGTAACCCACGACCACTCACTGGGTCCTCTACAAAAGAACCTTCTAGTCAAGATTACTCCATCTCAGGTAATTTACTCTTCTAGAGTCTTACAACATATGACCTTTCGTTTTGGTGCAGATATCCCAAGCATTAAGTAGATATCGGGGCGTGATTAATGTGGCAGACTCAGAACTCAGGGTTTCCAGGTACAAGCTCTATCAACACCTCTGGTTTCAAGGAAGTGACCTATGGCAAGTTACTTCAGAGCCCTAGCCTAGTATTTGTGGATTTAGATTTAAGAAAGCCTTGACATAACTGAAAAACTGTTGATTGGCATTAAACACCATATAAAGATATCTAGGCTTTCAGCAAATAATTTCTGTTTGGTTGAAGTTTTCTCAGGTCTTGCAGTAAATTCCAGGGCCTTTCAACAAATGACCTATGGTTTTACATCTCTATATCTTTTTTAAAATCTAAGCTTCATTTGAGAAATGTATGAAATGAGAAATTGCTCTTTTTGGAGAAGTACTTTTATAGCTATTGATTCTCACATTGATTAAACAGCAAAATCAATCTAGACACTTCATAGTTATGATCAAAGAATGATGCAAAATTTGGCATGTTTTAATCTTGTGAGATGTTTATTTAATAAAGGTCTTTTCCAATCTTTACGAAACTTGAAAATAAATTATCCTTAGGAAAAATCACAAAATGTCAATTTGCAGCATTTATTTAAGAGCTTTGGAGTCTGGCCCTTGGTTTGTCCAATAAATTCTATTTTTGCCTTCTTCACATTTTAGTCAAATATTTCTGATATATATTTATAGCAATTTAGACAGAGCTATGTAAGCAACACTTCAAGCAATTTCTAATTAATGGAGCAAAACATTCACATCCTATATTTTTGGAACCCTTAAAGGATAATATGCATCAAATTGCTATCAAGAATCTCGGCCAATTTTGATATCTCACAATAGCAGACATGGCATTTCACAGTTTTGACTTTTGTACTGATTAAAATTTTGATGCATTATACTGTTCTCTCTTAGTTTGAATAGCTGTTTTGTTAACAATGTCAATACTAAAGGTGTTTTTTTCTCTCCACTTTGGTAGGTTTAAAGAGTCTTGACCCTATGTCCTTGGATGGACCACAAATTGAGGTATGCTTCCAAAGTTACCCTAAAAACATTGTTTACGTTCTTGACACTCCCTTAAACACATCTGCTTCTTAGGAAAACAGAAAAAAACTGCTCATTATGTGTTCTCTTATAGATTAAAAAGCTTGTGAGAAAATATTGAAAATAATTGTGCATAATACTTTCTATTCAAGCTGGTAACACAATTCTGCATGAATGATAGATTTGGAAAGGTAATGTGTTGACTATGTGCATATTGTGTGAAAAAAATTTCTATCATGTTATTCCTTTTCATCTGTAAATTTTCAGTTAATATACCAATAGAAAAGTCCCCTATGCTCTATAAGGAATTACATTACAATGCCTTGCGCATCATGGATGAATGAAGACCCCATTGTTAACTACCCACAAAGGCTAGTCACAACAGCTAGAATCACAATCTGAACTCATCGGGTTTATCCAAAGAAAACACCTCTGATCTAATATGGAAGCAGCAATATTGTTTCTCGAGAGACTTCTTTCCTTGCACTTTCATTTCCAAAGATCTTAAATGTAAAATCTAAACATATAGATATAATTATACTTTGATTTTGAACAGTTACAAAAAAGTATGTTTGCGAAACAGTTTGTTCACTGTTTACCCCAAAATAAATGTAAATGAACCATATTTATGCACCATCTCATTTATTCAATTTTGTCCACCATACCAAGGTACCACCCAAAAAGAAACCAGCAGGTAAAGTTGATGATGTGATGACGGCGTACAGACAGATGTATCCTAACATACCAGAGGTCATGGTCACTAATGGGGACCTAAGACAACGCCCTCAGGAGGACCCGAACCTGGATTTTATGGATGAGGCAGACGCATACCACAAATTTAAAAGCCACGGCTATTTCACCCCCAACCCTGTACAAGGTAAGGTTGGATTATTGGATCATTAGCGTAGATATAATCAAAAATCAAAATAATTTCTTTCAGTGTTCATCAAGATAATTTACCAATGGTCCCATGTGATAATCTTTGTGACTTATCAAAATTCAAACCAACAGCTGGCATTAAAAATTGACAATAACAAAAGAGTAAATTTTCATCATGAAATTTTGTAGAAATCATTCTGATTTATGGGTAATATGCTCATTTTGGACAAATTATTCTTTGGTCACTGTAATTTCTATTATCTTCTGCAGCAGTTGCACTTAAGTGAAGGCTTACAAAGAACACTGGCATTGCACTAGTTTTAAGCTCACCTGAGCTCTGCTCAGGGTGAGCTTTTAGGATACTTGAATGTTCGTCGTCTGTCGTGCGTGCGTGCGTGCGTCGTCAACAATTTCAGCGTTTACACTCTAGAAGCCACATTTTGGCCTATTCTTCCTGATACTTGCTCAGGATGTTTACCTTGATGATATCTCGATCGAGTTCGATCATGGATGGGATGGGGTCAAAAAGTAGGTCACTAGGTCAAATATTAGTAAAATCTTGTTTACACTCTAGAAGCCACATTTTTGGCCCATTCTTCCTGATACTTGCTCAGGATGTTTACCTTGATGATATCTCGATCAAGTTTGATCATGGGTGGGGTGGCGTCAAAAAGTAGGTCACTAGGTCAAATCTTAGTAAAATCTTGTTTACACTCTAGAAGCCACATTTTTGGCCCATTCTTCCTGATACTTGCCCAGGATGTTTACCTTGATGATATCTCGATCAATTTCGATCATGGTTGGGATGGGGTCAAAAAGTAGGTCACTAGGTCAAATCTTAGTAAAATCTTGTTTGCACTCTAGAAGCCACATTTTCTGCCTAATCTTGATCAAACTTGCTCAGGAAAATAACCTTGATGATATCTCAATAGAGTTTGATCATGGTTGGTGCGGGGTCAAAAAGTAGGTCACTAGGTCAAATCTTTGAAAAATCTTGTTTACATTCTAGAAGCCACATTTTCTGCCCAATCTTGATAGAACTTGCTCAGAATGTTAACCTTGATGATATCTTTATCTCGATAGAGTTTGATCATGGGTGGTGCGGGGTCAAAAAGTAGGTCACCAGGTCAAATCTTTGAAAAATCTTGTTTACACTTTGATAAAACTTGCTCAGACTGTTAACATTGATGGTATCTTGATTAAGTTCGATCATGGGTAGTGTGGGGTCAAAAAGTAGGTCACTAGGTCAAATCTTAGAAAAATCTTGTTTACACTCTGGGAGCCACACTTAAGGCCCATTCTTTATCAAACTTACTCAGGATGATAACCATGACGATATCTCGATAGAGTGTGATCATGGGTGGGCTGGGGTAAAAAGTAGGTCACTAGGTCAAATCTTAGAAAATCTTGTTCACACTAGAAGGCACATTTTCGACCCAATCTTGATCAAACTTGCTTAGAATGATAACCTTGATGATATTTCAATAGAGTTCGATCATGTGTGGTGTGGGGTCAAAAAGTAGGTCACTAGAGAAATATTACCTTAATGATATCTTGACCGAATCTGATCATGGGTGGGGTAGGGAAAAAAAGTTCACTAGGTCCACTCTTTGAAAATCTGGTTCACACATTAGAAGCCACATGTCCGGATGTTTACCTTGATGATATATTGATCAACTTCGATCATGGTTAGGTGGAGTCAAAAAGTAGGTCAGTTCTGCTTCAAAATGGCATATTATGTTTTCTTGATGATATGTGGGTCGAATTAGATCATAGAAGATGGGATGGGTTTAGAAAAATGGTCACTATGTCACATCATAAATTACTATTGTTTACAATATTATGGTAAAAAATTCGACCCAATCTGTCAGGAACTCGCTTTCTCTTACCCTTCAAAGTTTCTTAGAATATTTGCGTAAGTTTGATAAATCTTGTTTACATTCTAAAGGCAACACTGTTTGTACAATGTATATCGAAGAGGTCTACAGCTTAATTTTTTAAGACATCCAGAGTGCTAATCAAACTTGCTCAAAATGTTAATCTTGATAATATCTTGATTAACTTTGATTATGGGTGGAATGGAATCAAAAAGTAGTTCACAAAGTCAAATCTTAGAAAACACCCGTTTACACTCTGAAAGCTACATTTTCAGCCCAATTTGATCAAACTTGCTCAAAATGATCAACCTGTTATATCTCAACCAAGTCAGTTTATGAGTAACTTGGGGTCAAAAGTAGATCACTGTCAAATTTATACAAATCTTGTCCATTACTTATGTGTAACATTGTTGTAACCAACACTTTACAAGTGTCAGGTGAGCGATCCAGGACCCTCTGGATCCTCTTGTTTAATTGGAGTTGAGCCTATACATGCCCATGTGTTTATCTGTAATTGTTTATGGTCTAATGGTGTAGAAATAAGATGGATATATGACTCTGTCAGTAAAATGGAAATAGTATTGATAGACAGTGTGGTAGTCTGATGTAAATATAATTGTGCGTTTATACAATCTGAAAACAAGTTTTAAATGGATGGTATCCCATGGATATTTAACTAACATAACTGTGTTCAATGGATTAAGTGAAAACTGTGATCGGAAGTGAAGACGTTAATCTGACAAAGTGTATAATAGTTACATTTGAGGATAGAATCAGCCACCATGTCCAAGTGGAACAGACTATCATCCACCTTACAAAGGCGGATTTTAGGCGGTAATTTTGGGTTAAACCTTTCTTCTTTGTGTCTTTTACATGGAGTATTTCTTTACCTAGCCCCAAATAATCTTAGCTGTCGGTGTGCCTTAAACAGCATTCATTTCTTTACCTGATTGAAGAAATCCAATTCTATCTAGTTTAAACTTATAAATTTTATATTGATTGTGACGGAAGCTTGAAGCTTATTAAATACACTATCAACGACTGCATCCTGGATACTAAACAAGTGCTCACGCCCAATTGAGGGCTAGTCCTGGCAATTTTTCCCTTGCCTAATGGGGGTTGAACCATGGACCCTCGGTACAAGAGGCTGACGCTTTATGTCTGCATCACTGTTGCCCGATTCTATTTGTAGTCTAGTGTAGACATTTCTATTGAATACTATTGATTACCAACAATAAAGTATTTGGAGAATCAATGAAGAAGTTAGCAAGGGGAATACACCTCTCATCTAGACTTCTCCTAATAATAATAATTTCAAAACTCAGCTGGGACGGATTTCTTTGTAGTTATGGTTCAGGGTACCGTTTTACTAAACATTTAACGCTTAAGATTTGCGTAAGTCTAAAACAACAATTCCTCTTTTATCAATATTGGGCCAAGCAATATTGCAAAGTAAAACATCATTGGAATCGTCTCTCCGAGACGCTTCCTATGATGTGTCACATTGCAATATTGTACTTTCATTGAAGATACTATTCATGTTTATCAATTATGACTTACGCAAATATTTTCAGTAAGTTGTTTAGTAAAAGGGTACCCAGATGTTTACTGATAATTTGTTTTTCTTGAAAGTTACTTTTTCCCTTGTGAGGTATCTATATTGTTTGAATGTGTTCTGCTGTTAATCAAACCAGATGGCTGAAAGAGACCCTAAATTAAATTCTCATTACCTTTCAACCTATGAATTTAGATTTTAAGAATTTATGTTGCAGAAAATGTTTTAAAGTGGTGTAAGAAAAAATTATGTAGCGAACATTTTCTGTCCAACTATGTTTTCCTCTCATTTAACGATTATCAATTTGGTCACAGTCTCTAATGTCTAAAATAGTCTGTAGCTATAGTTTTTAAAATAAACACAACCTCACCTTTAAGTGTGGTTTAATTTTGGTATTGATTCAAATTTCAGCGTGATATTTTGCATTGATATCATGTAGATGATCATTTACTTCAGGGAAGTTTTCTATGACCTTATAAAGGAGGAATATATTGATATAAGGAAGCTTTGTAGGAACTTATTAAGGACACACATCTGTGTCACATTCTTAACTCAATTACCAAATGGTCTCAAGGTAACTCACATTTGACACCATAAGGAAGTAATGTGAAAAAATGTCATGTATTTTCGTCATAATTTTTTTTAAATTCACTGGACAAAAGAAGCTCAATGACAGTTCTCCACTATTTATAGTGAAAATACGAATGACTGGCCTGGATGGAACCTTTTTGCATAAGCACTTTTATAATAAGTCGGTTCCAGCACAATATATAAGGGTTAAGAGAAGCCTTTGTTGAAGTCTCACATGCATTTATAAGACACACATGTTATCGTAAGAGACCACTTACGGCCTCAGCATAGTGAAATGAAACATTGACTTAACCCTTTACCAAACCCCAAATTTTCAACTGTCCCAAATTGAAAGAGTTTTGTGGACTACATTTCAAAATGTGAGGAACTTGAAAACTAAGCATCTGATAGGGCAGAAAACTTTGTGGGAAAAGGAGAAATTGCTCGCTAAGAGCAATTTCCCCTTTCTCCACAGTGTTTTCCAGAGTCGTATGCAACAAACTGGCTAAATGTTGTTATAGTTTGGTAATGGGTTAAGACCTCAGCATTGACATAGGAGCTTGCATTAATGTGAACAATTGGATGTTATAGCTTGAAACATTACTTTTGCCTTCCCAGCCACTAGCCCATTATAAGAATCAAGTTACGTAACTCTTCTCTCAATAGCTTAGTTACATTACTTGCTTGGCATAGATGCTTTCAAGGTCGCAAACATGCCGTTTAACCCTTTTTCTAAGCAGATAAGTTTCAATTAAAACAAATGACAATAAATCTCACAGTTAAAGTGACAATATGATTGATTGAGGTTTCAATTTCTTTTGAAAGATGTCTTCCATGGATAAAATGGCATGGTTTTAGAATGAAGTAATTGAAAATGGTCATTTATTTAGTGACGAGTATTGTTTGAATCACCATTTTAAGATTTGCTACTCATAGAACACAATCTGTGAAATAGTTCCTTAACCTTTCCCAAACAACAAATTTTCGACTGTCCCAAATTGAAAGAGTTTGCAGAGGACATTTCCAACTGTGATGAAATTGAACAATATTCTTCAGAAAGAGCAGAAAACCTTGTGGGGAAAGGAAAAATTGCTTGTTACGAGCAATTTCTCCTTTTCCCACAATGTTTTCTAAAGTCGTCTGCATCAAAGTCGTCAAATTTCGTTATTGTTTGGGAAAGGGTTAAAGACTAAAGAGTATAGTGAGATTAAAAGAGAATTTGATCATAAAGACCAAAATTTGGTTCTTGTTTCAATGATTTAAAGCTTAATTGATTAATTACATTATGCAGTTACCATGTATACAAAATATCGTTATCTCTTTTATTTTATTAATCACTTTAATGGTTTCTGTAGGGGACCAGTGTGGCTCAGTGGTTATGGTGGCGGACTTAGAACTCGGGAGTCCCTGGTTTTAGCCCCACAACACCTCTGGTTACATGGGAGTTTACCTTGGCAAGTCATTTCAGAGCCCTAGCCAAGTACTGGTACTTCCAAGAAAACCTTAAAATAACTGAAGAATTGTCTGCATGGTGTTGAACACCATTCAAACAAATGCTTCCTGTGGTAATTTACTGTGCATTGGAAAAGGTTTAAATCTTAATCAAAACGAATATAACTTATTTTATATTACTGTTCTCTTCTATGAATATTACAATTCTTTAAAATTGGGTTATCATAGAATAATTGGAGAAAGGGTATAGGGTCCATTGGCTGTTAGAATTATCTAAACAAGCTGAATATGGTAATTGGGAAATCTTAGATATTAATTGTTGTCACTGATTCAGTCCATTAGTGAATAATGATGCTTATTTCTAATTAGGACCAGATGACACCATCAGAACAAAGATTATAGCAATCAACATATTATTGAATCATTTTTCAAATATTGACTGAAGTTGGGGAGTCTAGAAAGTGTTTCTGCATAGATATTTTGAATTGTTGTGTTTTTCCTGTAAAGACCACCTAATGAGTTTCTCAGCTGACTTAAAGATGCTGGTGTTATATCCTGCTTGACCAGCCCTTGTAGGCAATTAGATTTGGAGTTTTCCTTTGTCAATATGAGCCGGGCATTGAAACATAACTGATATTATGTTGACATGATGTAAAACGATTATATAGATAAATGTTACAAAGACCAGCAAAAATGCACTTCTGCTTCTATTATTTTCATAGAATAGTTAAATTAACAAATGTACGTTTCAAAGAAATCATTTTATTAAAGAACTTCTTTTCTTTCACCCTTTTGGAATTGTTGTGTTTTCCAATTTCTATGCATGTACATCATGATTGATTTTAAATTTCTGCTATACATTTTGATTTTTGTTAAAAAAAAGTTGAGACTGTAAAGTCCTTCATCACATGTTAAAACTTAACCAACACATTAAAAACAATGAACCCTCGATATAATCCTTATAACATATTTGCAGCAGGTGATTTATGATATAAGTAATTTCTCCTTCTATTGCCTTCAATTGAACAGTTAACAAAATCCTGCCCTGAGTGTTTGATGGAGGTGTTTTCAAGATAAGAGCTATTGAAAGCAACATTAACAAACAAACTTGCATTTGTTTTGTGGGGGTTTCATTGGTTAAACCACTATGAATATTCATTTCCAGAAGATTTGTCCACTGGTCAATTTGGTACAGTCAAAACCTTTTCGATGTAATAGGTAAATGATGTAGTTAACCCTAAGAATGCTGGGTAATTTTCTAAAAACATATTTTTGTGACCTCTGCTTTCCAAAACCTAAATACCTTTAATTTTGATGAAGAAAGATACCCAAAGTAGCAAACAGGTTAGATCACAGAAGTGATATTTTTCTAAATTAAATCAATGGGCTTTTTTGACTAAAACTTAAAAATCAATGGCTTTTTATATAGAAAAATGATTAAAATAAATAAAAGTAATGAGTTTTTGGGAAATTTTATGAGATTTTTTGGGCCAAAATCATCACTGATTTCAAGCTGAATACTCTAACCTCTAGATAAGGGAGGCCCTGTTAGAAATATGACAGTGCACAATAACACTCTTTACCACCTACAGACGACATTTATTTTACTTGAAGCAGACGACTTTAGAAAAGCTTTGTAAACTTGTGAAAAACCTTTCAGTTCTTCTGTTAAGATGTGTGAATAGATTGAAAAAAGCATTGTGGTAAAAGGAGAAATTGCTTGTGACAAGTAGTTTTTCATTTTTCCACAATGCTTTTTGAAATTTGTATGCTGCAAGTTCCCAAAAAGTGGCTTTAGTAGGTACATGTACATGTTAACGCTCTGTATAGACAAAACAGCCCAATGTTACCCATAAGCTCTCAAACTTAAACTCTTGACGCAGGTCAATCCAACGAAACAACATCCAAGAGTTTTGTTCAGACGGAAAGAGATACCTACCCACCGCCTCCTTCAAAAGTGCAGTTGGAGCGATCACGAGTTGAACGTGTAAATGTTGACACAGAGGAAGAAGAGGAAGAGTCAGAATCAGACAGCAGAAAACACAGACGATCTCGGAGTGTACCTACAGAGAGATTAGAGGTTGTATATTCTGTTGTTGAACTTCTTTTGTATCGGTATACGGACATTCCCCCCCCCCCACCACCACCATGTCCGTCTTCTACATTACGGCATTACGGCGAGGGGGCAAATGTCCGCCCTATACCAAAAAGGGCAAATGTCCGGGGGGCAAATGTCTGGGGGGCAAATGTGGGGGGGGGCAAATGTCCGGGAATCTTTGTATTCCTTATGCTGATTGTTTAGAATGAGTTGCAGCCAATGATGTTTGAAAGTAGGAAGTAAAAACGGATTGGTGAATTATAGATGATAAACAGAATCTCTTTTGTCTAATTAATGTCAAAGAATCAATTGTGTTATACTGGTTTTTGATAGTTTTCTGTTTACTATTGAAAATTCATTGAAGTGATATTAATTGCAAATTAGTCAAAGCAATATAACATTTAAATTGACAGATTAATTGCTTTATGCACAGGCAATGTAAATTGTGTTTAATATGCAAAAGCATGATGTGGTTTATGCACTGTAAGAGTGAAATGTCAAATAACTTCTCTGTCAATTTTAGTATGAGCGACCAGAAGCAGACAGATATACAGACCAGGACTCGAGACCAGCACATGTAGAGGTACCGGTAGAGCGAGTGAAGCATCCCTCCACCAAAGAAGTTCCAGAAGCTCGACTGTTCCTGTTTAAGATATTAGACATGGTTGATCGCTACTGGAACGGCTCAAAGTCCCTCCATAAGAATAACAAGTTTAAAGGTACTTTTTTCATTATAATAAATAATTTAAAGGTGTAGCATTCAAAAGAACAATAAGTTTAAAGACACATTCTTTATAAGAGTCAAGTAGAAAGGTTCACTGTTCATAAGAATAATGAGTTTTAATGTACATTAGTCATATGTATAACAAGGAACAGTTAGAACCCCAATAGTAGAACTATTATGATGATGTTTAATAAAGTTGATTGCAACTAAAACTGTAAGATTACAGAAACATTGCGATTTCCATACTATCTTTTTCATCCTACTTTTCAAATAAATTTGCGATATGAAGAGTAGATGGCGTAATATATCGATATGAAAACTGTGTTGACATTATGAGATGGTGCCTCATTCCTTTCTCTAATTTGTAAATATCTTTTTAAAAATTGACCATATATGTTGATACAAGCTTAAATCTTTTACTAACAACATATGATTTTTGTTGCAGAACTATAATATATTCTCCTATATTTTGTTTTTTGCTTTTTATCATACCATATGTATTCATGCTTGAGATGGCCTTTTCATAGAAAAATTACTACATCTGTAGATTTTTTATATCTCAATCATGTCTTGCTTAAAAGAAGCAGCTTAAATAGATTTTACTTCTCATGGATCTATTTCATATTTTATAGGTTTGGCATATGATGCAATAGATGATTACCTTCGTTCCACAGTCAATGATTCCCAACAGCACGAAATCCGTCAGTTGAGAGATGAGGTTTTACAAATCAGGAAGGACAACTCTCGCATCAGAAAGCAGGAAGAGTTATCTAAATCCAGTCTTGAGGACAGTGCTGCCACAGAGGCCCATCTTAAAGCATCTCTACAGAAAGCCTTCACTGATGTGGTAGGTTTTGTTTTCTCTAATTATTACTGCAATTAAACTTCATCTTTAACCCTTATAGTGCTAGGACCAACTTCATGCTTATGCAAACAGGTAAGATCCAGGTCAACCCCCAAGTAAATTGGCAGCTGGGTTGTGATTTAACCTGTTTACTAGTCTGAGTATCTTTTCTCAACAAAATTATCTAAGGTTTTGGAAAACAGACGAAACAAAAATCTATTTTTTAGAAAATTACCCAGCAGTATAAGGTTTAATCATGTTTCATTGTATCCTGATTACAGTTCATTTATTGTTGTTTCAAGGGTTATCAAGAGTCACTAGGCTTGCTACACATGTCTTTCCTTAAACAATCCACAATTAAATTAATAGCTGCAATTGGGAATTGATACAGGACGCAGTCCTTTACCATACAGTGGATCATGATTCGATGAGTGATTTCTGTTTGATCAAAGTACAATTATTAATGCAATTTCTTTCTTTTTAAGACAAAAGGTTTTACAAATGTTCTGTCCAAGATGTTTTAAATCTTTGAGGAAAAGGAAAACACCATTTTGTTGGTCAGTATTTTTTGGGTAGGGTTAAATGTTGTGAGGATTTTGCCCTGTTAGTATTCTTGTCATTTGTGAGTAAAAAATAATTTTTGAAGTAATATTGTTTGAATTATTTTTTATTTATCTTCGTAAATTACAAGGATTTTATGGCTTATTGGTTTTTGTTTTGTGATTTTACAGGAGATTTTGAAAGACAAGGCCCAATCCTATGCCCTTGAGAACAAACGTTTACAGCAAAAGTTACAACAGAAAGATCAAAACAGCACACAACTTGGTTCATCAACAATCAATCAAACACAACTAGGTAAACTGCATGGCCAAACCATCAGGGAAACAGAACTCTTCAAAACTAAGTTATGTTTGGGTCATTATGTTGTAAAATAAGATATACAAATAATGGTCCCTGAATGAATGGATGTCAGAATTCATGGGTTTATTATAAAACGTCTTTTTATCAATCCTTTTTGGAAACATTGATTGTTTGGGGTTTTAATGTAATTATCAACACCTTTTCAAATACAATAATATCATATGAAGTTTACTTGTTTATGTTCCTTGGATAAGTTTCAATTCCTAAGCAAAGCACCGGTGTCTTGCCCAAGGACATTTATCAATGAAACAATCGTCTGCAAGCAGTGATTGAACCTGGGACTCTGGGTTATAGGTACCAGACTCCCCACTTGCAAAACTACATGTTTATTAAAGTTTAATGAAGTATGTTTTACCCCTCAATTCAAATTGACTATTTGAGATATCTGCAGCAGAGGTCTCAAGAAACATTGTTACGAAAGGATGAAACCTATAATATGCAGTTTTAAATTGTTACAATGGGTATTAATTCATTTACCCATTTATTTATTGGTTTTAACCAAACATCACTAAGAAAAAATAATTTCTAATGTTTCATATTTGTCAAATTTTAACCAATCCAAAAATCTCACAAATTAAATAGTTTAAATTATTTAAAATTGCTTTAAATGTGTGATTTTATTCAAAATTTTGAGAGAGAGGTCAGTAGAAAGAAGTTTACAATAAAACATGATTGATATTTTCCATTTTACATATATTGACTGAGATTTGCAGTTTTTTATAAGATGAATATGTTAGAGTTAAAGATTAGTCAGATTTTCCCCTGTTAACATTCTTTTTGAAGACTATTTTATTGATACTCATCAGATTCATCTTTTTCTGACGATTTTGATGAGTGTGAGCAAAAGATGATGAATCTTTAAGATGTCTGAAAAAAATATTTACAAAGCTTTATGATGCACCACATGGCATGTAGGATATGTGTTTTGAAGTGCTCTACATGGATATTCCATATCATAAATGTGAGAAAGTGTGTAAAAGTGCACTTGTGCACTTCAGTTTGTGGGTAGAAATGTGTATCTAATACATATGACAAAGTATACTTGTGCATTATTCCATGCATTTCAAAGATAAACAATGAAATATCCTCTTTGTATTCTCTCTTCCATCTTACTTTACTGTTGTTGCGTGTCATGAGGAGATTGAAAAATCTATTTTGATTAACTCATTTGGTAGAATTCATTGTAGCTTTACTCCAAGCCTTTGATTTCTCACAAGAGGCAATATAATTGTCAATATATCATGCTGTCTGAAAAGTAGTTAAAGCTTAGTTTTCCTACAGTATTAATTATTACACTATGATACAGTAAGCAACCAACTATTGTTTTTGTTGGGGCCTCCGTGGCCTAGTGGACAGAGTACAGAACTTGAAATCACACGGCCCCTCTCCGCGTGGGTTCAAATCCTGAGAGGGGTTTGGATTTTCATGAGAGGCAGTCTCCCGACTGACTTACGGAATGCCGATGGTTCTACCCGCCCTTGTGGGCAGTTGAGTATGGGGTCTTCCTCCATCATTAAGAGTCGGGTATCGCTACATAACTGAGATAATGTTGATGTGATGTAAAACCCATATTAACAAAAAAAAATGTTTTTATTATTTTACAGATGATATTCACAAGCAGAATGATCTACTGAGGAAAGAGGTAGAGAAACAGGCCGGCCAGCTGAGACAATTCAGACAGTTACAAGAGATGTCCACCATGCTTCAAGAGAGTCACAAGTATGGGCTATGAATTAGTTAAAATATTGCATTGCATTGTTTTCTGTTTATCAGTCTTCCTGTTTGTATGTTTATCTATCATTGTATATGAGACTACCTGGTATACAGTCGAGCGTCGATAGTCCAAACATCATTAATCCGTATTATTCGCCATCTGAACAGAATTTGAAGGGAACGGTCCTTACCTTCATTAATTCCACTGTTTAATCCAGAAGAAAATGGGTTCCAACTCCGGACAATAAAAGTCAGGAACTAAGCCAACTTCTAATAGTATATGTGCACAACTAATCTGGAAACCAGCATAATGATTATTTTTTTTTGTGTTTACATACATTAATTGATGATACGGTAATCCAACATTCACACCTTTGGCAAATTCCCACGTATGCTTGATCATAAAATGTCACCAAGTGTAGTGTAATGAATGGTGTTGATTGTTTGTAAATGGGTCATTTAGTCAGTTAACAGGTCTAACCTAATTGTAATTATCGTCGCATGCAGAAAGTCGAGTTTGTAAAAGGTGTTAACTCGCTGCATTGACAGCGATCAGGAGACAATGTCTGGCAATCATTTTCAACTATAGTAATTATTCTGAAAAACGGTGTATAGGTTAACATTTCACTGGAAACTCGTCAATTGTTTATTCCGGATTATTCATTAATACGAACATTACTCCTAGGAACGAAAGTGTTCAGATAAACGAGGCTCGACTGAATCTTTTTGTAAGAGAGCCTCAGTGGCCTAGTGGTTAGAGTACAGAACTTGAAACCACATGGCCTTTCTCTGCTTGGTTCAAATCTCAGGGATGGCATTTGGACTTCAAGAGATACAAACTTTTGATTGTCAGCATTGTAACATTAATGAAATAATGTTGATGTGATGCAAAAGCCCTTGTGACTATGATAAAAAGCACTTTATTCTGTGTGTGTGTCTGTATGCCTGTCACTCTATATGTATGAATGTCTGTATTTTTTATGCTTGTCAAGATAAAGTTTTCATCATTTTCATTATTGATTTCAATTACTTACCCAGGTGAAAGAATTATCTGATCTGCAAGAAATTATGTTACAAGCCATTCCTTCTCAACTGCATAAACTTTTTATTTAGACTGTTCTCAAAATCCAATACATATTAGGGAGTGAGTTAACAAACTGGATCGTTTATTTCAGGTCCCTGGTTCAGACCAATGGACATCTGCTGCAAGAGTTAGAGGAGGAGCGACAGAGACATCAGCACGACGTGGAACAATTAAACTGGAGCTATAATCAATTAAAGAGGACCCTATCCGGCGATAGTCATGTACCCACAGGAGACAATAACGCCTCTGTGATCATGTACGATAGCGAGAGCTAGTTGGCATATCACTTTATGTATTCTCGTTTAAGCCTTAACAAACACGAATTTTTTACTGAACCAAATCGAATGAGTTTGTAAATGACATTGCAAAATGTGATGGAATTCGAAAAATGATCCTCTGATAGGGAAGAAAACATTGTGGGAAAAGGAAAAATTGCATGTTAAGAGCAATTTCTCCTTTTCCCACAATGTTTTCAAGAGACGTTTGCAACTAACTGTTCAAATGTCATTATTGTTTGGTAATGGGTTTAAAGCGATTGCATCAGGCAAGTCAAGAAATGATAACACCCCTGTGGTCATGTATTGAAGTGAAAGTCTTTTAGTGTTTTATTAAGTGTTATATGTTGGGTTTTTTTTTAAATCAATTGCGACAAATGAAGCAAGAAACAGTTAAGACTAAAAAAACATGTATTGAAATAACTGAATTGAAATGAAAATAGTAACTACATATGACAAAAAACTGCATGTGGAAAAAGTATCCATAGTATATTGGGTAGTAAGCATTGTGACAAAGTGATAAATTGCTCATAAGGGGGCAGTTTAACCTTTTCACTCATTGGCTTCTTATGTTGTCATCAGCAGATGCACCCATGTGTGTTATTATGAAGTATGGGGTTTATCAGATTGGTTTACAAGGCATATTTCCCTTACTCATTTAGTTGATTATTTGTTAAACCCTATATTGTGGGTACTCATTCAAGACATGCTGACCCGAATGTAACATACAACATACTTGGATATGTTATCTGTCAAAAAATTTCTATTCCCAACATTTTTTTATCCCACCCATTTGTTCATCAAAAATATGTCAGGTTGATATTGAATGATGATCCTTCTGTGATAATAGTGCATGTATGTTAAATATGTTAGATGCCATTCTTTGTACATTTATATGCTGTGTTTGTTGGTCAGTATTATGTTCTCTTGAATGTGAGTTTTTATCAAATTCCTCTCAGATTTATTGTATGGTGAATCAATTAAGATTGATTAACATCACTTAAAAGGAAAAATTGCCATTTTGAGCTTAATTATTTACAAATTAATTCTTAGAAAAGTTTTTTTTAAATTAATCGCTTCCATCTTCTGTTTCTTTATTTTTTATTAATTACATTAACTGCCCATTTGCATAGTAAGTATGCTGACAACCAGTTTTAAAAACTGTTTTGGAATGATCAGCCTTAAATGAGCAATTTTGCCCTTCCGATATCAAAATTCTTTAAACAAAATTCATCAAGGTATTCATTTGAGCTTACCATCAGTTGCTGCATTTTGTCATATGAAATTTGCATTTGAACATGCATTTGTTCATCTCTGTTGTGAGAACATATTTTATTTTTACTATGGTGACCTTTGTTAAGTCAATGGTCCAGGGGTAGAGCATCATCTTTTGGACACAAGGGTTGTTGGTTCAAATCCTGTGAGTAGCGGAATCTACCTTGCAACCTTTATTAATCAACAATTGGTGTTAGAGTTGTAAGAACTTGTTTCACAATCAATATGAAATAAATAAGTTTAAACTATAACTTTGTTAATTATCAATTAGAAGTTTTGTAATATTTTAATCAGAAACCATTCGCCATGCGTTAGTTGTTTTAGATATTTATTGAAATATTGAGCAGTTATGATTGAGAGTTTCACACAAGACTTTGATATGTACAGTATTGATCAAGGTTCAATATAAGACCATAGCAAGTCCTTTAGTAAAGTGAAGGACTATATATAGTCTTGTACAAAACCATGAAAAGTAAAGAAGGTATTCTAACCTCAAACTTCATGATGAGCAAATTCATCTTTTACCATTACTTTTTTCAAAAGTCTTCAGTCTCAAATAATTCATGAATAGTCTGTATTATAGTAAGCTCCAATGATGCTGTTCTTGCCATTTTATCTTCATCATCATCCAGTGTTAATGATATATCACTATGAATAACAGATTCACATAGCATCAACAGTGATGTAATGGTTCACTAATTGGTCTAAAATCAAATTAACAAGAGATCGGTTTCTGATGGCACTCAATTAATTTGATGTTGAGTGTTATTGGGCAGGGCACTTTTTTCTATATTTGGATTGGTAGATTATCCAGGAAGCTTCAAGAAGTGATATAGATGAAATTTTGTTGTAAATGGTATAAAACGCATTGAAAAATATTTCCACATTTAAAAGAAAAGAAATGAATCAAAACACTTCTTATCTTGACACACCCTTTATCAACTTTTGCTACTTTGTATACAAGGTGGCTACCACATGTGACTGTGATCTGGAGCGATATATTTTTGTTCGTATGTCAACACTGTTGATTCAGGTAATACTTTTGTCCATTTGTCGATATTAGATTATCTCAATAAAACCAAAATGAGAGCTATCAGATATCAAATTTTCATCACCGATGTTCACGTCTGAGCTAAAAGATTATTACAATGCCACTGCCCCGTATTTCAAGATTTTTGTCTCTCGGAAAATGTGGTCCCAAATATTTCCAGATCACATAAAGTCACATGAGGTAGTCACATTGTGTATAAGTGTAGTAAAGTTCTCACATTTTGGTAATTATGTGAGCTTTAGGAGGTTAGAGTCACAAGAGTAAGCATATTTAGGTAGGGTTACTAACTATTGGGAAGAAAAGTATCTGTTTTTGATAAATGTTTGGTTTTTGGGTTTTTTTTCTAATATTTTGTAATGTGTCTTGGGTTATTTGTCGCCTAGAATGTACACAATTTTAGACATGTTGGTTTATTGTTTTGAAGTGAAACAAAATCATTGCAACCAAGTTGCTTTTCAAAATATGGTGTGCCCTACTGGATTCTCATAGATTGGTATAACTTAGTGTGCAGAAAGCTGGGGTTTTGTTTGACACAATAGTTAGAAAATGCCTATGCATCATATCAAGAGCTTGCTGCAACTCTATGTTAAGTCCTTTACATTCTGCAGTCAATGAATGAAACAAAAAATTAAATAACTGCTGCAGAAGAATCCAGTTCCCATCATGAAAACTGGGGAAATAGCAAATATTCCTTATGTCACAATCATTAGGGTCTCAATTCCTGCATGAAAACTATCCTTTTCCCCCCAATTGTTTACTTGAGAATCTCTTAAGTACCGGTAGGTGAATCAATTGCATGCGGGGTAAGGGGTGTGAAATATTGTAATGTTTTGTGTCTTTTTCCATGTTTACTCACCTTGAAAAGGAGTACATATTTATTAGTTGCTAATGCATTTATTTGCCCAATGATATTAATTGGTATTTTAACCAGATTTCTCAAAGTTCCCTTAATACCAATTATTATTTTAGACTGATATGTAAGTGATAGATGTAAATTTTTCAATAAGGTAATAAAGCAACACTTAGACAGTTTAAACAAAAAATGGTATGCTACCACGATGTTTCTATTGTACATGCTTAAGTGAATGTACCTGTAAAAGCATTGTTTGGAAATATTTTGTTTATATTTGCATCATTAATAGATCATTTTAAGCAACAACATTACAAGGTAGTCCTAGGGTCTGCTTAAACTGACTTTTGGAATTGTTAATGATACAAGAGGTATCATTAATGTGAGCAATACACATTTATTCCAAAATGTTTTATTTCCTTTCAAAGGAATATATTTTAATTTCGCCACAATTCCACTTGTCTACAAGTCGACTTGTTGAAAGAGCTGTTACTTTATAAACACGTAGCTTAATGAAATCTGTTGCATCGACTTTTCTCTTATTTTAACACTTCTCAAATCTCTGCACAAATCTTTAATACAAGAACTATATTGAAAATAAGAAAGGTTTAGGAGCGATGATTTTTCTTTAAACAAACTATTATTTTTTGTATATGGTGTCGATATTCCGTCCCTTTATTCATTGGTGCCTTATTGATATAATGAAAACAAATAAAATATTGATTTACAAACGCTACTTCATGTTATTTATGAAATCCCGTCTTGTTTATTTCAAGCAGTCCACTTTTAGTACAACATGAAAACTATCCATGAGCTAGACTATTTTGTGAGTTATCTCTTTCTACTTGTACCAGATATTGTTGTGACTTATAGAAAAAGATTAATCTAGCTTTTTTTTTTAATTTATACAAAAATTGAGATGGTCAGTTTGAATCAAGTTGTTAAAACGGGTGATGTATGATACATACCAGAACAGATCTTCAGTAGTGTAACCTCTGAAATCTGCTGAATACTTAGCATATTCATACAGTTCTATATGAAATAAAAACATTCTAGCATCATTTTAAAGCAATATATACATTGGTCTTTCAATGATGAATAAGAAATGTAAATGTGTCCCCTTACTTGATATTGTCCCATGCTTATACATTATGCAACAGGATCTTTAAAAAACCTCTGTGCTGAAAGGAAGATAATTCTCTTTATAAGCATTTACTCATTTTAACCAAACAATTTATAATCCGAATTAATAAAATGCGTTGTCTTACAGTTAACACTCGTCACCAGTTATTTCAAAGTGTTTAGCTGTCATAAAATCCGATATGTGGTAATGGGTAGGTATTGAACATTCTGGTCTACACCAATGACTTCGAAAGTATAATCTTTTTTTTTTTTCGATACAGAACCGTTTGGGTATATGGAATCATACACTGGCCGCTGCAATGGATTAAAAAACATGAACATCAAGATGTAGAATGCATTCGGAGATGCCTATCAGTGATATCGGTAAGAATCGAATAAAGTATTTTCGAACACACGTGGGTGTGAAATTTACACTTTCTATGACGCAAACAACTTTACCAGCCTCTTTAGCAAAAACATTTAAGATTATTTTGACAAATAGAGATTAGCTCATCTTTGGTTACTCTTGTGAATGTGGATTTAATGTTTGTTACTAAAGTCTTGGTAAATGTTTTGTGCCACTTTCGTAGATGATTAAGATGCTGCAAATTAGTAAAAAGAAAAGTGTAAAGGGTTAATTCGTTTTAAATCTGATTGCAGGTGAATAGAAACCGATAGATCTGAAATGCATATATTACCTAATTGTTTACAGTTCTTTTATCGATGGTTTCTAATAGGGATTTAGTAGTATATACACTCTATTGTTTACACCAACACAAAAAATAATTTTCATTTTTAATCGAAAAGGGGATGAACAAAAAAAAACTAGTAAAATCAAATAAAAAAAAACCCGAGTGAATAACATTATGTCGCTAGTTAAAATCGTGCGTGGTTCGGTGGTTAAGGTGAAAAATTGTATTGTGGGTTCCCTGTTTCGAGTTCAAATAGCAACTCGGGGCCCCTGGGTCGAGTATGAATAGAACCGCAAGTTTTGTGGGAGTGACATCTTGCAACGCTTCAGAGGCTCAGACGAGTACAGCCGTCATATAACTGAAAAATTGTTGACACTTTAAACCGTCATCTGCATTATTGCTAGGCAACGACTTATCATACATATATATACCAAACTCCGGCCTCGAGAAAGAAATTGATATGTAGAATTAATATTTGAACTCAGATTGTGTTCGATTTGATAATTTATACTTGGAAGACGTTATTGGCTCAGTTGTCTGGCCTGTGAAATTCTTACTATACTTAATTAACGGATTAACTGACGTAAGGAAAACATATCGGAATAAGCCTCGAAACCCTTATCTTTAGTTTGTCGAATCTGATCGGGAAAAGATGCATTTTCAAGCAAGCATGTTGTCACAGACTTAACGTAATACTAGTGTAAAAAAAGTTTGATTTTCCATATTGCGTACTGTCATTGCATTTCCTTCTCCTTCTACTTCTCATTATTTTATCCATTGATCTTATTCTTATACCCATTCTTCACCTTCCTCTTTCTTTCCTTTTTCTTTCTTGTTCCCCTTTTTCATCTTTCTTATTTCTTCTCATTTTGTTTCTTCTTTTTTTTTTCATCACCCTTTCTTCATTTCGTCTGTATGATATACGAATTCAGAAAATTATATGATCTCCTAAAGTTGACTGTATTTCGTGAAGAAGATGTCTTAATTGATTGTTTCGCTCCTGATATTGTTCTGAAAGGGTTCCATTTTATCGCCATTCATGTTTTCGGTTGCTTGTTCCTATGTATTATGTGTCCCCTTGGCAACATATTTCATTCCGTATATACAAGCATCGTTGAGAAAACTCGAAGAGAACACAACTGTTCGTGAAAGTTCACAGTTTCCAATACTTATCAGAAACGCAATCCAATTACATTATTACTCTAATTGTGATGTACAATTGGAAATCATTTCCATGACAACGAAGTCTGTGTATTTTCAAGTGCAATCATTCAATCGATCAAAATGCGCTAGACCAAATCGATATCTAATAGACAGCATAAATATAAATATTTAAATTTCCTGTTTACTACAAATGGTCACAAATGTGTCATTTTATAAAAATGCTGATAAACTCCATACCAAGCAATTCGCTACAAAGTTATTTTTCGTCTAAAAGTAATCAATATACACAAAAAGGAAAAAAAAAGTTGAAAATAATAATGAATAAAAAACAGCGACTGTGGTGCAGCGAAATTCACATGCTCATAATGAGCAATGGCTGTTTTGTCACGAACTTCTAAAAATAACGTTTGCTTTTTCGTAGGAACTCATATTGTTTATAAGGGGAGCACCGCTTCGTTTAGTATTTCATTGTTATAGTAATTTGCACCCAAATACCCCTTTATGTACAG
Source organism: Cerastoderma edule (assembly GCA_947846245.1). Taxonomy (NCBI): domain Eukaryota; kingdom Metazoa; phylum Mollusca; class Bivalvia; order Cardiida; family Cardiidae; genus Cerastoderma; species Cerastoderma edule. The sequence continues at coordinate 33,471,064 of OX401410.1, forward strand.
GTTTTGTCTATTGTTCTAAATTTGGCCTCGTTCACCCTTTTCTTGGATATAGATATATATAGTAATACGATTTACGGTGTACTCTTTCAAACGTACATGTATTTGCATCTGTCTTTAATTTGAAAGCTGATTACGTTTCATAACATTGGGGAAACGATAGGGAATTAGAAGTTATTTTAGTAATATTTTGCTGTTTTGTCCTCTGTAACTCATTCTTGTCGTGTATATGCGTTAACTCTTTACCGCCTGCAGGCGACATTGTTTTAATTGAAGCAGACGACTTTAGAAAAGCTTTGTTAACATGGGAAAAAACCCATTTCAGTTCTGATGCTATGATATGTGAATACAATGTAGATTGAAAAAGCATTGTGACAAAAGGAGAAATTGCTTGTGACAAGCAATTTCTCCTTTTGCCACAATGCTTTTTGAAAGTCGTCTGCTACAAGAAGAAAAATATAAATGGCGTTAGGTGGTAAAGCGTTAAATGCACTTGAAACAGACAACTCAATAAACAATTGTGACAAAAGAAGAAATTGTTCATCTCGAGTATTTTCTCTTCGGGTTACAATTATTTCTTACGAATGTGACGCATATATGATCCTTTTTTTATTAATACTTTCGAATTATCGTCCGTTTCTTTTTTAATTTGGACCAGTCGACAATCCCCACATGGGGAAATGGGTCAACATAACTCTTACCCAAACGACAATGTTTGGAGCGTTCCAAACTGTACGACTTCGCAGACAGTAATTGAAAATCGATAAGAAAAAAGTGGACCATACATACCCCGCCGCCACCCCACCATAGAATGGTAAGATAAATTTGAATTTTTTGTTGCTAATTGAGCATTTCCTCCTTTTCCCCACTATATCGCTTTTGTCGAAAGAAGCAGACAAGTTAAATCGTTTGATTATTTTGGGTGTAAATGTTTGAGCCTTTCCCAAACAACAAATTGTCGACTGTCCAAAATTGAAAGAGTTTACAGACGACATTTTAAAATGTGATGAAATTGGAACATAATCTTCTGATATGGCAGAAAACATTGTGGGAAAAGGAGAAATTGCTCGTTACGAACAATTTCTCATTTTCCCACAATGTTTTCTAAAGTTGTCTGCATCAAAGTGGTCAAATGTCGAAAGGGTTAAATTGTAAAGCAAGCTTCTTTACGAACCGCTGTGTATACGGTCAATGAAGTAATGCGACAATAGCCTGAACAATGTCGAATGTCGGAAATATTTGGCTTTGTAACGTGACACTATGGGCGGGTTTATCTATTCCCTTTTTATAGTTCTTTGAATATCATTAAATAAACGTTAACACTCATTAGCTTTGTTGAAATACTATTGAATAGAATCGGAGACTTGAGTAAACTGTTTCGGAAAGCGGAACCTATTTAGGGAAAATAAAAGATTAGTTTCTGGTGATACTAGCTATTTAATTTCATTATCTATTTTTTTATACTTAATCGTTTAATACGCATGCGTGGTAGACGATGAAGGAGAAAATTGCAAATAAAGTTAAAAAAAGAAAATACTCATACTTTGCAGCTTCGCCGATCATTACAGCCTTTCCAGTATTCATTATGAATGGGACCCTTTTGGCCCCTATGGGTTTATGTATGGGATCCACGCGAAAACCTTTGCCCCATAGATAGGTTCATTCTGGGTCCAATGCTTGCCCAATATGGGCAATATTGGCAATCCCGAGTCATTCATATAGGCCCTACACAATCCTTTATTTATTTTACCCCATTACCTCATTGGTCATATCTATAATCGACTGTTATCAATGAAACTGCTGAAAACGACACATTGATAAAATTAAGTGAAATTTGACAGCCTTTATTTGTCAAATCTTCGATGTTAACTTGGAATCATTACATGTCTAACAAAGAAGTGAATGTTTTCTTCCCGGTTAAGATGTCGTCGGCTAATTCAAAAACATCTTCAGCAGACGATTTGTTCGGTCGGTGGTGTTTAAACTCACAGTTGCGGTACTACGAATCGGAACGCCCAAGGCTGATCGTTATGCATACATTCTGTTTCTAAGGAAACGGTTACCATGGAAAAGTTTCTTTTAATCCTTTCCCAAATAATAACGACATTTGACGACTTTGTTGCAGACGACTTTAGAAAACATTGTGGGAAAAGCAGAAATTGCTCATAACGAGCAATTTCTCCTTTTCCCACAAGGTTTTCTGCTCTTTCTGAAGAATATTTTTCAATTTCATCACATTTTGAAATGTCGTCTGCAAACTCTTTCAATTAGGGACAGTCGAAAATTTGTTGTTTGGGAAAGAGTTGAGGTTCATTGTTTCCTAAACTACATACATTTTCAACATAATCACGAGCTAATTAATTAATTAACTTTACATTTGTTTTAAGTCATGTCAACATGTTTTCAGTTATATTGCGATGCCTGGTTATTAATGATGTAAGAAGACTGCACGAATGACCATTAGTGCTGGCAAAGCCGGGTATAACCATCGGAATTTCGTACGGCAGTCGGGAGACTACCTCTCATGAAAATCCGAATGCCGTCGCCGGATTTGAATATGTTGGCACACCGTACAACCCCATTCTAACAAAAATGCATTCGAGTTATGTCCAAACAGAATGAGCCATGTACATTCTTCAAAAGCACCACCACTACTCCAAATGAAAATCAATATGCAGTTCTGAGAGATGAACTAAACTAACATCAGCTTCACTTAATGGCGGTCGGGTCAGAAATTGACCGGCACTAACACGAAGCCTCTGTACGCAAACTTGTCAATGCTTAGAGCAATCGGGGCACGTTCGGCTTTATTATTTCAAAACTTTCACTTTGTGTATATTCATTTTGTTAGGAAACACGCTGCTCCAGAAGACGAAAGAAATCATTCTGACAAAAGGGTAGTAATTTTCGCAGAACGAATGCTTTCTCATTTTGCAACAATTTCATCAATAACTATTATCACACAAAAGGTATATTTTGTGTGTATTTTTTTTTCTCTTTCTTAACCCATTACCAAACAATAATGACACTTGACCAGTTTGCTGCAGATGACTCGGGAAACAAGCAATTTCTCCTTTTCCCACAATGTGTTCTGCCAGAGATTACTTTTTTCAATGTCATTCTGTTTCGAAATGTCGTCTGCAAACTCTTTCAATTTGGGACAGTCGAAAATGTAACGTTTGGTAAAGGGTTGAAAATACCTAGTCAAAGAACCCAGTGGTAAATGGTTTCACATGTATAAATCATGACCATATATGATAATGATACGTTCTATTCTAGGAGTGAAAGGTTCGATATCCGGGGATCAATCTGGATCTATCAGCCTTTTAATGTATACTTGGGAAATTTGTCTTCTGATCACTATCCTTGATACGTAGTCTAACGATATCATAAACCCGATCAAAGTAATTGGGTGATATATGTTCTCAACTTCTGTATAATCCATCGTCAATATATGTATGTCGCACAAGTCTCCACTATTGAATACGATTTCATTAAACAACTGTACTTCATTATAGTTCCATGTATTGTGTTTATGTAAAATATAATCAGATGTAGAAACAATTTGTTTTTGTCCCAATCGGCAATTTGGCTACCTTTACAAGCGATACTTAACCCGGTCCTCATACGATATGTTGTGTAAAGATCTAAAGTTTAATGGGGTAAAACATCGTATCAACAATGTTTCAGTACACGGCTAGGGCTCTGAAGTGACTTGCCAGAGGTCACTCCCACGAAACCAGAGGTGTCGTTTGGGCTCGAATCCGGGACCCCTGATTTCCTAGTCCGCGTACATAACCATTGGGTCACACGGGACGTTTAAAAATCTAAAGCAACAGAAGATGACGGGCGTATGATACTCGTTTTATTGTGATATTGTATCGCAACTATTGTGGTAAAAGGCTGATTTGCTCTTTACGAGACACAATGGTTGCCAAAGACTCATGCAGAAGATTCATACAATCGTGGTATTACCGAAAGGGGCTATCCAATGGTCATTACCTTCATACAGGGTTGATCATGATCAACATCTGCAAATCCGATCACGCGTTTGATAAAACGAAAGGAAATTCTGAAAATAAACTTTCAAATATATCCAGATATGCATATCGGCTGTAATTGACAATTGTTTGTCATTTCAAAACTCAAAATGACACAATCCGTTTTTATGTCTTATATACATACCAGATAATTCTACAACTTATCTATGACCCAATCCTGATCTTCAATTTCCGATGTGCGCCGATTAAATCTTATAGTGAGTTAAGATATATAGTTTAGTCTATAAAGTATGTCATAATGATCAAACTATCTTCAACAGTGTCATTTCGGATGTACATTTATCTACACACTGTGTCAGCTAAGTTTAAGTAACCGCTCTCAAATTCGTTTGAAGATCGGTTACTATGAATGTGACCCATTTATCGACCTAAATTGAAACCTCTTTCCTTTAGGACCCAATTCAATACAGCAGACGATATTTGATTCATTAAATACTTTGGTTTTGTCTTCGTGTGAAGACATAATCGCATACAATGCACATTGTTGATTCAACTGTTAAAATAGAAACAAGAGTGACAAATGTCTTTCTTTAATGCTACAGTCAGCCTTTGGAAAAAGTCGTCTGCTGCAAATGCATTTGTTTACTGTGCCCCTTAGATCGTCTGTATGTATATTTATTGTCCTTAATCTCACACATTAGCTAAAAGGTGAAACAAATGTTCACTAAAATTTTGAAAAATCGGAAACAATAAATATAAATCGCATTTCAAAACTTTTAAAGACAATAGAAACATGAACTAAGAATGACTTCCGCATGGTTAATGTAAACATACATGAAAGTAGCTTCGTTAGGAACGAGATTAACCAAATCACGACTGAAATATCTTTACCGGAAGTACATGCAATAAAAAGTAGTCTGGTATTAATTCGATTAACATTCAAAAATCTTACGCTGCAACTGTCAAAACATATTCAAAAGTTTCGATAACTAAATACAATATATTCTGTGTTTTAATTAGTCTTATGTTGCATAAATGTAAAAATTAAGACAAATTCTCTCATAGCAACTTGTCTACCTGCGCTAACCGTATAACTTTCCTTGACAACGACAAGAGATTCGATACAGAACGTAGTAGTCACTTGACAACTTGGTTAGACGCGAGTAGGACGTGTGTTGGAGTGGTCGTAGAAAAGAGACTTTTTTGTGTTTAATTAAGTATCAAACTAAAACAAAATGTTTAAAAACACATTCCAAAGTGGCTTTTTGTCGATACTGTACAGTATTGGGAGTAAACCTCTGCAAATTTGGGACAAAAAGGTAAGAAATTAACATTTACAACTTGATGCAGTTATCTGTGATCGCCATAGTGACATGGCTGGCAACGGGTGTGAATGCATTGATCATCAATTTCGTTTGAGTTTTATAAGTTATATTACGACTTCAACATTGACATTTAGCCATTTTATAGTTTGATCATTAGTTTATTTAGAAATTTGTGTGAAATAGACTTTGAAGCTTTCAAAATTAGAGAAAAAATGATTTTAATCGGGAGGGTGGGGGGTGAACGGAAGTTGCTTTTCCTTTGTTGTTATTTGTTTAATCCCACTGTTTCTCCGATTCAAAACTTCATTTTAGATGCAATCTTAAATTATTTGTGAGCAATGATACTAGAATAATGTTCTTGACTGAGTTTGTCACCCGATTTTATTTTGAATTGAATAAAAGCGATTTCGTTGACAGACAGTCCGACAAGGAGGGCAGACCGGCTGTGACTGTTTAGTCATTTCTAACCCACAAGTTGTTTTATCTACTGGCTAGTTTTATCTAAACTCTACATTAACAGCACTTAAATTGGAATTATGCATACATATGTCACATAGACTTGAAATTTAAAAGGCTTTTGTCATGGTTGCTAGGTAATCATGTGAAACAAAATTAAGAGACAGCCATTTTGTTTTTTAACATGCTCTTCCAAAAGCATGCTTTCTGTTACAAAGGTGTTTTTCCATTCTGTAGATTTGTCCAGCATTTATTGATTTTGTCATAAAAGCAACAGAGCTGTATATAATAAATGGCTGACATTTGAATTTGAAATGCCATTCCTTTCCAATCGTTTCTATGGGCATTAAGGACAAAGTTGATTTTACATCCTGTAAATTGCTTTTTACCATCAACATAGTTTATTAAACAATCACCCCTGATCACTGACAGGTTAAAATGAATTGCTTTTATTCATGTTGAATGCATTTATGATTGCAGGTTCGAAATGGTCACATAAAACGTATCACAGACAACGACATCCAGTCTCTAGTTTTAGAAATTGTCGGTACAAATGTTAGGTAAGTGTGTCTTTGATGTTTATCTAGGTTGTTGTATTAAGATACTTTTTGTTGGTTGTATTCAGTCTGTAATTTCATAAACACAATTTGACAGATGTTTTGAGTCTATCCACTTGAATATAAGATTGTATAATGAATTTGATATGATAATCTTATGAATAGTTGAATATTGTAATTTTTTAAAGAGCTATTGTTCATTTGAATAGGTATAATGTTTGCAAACATGGGATATTACCCAATAGCCACATTTTTAGAACAACTGCTGCAATGATGGTTAGTCATCTCAAATATTTATAACTAATTTCTAAATAATTGTGTTCAACAGAAGACACTGTTACACCAACATGTTGAGAATGAAAATCAAACAAGCTTTTATATTGAGAATCATTAGCATAAACAAGCTTTTATATTGAGAATCATTAACATAAGATAATCTTACGACTGATTTGGAGCATTTGATTGCAATGATAGTTTATGTATTGATTGTGAATTTTATTTTTTCAGCACAACATATATCACATGTCCAGCAGATCCAAAGAAAACACTCGGAATCAAATTACCATTTTTGGTTATGATTATAAAGAATCTTAAGAAATACTTCACATTTGAAGTGCAGGTGAGTAATTTGTTTTTATATTTAGATTTTTAAGTTTATGAGTAAATCTTTCTTCTTTTCTGATAAGAGATCCAGATTCAGAAACCTTCATTTTTACATGTGAATTGTTCTAATGAGTGTCTAAGGATTCCGTTGAAATAGAAAATGAGAGTTCACCATGAAAATTTCACATTATAAGGGATTTTGTTCCTTTATCATGTCTTCCCCAAGTAGTACAAAACTTGATACTTTTTAAAAAAACTTGATTTGTGAAAGATCATCTTCATTCTTGTAATTATGATGGAAGAAAGACAGCTTCTTCTTCTTCTTCCATTAATGTACCTGGCCCTATCTGGGGCATTTTCGTACATGAAAGTGCTGTACAAGCTTTCATGATGAGCAGTTCCTCTCTACACACAAAATATCTTGCTAGATTTCTACAAATAAGGATGACTACACTACAAAACATGATAGGAAAAGAGCTAGGTTTTTATAATAATCAATGATAAAGGAGTGAAATATTTCTTAAGTTTATTGTCACAAAATCTTTATTTCAATGTTCCTCATGTCATTCCACACTCATGTGTTATCTATGGTTGCAAACTTCAGGTGTTAGACGATAAGAATGTTCGAAGAAGGTTCAGAGCTAGCAATTACCAGAGCACAACCCGTGTCAAACCTTTCATCTGTACGATGCCCATGAGATTGGACGACGGCTGGAATCAGATTCAGTTTAACTTGTCAGACTTTACCAGAAGAGCGTACGGAACAAACTACATCGAGACCCTCCGAGTACAGGTGAGGTTTTGTTGCTAATCATTATTTTCAGGGTGATTATCATTTCTCCATCAATTTATAGTTTGAAATATTATCATCAGTCTTTATTGGGTTGGTTCACAAGTCGTCTGTTTGTAGTATATCTTAATTACTCAGATTATTGTATTTTGTGAGTTCTAATAAGAATTGTCTTTGTAATGGATTCATATGACAACACAATATAAGGATATGAGGGAAATTAAAGTAGCTTAAAGAGAAATGGACCTCATATCTAGAGTCCTATATGGAGTGTTGTTGATAAACAATACATCTAGTATGAATAAAACACCATGTTCAATTAGAATATTGCTTCATATAAGCATGTTTGTCTTGTTGCAAGAAACTTTTTTTGAGGTTTGTTGGCATTGAAAGATATTTGCATGATAGAAATATACTATTGGAGTAAAGATTAAAACCACCGTAAGAACATGATTTGAGAAACAATGATTTATAAGGGATAGTGTTTTGATAATGAATGACTTCAGGATTGCATTTATTTAAAAAAGAGTTTTTATATCTTACACAAATGCTTTGTTAGTCTTTACGAGATTAAGTGAATAATTTTCAAAGGATGTAACTTTATTTTGATGTACATCAAAGTAATTAGTTTGTTGTCCGTTGGAAAAATGAAAGCATTATTACAAAAGAAATAAGTAAATATTGAAAACTGTCTGAAAGTCATCTGTATGCCTGTGAACAATTTAATGTGGGTTTATAGTATAATATATTTTCAAAGATGCATTCTTGTTTTATTTTTCAGATTCATGCAAACTGCCGAATTCGCCGAGTGTATTTCTCAGACAGACTTTATTCAGAAGACGAATTGCCAGCAGAGTTCAAACTATATTTACCTGTACAAAACAAGCAACAAAAGTAACAACACCAAAAACTCTAATCATTTTAATCATTGTACATACCCTTGGAAAATTTTCTACTCAATGGACAATTTTTTTGTAAAGAGGAAAGATCTACAAACAAAAAATGTGATAAAAACTCTGTGGAAAGATATTACTATAACATCATTTGTTAAAATATAGCAATATGTGGAAAAATCTAATTTGAATGATAACTTCAATAAATTACTGATCAACGTTTGTAGTATTCATGATTAATTTAAATAGAATGAGAGCCATTGTTCCAGTGTTCGAAAGGGACAGACACTTAAAGGGTTAGGAGTGCAAAACCTTAGTGGTCCCTGTGACACGCCCAGGGGTTTTGTTTTTGAAAAAGGAAAGTTAATTCATATTCATTGTGCTATAAATAGACCTCAGGTCTGTGTTGTGATAGTCACATGACCTTAATTGGCCCAAAAACTGGAGGTCATGTGATGCAGCCATTACCAATGAAAAAAGTATGTTTAAATAGGAAGTAGACTAGCTAGACATGAAGTATAATTGGAGGGCTACAATTCTCCCCAACCGTTTCACTTTTTAATAAATGTTTATGTCTAGTGCATTGAAAACTCCATTGTTTTGTTTTGCTTTTCGTGTTCGAAACAAACTACACATTTTCCATGGCTTAAATCAAGTCTCGCTGACAGAAATCTTACACATGACACTAAGAAAATCAGTTTATTAAGGGGTCTGTGAGTAGCAATTAGTACTAAATGATTTTGAAGATAAAATCAAAACTTGCGTATTTGCTAAAGTAATCCCCAAAAAATGTTTAGAATACAATGGACTTGTGAAGCTTTATGAAGAAATCAATATCATTGCATCGATTACACATATTATTGGTTTCTTTGAGCCAATTTGAATGCAAAGCGGTCTGGAAAAGCACCCTGTTGATTGTATGATATTTTGGCTGTTTATTCAAATGTTTGAAACCATTGTTAACATTTCTATGGGAAGTAAATTAAGAACTAGGCTGTCATTTTAAAGATCTTTTCTACTGTTAGTCCCCTTTTTCTTGCCAAACAATGTAGTATATAGATATGTGTCTATTTCCTAGGATTATTCACAATTGCATACAGTGTTTATTATACAAAGTGCTTTTTTACAAGTTCCCATTTAGATAGCACTGGTTTGCGGCAATACTTACAAACTCATTCATATTGGAGAATGGGGTTTCAAGAGCCTTTGACTTTGATGATATTTGATATCATTTGGGTTCCAATTTCTTATTTGATCAAAGGTTGTGTTTTCTATTATAAAATTAAAGCAACAATGGAGTTTCCAAAACATTAGACACATTGCAATGTGTTATTGTTAAATGTTTTAACATGTTCAAATGTTAAGATTGTAACAGTGACTTGCTAGTGCAGACCTGCCAAAGGGTGTCTGTGAAAGTGGCCTTTTTCAATTAACTAAAAAGAAATGCTCAGTGAACATTTCAGTAATGGCAACTTTTCGCCTATGTAAGCGTTTCTTCAGTGGTTTAGATATGTTCTTGGATGGCAAAACATTTCAAGACAATATAACACTGGCAATTAAGATACTTCTATGTTGTAGGTATTCATGAGAATTGTCCAAATAAATGGATTCTAATGACTATCAACAGCATGGGGATATACCGCTGGGAAAATGCTATTTTTTCACGATAAACTTTGTGTGTGTAAATTTATTTGTGTACTTATTTGGATTGTCCCATAGAGATAATTTAAGTAGGTAACTATCACATTAGGTTTTGTGAAAAAATATTTGCCAATTTTACGGAAAGGTCTCTACCTCGCTCTTAAGATTTCTAAATTGCCATGTTCACAGCCTTGCATAGGATATTATGATGTTAAAATAAGTTGCAATACATTTTTTGCTTCTTAGTTTTTTTTTAATGATGTCATGACCTGTTGTTGATTCCCATTATATACACAGACACCATTACTGACATTTTATCAAACCAAATGTTATGTCATTTTATGAAAGTTATGAAAAATTCGCATTTTATTATTCTTTGTACATATATGCATCATAAACAAAAAATTAAAAATACTGTATATGATGTAGCCCAGACTTGATTATGTTGCCAAACATCTTTAAGAAGAAAATCGCTACTCCACAGACCCCATAAAGAGCTCTATGAATTATTAGAATTTTTTTTTTTATAAACTTGAGGAATCAAGTGAATAACTCATCATCAAGTAACCCTACATTTGAGACCGTCTCAAATTGAAGAGGTTTTTATGCATTGGGAAATATTCCTCTCAAAGGAAAAGATACTCTCAGACTTCTCGATACTCTGAGAGCCCCAGTAGGACTAAACTGAACACTTTCTTCTTTGTCTATGTAAAAATCTGTCAGACAAAAGAGGGTCTCTGTCAGACCTCAGGGATTCCAGTCAGTCAAGGGCCTAGGGCCTACGAAGTTTCATGAAGTCTGTGCTCTAAGTATATGATCCACGGGTCCTGAGTTCAAAAGCAGTCTCTACCAAAATTCCTACCATAAATTGAGGATTTCAAGGCACCATGTCTTTGAACACTGATCAATTGTGTTCATGTGGGAAAGCAGTCAGCAGGTTGGAAAGAATATTGTGCAGCAATACTGACTTGGAAATATCAGAAACAAATGTTTGTAGATTGATTGCTGAGAAATAACTAAAATACTGTTGAAATGGACGTAAAGCACCAGCCCAACAAGTCAAATTGACCAATCTGGCACAAGCCAAGTGTCTTGAGTTCCAATATCAATTACAAATATCATCTGCTGCAGGCAAATAGTAAGTGAAGGGTTGGAGAAATGATGTAGCCATTTGTGGCTTTGTTTTATCATTCTCATACAATTCTGCTGCAATGTTTTTAAATGACATGTTCCATTTTTCTCCCTTCTCATGGAAATTGTGGCAGATGGAAAGTTGAACCAATTTTAAGTGATGGAATTGTCCATGAATATGTAAACAAGTGATTCAATATTTTAAGACCACCTTGACTTTAGAAGAAATTGTTAATAATGAGCAATTTCTGCTTTTGTCACTCTGTTTTTAAGATGTCTTGCTTGAAGGAAGAGTTGGTTTCGTTACTCTATTTTATGATCAAATCTCTTCCCCTTTCAACTTGCTAAGCTGATAAACCCAAACTTTGGTCGGAAGTTGAGGGACTCTAATGTCAGAACAACTCTTTAAGCAGATATCCCGTGAAAATCATTTATCCCCTCCCATTTTCCAAAGGGTCTTCTGATCAGTAACGAAGTGGTTCTCCAAAAGCTATCTTCATCATGTGGTTCACTAGTGTTGAGGTAAATGTATATATGGTTGTTACAATCAAACCCTTCAACCTGTTATCTATCTATTTATGATTTATTTTCTCATATATGTATGCATGACAAAGATGTCCCAGTTCCTTCATTATTATGTAAAGAGCTATGAATGTTAGTTTTAAAGCAACAGGATAAGTTCATTGAGAAATTCTTATAAACATATTGATAGGAAATTCTCTGTGGTTAATTTGGGACTAGATCTAGTAAATGTGATACTTCTTGAACCAAGTTAGCGGTGTATAGACGTTAATTAAGGATAGGCAAGAATGTTTGGCAACACTCCACCGACCCTGAGTCAACGAAAACTAACCCTCTTTATTTATAGACAGGTAGACCCTATAGGGTTTTGGGGACATAATTCATTCGTCGTCCAAAATTGACATACATGTATACATAGAAAGACACATTTATAGCTGGACGGCAAATCCCAAATGGTAATGTATCCCGGATACAATATGTACTACTAAACATCAACATCCCTTATAAAAGGGGCACTAGTGTGTCGGTCTGTTTCTGTCTGTCAGTGTCCGTCAAACTGTCTGTCTGTCTTTGTTCGCCTGTCTGTCTCGTTGTCTCGTATTCATACATTTCTTTTAATCTCTGTGTGTCAATGCATGTCTATCTTGCCATAAGTTACTTTTTTAATGCACAAAACCATACACACAGACTGTGACACATTGTGATATATGCATGTCAATGCATGTCTATCTTGCCATAAGTTACTTTTTTAATGCACAAAACCATACACACAGACTGTGACACATTGTGATATATGCATGACTGCTAGGATCTACATAGCAATATTTACATTGGTTACGGTTGCTAAGAGAGCGATTAACATCTTTGATCATGATCTTCAATAAAGATAATAATAACACAAACATACACCTTTTGAACACACAATGGCATCTATTTTGTCCAAAATTAAATCTTGATTTTGTTGAACCATTACATCATTTTCCCAAAACGAAAGTTACTCAATCATTCACTGCCGAATCACTACCGAAACAAACAACAACAAATATGGCTACCGGTGGCCGAGCTGAAGATTTCGGAAATGTCTCGGCTTGGATTTCTTCACGATTAGACGGCCATAAATTTCAATCACGTGTCGAGGATCATCTTCAATATCTAAAATCGAAGATTCATCAAAAGTCGGAAAGTGACGAAGCTAAACGGTAAGTCAATCTCGAAAAGTTGACAAATGTCATTAGTTTTCGTGAAATGTCAGCTGATTGTGAAACTCGTTTACTCGACTCTTAATGGCCATTTTTGGTGTGGGATGCAGAATTTTGTTAAAACTTTTGCCCGGTGATTTCGTTTTATATTTCATTAATCATACACTCCAATGGGAATTGTGACAGACGGTAAAAATCAACACTGAATTTCATAGATTTGGGTTTTCCCTGTCTGTTACTAAAAATAAATTTTGCCCCAATCCAGGTAACCTACCATATGTATGACACACGCATCATTGCAAATAATAGGCAAATATCAAGAAACTTGTGATGCTTTCCTTGATAGCATCAGTTAAACTTATTAGACGCGAACAGAAAATATTGAGATACAGTCAACTCAACAGTTCCGGATCACTAATAGATAAAAGATCATTTTTTCTTGTATAAACCAGTCAACTGTAGAAATCAACATATGAATTTAACGAAAAATTCTTCCTTTGTCATTCATAGCAATGATTTACCCCTTTTATTTACCATTTTTCTGTTTTTGAAGAAAACAAGATCGAGGTCATCGCAACAGTTTCGGATCAAATGTGACAGTTCAGAATCACGTTAATTGACATATCGTTCATTGTAAAAAGGGCCAACTTCACAAAGAGACAATTAGAACAGAAAATAATATCATCAATTAATACTTTATTTTCATCAAACAAATGCCTTGTGCGATTTCTCTTTAAAGAATTATTTTACTTTTCCTTTTAAGAGCATACGAAGACTAACTGGAAGTAATGTTGAGACGACCCCTATAAATCAAAGAGGTGATCCGAAACTGTCGAGTTCACCTGCCTTCATTCATCATGCAACTATTCAATCCCAGACCCGTTTTAGCATGAAAATTTTGCATAAATACATTTTATTATAATTTTTCTTACAAATGATGTCAATGTTTAGTGCACATTATCTTTTTACATGAGCGTCTAAATCGCCGAAAAAAAATGTCATTGAAATTAGGTAAACTTCCGGTGACTTGTCTCAGTCTTAATTAACCGTTCCAAATTGATTGTGATCGCTTTACCAGACATGGAAATGTCATATTGGTTTTGTCAAGAGCCAAATGAATATGCTAAATATACTGTTAAGTTTTTAAGGCCAGAGTTTCTTCACATTCATAGAAATTTGACAACAAACATAAGATGATCCAGACTGTCGATGATCCGAAACTGTCGAGTTGACTGTATTCTTGTATTCAAACGGGCAATATCTCCTGTCACTTCAAACTCTTCAACAATTCATTTAATGGAGGACGAAATTTTTGTCACAACGTTTGAAGACCAATACTTTCATTGTTATTGAGAATTATCAGATTATTTTACTCACAGTTGTGAATTAATCCTTTTTTAATCAATCCATGCACTTAGCATGTCTGTATTCCGCATATAAACTTTGTAAGAATGATTTATTTAACATAAGCTGACGATTTTTTGCTCCCCATAACTTTTTTCTGCGCATGCGCACTGGAATAGGAAAACCTATTTAGCATTTTTTTTAATTGTTTAATGGCAATCAATGTCATTGTTTGGTGGTATATAAGTTTATTTTACATATCTTGTCTTATCAATTGACTTTGAATGGCCATTTGTAATTTAAAACCGAAAATCATTATACACAAAGTCTGACACTATCTGGATTGTTCGATGTTAAATGGCCCCATTAAAAAATAAAAAGCAATCTTCTTTTCGAATTATTTTGACAAAGATTGCATGTGATAGGCTAGAAATAATATTATTACTTTGTCTTAGTTGTTCTTGGACATGGTGGTAACTCCGGTTGATCTCTTCAGTGCACACTGGTAGCGTGCCAGTGGTAATACACAACTGCTATATTCATTCATTAATGGAGTAATGGTTTGCTATAAAAACACATCTGATTATAGATAAATACATTATCTTGAACCTTAAGGTCTAAAAATTCATGTTTTTGTCATTATATGTGGCAAACAAAAGCACTTTTGCCATAAATTCCACATGTTGTATGATTAAAGAAATCATAAAATTTAGTGATTTCTCAGATGTTCCTGTACAAGGACTTTCTTTTGGTCGCATTTAAACCTGCTTGATGGAATTTTTCTTTTCCATCAATCGGGTTTTGAAATTGAAAATCCTATCAGATGGAGTTTAACTTTTCCCTTTGGATATGGGACTTCACTTAGAACTCAATAATTTGAATATTCTTATAGAAACGAGTAATGTCAACTAACTGCAAATTTGAAGCTATAAAATAATGTTCAAATGAAATCATTTTCAAATTGATGATTTAGCTGCAATTAGAGTGCAATATATGCAGTACTGTTTACTCCAACAAGTGATGACCGGTTGAGTGCGGAATTGTAACTCCGGTGGCCAACCAAATATCAGCCACATTGTGACAAGATACAACAACATGGTATCTAGTGTTAGTCATGACAGAAAATGTTATTCTGATTGACTTGCTAATATGCAAGGGCTCGATCATCCTTATCTTGATCTTTATTAATCGGAACGTAAATCCGTGTCCCATTTTGTCACTGTAGTTTCTTAATCCTTCCAATATCTTAATGTTAACTTTATATAAAAAAGATAAAAGACAAAAACCCACATATTGAATTTTTTATTTTTTTACTCTTATTACATCAAAACTGACTCGTCACATTTTTTTTTTTATTCTTATCTTTAATGGACCAAAATCAGAAAATTAAAACTTTTGACATGATGTCTCAAAAACACAGAAAACATACTTTCTGGGCAAACATTTCAACTGTGAACATTGGTTACTTTTTTTTGTTGTAAATTCTAGGTGGCTGTCTTGGGCCAAAAAAGAGCAGCACCTGAAAGTGATCTCAGCAGAAATTCCCATTGGTGTACTGCCAGCGGACTACAGGGGAATATTGAGCGATGTTAAAGTGTTTGTGAAACATGGACCTGATGACCCAGTGTACGACAATAACAAGGCAATCAGGGATAAGGTTGGTCTCTTTTGAACCCTTTCCTTTCTAGGATATTTTTTTATTTGTCTTAATTGAAAATATCTGCAGTGACTTTTTGAGTTATGAAAAATTACAATTTCTTTTGCACTGTTGGAAATTATAATACTTAAGACGAAGCTGTTGATCCTATTGTGTATTGATTGAGTGGTCTCTACATCTTGACTGGGCCGCATTGTTACACCCCTTTTGCCTGGCCCCAAAGATGGCATGCTAACTCAGGTCCCCTGAATGATCTTTGAGGCCTCCCTTTAATAGTACACAAATGATAATGTGTCCCTAGTATTGTCCTATCTAACCCTGTTGGCCATTGACAAGTTATAATGAGTAGACTGACTGGCTTGTATAGGACATTTGTTCCCCAAAGTGGATGGCGCTACATCCTTCTTTCATCAAATGTGCCATTGATGTGAAATTATTTATGAGTGTGATTTCTTTTCATTTGAAATGTTTTCATGTTTTCTTAACCCATTCTCCCACATGCAAGGAGCGGGAAATCATATTATGATTTACTTGTGCCTAAATGCCAATTCATTTACTGCACCTGTCAGTATAATGGTTATGAAGTAAATTTCAGAAATAATCCCTTGTCTGTCAAGACTTTTGAATTGGTTGTGCAACACAGACAATTATTTTTGCCACCAACAACATAAGAATATTGTGTGAAATCAAAACTGAGAATTCAAAACATATGTTCTACTCCAGACAACTAATACACAGAGATTGCAACACAGACAATTACATAAGAATATTGGTTGAAATCAAAACTGAAAATTTGTAGACAATTTATGCCCAGATATAGTTTTTCGAATCATCACATCACTTCGTTTGATATTTCATTCTCAGGTTGCCCGAGGAAACAGTTTCCTTCAGATTACAAATAATGTCCCAGAAACAAGCTGTGTTCTACAGGCGATGAAGAAGTTTACTGGCGGCCTTGGTGATGATGATGATCGGGAAGGCGGAGATGACCTTATTTGGAAACGATACTTTACAAAGGTATCTTTGATTATTTAATTGTTATCAATCTTATAGTAGCAAGATGTCTAGATGTTGGTATCATTTAATATTTTAATCATTGTTTGTAAACCCATTACCAAACAATAACGACATTTTACCACTTTGTTGCAGCTGACTCTGGAAACAATGTTTTCTTCCCTATCAGTAGATTATATTCCAATTTCATCACATTTTGAAATGTCATCTGCTAACTCTTTCTGTTTTTTTTTCCGACAGTCCAAAGTTCGGTGTTTGATAAATGGTTAAACCCATAACAAGAGTTCAATACAATGATTATGAAGCACTTACTACAGTGAACCCTCGTTTATCCGAACACGTCCGTTCCCAACAAAATGTCCGGTTTACCGAATAATCCGGACTAATGAAGCAGAGCATGTTCTTATTCACATTAAGACATAAACGGTCTGTATGAGCGGTGTATAGTTATAACCCTTTAGCAAACGCCAAATTGTCGACCGTCCCAAATTGAAAGAGTTTGCAGAAGACGTTTCAAAACGTGATGAAATTCAAAGATAATCTTCTGATATGGCAGAAAACTTTGTGGGAAAAGGAGAAATTGCTCGTCACGAGCAATTTCTCCTTTACCCACAATGTTTTCAAAAGTCGTCTGCAATAAACTGGTCCAATAATTCCGTTCCCTTACAATTTTGTTCGGATTGCGAGACATCTGGATAATCGGGGTCCGGATAAACGAGGCTTCACTGTATATAGTCTTCCATTGAACCCTCAATATGCTGATATTGTAATTTTGATGGCAATCTACAACATAGACCAAAGGAGAAATACACTTATCTTCTGGTTCCTTGAAAATATATTACTATAGTGTTCCCATTGATTAAAGTTGTGATCAAGTTCAACCATGTTATCTTTCTATTCAGGTAAATCTTTTTTCCTAATTAAAGCAATGTTTCAGCATTGGACTTTAGAAATCAAGAGCTATCTTGTCTTCCAGTCAAAATCAGTTTGGTATCAATGTATTAATGTGAATTAATCATGTTTTTTAACATCAAATATTGACTCTTATTTGCATAACACATATTGCAGTTAATAACCCTTGTTTACCAAAGTCTAGAGGGAGAGTGAATTATTGTTTGTTCAATTTTATGATATTATCTCTCTTGCAAAAAGATTGTCATTTTGTTTGTGTAGTCATGAAAAACAATTACTCGATCACATGTGCAGAATATCTATATTGGATAGAATATTTTTCAAGGTTTAATAAAATTGCTGTGAATAATGGAATTGTGTTAATTTTTTTCAGTATTCAACAAAATTGTTATGAATAATGGAAATTAAGTAAATAAAGCACCATACAGTGGTTTCCCTCTTCAACTTCTACTCTTACAAATATGTGTGACCATTTCAAATGCTTGCTTATTTTGATTTGCAGCCCCTGGAAGACACAGACTTTATAATCAGTACATCAAAGGCAAACGGGGAGGCGGCCCATCTTAGCTGTATAGAGATAGCCGGCGAGTTTGTCATGTGTGGGGGATCTAAAAATGTCCATATGATGTTCAAAAACAAAGGTAATTTACTTCTGTGATATCGTTTCTCATGATGTTTGATGTTTAGGTAACTTTAATATTTTTGTTAGCCTATATAGTGATAATTTTCAAATCAAAGGTAACTTTATTGATATTTGTACTCATTATTACAAGGGGTATCTCAATTCACAGGTTAATTTTTATTTTGGTGCTCAAAATATTGACATGTTAAAATTATTAGTAACTTCAAGTGCATTGATTTAGGTGCCTCCACTGTATTGACATGATTTAACACGAGCAACTTTATTGATTATGGTGCCCAAGAAAATTTCTCATATATTAAAATTCTAAAATTTTTAATGTTTTAATATATTAAAGAGACTCTCTCAGAGATTTGTGCTTTGGGAGTAATAAACATTGAAAATTTTATATCACAATTTTTGACACTTTACCAAAGATGCTTCTCAACTTCTTTACTTATAAATTTCTAGAACCCCATGCTTTCATTGATAAATGTGAACTGAGCATTCACACCTGTCTGTTTGTTTTTGGGAAAGTCAGTTTATAAATTAATGTGGGGAATTTCTTCTTTTGCACTTTTAAAGGTATTCTACTCCTGATTAATCTCTCCTGATAAGAGTCAGAATAATGTAATTAAAGATTAAACAGAACAAATGGTATTTTAAAATGAATTTTCATATTTTAAGAATCTTTGCTGGATTAGAATTTTTATTTGAAAACTTCATTCATGTAATTTTAATTTCAATGTGAAAATTAAAAATTATGGGGAGAAAACTAATATGAAATAAACGAAAATAGATTTTGCTTCAAGTGTAGAAATTCTGAGGTGCAAGTCCATTCTGTTTTGGGATATTTAGAGTAAGGAACTTAGTATATTTGCATTCTACATGCTTTTACAGCTGATATTGCGAGATACACTGAGGGTCGGTACAGGATTGCCGCAGAGGTGTGTGAAGCAGTTGCTGATAGTCTAGAAAGCATGGAAGATGAGGCTAAGCACAGGTACTTGTATCCTATAATTCCATTCCATCATATGGAAGCTTGTCAAGGGGTTCAGTGCAATACTATAGTAAGTGCTGCACGTATATGAAGCACTTACTATAGTCTTGCATTGAACCCTCGTTGTGTCTTTACCAAATTGAACTTCATGATACTTTCACGCAATATAAAAAAAATCTGTTTGAAGGTGAAGGTTTAATAGATTATTTGTGTTTTAATATTTGCATTGGATCTGCAAGCAGTTTGAAAAGAATGAATTGCTTTGGATTGATAAATTTTGTTACTCATTTATGGTTTTATGAAAAGGTTATGATATTATATCTGAAGCTGATACCTTTCAAAGAGTTTTTTTTTTTAGAAAACTTCATCTTTTCATATATCCCTGGGCAATATAGATTTATATGGAATATTTTCATTTTATTCAAGCCCTACAAAATTATCATGGCCTATTATCTCAAAAGCGTTTATATGCCTAGTTCAAAATCAAAACAAGAGCTGATAGTATTTATAAAGTCGACGCTGGGCACTTTGGTAGAAAAAAATCATAGTTAAAATTTCTCCATAGTTGAGGTTTTGGGCACTGACTGATGCCCATATATTCAAACATATATGTATGAAACGAAAGGATTGGAATTAAAAATACTTTTATACTTTAGTCCATATCACTCACAAAATTAAACAAAGTTCAATCTATTTCAGATTTCTTTCATTCCTTGTAGCCAGTCGGTATACAGCAGTATTTGAGATCCTGGTACCTACCCACCAACATGTGGTTAATCTGTCACATCTAAACAAGTAAGTTTGTGTGAGTTGTCATGCATATGAACAAGGGAAAACTATGTGTAAATTCCTTTCCTTACTAACATTTGCTTTACTTGCACCATCCCAGACCTCTTTCTTACACAATTGTACACTGAGTGCACATCTTACAAGCTGTTCTATTAAGGTCCTGCATCCCATTATTTCAATACCAGGACTTCTAAAGCATGTGTCTTCCATTATTAAATGTTTTGGTTTACTGTTGGCAGAGGGGGCAGAGGTTTTGTGACCTTTTCGTTGGAGTAAAGAACTTGAAACTATATGGTCCCTTTTCATGTTGGCTCAAATCATGGTGATGAAAGGTAGTCGTCCAACTGGTTTACTAAGTTACAATGCCTTAAATAGAACTCATGGGCCTTATTTGATTACGAGCCAGGTATAACAATAAACTGAAATACTCTTTACACATTGTAAACATACAAGTAAAAAACAGACTATTGGCAATGCCTCGTTTCCTTCGTTTACAGCAAAGGATGTTCATAAAATAACTGCAGTGTTGTTAACACATCAGTAAATGTGACATAAGTAAATTGCCATTGTTGTATCATATTGTTGTGATAATGATTAAATTTTGTAAGCATCTATGAACATGGGCTTTTGTTTCTTATAGCAAAGAACTAACTTAAGATTTCTGTTTCTAAATCTGTATAGTGTGTAGCCTGTCAAGAAGACAATATGCCAACACATTTAAAAGGACTTCACAGGTTGAGATTTCAATGTTTTCAGATTAAGGTATCTTCTACAGATAAGATAACATGGCAGATCTATTGAGTTACATAAAGCTGGATAATTGGTACACCTCTCACCCCTTTTTATAACTGTTAGATGGAAATATAGCAAATACATGTCAGATATATGCCACAGATTTAGTAAATTGTTCAAACATATTAAGAATTGAATTATGCATAGGTGAGCAGCAGTATTTTAAGATATAAAATCATCACATGGGTTTTACAAATATTTGACTGTGCATCTGCCTACATTATTTCCCACATGAAAAATAATCGAAATGGGTAGGAGTTTGACATCAAAACATTGAAAGGCACAGAAGCTTGTTTCTCTTTTTTTTTGTTTTAGTAAGACAAAGGTATTCAGCAACATTGAGTAAAGAAATAGAAAGTGACATTTTCTTTAGAGACAAAGAGTATTTAAATGATCAGTTTACTGTTGGTCAATCACAGACCACAATCAGGATTTGCCATAAATGATAAGGCTACTGAATGCAAAAGCCTACAAAATCTTCCCTAAGCCTTTTATAATACATGTTGGAATTGCAGACCTGTTCTGAAGTTCATAGCCTGGACAAAGTCTGACCTACAGGCCAAAGATGACATGCAGAATGTGATACCTCCCCATGTTGGCATAGAGGTAAGAATGGGCTTCTAGTCAGGAATCAGGAAAGCTACACATCCAAATCAATCAGAGAGACGTCTGACACCCTAGATACCTCTTCACCCTGCCACCTTTCCTCTAAAAAAAAAGATTCTCTAAATCTTTCATGCATCAAACAATATATTTTGCTTAATGTGACAATAACCAATGAGCCTTTAAATGAAATCAAACTAAATTATTATATTCTATTTTGATTCTGAGTTGTTAGTTTCATCAATTATTTTAGAAATATCTGATTGATTAATAAGGTTAACAAGATGAATCTGAGGAATGCTATAATATAACTAAAGGTTTTTGACACAACGGTCATCCCCATGACCAATGATGACCAAAGATGAGTTTGATTTTGTTGTTTTTTTATTTTAGATTGCCCGTTGTCTAGGCCTCGATCCAGTGGACTATGCAGTGGTACAGATGGATCAACTTGATCAAAGGATATTACAAGTGAGGCTTGGTTTCACATTCCCTAACTTGGAAATATTGACTGGGTGAAATTGAAAGCTACAATGAAATGATATGAAAAAAACATTTTCTTTGTGGTATCCAATAGAAACCATTGTGCCATAGGATAAATTGTTCATTGGGAGAATTTATTCTTTAGTCACATTGGTTTATGAAGACTTTTGAAGCAGATCGGTTTTGTGTATACAGCTGCATAGAATAGTGGTATAATCATCATCCAACAACAAACTTTCTTTACACACAGTCTTGTAGGATGTAGACATGTCTTGATGGCAGTTTGTCTGTCTGCACAGATTTTGGAGCAAAACTTCTGTTGCATTTCCAAGAGATTTTTTAAAACACTTTATCCCTATAAAGTGAAAATATTTTCACATACTCAACCTTACCACCCCCCTTTCTCATATGTAAAATTTGTGACTGTTCCAAATTCAAAGCAAGAACATACATTGGTAATTGCCAGAAATAATTAAATCTATCTTTATGACTGTGCATAGGTTTGTTCCACTGTGATAAAAAGGATAAATAAGGAGCAATGTGTTCTAATGTCACTCTGGTTTTTCCACTTCTTTGCAATGGTTGCATCAAAATAAGGTGTTATAAGGTGATGGACCTGCAACCTTGGGGTCTTGGGTATGATACCTGTGGGTTTCATCCCCACTAACTTCTTGTGAGGTTCTTATTGCCAAACACTTTACACTCCTAGCCTAGCACTTGTGATCCAAATGTATATTGTATTATTGCGGAAAAATTGTTTACACAGTATTCAATTCCATAGTGAAAGAATATTATTTCTTAATTATCAATGTTAATTTGTTTGCATAGTCTCCTAAAATGTTATGGCCAAAGGCATGTTTGTGCTGATTTTACTGAACAAAATAATTGAAATTGAAACTGTTCAAAATAACATGTGATACAATAGAGGGATATGATTGCAGTGGCCTAGTGGTGAGAGTGCAAAAAACTATTTGCACCTCTATGTGGGATGATATGGTAGCAGATTTTTCTGAGAGGAGGTCTCAAGGCTGATTAATGAAATTTAGATAGACCTGTTTGGCTTGATAAGTCCATGTTGGAATGTAAGCTAAAACTTGAGCCAGGCATTGCAATATGATACTGTTTATAACATGTAAAACCCCCAACAAACACACTTGGTAACAAGGCAATATGTATTATCATATTGTAGATACGACAAGGGTACAATATGGAAGGTGAAGTGCTGTACTTTATAGACAAGACAGGATCATGCTTTGGACTTATGAAAAAGAAAAGTGTCTGGTAAGTAAATGGTTTTGCCATCTAAAGAATGACTATCAGCTTGTTTCGAGTTGGCCTTTTTATTTGGTCAGGAAAAGTTACCAAGCTTTCACATTTTTCATTAACTTGAACTATAAAGCTTCATGCTTGACTCAAAAGTCGAAGCTTGTTTGATAAATAATCAGTGTGAGTGGTTTATATTCTACAATGATCTACTTGGATAACTAGGGCTTGGACACTTGTTCATTGTTTAACCAATTACCGAATAACAACGGCATTTGACCAGTCTGTTGAAGTCTCTGGAAAAACATTGTTGGAAAAGGAGAAATTGCTTTTTATGAGCAGTTTCTCCTTATTCCACTATGTTTTCTGCCCTATCAGATTTTCGTTTAATTTCATCACATTTTGAAATGTCGTCTGCAAATTCTTTCAATTTGGGACAGTCGAAAACTTGTCGTTTGGTAATCGGTTGAATGAATGATAAATTCAACACAAATTGTTTTATATACCATGTTTATTTTAAAGATAATAAAGAAGCACAATATGATAGACATAAGCACATATTCACAAAATGGAAACATGAAGAATAACCTTATGACTTATGATGGTGATACATATACAATGTATATGAAGCATCTGTTATTGATCGAAAGTAAAGATAATGAAATCTAGGTGTTTTTTTTTAAATGGGTTTGTTATATATATATATATTACAATATCTAAGACAGAATTCAATTTTCTCAAAGCATAAACCTGTAAAATACCCAAAGTTTTGGTTGAGTTTTTATTGAATGTTAACAAACTAGAAAACACCAAGCAAACAGTTTTCTTTTTACATAACTTGATACGAAACATTGTTACAAAAGGATTAAGTGCTCATTAGGAGCAAGTTATCGTTTTGTCGAAGTAATTTACCTAAGTGAGGTATTATGAAGTATATATGTAACTATGTGGCATGAATAAACAATATCACGTGGCTCGAGATCTCTCTTTATCGACAAACATCCAATACTGTGAGGGCCAGTCGACCTGTAAGGCGAGTGAAGTCTCTGCGTTAAGTGCAGACACATTGACATGCAAGTCTATTCCGTTATGTTGTCTGGAATAGTTTTCTAGTCGGTGGGCAATGTTTTTGAGGAGGGTCCACTTTCTTTGTCTGCAGAGAAATAAAAAATAATTGTTTAAAGAAGGAAAATGTTTCATTTATTAATCAACCTCAATTCTTTTATACCTGTTTTATCTAACCTGCAACACAAATCAAGAAACTATTGTAGAAAAAGGAGAGATCTATTGTTTTAAAACAAAAGTTACATTTCATAAGATAACTAACAAGATTTTTTCCTCTGAAAATTATTTTATTCCAATTCACATTATTATTGACTAGATTTTATATTGAAGTAATTCTGTTTAAGTATTCAATTTTCTTAAAAGCGATTTCCAAAAACTTACTTTTTATATATATAATAATAATATTAGTGCATGTGATATGTCGGGATCCAATTGGAAAATAATTTTAAAAGAAAGAAGAAATTAGAAAGAACCAAAAAGCAAAGCTCGAGTTACTCCTTTACATAAGTCCTGCATTAAAACACACAATATGATTTTACCATTATCAAATGGTGAACAAAACATGTACTCTCGCTCTTCAGTCTGCTATAGATGAAAGATATGACACTCACCTGAAGGAATCATACATGCTTTTTACCCCTTCTCCCACAGAGAATCTGAAATTGTGGCGGGGAATACTCAGTTGAAAAGGTTTACTTTGATGCTTTTCCAACCATTTGTCTGAAGTATAGATGTAATAAAGCATACATAATAATTATCAGTCTGAAGCAATGGTTATTTAAAGATTTGGTTATGATTATCAGTTAGAATGGCATAGGCGATTATATAACTTATTTTTTATTTCAAGTCTTGGCACAAGGGATGTTAAACATAAATTGCATTATAAATCTGAAGCAAAGGGGGACAGTGGTGCGTAGGTAATGTGTTGGCCTCTTGTACTGAGAGTCCTGGGTTTAATCGCTGTTAGGCCCTGTGAAAATTGCCGCAACTAACCTACAAATCTGAGTGAGTACTGGTTTATTATCCATGGCAGGAAACAGTCATCAAGAATTAATTAATCAAGTTTCATACACATGATACATTCATGATGTTTATAGAATGTTTTCTCTTTAAATAGACATAGCCTCCTACTGTGTCCTGACTATTCTGTTCTGTTTTACAAATGAAAACTATAGCTGTATTAACTTTTTATCTTGTACTTCTCTGGAAAATCCTTACCAAACTGTTACTGTCTATGCATGTGTTAAAAAGTATGTATTTTTTTTTACTAAGGGTGCGTCAGCACCTTAGACCATTGAATTTACATACCGCTTTTGAGGGACGGTACTTTATCGATAAACAGCGGTCTGACCCCAATTACTCATTAAACATCCGCCTTCACTGTGCGGACTAATACCTTCTTGGAACTAGGAATGTAGTCCAGATTTACTCCCTTTGTTTTGCTCTTATAGTATAACTGTTGCCCGTTGGGAAATCATAAAATGTCAAGATCTTCGAAAAATAGACTATCGTTCCGTCTCTGTTCACATCAATAATAATTATGGTAATGGTTGTAAAAGGAGCAGCTGTTTTCCTCGAGATGTTGCCCAAAGGAACTTTTCAAATGTATCCTCAATCGTCTAGCTTTAAATGCACCTTAGTCCTTCAGCGCTATCAGTGCTTTGATTGTTATTGCTATAAGTATGATTTGTCCTATTTTATGCTGAATAAAATTGAATTGAATTTAATTGCTTGTTGGAATCTCTACTACTGAAATGAGTTGATATAAATGTATAGACATGAATTTGGGTCATAGCGAAGGAGAGGTGACCAAACCTGCACATTTTTCTTGATTTGTAGTAAATTGTCCCTTTTTGTTCTTCCAAGTTCCTGGCTATGACTTTTGTTTATATCTCTAGTGAGGGGAATGGATAGTATCTTAACGCATACATGTATATTGTTAATCATTATGTTATGTAGTTTTTGACCTGCATATAATCTTTCACAGGTTCAGAAATAAACAACTATGACTTACCTAGGTTTGATATTTGCATCACAGTTTTCTCATAATCCAACATCTGTATCCAAAGCTGTGTTGAGAGCTTGAGTAGATCATCAATAGTGTGGTTGTCTTCATCAGTATTAGATTGTAGATCCTGATGCTGTGTAATATCCATTGTGGTAACCCCTTCCATAATGATGCGAAATGTCCTTAATGTAATAGTTTTTCACTCCTTTAATGCACACACTTTAAACTTGTCTAAGTTCTTTTCCAAGTATGTGTTCCTCTTAATCACATAACATTGATTTGAAATATTTATTAACACCATATAAGTTAACAAAACAATTAAAGTACTTCAAGGTTCACTTCTTTGGTTTTAGTTCAATTCTAAATATTTGTTCCTCTTTAAATAACAAAAAATGCCAATATTACAATTTACTTTAAAGTACTTTTTGCACTATTATAAAGGTAAATTAATCTTAAAGCCTGTTGCCAGTCATTCACTAACTTGCTGTAAAGTTTAAACAGTCATTGATCCAGCGTGTGCAGGATATTGCCTTAAATACTGTTGACCCCCAATTAGCCAATAGACATATTGAAGTTTGACAATGTTTGCTTTTAGCACCTTTGTCTTTGATGGTAATACCAGATGCATTACCCCTTTACACCCACAGAGTCTATATTGATCATGGGGTCTGTTCTTTGTTATGTGTAATATACTATACAAATGTATAATGTGCAAAAACTGTTGACACTTATAAAAGTATTGATAAATCATATTGTTTTTATGATGTAAAGTAGAAACCCAAATGACAGGAGAAAATTATTGTTACAAATGATTTCCCCTTTAAAATGTTTTTATGATTTAGCTTTCTGCAGAAGGGATGCCTTTATAGGGTAAATGGTCTAATTAGATTAAAGAGGTTTCCATAAATCTCTTTAAAGTCATTGTATCAATAGATTGGTCAGGTAGCAAACTATCAACTAATTTTGGACACAAAGAATCATAATTGTTGAAGTTTGTTAGTAATTAGGTCCTAATCATAACTAATTGCTGTTATTGACTTGCATTAATTATGCACAAAGAAATTATTTGGTGTTGAATTCTTTGATATACAATGTTTGCAAGTTTGTCCTGGCAAATGATTGACCTAAATGTTTACATTTGACAGCTAAAGCAGTTTGGTAATGCCTTAAATATATACATATTTTTTTTTCGATTCGAGAATTTTTTTTGCTGGAAAAGCCATAAAAGTTGTTTATTTTTTCGAATGGAAAATTTTCTTACCTTGCTACTTAATTATAGAGAATAATTTTTTCCCCACTATTGTTTGGTCCCCACTACACACTGAATTCTAACCTATGCACATTGTGTCCATAGACAGATACTCTACGGAAGTTTTCCTGGAACTCTGATGACATTCGTTTCTACTCGGATAATTCTCGTAATCTAAGAAATAGGCCTTGTATGGTCACTTTTACACTCTTAATTGACAATTAGATCATCTATTCTGATATCTTTTTGTTTCTCTGCTTCATTTGAAAATGAAAGTACAACAAAATTAGTCTAAAAAGAAGCAATATGGAAACTTCCTTATATTTTCAGAGGTGTTTTATTTGCAAAAACATGATGAAATTGCTCCGATTAGTTTCTTTTTGAGTTTTTGTATTAAATGTTTCCTTTCACAAAACCCAATGAATAATGATACACAACAAAAAAGACTTCTCGTTTTGTTAACAGCAAAATGACCTCCAGTTGTCTGTGTTAGTCAAACAGTTGATAGAGGTTGATTGTTTTAATTAATTCATGACTTCAAAGATATTTCATGTGAAGCACTTTTAGCTATCGAAGAATTAAAGATATCATCCTTTATAACAAATTAATTGCTCTTGACAACCAATCTCATCTTTTGAAACAATAGTTTCACATAGATTCTAAAGATAGAATACCATAATCCCCCATCTTAAAACTCATCCTTTTGTAGTATTACTTTGGTTGTTCAGGGTATACATCCATTTGAGCTGAAACTATTCACTTTACACAGAATAGTTCTGGCCCTGACTGATGCCGAGAAAGACCAAAGAAATCTGATGAAAGAATGAATTTCAAAATGGCGCATTATGGGTATTATACCTTAAACAGCAATCCTGGTCCCATGAAATAAATAACATATTTAGTGTTCAATGCAGAAATACAATTAGATTTCACTCTGGTTTTGTTCTGAACACTGTGATAATTATATGTAAGCTGTTGATTTGGATTTTCACAAGAGGTAGTCTTAAGGGTTGCTGATGATTCTTCTCAACTTGACCATTCCTTGTGACCTTTTAAGCTTTGGTTCATTATTTTAAAATGGGCAATGCAATATAACAGAAATACTGTTGGTGCAACAAAAAGCTCCAAAACTTACAAAAGATATATTTGTTATATCAAGGAATATATCAAGGAATAGTATTTCAAGAATACCCATCAGCCATTTAGAAACTCAGTATTTTGTTGGATTACTTTGGTCGTTCTTGGCATACATCGGTCGGAACGGGAACTATTTGATGTCAAGCGAATAGTTTCGGCCCAGAACGATGTATACCAAGCACGACTCAAGTGATCTGACAAAAGAAAATTTTCAATGAAAGATTATGGGTATTCTGCCTTAAATGCAGTTTCTAGCAGCATTTATTTTAAACATTACAGGTATGTCATGTGTAGGGCTATAAGAGAGAAGGTCAAGACAGCATGCTCAAGATCAAAAAAATTTCCAGACACTTTTTCAAAGGAAAAGTCCATAGGCCAGGTTTGCACTGTTATCTCATCACCCATATAAGCAATTTGTGATAGATCTACATTAAAAGCAAAAGCAGACAACGAAGATTAACATGAAAAAGATATTTCATTTTTTTCTTTATGTAATTGGCTATAAACCACTTTTGTTGCAGTAATTCATCTTTTTTTATTTAAGGAGTTCGTAAAAGCAGCAAATCTATGTTTAAAAATGAGGCATAATTGATTAATGAGTTATAAAATCATCTAAATAGGGCAAACCGCAATTTATTTTCCACCTTTTTCCGTCTTTTAGGAGTTTGTGTCCAGTCAAATTGAAGGAGCCTAGCCTGGTTAGTTCGTTAGAATTGTGTCCAACTTTGAATACTGGTGTCATGAGTTTATATCCCTGCTTAATCCTTTACTAAACACCAAACTTTCGACTGTCCCAGATTGAAAAAGTTTGCAGATGATATTTCAAAACATTATGAAATTGGAAAATAATCATCTGATAGGGTAGAAAACATTGTGGGAAAAGGATAAATTGCTTGTCACAAGCAATTTCTCCTTTTCCCACATTGTTTTCCAGAGTTGTCTGCAACAAACTGGTAAAATGTCGCTAATGTTTGATAATGGGTTAATTGACCAATAATACTTCCATGTCAATGTGATTTGTTATATATGTCTCTCAACATGATCAATTTTGGTCATGAAGGAAAGCAGTCAGGGCTTGGAAAGAATATTGTGAAAAACTGGTGATGAAATACCAGGAGCATGGGTTGGTAATATTGTTTCTGCAATATGACTGCAATACTGTTAAAAATGGCTTAAAACCTCAACCCAAAAAACTAAATTTTGGAATTCAATTCATCAGCAGACAAAGTTTATTAACCATGATGAAGGACAATTTATTAAATGATTAATTTGAATAAGGGCAACAGTGGTGCAGATGTACGGTGAAGCCTTGTTTATCTGGACCCCGATTTTGTGGATGTCTGGCAATCCGAACGAAATTATAAGGGAACGGAATTATTTGAAGTAATTTGCCTAACCAATTACCGAACAACAACGACATTTAACCAGTTTGTTGCAGACAACTTTAGAAAACATTGAGGGAAAAGGAGAAATTGCTCATGACGAGCAATTTCTCCTTTACCCACAATGTTTTCTGCCATATCAGAAGTTTATTTTTGAATTTCATCACGTTTTGAAATGTTGTCTGCAAACTCTTTCAATTTCGGACGATCATAATTTGGACATTGGTAAAGGGTTATAAGTATACACATGCATATAGCTGTTTGTGTCTAAATGTGTATAAGACCAGGCCCTGCTTCATTAGTCCGGATGACTCGTTAATCCGGAAATCTTGTTGGGAAAAGACGTGTTCGGATTAACGAGACATCACTGTAGATGTCTGCCTCTGGTATCGAGTGTCCTGGGTTTGATCCCTGTTAGTGGCAAGGTTAAAGTGAAGGTCCTTATTTTCAAATCTGCGCAAGTACTTGTTACGTGTCATATATCAAGGAAGCAGTCATTGAGAGTGAATTAATTAAGCTTCAAGCCTTCGTTACAATAAGTGTAATGGATAAATTTGCCCTATATTGTCTAAAGTTGTTTGTATCAAGGAAAAAATTTTGTCCACTTGATCAGAAAGTTTTCGTCAATATCTTGCTCAAATCTTGTGTGCTACTGATATGTTATAAAATAATGACGAAAAGTCATCTTTTCATGGACTATGGTTAATTTACAGGTGGAAAAGAGAATCAGGGAAATCAAGAAATGGTTGAAAATAGATGATAAAACTACAAAAGCATGGAATGTGAGTATTCTTTGTGATGGTAATTTTTTATCAAAGCTTATACACCCCATCAGAGGGTTATCTTTCTTGACTGTAAGATCTGGACATTAGGGAATGATAAGGACAACATTGCAGCCTAGCATATTATCAACCAATAGGAAATGATAGACATTTTCTTTCTCCATCCTCAATTTTTTTATAACATTATCAACCATGTAATATTTTTTCCTTTTTGATATTGCTCAGACAGTTGTCATGTGTAATGGAAATGAAAAAGTTCCATAACAAAAACATAGTCAATAACATGGTAGAGTTAGAATTAGAAAACAAATTCATAATAAAATACTGTCAAATTTGCCCTTGCAGCCACTGACAATAGCATTATTTTTTGTTTTAGAGCCATTTTAAAGCTCTTGCAAACAATTTACCTATTTTGAATTCTCTGACTAGCAACTTTTTGCCAAAAATTGTCAGCAGCCAAGAATAAATCCAATTGACTGAAACTCAATTGTCAATTATTATGTAAGCTCAGTCAGTCATAAAGTTTCAACATAAGTACACATATAATTGTCTATTGTTAACCCTTAAAATGCTGGGTCATTTTCTAAAAAAATCTTTTGTGGCATTTGCTTTCCAAAACCTTAAATATCGGCTTAATTTTGTTGAGGAAAGATACTAAGAGTAGCAAATAGATTAGATCACAGGCCATTGGCTATTGTTAACCCTTAAATGCTGGGTCATTTTCTTTATATATGGGTTTTACATCGCATCAACATTATTTCAGTTATGTAGCGATGCCCGACTATTAATGATGGAGGAAGACCCCACACTAAACTGCCCATTAGGGCTGGTCAAGGCGGGTAGAACCATCGGCATTCCGTAAGTCAGTCGGGAGACTGCCTCTCATGAAAATCCATATCCCTCTCAGGATTTGAACCCACGCGGAGGGGTCATTTTCTTAAAAAAATAATTTGTGTGTTGTTTGCATTCCAAAACCTTATATATCTGCTTAATTTTGTTGAGGACCCAGAGTAGCAAACAGGTTCGGTCAGAGGCCAGCCGCCAATTTTTTTCGCGGATGACCTGGATCTAACCTGTTTGCAAAAGCATGAAGATGGTTCCAGCGTTTTAAGGGTTAAAATTGTAAGGTTTACCTTTTGATCATATACAGTGGACCCTCGTTTATCCGAACTCTTTCGTTCCCAGGAGAAATGTTCGTATTAACGAATTTTCCGGAATAAAGAATATGCGAGTTTCAGCGAAATGTTTACCTTAACACGGTGTCGGTGTATCATGATCATTACTATGAAGTAAGAAATACACAATTATTTTTTTTTTAAGGGAAATATAAAGTGTGTTAAGGAAGTGTTTATTTGGTCAAAACGGATTTTTAAAAAAAATGACAATTTGAAGCAATGTCTTTCGAGAAGTTAAAATTCCTTAAGATAGCTCTGAAAAGAACTGTCTTCGTTTAGCTGTGGGTGTAGACATCTTCAAGTTGTATCTTCTTATTTCAATATCGGGAAATGAGATAGGTAGGGATTGTCGAGAGTTTATTTATAGGGAAAAGGAGCATATCGATTGAGTAATAATTGAAAATGATTACCAGACATTGTCTCCCGATCGCTGTCTAAGCAGCCCATCAGCCAATCAACACCTTTTACAAACTCAACTATCGACATGCGACCGTAATTACAATAATGTAAGACCAATCAACTGACAGAATGACCGATTAACAAACAATCAACACCTTCCAGTACACTACACTAGGTGACATGTTATGGTCAAGCATATGTGACAGTTTGCAAAACGTGTGAATGCCGTTTACAACAGAAGACCGATCCCTTCATTCGCAACTGTAACCGCAAAATAAACAATTTTACTGGTTTCCGGACTAGCCGTACGCATATACTATGAAAAGTGACTGTTGGTTCCCGAATATTTTTGTCCGGTTCCGGAACGCGGATTTTCCGCATTAAACAGTTAAATTGATGAAGGTAAGATCCGTTCCCTCAAAATTCTGTTCGGATGGTGAATATTCCGGATAAACGACGTTCGGATTATCGCAGGTCCACTGTAAATACAAACAAGTAATTTTACCATAGTCTATGCTTTGATATTTTCAGGAGCTGTGTGTAGGCTGTTTGAAATGGGTGTTACATGAGTTTGACAATAACAGTTATTCCCTAGACGAAATTCAGGACATGTTTCCAGTCTATTGGTTAGTCTCTTTCTTATTTATACAACTTTCAACACTCCATTTTTTATTTCACCAAGCACCTATCCAATCTATTCTAGTCTTTAGTTTGCAGTTTGCATATGTAATGATGGAGGGGAATCTCATGACCATTGTTTACAATCTTATGTCTGAACAAGATGGCCGTCCAACAGGCATTTTTGGTTTTTACACCTTCTTTTGCCAATAGTAGCCACATTGTGTACCCCTCATGAGTTGACCATAAACTTTCTGGTTCTGGTGGTATATGATACCCCATGCTTTATTACGCCATTACGCCAAACGCTTGGCAGACAAATAGCAGTTGATGGGCGTGAATGACCTAAAAGCATCGCTATAAAATGAGTTGATTAAGGTTTGTATCATTTCTATGATGATTCACAGAAAACTTAATACGCCCTTTGTCACAGATGACTTAACAAACACCAGATAAAATTTGTGCTTGTAGAAAGATTTGTTCATCAAAAGTGATTGGTTACTTTTGATTGGTTAAGTGTGATTTTGATCAATGCATTTCATATTTTCTTTTTCTTTTCAGGGATAATTATTTGAAAGACACAAATGCAACAGACAAGATAGAAGCAGTTATAGAAAGTCAACAAATTGGTGCTTGTGGAAGTTGATAAAAGATAAACTTAGAACCCAATCAAATAAAAATAAACACGATAATTCAATAAACAAACTGGACGTACGGTTATAGTAGAACAACATGTGATGTAGATATCACATCAGAAAGTTTGTGAGATACAAAATAGATAAATTCAAATTGGGTGTTTAAAAATGAGTGTGAAATGAAAACATAGAATAAAGGTATAAAAAAGAATGGAATAGACTGTGATAAAAGGGCAGTGGGGTTTGTAACCCTAATGTATGTAATTTTATACATAAGTGAAGCTTGCTTAGACAAATGTGCAGGCTCTACATTAAAGTCCAAAGGCAAGAAAAACTCACATTCTTATTCTGCTCAGGTGCATTCTGGCACATACTTAGGGATGATTCACAAATGAAATACAGGCCTCTGAAGAGCAGGATACAATTACATTTTACATTGATACTGCAGTCTAGATAAAGGTCCGTATAGTTGTCTTTTACAAGCAGTATTTCAAAAACTTTGGATAAGATTTGTGGACACTCAAAATACTTACTTTCTTGCATATACAATTTTAAGGACTACTCGCTAGAAAGGGTAAACAACTCTCTACCAAGCGCTGAATATTCAACTGTCCCAATTGAAAGAGTTTGCAGACGACATTTCAGAAGGTGATGAAAGTGAGAAATAATCTTCAGATAGGGCCGAAAACATTATGGGAAAAGGAGAAATTGCTTGTTAAGAGCAATTTCTCCTTTTCCCACAATGTTTTCAGGAGTCATCTGCATCAAACTGGCGAAATGTCGTTAATGTTTGGTGATGGGTTGGTGAAGCAATTTAGATGATGGCTAGGGAAAAATGTCTTTATTCTGGACCTTTGGTTATAGTATTGAACATATCTTGTGATACTGGGTAGAAAGACCAGTCACAAAAGTCCATGGGAAGGAATTGGTTAATGATAGTTGTCATAATTTTATACCTTGTGCATGTTTTATATAATTAATAGTGCAATATTTTGTATCTATTTTCACATAATGGAAGCTTTATTCCAAAATAAAAAAGGATTCAAATATTTGTATTTGTTTTGAATTCATGTTATTCTTTTTTTATCCTTGTGTATACTTTTTTCAGTCTACTTTTTTTACCTTGATGATGTTTCATATGAAAAATACTATTTTCTGGGTAATTTTTTATTGTTCAAACCTCTTTGTATGAGAAGTTTCACCGTTAATCACAGGGGTTTCCCTTAACCCTTAAAGTGCTGGAATGCTTATGCAAACAGGTTAGATCACAGGCCAGCAACCAAGTAAATTTTGTTAACAACAAAACATCATTATTTCAGTTATATTTTGATGTCTGGCTAATTATTGATGTAGGAAAGACTGAACCTTAAACACTCAAGAGGGCTGGACAAGGTAGATAAAACCATCAGCGTTCAGCTTGTCAAGCTGGAAGCTACTTTTCGTGAGGATTTGAGTCAATACCCCGATTTGAACAAATGAGAGGTCATGTTATTGTACCCCTTATAGTGCTGGAACAGACTTCATGTATATGCAAACAGGTTAGATCCAGGCCAGTCACCAAGTTAATTGGCGGTTGACCTGTGATCTTAACTGTTGCTATGCTGAGTATCTTTCCTCATTCAAATTAAGCGGATATTGAAGGTTTAGGAAAGCAGACATCGTAAAAAAATCTATTTTTAGAAAATTAGCCAGCATTTTAATTGTGAAGTTCTACACTCTCACCACTAGGTCAAGGAGCCCCGACTTAGAGCGTCTGCAACAAAATGGTCAAATGTCCTTATTGTTTGGTAATGGGTTAAACACAATGGACATCCTTCGGAGCTTACGTAATCCATATTAACTGCCAGTTCTGGCCATGTGTATCACAAAACAAAATCGAAATCTCATATTACAATCTGTTGTCATGACCGATGTAAAAAAATTAAAGACCAAACTAAGATATTGATCAATTACTTTTGTAACAAAAGAAGAATTTGACCCACTTCATCAAAATCATCTATTGTAATGTTTTCCATTGGCCTTATTGCATGTTGCTTTTTGAAGTCAGGGTCTGTTGATTTATTTCTATGTGTGCATCTTTAATTGGTGAATATGTTGGAATATTTTTGGAATTAAATGACAAATAAAAACTGTTTTTAAACCAAATCAAATAGATTATACAATTTTACAAACCAGTTGACTGGTTTAAGAACAAATTTAAGCGCTGTGGCCAAATTTTCAGGACATTGGGACCAATCCAGGCGTTGGGGAATGTTTATTTTGAAATTCAGGAACTTGGGTGCCACAGTACTTAAAAGGCCTTGTGAAGACTGTTACGTCTTTCATTTATCAAAGTTCCGTTGTATAAGGGAGTTAACTCAGTATTTACTCTGTTAGAAGTATGAAGCATTGCTCTCCCTTTAACTATAAAAGACTTCAATATACCACAAAGACCCTGGAAGTTGTCTTCCTTTTAAGACCTGATAGGATCATTTTATAATTAAGTCCTGAAGACCATTATTCACATAAGTGAGATCATTATGAATAAGCAACAAAACTAAAGTATATAATGTTTAATTCAAAATGAATGCAAATTTTTATGAGTTTTAATAAATCACATTTGACTATCAGTATATCTTATAGAACAAGATATATTTCAATTAGATGCCTTAAGGTAAAATGCATCCGAATGATACATATTAAGTCTTGTTTTGCTCAATGGACAGTCAGATAAATTGTATTGTCTAAGGAAATCATTCATGCAATGACCTGGTTAACAGTGACATATTCATTTAATTTTGACATTAACATCATTTAGCACTATCAGATATTTCTCCTTTAGTCACCAACTCCATTATATCCCACTTTACAGAATATTCTACAGTGGACACAAACAACCAGCTCTCATTGAGCAATATTATCCCTTTGTCGCAATAATTCCTTCTCTGTGTTATATAAAAACTGTGTTTCTCCCAATCGCAATATTCCCAATTGGGGTGATGGGTAAAGACACACATTTGTTATGTAATTGTTAAGATACTGGAAGTTCCTCAATCTATAAATTTGCATTTTTTCTGAGAGGTTTTCCTGGTTGCTTGAATATAATAAACAATGCAGAGCCCCATATGAAAAATTGTTTAAATAATAGACAAATGCTTGTTGCAATGATGCAAGGCATTATAACATATCATCATATGATATATTGCAGTTTTGCATCTTTTAAGTACATCAGCAGATCAATTCAGCAATTTCTCTAGTTTGTATAAAGAGCTGGTATAAATACAAAAACTACATTTAGCCTTGAGATTTCATCATCCTTAGCTACAAGAGAATGATCAATTCATGAACAAAAGAAAACTTGTTAATTCAGAATACGAGTTCTTATGGGAATCATATCTAAATGTTGTCAGTCTTAAAGAACAAATTTCTTGACACCTACAGAAGAAAAAAGAAAACCAGCCTTTATTGGGCAATTATTCACATTAAATATATCCAGCTTATTATTCTTTATAGTTCTTTTCTATTTTTTCTTTGTGCTACCTTTATCTTTTTCTGTCTCCTTATCTTTTTTATCGCCTCCCGCCTTCCCAGAATCCTTGTCTCCATCCTTATCCTCCTTTTTCTCCTTCTTATCTTTATCCTTAATGTCTTTTCCCTCATTTCTCTCGGCATCACGATTTTGGATCTTATTATTAATCAGATTATGGAGAGCGATAACCGATCGAATGAGGGATGCCAAATAAACAACCAACATCTGGTCATTTGTCTTTACATACATGGCTTTCACAAAGGCCTGGAGATTTACGTCTGGCAGTAGATTAAACACATCCTGTAACTCGTACACTATCTGGTGATTAATGGGGAGTTGACCTGACGCCACCTTCTGTAGGTATCCGTTGATGTCTGTAGCGTGAGAGTGAAGGCCCTTTAGACCCATCAGTTGGTTGGTTACCCGTTGAGAAAGGGTGCCAGCCGTTGTGTCTTTGATGTCCCTGAAAATAAACAGTTGTGCGGTTTACCATTGTTCCTATATAATATTAACAGTATTTCAGTTGTAATACCCAACTTCTAATTGATGGATGAATATCCAAAGATTTAATGCCCATAAGGGCAGCTCAGACTGAGTAAAACCATAGCTATTCCTTAGTATCATGGGATAGCACCTTTCATTACAAATCTACAAATAATGGGATTTAAACCAATTAAATAAAGGGCCTTGTGTTTCTAAAGTCTATTAGAGACCCAAGAAATTGGATGTAAGATTTCAATAGATTATAGGTGTATGTTTTGTTATAAGTCAAATGCAACATACCTTCTTATTTATCAATAACATTTTGTTTTGTGTATAGTGTTGATTAAACATGTATGCAATCGCTGAGCAACTAAAGATATCATTATGAAAAAAATCACAATGCCTTTACAATGAATGTGTATTGTTTTCCCACATTATCATCAGCTATCTTTATAGCAGTACACCTATCAGTGGATGATTTCAACTTTATCGCAATCCAAAATGTCCAAAGTAATTACCTGAGCAGATGTTCTACCCCAACCTCCTCTGCCTCTTCAGCTCCAATCTCACTGGGTATGTGATCAAATGTCTTACTTGTGGGTGTACCATCCTGAAGTAGGAAAAAAAAAACATCCAAAGAGGGTGATCTTGTACAAATACAAACAGACACATAAAATCAGCCTTGACAAACAAAACTTCCCATCATCATTTATAGTCATGGTTACATTTTGAGGAATTTTGAGGGGAAAAAGTCTATTAAGGATTTGAAAAGAGAAGGGAATACAAACACAGTTGAAACAGTTGTAAAAATAGGGTACACTTGTTGTTATGCAAACAATGTGTTAGCAAATGAATCCGTATTAAAGCAAGGATAATCATAATGAAAATATTTGTCATTTTCCAAAATCTGTTTTTATCACATTATTATTGGTAAAATGATGTGATTTCTCAGTGTGACAATTTTTACAAAAAATCCCTTTATTTACTGCACTGTAGTGAGATAAAACATTCCAGTGTGATAGAGTTCTTGTTTAGATTTTTGCATTCACATATGGTTGAGGAATACATTCCTCACAATGACTGTAAAGATCTCCAATACTGGTCTTAAAGAAAACTCTCATATGTTCCCACATACAGTGAACTTAATGAAAAAAAAAATCAATTAGGTGTATAATGATGACATTTTTTTTCAGTTTATCATCTATACTTGTTCACATTATCCTTATCCTGTAAATCAATCTCTTAATCTCTTACTTACATCATGAACTTCCTCTACCATGAAATACGCCTCAGTGGGAAGCCCTAAGTCTTTTGGTTTGGCATCTATTACAACAAGAACCTACAAAGATAAGTTATTTTGGTATAAACTCTTTCCCTATGTATGGTATTCATAACATAGAGATGAAACAAAAATAACACGATTTTGGTTTTACATTTTTACCTTATTGCAATGAATCTGCAGCTTTATATTATTAACCCTTAGAATACTTTGCAATTTAAAAAAAATGAAAAATGGTGTTGTCTTCTTTCCAAAACCTTTAATGTCTGCTTAATTTTGTTGAGGAGAGATACTCAGAGTAGCAAACAGATTAGATTACAGGCCAGTCACCAATTTACATTTGCGGTTGGCTGGGATCTAACCTGTTTGCATAGCATGAAGTTGGTTTCCGCACTAAAAGGGTTCAAAGATCTCTATGTCACACAAAGATCAGAATTTTACACCAATGTATAGACCAAATGTCTTACGATTATGCATGATATTGTTACATATACATGGAACCATAATATGCCTTTTAGTACATCTTTGGGTTATAACATTGTCTCAGGCAATATATGGGTTTGTAGATGACAGCTTTCGCATCAGTGATATTGAACATTAAAGAGGAAAATTTATAAGTTTTTTGGTGAAGAAAAGACACATACTTTCTGCGTATATATCTTTGTGAAAAGAAAGAATGTAGAGTGTTTATATTATTTTAAAATTGATGACTGTCATACTTACTGAGTTTGGACAGTACCGCCGCATCAACTCATTTATGAGAACGTCATTCTGACACAATTTGGGTCCTGTGTGGTACCAACCAACTATCCTTTCCTTTGCTAGAAAGCAAATGAAATAAAAAAATATATAAGTGCTTGTTCAGATAATAATGATTTCTTTACTGCCATATTCAAAGGAATGAAGTCTGCAATAGCAGTTGAAACAATATCAATTTCGGAAATAGTCAGAAGTCAATGCCATCCAATCCATGTTAAAGCAAAATTCCATCTAGTACAGTGTTAAATCACTAGTGAATTCATTTGTTGAGATATTGTAAAGTTCATTTGTGACTTAATTCAAAATCGTGGTGAAACAATCATTGACTATCTAATACAAAACAAACAGAAACAGCCATAAATCTAAACCTTGATAATTAATCTTCTAAAACACACACAAAGAAAGAATTTTTAAGTTACTCACCATTCACTTTTTTAAACATGGTATACATGCACTCTAGGTAGTCATGATCTAAAAACCACACTGACTTGTCATGGGAGTCTTCGTCAAAGGGAACTGAAACATTAAAGACCAAAAATTAGACTATAAATAACAACATATAACCCACCGACTACATTTGAACCAATACATTCAAACGTTCTGATGCCAAAGACTAAACTATCTATGTGAGTGTTTGATCCAAAAGTGAAGCATATGATGATCAATCTAACACATTGTAGTTGTACTTCAGGAGACTTATTAGTTATCAATCATCCTTTTCACAAAGTGGTCTAAAAATACACTCCAATCAAGCAACAGAGAACAAAAGAAAAGGATTTGTTTCTTATATGTTTTGACATATCATCTGTTTTCTTATTTTCTCACATCGTCCTATATAGAAAGGAAAACAGGATTCAAATGAGCATCGTCAATTTGATAATCAATCCAACGCAAGCACCAGTAAACGACCGGCAAATGCCATGGTAATGCTGGGCTCTTTACTAACCTGCATAACTGTTTGATACATCGAGCACACCCTGTCTGTTGGAACCTAGGAGAACACCAACTGTTCTCTTCATGTTACCAACTTTTCCCATCCGATTGAAATGGTCAACAACGCTGAGAAGAACAAGAGGATGTACCACGACTTTCTCAATTTTAGATGGAGCCGGTGGGACCACGGCGGGTGCCTTCTCGGCTTTCGTAGCTTCTGTTACTGGCATGATTATTTGCGAAGAGTGTTCTTTTAAATCAACACATATGAACAAATCTATTCGATAAACCGGCTTCGATGACTTTTCGTTTTTTGTTGCGCTATGGCGTTGGATTACTTCCGGCGGTGTATCGTATTAGTAACTTAACCGTATAACTTGCTCTGCGCTCAAATTGCACGTGATTGACATTTTGCTTTTTACAGGAAAAGTTATGTTGAGGGTGATATTGTACGTGTTTACGCTTAATAATTCTTATCCTTTATTTTAGTTTGAAGCGGGAAACGAACAGTTATACTTGAAAGAAGTTTTTATTTTTGACAATTTTCGAATTGGGGTTTGACATGGAATATAGACTTATGTGATTCCAAGCCAATCTGAACACATCGGGTTTATCCAATAGAAAACACCTCTGAAATAATAGGGATGACGCCATATTGGTTCCCGCGAGAATGACGTCACTTTCTTTCGTTTCTAAAAATAGATCTTGAATGTAAAATAAAAAAAGTCGTTAAATTTGATTGAGGAAACAAGTATACATGTCACAACAACAAGTTCGCCATTTGGTATGAGTTACTGATCAAAAGTGATTAAAAAGGATGTCCAACACTTCCATACACATTGAACTACTTAACGTGCACGCTTAGAAAATGTGTTAATTGGTGGATGCCGATTTACCAGAAAAATTGTAACCCTACACTTATATCCGAGGTGTATTTCACAGCTCACGGAAATACCCGAGTAGTTCCGATTGATTCCAAGCCTGTCCGCAATTTTTCATGACCAAGAAAAGGTATGAAAGGACATTGTACTTTGCTGGCGTATTTTGTTTATGGACCAAACAGTATGAAAGATATAAACCCTGCGTTACATCGAACATGAATGCGCTGTTACAACAAAGCATTTGATTGTTTTCATTATTATCCACAAAGCGTTCTTGAAGCGGTGTTGAAACTATGTGATACTCTGCATAGATCTACTAAATGTAGGCCTGATAATGTGACAAAGAAAGAAGCATAATCGTGATGATCGAACTCTGTGTAGGCTGGTATTTTACTTGTTTCTTTTATTATGGAAACAACTCCGAATAATATTGGGGCGGGGTTTTGTCGACAGCCCATTAAGAGTGGCTATCTTCAAGCAATAAAACAAACAAAACATGCTTGGCAATAAATATTTATTAACTTTGGAGCTTGAAAAATCATTTTGAGTAAAGAACTTATTTTAGTATTTTTGCTTTTAGATAGGAAAAATCGCATTAATTACATATATTGATAACTAGTAACGGATAGCTCAGGTATTACATACCCCCCGATGACTTAAACGAGATTTATTAGTTCTGTTCATTCATATATTCTGTTCATTCATCCATCTATACTTTCTTATATAAGGAAATGTGTATGTATACATATGTAGTTTCGTCCGGGCTTAAGTGATAGATATCAGTGCTGTCTAAGGCGAAGAACGATAGGTTTTGATCCGTGGTGTTCTAAAACGATCAAACGATTATCGATAAGAGATTATCAAAGCATCCACTTTAAGATTGGACACATTACTATGTATGGGAGTTTATGACTGTTCCAAATGGACCTAAAAACAGACAACTAGCACAAAGCATGAAAAAACACATTTTCTAGTGTAAGGGTTGATTAAAAGAAATAAAAAAAATACAAAAAAGGGAGAAGATAAAATCACGACAAAGTTCGTTGGAGTTGACTCATAAGAGTCATTGTTCGTTATAGTGTTTTTCAAATGGTATTCTATATGCTTTAGAAAAATGATTGATGTAATAACTACATACAAAACGAGAGGATAACCGTTCGCAATTTTAAGAATCTTTCGTTATGGTAGCATCTGCACGTTCACTTATGTTTTCCCCCTTTTTTTCTCAATTTAGTATTTATGTGGTGCCACGTTAAACATTATTTGAGAGGATGTATTTGAGGCACCGGGAAAACATCGGAGCAAGTTGAAATTGTCTCTCATTGCAAACAAGACCATATCAACCCCATCACCCTTTCCCAAACAACAATTTTTCGACTGTCCCAAATTGAAAGAGTTTGCAGACGACATTTCAAAATGTGATGAAATTGGGAAATACTCTTCCGATAGGGCAGAAAACATTG
Source organism: Cerastoderma edule (assembly GCA_947846245.1). Taxonomy (NCBI): domain Eukaryota; kingdom Metazoa; phylum Mollusca; class Bivalvia; order Cardiida; family Cardiidae; genus Cerastoderma; species Cerastoderma edule. The sequence goes on from OX401410.1 coordinate 33,514,411, forward strand.
TGGGAAAAGGAAAAATTGCTCGTTACGAGCAATTTTTCCTTTTTTCCACAATGTTTTCTAAAGTCGTCTGCAACAAAGTGGTCAAATATCGTTATTGTTTGGGAAAGGGATAAATGAGTTATCTGGGCTTGCTCACATGAGCTTACAATTTAGGACCGATAGGTAGTATATTTCACGAGAATTTCTTTTCATCTCAAAATACTCGAAACGCAAAGAGGGAAAATATCAGTATACAATATATACACTGTTTAGTCTCTTATACTCCTATCAAAGGAGGGCTAATGTACATGTGATATGTAATATTTTAAGTTATATGTTTTAAATTTGAATGTACATATGATGAGACTTAAATAAACAATGAAAATAAGGTGTCTTCCTGAAACCCCCACTTTTCAAATTTTGATAAAAAAAAGTGGGTGTTTCAGGAATTTTGCTTTTTCCAATTAACACCTTCCTACGGCCTTAGGTCAAATTATAGCTATAGTCTGTTTCTTAGGATGATTTAACAAAACAAGACAATGTTTTTTATACATTTAGGATAAATTAATAAAACAAGACAATGTTTTTTTTATACATTTAGGATGATTTAATAAAACAAGACAATGTTTTTTATACATTTATATCATCTTTTTTGGATAATTGAATGAATTTTATTAAATATTATAATGTTAACTTATAAAAATCTTCTTTTTTTACATTAAAACAGGCAATATTATAATTGAACATTAATAAATTAATTATAGTTTTATTCTTTTTTTCAGGGTTTCTCAGGAATATGAAAATTAGAAAGTTTTTTTTTAATATTTTACGTTTGTATATATTGTTTTCTATTGTCACAAATATGTACACACGTATGAACGCATGTTCAAGTCATTAAACACAGATTCATCTGCAGTACTCATCAGTCAATCAATTGACCTTACGACACAGAGCAGTTAACCACGCCCACCGTAAATAGGGGAGGTCACTCTAATTTTCTCCGACATTCTGAGTGAAATAGCGTCAATGCACAAACTAGGATCCCTGTTTGACATTGCCGATGATTTCGGATATTCTTATTTGAAATCGGAAATATTCTTACAAAATAAGCACCTGCCTTTATTGCTGGATAATATGTACATAGCATGACAATTTGTAAAGAAGATGGTATATTTTGAGCGTTAGCAGAGACATTTATAACAGCTCTATTATATATCTCTATGGCGTTGGGGGAGTGAGTTACCCCAGCAGTATGGGGTCCGATCGGCACCAAACACGATCCGTCCGAATTCCGATCAGACTCGGATCCGAACGACATTGGTCCGTTCGGCACTGGTTCGACCGGACCTTCAAAAATGACCGTATTTCATACAACTTCAAAACAGTTAATTTGCAGTATTTGCAGGTTACAAACAAAATTATCTCATTTTGATTCTTAAACAGTTAAGATTTTTTATTTTACTAAATCGGCGTATAGCCTGAATGATTCAAAACGCAGACCTACCAATTTTGTCATGTTGAAAATGGTATAATAGTGTTGGTCATGTTGAGATTATGGTGTTAAACAATTGCTGATAGGTACAATCACTATTTTGTTGTCAAATAAGTTAATAATCAAGACTTTCGAACATAATCATACTCAATGGATGATTGTCGGTTTTGCTACTTGATTACGAACTAATGATGAATCAGTCAGTCATTCACTTGTGTGTGGTTGTCAGTATGTTTGGTTAATCTACCATCAACTGTTGTTGCCCTTGTTCCGCATCCTTGTTGACAACATGACCAATAAATACGATCAGGTTTACGTGATTTCATCTGAAGGGAAAAGTTTGTATACAGACAGAGGAAGGACACATATCATATTGTGTATAGACAGACAGACGGACGTACTGACAGACGGACAAACATCATATTGACAGACGGACAAACATCATATCGTGTTAAGACATACAGACGGACAGACAAAAAAAATAATAATAATAATAATAATAATAATAATAATAATAATAATAATAATAATAATAATAATAATAATAATAATAATAATAATAATAATAATAATAATAATAATAATAATAATAATAATAATAATAATAATAATAATAATAATAATAATAATAATAATAATAATTGATTGGCAATTCTGATTTTTTTATATCAATATTAATTTATGGTCCTAATAATATTAATGTATTTAGACATAATTTATCAAATCTTAAAGGCCCATTAAAGGAGATTAATGCTATATCAAACTATATTATTTGGTAAAGTTTTGGACAGATTCAAATAGTTATCACCAGAAAACACCAACGTTATTTCGAATATGTAAACAAACAGGTTGTTGATAAACATGATTAAATTGGAGACAACTATATTTCAAAACAAAATAACTTATTCTAAATGAGTCTATTTAATAGGGTCTCAATGCATTCCTAAATTAATTCTCATGACTCTTATGAACATGATAAAAGAACTCCATATAGTTTTTCAGTAATTTATTTGTAATCCTCTCCTTTGATGTGCCTTTGAATTATAAATATTTTACATTTATATCTCCTTGTGTAGCAAATATTATACCAATAGGTAAAACAGACTATAGTCCTTAACCATGGGTTACATAAATTAAAAGAGGGTGTTTCAGGAATATGAAAATTAAAAAGTGGGGGTTTCAGGAATATGAAAATTAGAAAGTGGGTGTTTCAGGAATAAACCGAACATAAACAATGAACTGAACTGAATTATTTGAAGTTTTCAGATATTATTGCTTGCTTTCAAGAAGAATATGTTGGAGAGCAAATCTTCCTTCTCCGAACAATGAAATATACATGTATTCTTTTCGTTTCTTCAGTTTCTTTAAAAACTGTCGGTCGGAAACGTTCTTGGCCAAAGAATACTTGGTTCATGATGAGTAAATCATTTTTTAACCACCTCATATGAGACTTCGTGATTAGTCCACATTAGGGACAGACAAAAATAAATAAATGATAAAGACCAAGAAGGAATCGTTCTCTGTATGGTATTCAGTAGAATCCATTGTGACACAAGGATGGATTTTCTAGTGACAAACTGCTCATTATGGGCATGTATTCATGTATCCCATTGCTTCGCCAGTTTCTTTTATGGGACACGATGGCTGATTATGGAGTAAAGGGTTATTCGAAAGAAGGGGGTAACGAGATGTCACACCACAGTCCCTACAGGGCACGATCTCCACAGGGGCCGTATACCTGGTTTCTAATTCTTAGATAAACACGGCTTGTGTAATCCCCACACATTGGTCAGATATATAAGTATTTGCAAGCTATCCATCGAGCCTAACCTTTTACCAAACGTTAAATTTTCGACTCTCCCAAATTGTACCAGTTTGCAGACGACAGTTCAGATTGCGATGTAATTGACAAATAATGTTCTTATGGAACAGAAAAAATTTGGGAAAAGGAAGAATTGCTCGATACGAGCAATTTCTACCCTTTTCCACAATGTTTTCTAGAGTCTTCTACAAAAAACAGATCAAATGTCGTTATTGTTTGGTAAAGGGTGAAGGGCACCGGGCTTCATCTGGCAAAATAAAAGACAAAGGGGAGATGACGTAATTATGCAAATAGACGTTATCTAATCGAGTTAAATTGCGCTGACAAAATAGGTACTGGTCATTCGTGTAAGCTTGATAGACACTGGTCAGTCAGCGCTCGTGAGACAAAGGACAAACACGTGGTCAGTTGGAACAATTGAAATTGCTTGAATTTTTGTTGAGTTGGACAACACCATAAAGGGCAGCCTAGTAATTTTGAAGAACGGTCTCGAAGCAAGTTTACCATTGTAGGCATACTGACACGGGAGCATGGAGAAAATAACGGCGTTGGACCTGGCCGAAATGACGGATTCGTCTGACGGACTGATTAAACATCGTGCTGGTAAGAAATTTGTTTAATTGTGAAGTTCTGCTTTTCTTTGTCTCTTTTTTTAAAAGCACATGGTCCCTCTCCGTGTGGGTTTTGATCCCGGCGACGACATTTGGATTTTTACGAGAGGTAATTTCACGATTGACTTACGAAATGCCGATGGTTCTAATTGACTTGATCAGCCTCTATGGATAGTTTTAACTACCAGATACATAGATAACAGAACTACAGACTGGGGTCTTTTTCATAATGTTATCGTGCAAAAATGTTGACGTGGTGTAAAACCCATTGAAGTCACTGAAGAAAGGATTCTTTTAACCATAACTTACCATCTCAAACTGGTCTTAATTGAAACATAGCACGATATAGGTAAATAAGCTTTGGTTTGTTTTTTAAAGAATAATTAAAGGACGGAATCCCCATGTTTGTTTTCATTTATCAAAATGGGTTTCAACTTTAAAAGCTTGGAAACCAGAGAGACAAACCAAGACATATTGAGTAGTTCCTCCTTTTTTCAATGATCAATCGCCACTATTCGAAATTCATAATTGAAATCGTTTTATTTTCATTTGTGTAGAGATTCCAGGTAAAATGTCCAAGATACATTTCTCGAATAGTAAACAATAAACAAATAAAATGAATCTTCGAGAGAATAGCTGAAACTGATTTAGATAACCTGAGCTAAACCTTTACGAACATATAAACTCTTTAACATTTGCAGATGACAACATTTCATTTGAAGTGGATGGCTTTAGAAAAGCTTTGTAAACATGTGAAACCCATTCAGTTCTGCTGTTTGGATATGTGAAGAGATTGAGAAAGCATTGTGGCAAAAGGAGAAATTGCTTGTGACAAGCATTTTTCCTTTTACCACAATGCTTTCTGAAAGTCGTGTGCTGCAAGACGCAAACATCTGTGCGTTAGGTGGTAATGCGTTTATATAAGAGGAAATTAAGAAAGGCTTTCCTTTTTCTTTATCACAGTCTAGTTTTGGGTTAATTACACTTAGGTATGTAATGTGTAAGTTCAAATATCACACCCTGACTATATAGTTCAAAGATCATCTAATTGGTTCAGTGAAACTGCCAAGATATAATGTTATTAACTATGTTATCAACAGTCAATATCCTCACACAGTGATTCGTCTTTTTTCGAGCAAATCTCGAAATATGCATATATGTATATGGAAAATGGTCGGTTGACCCAAACGTCTGAAAGCGTTCACAAGGCATAACCTTCTGGTAGGAAATATTTAAAGGCCTAGTTTAGTCCTTCTTTAACTGACCCCCCCCCCCCCCCCCCCCCCAAAACCAATAACCAGATGCCCACCCGGTGTGATGACCAGCTGTGATAATTAATTGGGATTACGTAATACCATGTATAGCACTGTGTCAAACTGATGGGTTTCTTTTGACAATTTTTTTTAAAGAGGACACTTAAGCAGCAGAATTGATTTTTTTTTCAATTAGGCTTCAAATATATTTTTTTGGAAGTTTGAAAGGTTTTTAGTAGGTTTTTCTTCTTTTTTTTTTCAATTTGTGCCTTATATAAAGATCATTTTACGTAATTATGACTTGCAGCATAGTTATAGTTCCTCTGTAGTATCATCATCATCATCATCATCACCATTATCATCATCATCATCAACATTATCATCAAAATCATCTTCATCAAAAATCTACTTATCTTGTAAGTCATTGTTTTAAATAAAGAAATCAAGAATCCAACATTTATTTCTTATTAATATTCCACATTATGAAAATTGAAGCAGAATGACATTTTTTTCTATGTAAGACTTGAAATATATTTTTGGAATTTTGGATGTTTTTTTAATAGGAGACTGTTTTTTTAATTTGTACCTTGAATAAAGATTAATTTATGTAAGAATGACTTGCAGCAGGGAATGTTATAGTTCCTCTGAAGTATATCATCATCATGACCATAGTATATCATCATCATCATCCATTTTATAATTTTGACAAGTGCTAGTTCATTGAACAACTAACTCATTATTTTTTTTATATTTCTTGTCAGTTTATTAAGAAAAATCTGTTAATCATGTAAATCCTTGTTGTAGATAAAGAAAGCTATAACCAAACACGTATTTCTTATCAATATTCTACATCATGAGAAACCGTAGGGTTGGGGTATTGCATAATCTGACCACCCATTCCTTATCAAGTAGTATACAGGAAATTTGCTCCATGCTGTGGAACTGTATTGTTGCCCTGTAGGGTGCCCAGTGGGAGATAAGATACCAGACATTCCACAGACTAGGCCTTTAAGAGCGACCGTCAGATTAAGGGAAATAACTATTACGTTCTGAAATGAAGATTTTGTAAGAGTTGTCTCTCTTGAATCAAACAGCAAAGAAACGGACAGTTTCATTATAAACAAATGGAAACCAGCCACTAACTGTGGTCGGTCCCCATTTGATTTGTGTAATAACCTTAGCTCTCAACCACTGAAAAAGAGTTCACGAATACTTTCCTTTAGTCAAGATAGATTACAATGACTTCTGATTTGAGTGTATATTCGATTATACACACTAAGTACAAGTTACATTATTTATCGTGATAACATGTTCTTGAAAAAATGACCCATTAAAGTCGGTGTTTTATTATTCAAATGCAAATCTATTTCCCCATTTTGAAACGGGTTGTCGGCTATATACATCCAATTTGTTAATGTATTTAAATTGAATTGAGCCAATCTGTTAGAATTCGCCAAGGCCGCCCTTTTCATCTCTTGATGAGAGAAAACTTAACAAAACTAAACGAACTGAAGTCAATGATATATATCATGTATAAATGATTTTTTTAGAAAAAAAAAAAAAATAAGATTTGTATAAAAGAAGGAAGAAAATAATTTGTACTAATCTACCTCGATTCTGGTAAAACGAGCGTCTCCTAATAATGATTTACATTGAAATCCGTTTCCAGGTCCTCCATCCTCGGACGAGGGATCGGGAAGCTCCGACAGTGTGGCGGAAGTGGATAAGGAGCCGAAGGACATCCGAGAGACGTGGGACAACAAAGTCCAGTACCTTCTAGCCGTCATCGGGTTTGCAGTGGGACTCGGAAATGTCTGGCGATTTCCATATCTGGCACAGAAAAACGGCGGAGGTAAGTAAACGATTTGAATCGGGACCTTTCCTGCCCAAACTGTAATGTTACTTGTATTCACTTGAAGCCTTGGCGTTAACCCGATTGGGATATTGTCCAAGGTCCAACATGACAGCACTTGTAAACGACAAAATGCAAGACAATATTTACATTTACATTTGATAAGAGAAACTATTGTAGTGAATTGATGAATTGCGCTTGGCGGTTTCTAAAATCCTCTTCATCAATAAGCAGTATTATCGGGAAATTGTTTTTCTTTAGTTACCACATATAAATGAAAATTTGTTGAGGTGGTTTACCAAATCATGAACGAAATTCCATTGTCCTGAAATATATTACCAAGTGGTTATGGTGGTAATCTTAGATTTCAAAGGTCCCTGGTTCGAACCCCATTGGTGTATCTAACTTCGTGAGAGTATCTTTTGGCAAGACACTTCAGAGTCCCAGCCTAGTAAAGACGAATCCAATGATGATAATAAGTTTATAAATGAAATATATTATGTAATATATTGTATTTCATCTTTGATTATAGGCGCTTTCCTGATCCCCTACACGATCATGTTGGCGATAGAGGGTATTCCGATATTCTACCTGGAATTAGCCCTGGGCCAGCGGCTGCGGAAAGGCGCCATAGGTGCCTGGAACGAGGTGTCGCCCTACCTGGGCGGGATTGGGATAGCCTGCTCCATCGTGTCCTTCTGGGTATCTCTATACTACAACACGATCATAGCCTGGTGTATATTCTATCTCTACCACAGCTTCCGCTCGCCCCTCCCCTGGGCGGAATGCCCGACCGTCGGGGAAGGGAGTAATGAGACCGCCGTGAAGGAGTGTGGGGTAGGGATTTTATTTTTTATCTTTTTGTGCTTTAATCATTTTCGATACTTTTTGCTTCGTTTCGATTGAATGGTCAGTTTCTAAAACACATGTGAAAACCTAAACAATTTTGAGTTATCGAGTGAGTATTTAAATAATCGTTTCAGTATTGTCACATTGCAGTAACCTAACATTCAATAAAAAAAGTGTACTTTATCCTAATAGATTGCGACACAAAGGTCATCTTAAAAAATGCTTTTCATTTCACAAACGACATGGACAAGAAATTAAGTGGCCTGTCGTCGAAATAATATTAAAACAATGTTTACGCTTACATACTTAATAAAGAATGTATACCCGTTCAATGATTGTTTATAGAATGTAAAAAGATAATACCTATTGCTTCTATTTAAACACGAGTACAAGTAAGTATCTTCAACACATATTCTAATATTGTTTCTACCGTTATGTAAAAATAGACCGAAAACAAATCCCTATTTATTCATACATAACGGAAGAAACATTATTACAGTATTTTTGGCGATATTACTTTTATTTAGTGTATGCAAATATATTAAGTAATCCACAATTCATTGAATGAATGAAAATAGAATGAAATATAAAATTCTATTTCAGTTAAGCAGTCCGACAACTTATTTCTGGTACCGTGAGACGTTGAATATCTCTGATGACGTCAACGTTGGGGGTCAAATTAACTGGTGGATTGTCGTCTGCCTACTGGTTGCCTGGGTGATCGTATTCTTGTGTATGGCGAAGGGGATTCAATCAAGCGGCAAGGTAGGCAATCGTTTCTACTCGGGGTATTTCCGTGATATATACACCTCGTTCGTAAGTGTAGCCAATCATAACTTCTCGGGTATTTTCGTGACCCGAGAAACACATCTCGTACATCAATCCTTACTACTCGTGTATTTCCGTGACATGAAAAATACACACCATTCGTAAATCTGAACTACTCGGGTATTTCCGCGAGCTGAGCAATACATTGGATAAACCCAATGAGTTCAGATTGCTCGTTCGTAGTTGTAGACAATCGTAACTACTCGGGTATTTCCGTGACCTGATATACTTATACGTTTTCATTTGATAAATCCGATGTGTTCAGATCACGAGGGCAGATGTTATCAAATTGAGAAGATGTATACCGAGAACTACCTCATAAATCTGACGAAAGAAAGAGTTATCAAAATGATGATATTTTACCTTTAATAGCAGTTTAATTGACAGTACAAGACAATTCCCTTTTACAATTGTCATTCGTCGTTAATCGTCTGTTCATTACTTCCAAATATAAACGACCAATTTCGCTTTCCTTTTTCAGGTTGTGTATTTTACAGCGACGTTCCCGTACATTGTACTGATTATATTCTTCTTCCGGGGTGTAACGTTAGACGGATTCCATCATGGCGTCTACCATTTCTTTGTTCCTGACGTAAGTATACACGTATTTACATCTTTAATGTTTTAACTGTTATATTACCATCATAAGCTAACGATGCTTATCATTCAGAAGTAAAACTACATTTATTTGCTATGTTTATCCAGCCTCCAATACGAACCTCATGACGTGGTAGTTACGAGAACATAACTTGAAATTGCTTGGACCTCCCCGCGTAGATTCAACTCATATTAGTGTTATACTTGAATTTTCAAGAGAGATGTAGTCCTGACTGACTTACGAGATGTCGATAGTTTTACAAGACCTTACCAACCCTTCTGGCTGTGAGGCTTGAAAACCTCTTCCATCGATTATGAGTCAGCTATTGTAATATATTCCTAAATACTGTGGAAGCGAAAATAAACATTTACAACATTGTTTACCAAATCGACATGGTGAATTTTGTTTTAAGTATGGAAAGAATAACATTTTACGTGCAATGATCATACATACAATACGTACTTTATTGTCTAGTACAATGTAAGTGATACAAATCCTTAGAGTTTCAGCAATAATTTCAGTTTGCCAGACTCGCCGATCCGCAGGTGTGGTTGGACGCAGCGACCCAGATCTTTTTCAGTTTAGGCCTGGCGTTTGGCGGTCTCCTTGCCTTCGCCTCCTACATGCCTGTCCGCAACAACTGCTACAAGGACGCTGTTCTTATCTCCGTCGTCAACTGCGGCACCTCGGTGTTTGCTGGGGTTGTCGTCTTCTCCATCTTAGGTGGGTAAGGAGGTGTGGTGAGGCACATGCCTGTATGTTAAGAACCATGGCATGTTGTCGCACATGCGCATTAGGTCATTAGCAAGCGTGATGTAGCGCATGCCTACATGACGTCCTACTTGATCTATTTTTTAAGGTGGCGGACTTAGAACTGGTTACCTAGTTCCAGGCCCATCGATACCACGAGTGGCCTTTAACACATCGCTCAAGTGCCCTAGCGTAGTTCTGGTGGATCCAGGAAAGCCATCACGGAAATATTGTTAACACGGCGTTGAATCCCAAACAAAGCATACAAAGATGATCTATATATGTATACTTACTTATGTCTTTGTTTCCGTAACACGGAGGCACCAAAATCTCAATGTGATACCTGGAAGCATGATGATAACGAGCTAATTCAAACTATTTAAAATTAAACAATTTGTTTTGTAATGTATCAGCATTAGGTGGACATCGTACATTTTTAAATTAACTGTGTCATCAGCTTTTGTCGGCCATGACAAATGGCTTTTGTCAATGTCTTCATTGAAAGAGATATTAAACCAGGATCATTGAGTTAAGAGACCATCGAATCCATCTGTATCGTTTTACTAGAAGTGAAGATCTATTAACATTTTAGCCACATAAATATGAACATTTAGATAAATAAGAGAGGAATGTGTGATATTTAATTTACAGGTTTCAAAGCGACACAGAACTACAAAGCTTGTATGAACACGAGAGATTTAGAGATATTCCGACTGTTCAACACGACGGATATTGTGGTACCCGGCGTTGGATCTCTGACCAACTTCACCAGGTTTGACACTACTTCACAAGACTGGTACCAGGTTACACAGGAGATGCCGGAACTTCCGGTTTGTGATTTACAAGCGGAAATAGAAAAGGTTGGTTAACGTATGATACCATGATGCTAAAATCACATAGATTAATGAAAATTATCTACATGTTGTTGCTATCTAATTTTCTAAACTGAATAATATAAAGAACGTTACACCATTTCCCCAACAAATAACCCGGAGTTTTTAATACGTAGTCAATGCCATATCAGATCATTTTCAAATTGATTTTACTGATATACAGAATGACAAAGGAATGAATTGCTATCATCATAGTTTTCCACTTCTTTAAATCCATTCTTTCCAAAGCCTCAAATTCTAATGCAGGAGAAACGAACGTGATATTTTACAGCGACCATTCGCAGCATACTCTGCTTATACAACGACAGAGGGAATCATCCTTAACAATAAGATGCGCCCTTAATTCATATCTAAATGCCACCCATGGCTCCGTTTGTGTATGAACTTGTTCCTGTCTAATTTCCATCCTCATCTACCTTTCGAAGTACCATCTGTATGAGTAGTCACGTACAGAGGAAACATACACACAATGAGATCCTTCTAGTGTTCCTTTTTATATCCTTTCTCAAAACATGATTCACCCCATTCTATTTTTAGTTTTTGGCAATCTTCCATAGAAGGGTATACGTATCAATTAAGCGGTATGAAGTCACGTCTAGACTGTTGACAGAGATATTTCTTTTCCATTGCATTGAGGTGCTGCCATGTTGAATATGATCAAAATCCTTTCTAAACGTACCCCGTATATCAAGAACATTATATTATTCATATGTATACATGAAAAGTATCTCTCTCCTCTAGGAGAACAGCGGAAGTAGGACTTGAGATATTTCAATGTTTCCTTTTTTGGCTAACAACGACCGGAAAGTGATTCCACACTTGGCCAACACTAAAACAGCACAAATATTTAGATGTACATATTCGTCCGACATATGTTCGCACATTTTCTTCATTATTTCAGTCTGGAACGGGAACCGGCCTTGCCTTTATCGCCTTTACGGAAGCCATCAACCAGCTGCCTGTAGCCCAGTTCTGGTCCGTCCTTTTCTTCATCATGTTGTTGACCCTGGGGCTGGATAGTATGTTCGGAACGCTGGAGGGCGTGGTCACGTCTATAGCAGATATGAAAATGATTCCTGGCTTAAAGAAACCATACGTGGCTGGTAAGCTTATGACATACGTTCTGTTACATATTACTTCATGTACTCGTTGATTCACTTTGTCGTTATGCACCAAATACTTCTAAAGGTTTGAAACAATTCCTTTTTGTAGATTTTCTGTATCATTGTCAAATGCAGCTGTGTGAAAGGCATATTAAAAGAAATGATTGCACAAAGAGAGTGCTTTACACAGTTACAGATATGTAGTTATCAGTGCTCCTTTGGAATTTATTTACTCATTCGCTTATATAGCTATTCGTTACCATAAACTCAAGTCGTATAGTCAAACAACGTAAACAATAATCAAACATGGGCACATTTGATCTCTTTTATTGCTCATTCAAAGAACAGATTTTGTAAGTGGATGCTTTCATTATTGTATTTTCCTTATCATATTTCAGGCGTCATTTGTTTTGTATCGTTCTTGCTGTCCCTGTCTTTCGCCAACCAAGCAGGCCCCTATGTGTTCGTTTTGTTCGATGAATTCAGCGGAAATGTTCCCCTACTGTTTGTTGCACTTTTCGAAGTCATCGGCATTTCGTACGTGTACGGCATCAAAAGGTGAGTCTGGATAATATACAGCCAAGTTGATAGCACGGGATCACATTAAATTCTTGTTCCATCAACAATTTCTTTTCCTCATGAGTTAACCATATTCGGAATTCTTTTCATCAGCAACTCCGAAATAAAGATTTCAATTAAATTTCCTTAAGAGTTTAGATGGTCACATTTTCATGGGTTATATAATTTCTAAATATGGACCTTATTTGTCATATTCAAATTTGCTCTGATCCATGTTCGAATTAAGATGGATACAGGTTGAGAGAAGCATCCGATGACGATCGTAAAATATAAACCTATGGCTTTCTTTTGGATACTCAGAAGAAAACACTGCGACAAAATGTATATTTTCTCACGGCGAATTCACTTGTCGGCAACATTTGAGTGAGAGTGAAGTCATCATGAAGTAAAGAATTGACAAAATAATTCCCGATAAGTCTGTTGCCAATTTTGGTGAAAGGAAGAACTCCCATTGTTTTCGTTAGAAACCAAGACAGCGTAGTGGCATAGACCCCTCATTAGCATATTCTGAAGAAAGACTCTCAGAATTTGCAAAGCCATCGGCATAGACATAATTCTTAGCCCCGTCACTTGTTTTGCAAATGAAAATCAACTGCGATTTTCTGACTTAGTTTGACTTCATCTCGCATTCCCATATCAACATTGAAATGATTTATCATTTATCCAGGTTTAGTGATGATATCGAGTTAATGACCGGTCAAAGACCGAATTGGTATTCGATGGTGTGTTGGAAGTATGTGTCCCATTCTCTATGCATATATGTTTAAAGTATATGATGTATCCTTTATCCAGGTTTAGTGACGATATCGAGTTGATGACTGGACAGAGACCCAACTGGTACTGGATGGTGTGTTGGAAGTATGTATCCCCATTCTCTATGACCATCATCTTACTGGCCAGTCTGGCCAACATGATGACCGGAACCAACTACCAGGCCTGGAGCAGTGACACGGTAAGAATTGAAGTGATCGACTCCAGAAGTGTTAACCCTTAAAATGCTGAGTTATTTTCTATAAATATATTTTTGTGTTGTCTGCTTTCCAAAATCTTAACCATCTGAAATATTTGAGTAACGGTACTAAGAATCTCAAAATGTAAGATAACAGGCCAGCCGCCAATTTACTTGGGGGCTGGCCTGTGATTGAACCTGTTTGCATAAGCATGAAGGGTCAATATGGGAAAGCAGTCACATGCCTTGATAATATACCGGAAGTACTGGTGATGAAATACCAGGAGAATGGGTATTCGTGCCAGTCGCTGCCACAAGACTGGTATACTGTTGGAAAAGGCGTAAAACTCAATCAAACCAACCCACAATTTACTCGAGTTGTGATTCGTTGATTAGTGTCCAAGTAGGGAAAGATACGAACGAGAACCTGTATTGATAGTCACAACATAACGGATGTGTATCAAAGTGACATCTTCTCATCGTGATATTGCGGACAATTAGTGTACCCATCCATGCGGGAAAAGAAATAGGCAGATTACAGCACTGGTCGCTGTAAAATAGGCCTTTAGTAGGTATATAATACCCCTACCTTTACCCCAAACAGATGTGTGAACTGGTTTCTGTAATTAAGTAAAACATTACATGGTTATGACCGGGGGCGTAGCTTGACTGAAATGAATGTGTAGGCACGTCATAATAGGAGGATCCGGGCGCATGTTCCCCCGTGAAAAATACAGTCTCAAATCGATCAGGTCCGCTCTGGCATGTATTTGATAGCACACAACTATATAAAAAAAAAGCAGAAAATAGAGGCCATTTCTGTTGCGTTTTGGTGCTTTTTGTTCCTTTTTTCCCCCCACTTTCTTCCCTCCTGAAATAGAAAAGTGCCTAAGACAGCTACGCCAATGAATTGACTGACAAAAGAAAACGACATACATTTTCACATGTAAACACATGCTCGACTCCATATCGAGCAACAAATTGGCTTATTTACAACATATTTTATTGTTTCGATGTCGATGGTCGCAAATGAGGTATAAACTTGTTTCTGATTTGGGAAAGTCGATTTTAAGTCTCATTACTTAATAATTTGTTAAATACAATGCAGGGTTCACGCTGGCCTTCGCAAATGGCGCCATTGGCGACAAAATCAAGAAATTGGCGCAAGAAAAACAAATTTGGCGAAAGTGCCTGGCGCCGACTATTTTCCGCGAGAATTTGATGTTTGTTTACCGCATGGTTGCCAATCTCGAGTCAATGTTGATTTGTTTTTACTGTAGAGCGGAGAACCATGTATCGATGGTTCCCGTAATCGCAGTACTTTGAATTAGAACTCGGGAACCAGCTTGTTTATCAAATGCGATTTCCGATACGGGATAATCCTGTTTTCACACTTGTTCAGTTCATTATCTGTTGATTGTCAAGTTTGTTGAAGGTGACACTTTCTTGTGTACACCATTTAGTCATTCGCCAGCTTTTACAACTTCAATTATATGGAAATTACGACTTTGATTACTTTAATTGCTTTTCAATCAAAATGTTTGCCCTCGCGCTCCTTTTAAAGAAGTTGACATCAAATATCGACGAAGTCAGTTGTGTTGATTGACAAATAAATGAAACTCTTTTATGCACCGAAGTTCTGGTAAATAAAATCCGCGATTTTAAGTGACACTTAATTCTGATCCAGCACAAGAGTGACTATAAATCGATCTTCTCAGTCGTTGAATATGCCTCCCACTGTAGTTGGTTATAATATGATGCCAAGGTGAAAGTCATGTTTCTGATATGTCCTGTTTCAAATGCTGAGTGTGAGAGAGGATTTAATCCATAGAACCTAATGGAAAACAGCACATACAAATAGATAGAACAAACGAACACTTGAGAACCCCTTTAGAACCGTAGGTGACCCTAATGAAGGATTTCCCCTTCTACAAAAGACTATTTTGGCTCCAACTTATTGAATTTGGCTCCAATTTTTTTAATTTGGCTCCAACTTTTTCAATTTGGCGCAAGTGTTGGCGCAAAGAAAATTTTAGCCAGAGAGAACCCTGTACAATGCCTTTTAACTAATGTAATCAACATCGAAAACGCTCCCTACCCACTTTATATGAGTTATCGAGTTTCAGATTTGGACATTATTGACTTCAATTAGTGGCGAAATTGAATGCTGCAGTGTTACCTCTGCATGTTTGCACAAACGCTTTTCATTCACACGCAATAGCATTTCTGTTTTTCTGTTTAAAGCACACTTGACTCGTATTTCGGTGAAAAGAGAAATCTTTATTTGTCAAATTTCTAGAATTCCATGTATTAGTATTGATAAAGATGAGTCTGCTCTTTGCTCAACCCATTGTCGGATATTGCCGACTCATCTTAATTGATCATTTAGTCTTTAGTAATTATCTTGACTAGCTAAAATTGATTCAATCACCAGACTACAATTACTTACTTTGTGGACTTTTCTTTCCTTGGAGGCCTCGATTAAGGATGGCGAGCAGTTGCTAATGTGTCACATTGTTTCACGTCTCAAACTGTCGTATGCATGTGGGTTCAAATCGTGTCATATATGATATATTGATTAACAAACAAACCATTTTTCTCAACCTAAAAAACCCAATAACAAACGAATTCTTTGAACGGAACATTTGTTGTTTTAGTCAGTTCAATAACTGTTAAGTATTTTCTCATTAATTTTTTAAAACTTTCTACCCATAATGTCATCTGTTTATTCTTTCAATATAACTGTGTAGCGAAACACCGGAATGATTTAAGCTTCACTCTTTGATCGGAGGACATCATTGTCTTGTGCAGGTGGCAGGTTATCTGCTGCAATGGTGCACGTTTATAGCCAAAAGCTCGGCATAAATGAAAAATTGAAATAAGACACATGTTCGGGAAAAATGTCATCCTAGATGAAAGCATACGTTTCCACTAAGACACGCCCAACTATTTTGCGTGATTGACGAAATGAAGGTTTTATATTGTTAAATGGCTGCAATATTTTCGCAATGTCATTAGCATTTCAATACTTACGCTCGATAACACTTCACCCTTTCAAGCATGCTTCCGAATTTCAAGGACTTTTGGTTTGTCTCTAATAATATAAATGGACGCGATCCAATGAGATCTACGTAGGTACGGGTTTCCTGCCATCCATCGTGACCCTGGCAGTTGAAATAAGTTGATGCAATGTATAATCCCAATAACAAAAAAGATATGTCTATGAATTATTGACAAAAAGACTAATGACCATGAATAAAATCTTTGTGCATATTTCAGGACTAAGTAGCCTTTACGTTCGTGAAAGACTAAGTACATTTACTTGTCTTGCAATCATCACTCAATGCAATCAGCCAGGGTTGTTTTTCCCGGGGAATAAACTGCCCCTTTAGTCCTGTGTCGCATCGAGTTTGATGCATCAGTGCACTTTGATCGTTTAAAATGCCGTTCTATTACAAAATAATTTCCGCAGTTGGTAAGCGGAGACGCATAATACACTGGTCTTTAACTGCTGCAATTCGAGTCACTGCTCGCGGAATGAAAGAGGGATTGTCTCAATGGCGATACGCTTTCAAAATCGAACAGCTTATTCGGGGAAGGTTTTACCAGCCTTTTAATTTCAAATCTCTCGTACAACTGTGTTTAACGACATTCTTAACCTTTATAAAGGGTAATTTTCTTAAAATAGATTTTGTGTTATCTGATTTCCAAACCCTCAAATATCCTCCAAATTCAGTTGAGGAAACATACCCAGACTAGCAAACAGGTTAGATCCCAGGCAAGCCGCCAATTTACTCGGCAACATGCCTGGATCAAACCTGATTGCACAAGCATTGAGCCTGTTCATGCACTATAAGGGTTAAGACTTTTAGGCATGTCCTTGTTTAACGTGATTCTTAAGATGACTTTGGTATGTATAGATGGAAAGGAATAAGCTGTTACTAGGAGTCATTTTATCCTTTTGTTGTTATTAGTTACTGTTTTTCGTTCTCGTCAGAATTTCCAGTCTGCAATCCTTCCTGATTTCAGGCTTTGTGATTTTAAATTTCCATTCTTTGTTCAAATTGAAGATTATTAAATTCAGGCTTCAAGAAATGAAAAATCTAAAGGTTTGTAAATTGAATTAACGTTCTGTA
Source organism: Cerastoderma edule (assembly GCA_947846245.1). NCBI lineage: Eukaryota > Metazoa > Mollusca > Bivalvia > Cardiida > Cardiidae > Cerastoderma > Cerastoderma edule. Next base: position 33,532,105 of record OX401410.1, read on the forward strand.
AACGTTATTAATGCGTAATTCATTTCATGAGAAGTTACTGACTTACGGAAAACCACTGGCTTCTCCCATCTTAAAAACTCTAATTGGAAGATAAGCCTATCGTTTACTACATAATTCATAAGCTCGGAATCGCAATTTGGCTCAACGTCTGTCGATGCGACGCCAAACGCCAAATTTTCGTCTGTCCTAAATTGAAAGAGTTTGCAGACGGCATTTCAAAGTGAGATGAAATTCGAAATTAATCTTATGATAGGGTTTACGAGCAATTTCTCATTTGAAAATGTGATGAAATTGGGAAATAAACTTCTGATAGGACAGAAAACATTGTTGGAAAAGGAAAAATTACTCGTTACGAGTAATTTCTTATTTTCCACAATGTTTTCTTAAGTCGTCTGCAACAAAGTGGTGAAATGTCGTTATTGTTTGGGAAAGGGTTAAATTCCAAACTACTTATCAATACATGTTGGCGACCGAAATGTTACGAAAATATCTAAGTTCAAAACTAGTTTTTACGTATACCTGACGCATGCGTAATGCGTTTGTTTTTCTGAGAGATTGGTCCGAATGTCAAAAGACGATACGTCCGTTTATTTCGCAATTAGCTGTTGTATCTGTTTAAAATGATACATCCCTACTTCTACATTACTCTTGCGTGCATAGTTGAAAGAATACTGAATTCTATGAGCGCTCTGTGATAAAACATGCCCTTTAACTCTTTACCACCTGCAGACGACATTATTTGTGAGAAACGTTTCAGTTCTGCTCTTGTGATATGTGAATAACTTGAAAGAGCATTGTGGCAAAGGAGAAAGCAATTTGGATTTATATAGGGGAAGTTAATGTCTTTACTTCTACCCGGTTGACCAGCCTCAATGTACAGTTGCCCTAAATATTGCTTTTTATACCCATCCAGGGATATAAGCTAATCCAAAGCGATATTCAAACATTTCCTCATGCTCTTCATAGAGGTATAACATGATCTTGTTGTTAGAGTACATAACTGATAACATACGTTTCCTTACAGCTTTGGTTCATATTACGTAATGCTAACTCTGTATTTTAATAGTATTTAGTCTTCGGACTGACTTACGTAATCATGTGACAGTGCCTATCTTGGCTAACCCTTATGGGCAGTTAAGCTCGGAATCGAATTTGAATTATTCATTGTTTATAGGCCACACACTGCAATATAATTGAAAAACTGTAGACACTATGTAACCCTCCTCCTATTAACAAACGAATCACACTATTTTCTTGTAGGCCACCACGACGATGATTGAATGGCCCGGATGGGGTAAATTCCTCGCTGCCTTCCTGATTATAACACCAGTGATATGGATACCCGGTGTGGCTGTTGTCAAGTATTTCAGGTAAGTAACATGATTTCGTTGTTTCAAATCCTGGTGACGGCATTTGGATTTTCATAAGAGGCTGGCTCTTGACTGATTAAATGAGTGCCGATAGTTCTACGTGGCTTGACCAGCCTTTATAGACAGACGGGTATGGGGTCTTCCTCCATCATTAAGAGTCGGGTATCACAACATGACTGAATAATGTTGGCGCGATGGTAAACCCCACATTAATAAATAAATAAAGTAACATGATTCATTCAGCTTTCATAAAGATCTTAGCATATTTATAAAGTCCATTAGATTGTTACAATAGCATAAGAAGTTCTGACATTGTACCCTCTAGCATAAGGAAAATATCCAAAATATCAATTTTCATGTAAGTGCCTCTTACCGTCCATTTCGAAGCAAAGTGCCTCTTACCGTCCATTTCGAAGCAAAGTGCCTCTTACCGTCCATTTCGAAGCAAAGTGCCTTTTACCGTCCATTTCGAAGAAAAGTGCCTCTTACCGTCCCTTTCGAAGCAAAGTGCCTCTTACCGTCCATTTCGAAGAAAAGTGCCTCTTAATGTCCATTTTGAAGCAAAGTGCCTCTTACCGTCCATTTCGAAGAAAAGTGCCTCTTACCGTCCATTTCGAAGAAAAGTGCCTCTTACCGTCCATTTCGAAGAAAAGTGCCTCTTAGTCTTACCGTCCATTTTGAAGCAAAGTGCCTCTTACCGTCCATTTCGAAGAAAAGGGAATGATATAATTGTGAAAGAACGGGAATTTTCAAACTAAAACGAGTCTCTTTAACCTAATAAGACTTTCACACATATTGGAATTTGTGACTTTTATGGATTAAAAGAAATGAGGCCATAATAAAGAATTTGAAAAACAAAACTACTATTAAGTTAAATTAATATCACGGCGATTCCATAGACCGCACGTTACATATGCGTTTTATTTCGTGAAAATGTAATAAAAGGATATCTTTTCCCACAATGTCTTCCAGAGTCGTCTGCAACAAACTGGTCAAATATCGTTGTTGTTTTGGTAATAGGTTTAGGTGGTTGGTACCTGTGTGAATCAGCCTGTGTTCACGTCAATGTCTGATCATTGACGTTACATATCGTAGGGTTTGGTTGCCAATGACGCGGTATGGCTAGCCGGTAATTACGCACATCATTAGAGCGTATTCACGCAGAATCTTGCTCCTAACGAGACTTCGCTCCCTATAAAAATTTACTTGTTTACGACCCTTTCCGAGGCCGTATCTTTATTGCCTCATAATAAGAACCTGTTCGATGCCATTATTTTGTTTTCCAGATCCTTAACTGATAAGCAAGGGTGGTGAAATATGATATTTCTTTACTAATCCGCATTGCCAAATATTCTATTGCACTTGTCTGTGTAATGGTAATTGTCCGTCAAGGCTTTTTCACAAGCTGGGCAATATGGAAAAATGTCCTTGCCATCCCTGAATAATATAACTAAAGGTTTGCAAAACTAAATTTTTACAGCAAAAGAGGTTCTGGATTTACTTCATATGTTCGACGATGCATATGAAGATTTCTTTTTTCAACATAGTGCTTTAAAACGTGATTCCATTGCGTAGAGTGACTTCAAAACCTTCCCGAAAGTCGTTGGCAATAGAGTCTTAAGAGTAAGGCTTTATGAAGGCAGTGGTTAATTTCGGGCGCCTGACACCATTTCTATGGAAAAGCATACGTTCTAATTATAATTCGACATTATGTGTATAAAGTAATTTGTCTGCAAGAAGTCAATTCATTCTCATTGGTAACTGATTGCGTTTTCGGATGTCTTCGCCCGCTGAATAACCACCCAACCGGATATGTTCGGATATGTTCGTGACAATCTTATGCATTGTGGGACGCAGCGAGGATTTAATTGGTCATTCACATTTCCGGGAGGATCCCTTCGTCTAATACGTCGTTAGTTTTAGAGTTTGATGAAGGAAGGTCTCCTGGTCGACTAACTGAAAACAGATGTTTTTTTTACTCATTTTGACTTAATCTTGATGAGAAAGACATTTCATTTCTTACTTAAGAAAAAAAAAAACAAATGAGAAACCCAAGAAGCCCTGAAAAGAATCTATTTTCATTTGTGACTACTTAAAGTTGGTCTCCGAGCCATATACAACAGAAAATATCGTATCTCCCAAATTGAAAGCATTTGCAGACGACATTTCAAAATGTGATGAAATTGGAAAGTAATCTTCTAATATGAAATAAAACATTGTTGGAAAAGGAGAAGTTGCTCGTTACGAGCAATTTCTCCTTTTCCCGTAATGTTTTCAAGAGTCGTCTGCAAGAAACCCGTCAAATGTCGTCGTTGTTTGGTATTGGATTAAAGTTAATTCAAATCCAACACAATTCGAAAATAATGTTACAATTACTCCCTGCATCAAAGTGTCTTGAATACCGTCTTGAAAAAGCGATAAATGTACATATCATAGGAAGGTTGATGGGCTGCCTAGTGTTGATGTTTATGATGTATTAATGCAAATTTAATCGCATCATTTTGGACGTCGACTTGCTTATATTTTGAAAGAAGAGTCCATATAACGATAGCCAACGACCCTTAAGATCTTTTACAAATTTGGTGTTTCTTCGATCAACTAAAAGTCGTGCATCAATAGAACAAATGTTGACGCATTATTAAAGCGTAAGAAACCATTTGGACAATAAACTATGTAGATCGGAAGGGTTAACGATGACTCCAAACGAGCGACCGATTGTCAAAGGAATCATTAGTTCTCGGAATATCAGTCTATAAATCCCTGTAATGGTACTTACATACCGGTAACGATGTAAGGAAAAGTCAAGCCACTTCGCGCCGTTATACACAATGTGTTGTCTAATTGATACTTATGTGCTTTTAGATTTCGTCTATTAGTTAAAGCTTAAAAAAACAGAAAGAAATCCGTTCAAATATGAGAAGACAAGATGACTGATTTGAGTTTGAACTAATACGAAATTGTAATTAGTGATGATCCTTCAATTGCAAATAATGTCTTAACTTGTCACCAATTATTTTCGATTTTGTCATGATTGTTGGCTTAGTATGACGTGGTAGTGACAAAAAAAGTCAAATTAGAAGAAGTAATAGATACTTGCGATTGCGAAAACATTCAAACTATCGTTGGTGCAACCAGATGAAAAGCCCCAGCCTATTACTTTTGAATTGTTTCTTAAAGGTGAATTATATGAAATTCTAAATCAAAATAAAATGTCGTTCAGACGATAGTTTTTGAATTGTTGTATGATAGGCAATTTAAAGTAGTTATTTGAAAGTATAGTTAATTCCGGAAGGGTCAATATACCTAATTATGTACAGTCAGTCTATATGCAGTAGATCTCAAAACAGTTGCAACGCTTTTGGATACGAAAACATCAATTAACTGTGTACAGACTCGATAGACCTTAATACAAACTAATTTTCTTTAGGCTTTTCTCCAATGCGTATCATACAAAAGTTGTCAACTTCCAAATTCATCATACCTGTGGACACGTAGCTTTAACCCATTACCAAACAATAACGAAATTTGACCAGTTTGTTGCAGACGACTGTGGAAAACTTTGTGGGAAAAGAAGTAATTGCTCTAAACGAGCAATTTCTCCTTTTCCCACAATGTTTTCTGACATATAAGAAGATTATTTTTCAATATCATTACATTTTGAAATGTCGTCTGCAAACTCTTTCAATTTGGGACAATCGAAAATTTGGCGTTTTGGAATACGGTTAACATCTTAATATATTTTGCTCTGCAGGTTATACGATTGGCACGAGGAGGAGAAGGCAATCTTTCCGAGGGAGGAGCTCGAGCGTGAACTCGAAAACAGCGGAAACCGCCGAGCGATTACGGAATGGGAACGGAAACTCTTCTTCTGGATGCCGAAGTTGAACTTTGACTACGAGATCGAGGCTATACCGGAAGTTGCGTCAGCAGACGAGGATTCTTCAGACGACACTTCTGCAGACGATAACACGGCAGACGGAAATATAACGGGGGAAAAGACGAAAGAGGGAATTGATGAACTGGTTATAATAAAGATTAATGACGTCGAACTTGAGGAAATTGTTGACGTCTGAAAACGTTTACGTTTGACAACGTTGACTACTGAAAAGGTTTAAAGCAATGGACAGCTTCACGTTTATTATGAAGCACAGTGGTAAACTTGTTATGATAAAAATCAACATGACGTCGAAATTGGAGAAAGGGTTGACGTCTGAAAACATTTACTTTTGAAAAACGTTGACTTCTCTTAAGTTTTAAAGCAATGGCCGCCTACATATTTATTATGAGGAATACATTGGCTATATTTGGTGTCTTTACGTTGGCTATCTTTGGTGTTCAAAACAGTTGCCTTTTTTTTCATTTACAGAGTTAAGCAATTGAGACATTTCGATAATGACTTACAAAATACGTGCGTCTTAGCTATCCATTTAGCGTTTGATATTTTTTTGCTCTGATATAGAGGTCTATAGATATGTATCCTCTAAAGTTTATTCCGGTGTGGCTAGAAATTGTTGACATTTGACGTTTTCTACGATACATGAGAGTTACAAACAACGTGTTTTCCTTCTAAATAAAACTGTACCAGGCCAGAAATTCAACTTCATCTGTGCAGGTCGTTTTAGATCATGAACGACGCATATACTCATCAATATACTTATCGTAGATGATAAGGGGCTAGTGCAAGGCAATAGACAGTCCTTTGTTGTTGTGAAGGACCTGGTATGGACCCGTATTGAGCCCCAACATGATGTCGTAGATACATTAGCATTTTAGCACACAAGATGTTTTTATTACTTTTAGGTTATCATTGAACCGTCATTTCATTAATTTTTATTTGATTCATCACATCATGGTATCTTGAGTAAGTTCTGCCATACAATGTAAGCTTGTTCAAAGTTAATCATATTGCGCGCTAAATGATCGTCACTGTCGATGCGCCTTAAAACACCATTCATTCATTAATTCATTGTTGTGTTCAAAGCATGCAATCTTTTCTGGTCTTAAGCTGTTTCATCCGAAAATCACAATGTCATGTCATTATTCATATTGTCCATCGCTTTTACATCAGATTTGGTCCAGGAGACAGTCGCTTTTATTCATTAAGAAAATAAACACAGATAATTTGCCTTCACTTCAAGCAAAAATGATTTCCCCCCTGGTGATGCATCCCTCAGAAACCAATTTCATTGAGGCAAAGTGGTCATAAAGATTCAGAAGTATTGGTGCAGGCAACGTAACAATACACAGACTTATTGTTTATGGGACAATAGCATGCCAATGATAAATCTCTGATTTATCTAATAATTCAATCATGTGTTAAAACCATGATTACCTCTATTTCAACAATAAACAAATCTTCTTAAAAGCCTCTATTGAGTACCTCCCCTTCTTACTAATGGTCAATGCCTTTTTCTTACAAATAAAAAAGCCTTGACCTCAAGTGAAATTGTTGTAATGGATCAAGATTCTCTTTGATATTTCATTACAAGACACAAACGTTTATTTTTTAGAATTGTTATAAAACATTGAAACATTTCATCCATGCAGCATTCGTGCAATCATTTACAGTGTACGCTGCTATTAAATCTAGTGTATACGCTTTGTAATGACATAAAACATTTATTTTCTAATTTATTTAGCATCAACATTGTCCATGACGATTTTTATTTTCTTCATGAAAAGTTAAATGTATTTTTTATTACAGTCTCTCATCTATTATCAAGCAACATGTGTTTTTTTGTAAAATGACTTTTATATTGTTTTTATCGGCCATTTCATGCTATTGCACATAGCGAGATATTATGGTGTATGTTAAACATGTCGCTGCATTTGCACTGAGTAAGTTGCTTTGGTAGTTTCTCTTTATGTTAACACTGTACCAAACAACGACATTTTTTACCACTTTGTTGCGGACGACTCTGGAAAACATTGTGGGAAAAGAAGAAATTGCTCGTGAAGAGCAATTTCTCCTTTTCCCACAATGTTTTGTACTCTATCAGAAGATGACTTTCATTTTCATTACATCTTTGAGATGACATCTGCAAAGTATATCAATTTAGGTAAGTCGAAAATTTGGTTTTTGGTAAAGGGTAAAACGCCTTTGCAATAGCTTTTCTGTCATACTTGTATATCGGCTTAATTGATATCAATTATCACTCTACAACGGTGATCTTGGAAGTCATTATTCCAAGGCTAGGGCTTTTAAACGCTTGCAAAATGGCTAAATGAGCGGTTATGATATCTACCGGGCTTCTGACTTTGCTGGGGCCCGTGCTTGGTGATGTGTGAATTCCCGATAAGCGTTATGTAAATGAGAAATTATTGTTAGAAAGAACCAAGGTTATATTGGCTGCTATCGCGCTGCACTAAGTAACGTTTAGAGATAACATGTTCACTCTTTTCATTACAAAGAACCTCTAACAACTTTGGACTTACATGTACACAGACCAAGGCCTTACATTCGACATTACGCATGACTATGTACATGTATGTTGTAAAGCATATTAGCATCACACGTACCAACTACATGTTTTGTATATAAACTTTTTTTTTAATAATTTATTTTAATAAAATCTTTAATTCGTACATGAATGTTGTTTTCTTTATCATCTTGCTATATAAAACCACATTTCAAAAAATGGTGCAGCTATAAAAGTGGTAAAAATTGATTTCAGCTATGACAATCTCTTGAGACCATTTCTTAGTGAACCTTACCAAGCCTGAATCGGTTACCTTCAACAGACGGGAAAGCTATGTACCCTTATTTTATCAAAGAGGTCAAAGGCTCAGATATGACTATTTGAACAAAACGTGAAAATTTTCTTAGTTTGCCTTTGCATTATAATACATTTTGTTTTGTTTGTACGGTGTTCAACGCCGAATCAATAATTGTTTAGTTATTTAGCGGCTTTCCTAGATCCACCAGTACTAAGGTAAGGCTCTGGGGGTATTTGAACCAGTTGATTTAAGCAAATGAATACCTTTAAAACAAGAGCCTGGAAGAAACTAATAAAGTAACCTCGGGCTAATTTTTTCACGGATGTATAACCTACCGGAAATTAGTTTTTTGTCGTCACAATTTGGATTCCTTTGTTCTCAACGAACGATTTGCACACTCCACTTAGCAGCTAATGAGTTGTAGCAAGTACAGTAATCAATGGCGAGCATTTGTTATTCAATCATTAAGATACTGTTCTTGGATCATATGGACATTATAAAAAATTGCCGCATGAGACGTTTAAAATGCTACTCAAATTTCAAACCTAGCAGCTGACGAACACTTCTAAATCACGGATCACTGTTTTTGCCTTTTCATATACTCGTGACGAGCAACTGTTCATCTTTATCATAATTATTTCTACCCAACATTAATTGTGATTCAAATTTCTTCCAATTAAGTTCTACTGCAGGATTCAATTTCAGCGTGACATAATATGAGATACATCTCCCTAGTCATACATGTATATTGAGTATTATAGCATCACTATACGATCAAACGATCATTGGCATTTTTTTCCCAGTACTATGCCTCTGTGTCTTTACAAAGGTAACCTCTCGAATGGCATATCGATTGCTCTTACCAATTCAATCGAGTTCTTTCGAACAGGTGAAATTGTTATTTTTTCTCAATCAACTATTGGCAGTTCAGAGCGATATGAGTGAACACGATGTGAAACTCTAACAGACAAACACACTCAAAAAAGTAAATATAGAAATGCTTCAGTTAGAAGATATATGATGGCGATCAAAAAAAAAAGTTTCAAGCTCTATGACAGTTATTTATAATACCCCATGACCCAACGTTTTTTTTTGTTTGCAGCAGATGATGTACAAATAATTTAATAGTAAGAAAAACTGCAACCTCGAATCATGTTCCTTACAATTATTTTGACCAAGTTTGAGTATGCCTCTGATGAACAGATGTTCTATCATATATTTGCATAATTATGTAAGATTTACTTTCCCATTCAGGATAAAAGAGGCACGCAATTGACTGGATTTGTAAATATCGTAATAACTAAAAAATGAAGGAATACTCGTACCCATTTCGTTAAAACGACTTTGATCCCAACCTTTGGTTAAAAAGAAAAAAACACACACACCAACAAAGCATAGTTTATGCAAACTAGTATGTCGTGATGAAAAAGAATCTATTTCGGTTTTTGAAAAAAACCCAAAAAAGATAAATAACTACAAGCTAGTGCACAGTGAAGAAAAGATCGTATCTTTTTCTTTTGAACGACTTTGATGCCCACGTTTGCTTTTACACCAACACTTTACTATTCAAAAGAACATGTATTGGTTAACAATATACATGTGGTGCTATTTGACACATGTTCTCATTTTTTTCTAAAGGACTTTAACTTTAGACACACTATTGCGGTAAGGCATTTGAAAACTACTGACGCGTATGAGTAGGTTTCAAAAGTCATTTGTTTTACTTTTCTGTCACACATGTAGGCAAGGGTATTTGTTTAATACATAACTTCAGCTTAAATCTGACACCAAAGAGTTAATCGTTTTAACCATGGTGTATCAACAATTGCAGCATCAACATGTTTAAAGTGGTCGATTAATGAAAGTGCTAGGATAGGACGATATATGAAAACTAGTTAATAAAAGTGCGTGTAAATTTCCGCCATGATTTCTGCCACGGACAGCGATTCGACGGTTGGTGAAACGTTTAAACTGACCGAGAGCAAACTTAAAGGAAGAAAGACGTCGATCAATGCTTTCTCGGACGATTACCTGAACTGCCAGATCTGCTTCAACCGTCTTCGTAATCCGCGAAGTTTAGCATGCCTCCATTCATTCTGTGGACACTGTCTTGATAATCACCTCAGCCTGCAAGGTAAAGGTAAACGCTACTTTTCGTGTCCGAGCTGTAAAACCATCCAGACGAACCCGAACTTCCAACCGTTCGGCAATAGGGAGTCCCAACTCGCCATCATGCCATCACGACGTCCGATGACCAGCACTTCCTCTTTTCTTGATGGCGGAATGACGTCACGTTCCGAGAACCAAAGCTTGGCCCTGCAGTTACGTAACGTAGATCGACGCTGTGGGCCCTGCATGCAGAGTGGTGACACCCTCGCCGCCGTGTATTGGTGCCCCATATGCCGTGAAGCACTGTGCGACACCTGCACCAAGAGCCACAGGGGCATGCGGCTGACCAAAGGTCACGCACTGATGGATATCGATGACGCGGGTGAGAGGACGTTTAGGATGATCCGACCCTACGAGGCCTGTCCAGACCACAGGGGAAAACTGATGGACATGTTTTGTCACAAGCACCAGTTTGCCGTTTGTGCCACGTGTGCGGCCGTGAACCATCGGTACTGTGATACCGTGATTGGTTTCAACAGAAAGGCTCGTAATGTCCGACCGAGAAAGTTCGACCACAACTTGGTACAGCGTCTACGCCATTGCATCAGAGCCGTTGATAGCGTCCTGGCTGCCAGTGAAGCGTGTAGAGATCGTCTTGTGAGCCGTAAACTTACCATACTCTCGGACGTCTCTAAGCTGAAGGAGACGGTCATGTTACACATGGATGATCTTGAGGACAAACTGAAAGAGGATCTACAAGAGGTCTCGATGGAATACGAAGCTCTATTGGAGGCCAAAGCGGAACGCAGTCAGGGACTAAGAAGTTCTATCCTGAACGCATTGTCAACATTGGAGAATACGGTTACCATCGGTTCGGATTACCAACAGCTTCTAGCACAGCCCATTGTGACAGAAGAGTGCGAGAAGTACGAGAGGCTGATCGACGAGGAGAGACTTGACTTCAGGGAGGCCGATCTGATGTTCACACCGGATGACAGCGTCCTCCAGCTTGCGAACCTCATTAGCCGAATGGGGACAATAGAAAAGGTGGACAGTTATCATAATCTAAAGCCGCTAAGGAGTAGCTCGGCCAAGAAGATAAAATCGTTTTACGGGAAGATTAAGGGAGATCGGAATGGCTGCATCTTCAATTCCGTCGACATTGCGCCATCGGGAGAGGTTGTTCTCTCCGACTTTAATAACCTTTCCGTCAAACTGTTCGACCAGTTCGGTACATACCGCTCCTCCACAAAACTCAACACGCCACCCAGAGGTGTTTGTTTCCTGCAGGCAGAGAAGGTGATCGCCATTGCACTACCGGAAGAATGCTCACTGAAGCTGATGACGTTTGACGACAAATTCCTCGTACAGAAACACGAAACCCGCTCGCCCTTCAGGACGTTCCGGATATGCGACTTTCAAGGAAAGGTCATGGGTATCTGCTACTCTAAGCCCGTCAAGAGTCTTTGCGTTATCGGGAAAACGGGCCGCATGGAGAGAACAATATCCAGGAAACGTGACACCATGGGCAACGGAGGCGTGGCTTACGATGCAATCAAGAAAACGATGTACATGTCGGATAAAGACACAGTCGCTTGCTTCAGCTTTGAAGGCGCGGAAGTGTACCGAAGAACATACAACCGAACTGACCTTCGCGGAATGGCGCTTGATTGTCAAGGCAACCTGTACGTCTGCTCCCACGATTCGGGCCAGATTTTGCAGATCGGACCAGACGGGGACCTTATTAAGATCATCACGGTCGCTGTTTCCCCGCAGGACGTGGCCGTAGAACCGATGGGAAACAAACTCGTGGTCGTCGGACTTGGGGACTCGGTCCACGTTTATAACCTTGTCTAACTCCAGCTTTGAAATGTTGGCATTTGTTCGAATATAAAGCAGACAGCTGGCAAAAACAGTCCATATAGTTAACTATAGTTATGTAGCAATGATTGCTACACATGAAATAGTCTGTGTTTTGTGGCATGGCCTTCGAAAATATTCGACTTGTTTACAAAGCCTTGACTAAAACAGTTGAAATAACATTTCATTTATAACATGACGCCTGGATTGTTTTCAGAAGGACATATCCTCCCGACGATCACTTTAGAATCCAGAATAAGTCTTAAGCCAACCTTAGAATTTCCAAGAGTTTTATTCTGAATCGCCCGAAACCTGCACTAGACTTTTCTTACATAGTAGTATAGCGAAATTGTGCTGAAAGAATTCGGAGCTTTCAACTTTTGTAGATTTTCGGGAAAAAATTGTGTTAAATGGTTTACACTAGTATATTCCATTAACATTTCTAAGAGATGATTCGACTATATACAAATAGCATGACATTCGTGTAATGATACTCTACCACTTTTACCTCTGTCACCTCATTTTACACATTTGCTTCAAAAGGCTGTAAAACATGGTGACTTAATGGAAGAGTTGATCTTCATGAACAATATGTCCTTTTGCCCAAATTGTGTGTACCAAATATTACATTTGTATTTATATGCTCCTTTCATATTGAATCTGTTAAATCCTGGGAAATAGAATAACATGGCCCCTTCCTTTAATCGTTACTATGGGATCAGTCCAAATTGAAAGTAACAACACGTATACGTATGAAACACGACAACTTAATTATAATTTGAAAATACCCGCGCGATCTACAATTGCGTCGAAATCTGATTTTAGCTACATTAAAGAGTATAGTTCATGTTGTTCTAATGAGATATAACCCTTTAGTTTGGCATCGTAATATAATCTAAATGGTTAACGTTACTTTTACACATTTAAACGTGTTGTCATGCTTACAACGAACATTGCCTCATTTCATAGCCTTGCAGATGGTTCACAATTTAGTCAGGCGTTTGTAAATACCCATGTACACCAATAAATCTTAACTAAGAATCAAGCTAGTCTAAACACATCGCCACCTACATACTTTGGTGGCTTAAAGAAGGCAACTTCTTGGATAAATCTGTCATATGATTGATATTGAAGACCGTTCTTTCTTGATGACTATCATGTTGGATGAAGTACTTACTCAGTATTGATGTAGTTCACCTGTCTTTTTGGACATTCATTGAATAAGGATATTTCTTACATTTTGTTATAAAGTTTCTTTGGTATTGTCTTCTTATTAGAAGTTGTTTAAGTTTTACATTTATATGATCTTATGTTTTAACTTTGTTGTTTAAAGTATACTTAGTTTTTGTTGAAGTATGAAATAAAACATATTTTATCTATTTTGTCATTACAATGGTTTGTTAGATGCTAGTGAAAATGCTCTACATTCTTAAAACGGTTTATTTGTACGATTATAGAACAGACGTCCTATATCTGATGCAAGTCATCCAATTTCAATGTAGTGTGCAATCTATTTGTTTGTTTGCATGATTATGGTTGCTATTGCTTGGCGTCACTTTTAAATAAATTCATAGTTATTTTACAATGCCCGGCTCATCTTAAATGGAGGAAGATGCCTTACGCAGCTCACATTAAAGGCCAGTCAAGACGGGTAGAACCATTTGAATTCCTTTTAAGATTTATCAGCCAGATACTACCTCGCATGAAAGTTGAAATGTATCTCTAACGATATACTAATCCACACAGAGAGATTTCTTCGATTTTAGGGTCTGTTCTCTAACCCCAAAGCCAGTGAGGTCCCGTATTTTGCATTGTGTAAGGACAAGTCTTGTCTAGTACATAGGAAACAAATGACAACGTGAATTGTTGTCTAAAGCTTACTCTTAAGCTGATTATTTAATGACAAATAAAACCAAATGATATTTAGTTAATACTAATGTACAATTTAAAAACCGATATATCGGTGATTTTGCCCGGGATATGTACACACCCGACATTGAATTTCAAGGTATCAACATTCACCCTTGCTGACATTCATTAAAAAAATTACGTTCTAATATAACAACAAAGCTCTTAGATAGGCACCCCACGACCCGTTGAAGGCGAACTAGCAAAGCCAAGTAATGACCTGGAAGAGAGGCAGAAACTAGAGTAAAAATGAATAGAGATCTTCTGTAGCGACCTTATGCTCTGTCAGGATCGAAGAGGATAAGTAGGCAAACGAAAAAATATTTCCTTCATAATTGAAAATGCTAGCAGGTTGCCACACAAAAAATAACTAGAATATAGTTTTCTGTTAAGTTTAAGGAACTCATATCTTCTTCATTGAAGCGCCTGCACCAATGTTTGGAAAGTCTTGGATCGATATGTGAGATCATTTAAGGGTCTATTATGCGCAGCATTTCTAAAACTAGTTGAAAAATCATTGATAAATGAACCGAGGCCTGGCGTCGAGATGATTCGTAAGATTTACAAAAATATTTGTATTTAGAAAAGTAATAGGAAAGATAGCTATATGCGAATACGTCTCTGATCTTGCCCTTTGGACATTCAAATCAATTTGCACAAAATGAGAATGTGCTCAATGAGTACAAAGTCCCATGCTTTCCTAATATTATTTATGTTTTCAATTCGTTCTAGGCAATATCCCCTTTTTGAAGTTTTGAATAACGATTTAGATGCATTTATAAGACAACCAAACGCTATGCCACCGGGTGAGAAGAAAAAGTACCATTTAAGAATCATATATCTAACTTTTTCAAGTTATAAAACGTATGAATGGGGCAATTGGGAAGCATTGCATTACAATCACATTCTATATTCATTGAAACCATTAGACAAAAGCCGCCTTTGATTCGTTCTTATTTCCACACTGTAAAGGTTAGAAGGAAAGATAATGATTCGACATCGTATTAATAAATAATAAAGGCTAAACAATATATCAGTATAGCGATATGCATACTTATACAAAAATGTAAAATCTTATCATTTTTTTTTACATCTAAGACATATGTATTATGTTTCTGATGCAGATGAGATACATTTCTTTAGCATTTTCAGTTTTTTTTGCTAGCAATGGCAATATCGGGAAAAGTCATTTATCTGCGATTTCCTTTAATTTGGACTTATCAGAAGACCTACTGTTGGTAAAAAGTATAACAATCAAAGACCGATTGGAAAACAAAAGAAAAGTTGAATGTATAAATGAGTTCTTTTACGACCTAGATATCACACGAGTTCTATTTAAATCAGTCAACCGTTCCGGTGATTTTGAATGGGTAATTATTCGATACCTTTGGAAACCATGGTAGTAAAGCATTTGTTTCACTTCTGCTAATGGGTATTTAATTCAAACATTATCTTGGACTTGTGCAAGGCCATCGTGCTGTTAGTTGTGTGCTAGATTCGGGGTTTGATTGTGAAATAGACGGATTTTACCATGCTTAAGCCGACCCATGTCGGCCTACAGCTATAAACTGATTTAGCATGGAAACCCAATCAACCAAAGTGGAAGAAACCTTCAAACTTACGGAAACCCACGTATCGCCTAGGAAATCCTCCATAAACGCGTTTTCGGAAGACCTGTTGAACTGCCAACTGTGTAGTAGTCGATTCAAGAATCCAAAAAGCCTGCCGTGTCTCCACTCGTTCTGTGAGACCTGTCTTGACATCTACATCGCCAAGCTTCCGGGGATCAAACGGTTCTTCCCGTGCCCGACCTGTCAGGAGTTACACCCGACACCGAAGACTGAGTCCATCAGTAAGTGGGCGGAAGGAGTGACACATATGTCTCTGCCACCGATGTCGAGTCGCTCGTCCGTCATGGACGACCCACAAACGAGGTCGGAGAACCTCAACATGGCGCTCCAGCTACGAGCGACGGACCGGCGCTGTGACCCGTGTATGGAGAGCGAGGACAACGTCACAGCCATGTATTGGTGCCCAACATGCAGGGAGGCGCTTTGTGACATGTGTACAAAGAGCCATCGCGGCATGAAGATCACTCGAGGCCACGCCCTCATGGACATCGATGACGTGAAAGAACGCCCCGCCCCCTCTGTACGAACCATCCAATCACAGGAGACGTGCCCGGACCACCGCGGGAAGCTGATGGACATGTTTTGCCAAGACCATCAGTGTGCCGTGTGCGCGACTTGTGTTGCTGTCGGTCATCGGCGCTGCGACACCGTTATCGCAGTTGACCGTATGGCGCGGAATATCCGCTCCAAGAGGACCAACAAGGATTTGGTACAGCGGCTCCGACACTGCATCAACGTGGTGGATGGCGTACTCGCCGCGAAGGAAGGCTGTAGAGACCGGCTTGTCACTCGGAAACTAGCGATCCTTGACGAGGTGTCCAAACTGAAGAACTCCGTAATGCAGCTGCTTGTCGAGCTGGAAGAGCGAATGAAGGACGAGCTTGAGTCTGTTGCTAGAGATTACGAAGACGTATTGCAGGCCAAGATTGACCGCAGCCGGGGGCTTCGGGACTCGATCCAGAACTCCATGACCATCATGGAGAACACCGTCGCCACGGGAACCGACTACCAACAGGTCATAGCCCAGCAGACCATGCGGGACGATGCTGATAAGTACGAGGCTTTGGCCGACGAGGAACGGATCGACTTCAAGGAGGTGGACTTTGTGTTCACGCCCGACGAGAACCTCGTACGCATGGCCAAGCTGGTCAATCGTCTTGGTTACGTTGAGATATCGGAGAAGCACCAGATCACGAAGCCGTTCCGAAACTGCTCGGCGCAGAAGAACGGCATCATCAACGCAAAGATCAAGGGAGACCGGAACGGCTGCATCTTTAACTCGGTGGACATCTCAGACACGGGAGACGTCGTGTTGTCTGACTTCAACAACTGCGCCGTGAAGCTGTTCGACCAGTTCGGTACATTTCGGTCCTCCACCAAGCTGAACACGCCTCCACGCGGGGTGACCATATTACCGGACAACCAAATTGCCGTCGCATTACCGGAAGAATGCGTCTTGAAGCTGATGACGATCGACGGGAAGTTCCTAGCCCACGTTCGCGACCTTCACACGTCCTTCAAGGCGTACAGGATCACCAGCCTCCGCGGGAAGATCCTCGGCATATGCTACTCCAAGGCCTGCCGAAGCCTTTCAATCATCGAGGCAAACGGTCGTGTGGAGAGGACCATTACACGGAAGCGGGACTACAAAGGTCTCGGGGGCGTGGCCTTCGATCCGATCAAGAACTACATGTACATGTCGGACCGCGACGCGATCACATGTTTCAATGGCGCCGGGAAACAGGTGTTCCGTAACACGTACCGGCGCACAGACCTGCGCGGCATGGCGCTGGATTGTCAGGGGAACCTGTACGTCTGCTCGCACGACTCGGGCCAGATCCTGCAAATTGCTCCTGATGGTACCCTGATCAAGTCGATCCTGGTTCCCATATCGCCCCAGGATGTCGCCATTGAGCCGATGGGCAACAAAATGATCGTAGTCGGTCTGGGGGAGGTTCTACATGTATACAATCTGGTTTAGGTTAGTTGTATAATACGTTATATTGCTGTCGAAATACTCGATTTCTTTTCGTACAAAGTTGGGATATGTTACCTTTTTGTGTTACACTGTCTCTCATAAATTATAAACAACAATCACGTATTTTAATGGATTGATTCGATGTTTATTTGTTGACAAACCATACCAATCCCATTACAAAAACAATTCGTCTCCTTAATCACTATAATCAATTATATCACTAACTGCATACAAAGTGTTGTTTCTTCTGCAGTGTGGTGTGGGCAAACATTTTATCCCTTGTCACAATATTAACAGTACAGCCATGGACATCACATCATTTTCTAATATAACACATTGTTTTTGTAAAAGGGTTGATGCGATTGAAAGGTTCGAACTGATCTGAGGACAAACGCAAACACAAACGTTTGCCTTGGCTTGGTAAAACGTAACCAATATAAGTTTAAAACTGTTCTTTTGAAACATTAACTGTTCCATTGTTTTTTATTTGTGTGGCCTTAAATGATGTTTTATGCACTTGTTGCACATAACCTTAGCCATGTTTATATGCAACAAGTTAAAGAAACGCCGGACGTGCCTATTTAGTGTGACACATTGCCTTATAAAATATCATTACCTAATACATGATTTTTTGTGATATAAACTTCATATCTAACAAGGACATCTCACTTTGTCAAAACTTGACGTTAAACATCTGCTGCAAGCGAAATTTTGCTTTTTAATCGTCTCAA
The DNA here is from genome assembly GCA_947846245.1 of Cerastoderma edule. Classification (NCBI taxonomy): domain Eukaryota; kingdom Metazoa; phylum Mollusca; class Bivalvia; order Cardiida; family Cardiidae; genus Cerastoderma; species Cerastoderma edule. The sequence goes on from OX401410.1 coordinate 33,550,409, forward strand.
CTTTTCAAAACGTTTTGAATTATTTGAAGTATCGAAAATATTTCTTTTTTCTCGTTCATGTTGAATAGACTTATTCATATATATATCATTGAGGAAAAGAACTCAATGTTAGAACTTAAATCAGCCAAGCCAGACTTATATAACTCGGTGTTTAATTGAGAAAGTGTTATATGCTCGCATTCCGGCCCTACCACCTGCACTGACTGCACCAGTTGTACACCGGCCAAAACCGGTAGTTCGTCGAATAGCCTGTCAGCACACGGGCTTCTGGGATTGGGAAAAACAAACATGTCTGTCGACAGCAACATCGGGTTGGCTACCGGTGCATTGTTCAAACCGACTTTTGAGAAAACAGGGCATGGTTTCATAATATAGATTACGGTGGTTTCTAAATTACTTCAATCCTAACAACAAAACTGGTTGACAAGACATCAAGCTAAAGGGGTGAATAAGTCATAAATCACTGGCCTTGTTTCAGTTAGAAGCAAATCAAAGTGAATCACGGGCCTGTTCGGACAATGTTCGACGACGTTTATGGTTAAATACTCTGGAACTGAATTAACCCCATTATCAATTGGAGCATGTCTTAGTTAACTTACTTCAAAAGCAATACTTCAAAAGTGTTGTTGACTGGTATGGTTTGTTTCTAACACCCGCATGAAGCCTGTAATAATGCTCTTATATATTGATTTTACAGATCTGGAGCATTGACCTTGTATAAAGCAGTGTAAAGTCGTATCGTTTTGGCACCGAATGCAGTCCATCTTTATCCGATCTGTTCTCTGAGAAAACTGGTAAAAAAGTTTCATAAAACCGAATACAGTCGAGTCCCAGTTATTCGAATTCGCATGAACTATAACTTTAGTATGATATCGAGTCATCCATAATCATATAAAGAAATGATAACGTTGTAACTTGGCCAGCTCAAGAACTTTGCAAACGTCGAAGGCATATCCTTCACCCTTAGAATTCTGGGTTATTTTCTAAAAATATATTTTTTTTTGTGTCGTCTGCTTTTCGAAACCTTAGATATCAGCTTAATTTTGATGAGTAAAGATGCTCAGGGTAGAGAACATGTTAGATCAAAGCCAGCTGCCAATATACTTTACGGCTGGCCTGGATTCAACCTGTTTGCATACGCACGAAGTCGGTTCCCAGCACCATAGGGGTTAATCAAATTAATTCTTCAAAAGGAGCAAATAAAAATATGAGAAATAACGGCAATCATGAGGAAATTGATACTGACTCAAGATACAACTTCGAACCTAAAGCCTTTTCGATCGACTCTATGAATGTCTGCTATGGTTTGTCACCTCAGATCTACTGTTTAAATCTGATCTGCAGCTTCACGTCAAAACCATGCTTGATTGACGGAAGGAAGGGTGTTGTAGGTGATGATGTGTTTTTTGCTGACATCGCTCGTAGGTTTCAAATGTCCTGCCATCAAGCAAAAAACTATTCAAGTAAGAATAGAAATACGGCGATTCCTATGAAAAAGAGGAGTGTTTCTTTATTTTTGTGTCGTCTGCTTTCAAAAATCTTAAATATCGGCTTAATTTTGCCTAGAAAAGATACTCAATGTAGCAAACATATTAAATCACAGGCCAGCCGCCAATTTACTTGCTCAGAGTAGAGAACATGTTACATCAAAAAGCCTTCATGTAACCTGTTTGTATAAGCATGAAATCGGTTCAAGCACTACAAGGGTTAAGAATTATGGTAGATTGTTAAAGTTTTTTTTTTATATTGAGAATTGATATAATTGATTGTATGTTTCCTTTTATGAATATAAAACTTTTTTTTTACATTTAAATAAATTTCTTTTCGAAGTGCAGGCTTTACGACAATATTTTTTCACTCGACTATACGCAATATTAAACATTACGGAATTGAAACAAAGAAACATTTTAACATTTGCATGCAAAATTGAATCATTGTAGAAAAGGATATAAACACAAGCAAAATAGAAAATCTGTAAATAGTTGCATCATATAGTATATCTCAATTCTTCTGAGTGTTTATATGTGTTTGTCGTCACAAGGATCCTTCAAACGGTTGCGTTTTATCATGACGCGTCGCCGATTTAAAGTTTATAGTTTGTCAAGGCAGTTTAATGGATACAAATATAAGGCATCAAAATGCCAGCCCATGTCAAAGTGCACAACAGTATAAATGGGATGTGTGCAGATCTCTAGTGCCAAAAAGAAGGTCTGAAATATGACTTGAATCCAAAAAAATCTGTATTACAGTGTTACAAATATCTGACCAACGTTACTAATCTCCGAAAAGTGTTGCCAGGACCTGACGGTGTAACAAGTATCTGATCAGTGTTGCGAATTTCATAACAGTGTTGCTAAATTTAGAACATTTTTGCCAAATTTGGAACCATGTTGATAACGTTAGACAATTGTTGCCAATTTTGGAACAGTGTTACCGACTTTCGAATAGTGTTTCCAATTTAAGAGCAGTGTTTCCAACTTTGAAACAGTGTTGCCAACTTTGGAATAGTGTTTCCAGCTTTGGAACAGTGTTACCATCTTTGGATCAGTGTTTCCAACTTTGAAACAGTGTTGCCAACTTTGGAATAGTGTTTCCAGCTTTGGATCAGTGTTTCCAACTTTGGAACAGTGCTGCCAACTTTGGAACAGTGTCACCAAACTTAAGACAGTGAATCAGAGCTCCGACCTGTGTAACTAATTTTCGAACAGTAAGGCCAATCTCTGAACAGTTTTACACGTCTAAAAACATTGTTATCAACCTTTAAAAACCAACACTTTTAAAAAATCTCTGAACATTTTGGCCAATCTTTTAACAAGGTTGGTTACCAACTTTCCACTAGTGTCGGCAATCAGACTGCACTCAGCCTCAATCTGATTTCAACCCTGGTTTTTTGTTTAAAGATTTTTTTCAGGTTTAGATTTTTTGTTTGTTTGACGGTTAAAAAAACGCATTACATTTCATAATGAATTGAGTTCAACTTTCTGTCACTTAAATGATAGGTGTTATTAATGCATTGATGAGGTTTTTGTTTTGTTTTTACATCTTTTGCTCTTTTGGATATTTCGAAGCAGACGATACGAAAACTTAAAAGTAACATCACAAGTAAACCACTTAAAAAAAACGTAAATGATTGATTAATATCTAAAGCAGTGTAACGAAATCAAAACCTCCATATACTGGGCTATTTCTGCGTTTTTCACAAAGTTTTCAAATTTCGTCTGCTGAAATACTTATTGAGTTGTCTGTACTGCAAAATAGAGTAAGTTGTTTAAGTTCTTTGGATCTTCAACAAACGGTGAAAATGCCAGGTTTTTGTTATAATGACCTTCAAAATTCACTTACAACACTGATGATATTGTTTCAATATTGAGTTTTATTGTTATTTGACAATTGCAACAGGGATAGCAACAGCTGGGCTTTGTGTCATTTAATGATATAGATAGTTGTTACTGGTTAAATAAGAAGGCGTTTTAAAGCAATTGTCCGGAAACATAAAAATTTATAATTCTTCAATAAAAGCTTTGTTTTGAAGGCGTATGCTTATGTCCTGGCTTTATATGTATGGAGCAACCTTATTCATTGTTTCTAGTAGACGTTTAGAAGAATAACTGTCAAGACTGCAGTTATTTTCATTGTTGTTACGAACAGAAAATGCAGTTGTGTTTAGCCATTGGTGTCATTTTGAACTCCTTCAGAAACTGCTCATATTTTGCAAAGGTCCGATTTGAAAGCAATGATAGACAACGCATGAAGCATGGGAAAAGTTTGATATAGAATAGAAACTATTGTAAGAAAAGAAAAGACTACTCATTTTAAGCGAATTACTTTTTCGTTACGATGGTTTTTGAAGACTTCAGCAACAGATGCTTAAAGCGAGGTAATTTGTAAAAGGAGGTTAACCTCTTTAGTGCTGGAACCGACTTCATGCTTTAGCAAACAGGAGGCTGGCCAGTGGTCTAACCTGTTTGCTACTCTTAGAACCTTTCATCATCAAAAAGTTTTGAAAAGTTTATTAACTATATATTATATGTGTATGCAAATGTATATATGAATGTATGTAGCAACGACATGTAAATGTTATGCTCATAAAATGTTTGAACTTTTAACTTTGAACATGAAAACGTTTTGAAAACAGACGACACAGAAAGATTTATTGAGAAAATTACCAAGCATTCTAAAGATGAATGCCATCGTCCGGATGACTTTAGTAGCAAATGTCAAAACGAGATACTTTGTAGAGAGGCGTTTAATCGCATTGTTCTGGAACCCACTTCATGCTTATGCAAACAGGTTAGATCCAGGCCAGTCGCCAAGTAAATTAGCAACTGACCAGTGACCTAACCTCTTTGCTATTCTAGGTGTCTTTACCTCATCAAATATAAAGCAGATATTTAAGCTTTTTTGAAAGCAAGCGATACAAAAATCTTTTTGTAGAAAATTACCCAGCATTCTAAGGGTTAATGAATGTTAAGCCGGAAGCTTGAGAAATAGATGTGCTGAAAGGAGGTATTGTTCGGAGCAATGGTTAACTATCTAAATTAAATGATAGAAATGGAGTATTAAAAACAATGTTAACTTTTTATATTCTTGTCAAGTTGCGTGCTGTTTGTTCATTACGTATTTGTAAATGCTTAAAACAGTTTTTCATTTTGTGATTGGGAGCTTAACATATTTTTCTTTAGTTTATTGTACCATATCTATTTATTTGATCTTTTAATTAGCCGATTTTCAATTAATATACAAAAATAGTAATATTAATCTATATACGTGTATACCTTACTACAAATTGTTTTAGTTTTATTGTTTTATACATATCTATCTACATTCATATACTCGTAACACTATGATATAGCATTACACGTGTGTCATTTATATTTATATTATTAAGATGTGCACAATTGTACTCGATCTTAACAATTAAACGTTATTAGAACAAAACTAGTTACTATTCTGTTTTCAAAAACTATCTATCGACTATGACAGAAAACATGATAACGAGTTTGTAACATTGTTTTGCACTGACTTATTCCTGGCGTTAAACGAAACCATTTCGACATTGTTTATTCGCCATTTACCACTGAACAGTTAGGTTAAAATGAAAACTTTGTGAATCGTTTTGTTTTAGTCATTTGGTGCCGTCCGGTCAAGGAATTACCAGGAACACGATATAGGTGATTTTTTCTGCCAACATTTAACTCAACAAAAACTGTTTATAATGACTTTAAAATGCGATTCATTTATTTAGACCAAGCCCTGACGTGATGGAATCGGTTTTGTTGTTACTTTGATCCGTGCTTGTTTTTATCATAATGGAAAGAGATCAGATCCTCCCTAAAGGTTGGACTATTTACACTTTAGATATACACATGTGGTCGTAAAGAAGTCGTCTGCTCCGGTTAAAACAAAAAAAGCAAGCGCCTCTTTTAACAGGTATACTGTTTACGTATTCCCCAAATGTGATTATCCGTACAGTTTAAATCGAAAGCAAAGAGAATGCAAGTGAAATACATGTAACTTCAAATAAGTATAAATTTAGAACACATGCTCTGAGATACTGATTGAAAACCACTGTGACAAAATGATAAATTGCTCATTATGAGCAATTTATCATTTTGTCACAGTGGTTTCAAAAGGGCTCTGAATCAGATGTGTCAAATCGAGGTATTATGGAGTAAGGCGTTAAATGCCGATATAAGTGAAATGTGATAGCCGTTGCTCAATAAATACGTCTTGACTCGAGGTACGGGAAAACGTTCTGTATGCTGACTTGTTTGAGCCTTTACAAAATATGAGATTGTCAGACAATTGATTTGTGGACATTCTCACAGAGTTCTAAACATATTCAAATAATACCCATTTCTTAACAAAAACGACTATTTTCAAAATCAAATTTTCATAGATGCTGAAAACCTGTAATTTAATTATACAATTGTGAAAAGAGTACTAAGTACTTCAGAGCTTTGATTGATTAAAATAAACTTAGTTTATAAGTAGTCATGGGTTGCTCTCGGTTGCACCTTGCTAGTGTCACGTGTTAGGAAAATCGACCCATTTCATAATCTGGGTCAAAGACACTCTTACCATTTTTATCTAGTTCGCAGAGAGGAGAAAATACCGCTGTTACAAAATAATTCGTTTAAGCGGTGTACTTAATCAAAGAAAGGCTGGTCAAGCCGGATAAACTATCAGCATTCTGCAAGTCAACCAAGAGTCTGCCTCTCGGGGAATTAAAAAAAACTACTGTGATTTGAACCCAAACGGAGAGGCGTTATTTGATTTCAAGTTATATACCGTAACCACAAAGCCACGGAGGATTTCTGTGAGGCGATAAGTTGACTATCTTCTGCTAAATTAGCACAATCGTTGGAAAAGGAAAAAGAAATGACTAAAAGATCACTTTAGCGATTTCAAAGATCTACAATTCTTGCATAATAAGTGTCCTTTCATAGTTTTTTTTTATGACAATTCAAATTGAAAGCTAATCCATGCAACGATTGCATCTGAGTTATCATATTGCGTTCTGGGTGGTTCACCAATAGTGGGTTTGGGTCCTGAAGAGTCCTGTTAAAGCACACTGTCTGGAAGCAGCGGCGTCATTAGGGTTTGAACTCGCAAGCCACAGGGCGATTTCTTCCATGACACCGGTCATGTACATTTCTCACTCGCCAGACCGGTTGAACGGTTTTCAATGCACGAGTGATACCCTTGTAGTGTAGGTATGACAGTTTAAGTGTTTCACAAGCCCACTATCATGTTACGCACTAAATTGTTTTTACAAAGTAATGAACTTTTCACTCCGTATAGGTACTTCAACTTTGATATACGGAACCGCGACATGTCAACACTTGGCGTTACCCATCACTGCTTAAGATGCTTGTTCACAGTTGAAAGGAAAATTGGAAGGTTGACTTAATTTCTTTATGACTAAACAAAAGATGTATGGTTGTGTGAAACACATTTGAAAAAAGCTATTGGAAGCGAACAAAGTGCCTGTGTATGTCGTGACGTAACATGTTTGTAATTAAAGTAGGGGTGTTCAGCAACGGTCTGAATTAAAATTGGAAAGAATATTGTCAAATCAGGGTTTCGGGTCAGGAAACTTATTTGGAATATCACTTGACATCGACAGCGCTCTTGGTTTAGTCAATCTTTCATTAAGGGTTTGTTAGTGGTCTAAGTTGAATCCTACTAAATACGACAAACCCCCCAGATACGCTAAATTGAGGATAGAATAACTTATATTACGAGCAAGTTCTCCGTTGGCACATGTGGTTATCAATACTTAAACTATTAAGGAAATCTGTAATTCCGAGACTTGTTCATTCATTGTGTTTGATTTAATCAGATTTCCCTTCGTGGCACTAAGAGGAATGTTTCAAAGAGCTATTTTCAAATGATACTAAAGAAACAAAAGCAGTTATTTCCCTTTACCATTGTTTTGGTAAAGTAAAAAGCGCTTCTCTTCTGGTTATTTGTTTCTGACGCAAATGCTTGACAACTTATCTAAAAACAAACCCACCCTGATATGAGGTTCAAGATGAATAAAAACCGGATAGGATTAGGATGGTATTTGGTTGCTTTTCATGTACCAGTATTTCATTTATATCACGCAGACAGTTTACCGTATCATGCTTTTGTGGGACATTTCCAAGTCCTAGGGCCTAATAAAAAAGCCCAAACAGAAAAAGAATTTGATAGAACTGATACCACATCAGGGTTGTCTTATCTTATAAACTTGAATCAGCCACTGGACTACAATATAAGATGAACGACGGTGGAAATTGTTGTGAAACGGCGACCTCGGGTTATAACAGTCTCTAGTTCGAATCTCGTGAGAAGCATTTGACACTTGTAAGTTGAAATGGAACTGAATTTACAACAGACGTTTCTTAAAGGCGTGGCCTTACTGCTGAATTATGAAACGATACCGACCCACAAATGTAAATCTTTTGAAAACTTTAGTTTGAATTCTTACATTTACATCTTTTCCCTTTAACGAGAAGGCTTATAAGCATTGTACCAAATTACCAACAAATACAAGGTTAACCCTACGCGTCCATGGTAAAATTCACCAATGTTTGGTAAATTCTTATATCAGTGTCATATAAGGTAAATTTTCATGAGCATTTCTTCATTTGCACAACAAGTTAGGTAACTCTCCGAGAATGGATATGCTTATAATGCCGTCAGTATTTGAGTATGGTTTAATTTGTCTATTATAAAGCAGTGACTAAAGCAAGGTTGATAAAAGCAAGAGGTTAGTCACCTGATAAATGGTAAGATATAAAGTTTCGTCCAACGTTTTATTTAGAGATAAAACTGAAAAGAAAACAAACTGCTATACGAAATCCAATCTGTAAGCATCTTAATCTATCATTTTCGTTATTTTCGCATATTGTTTGTGAAGTATATAATATGGCGTAAATTCATCCTATTGTCAATTAAGTGTCAGTTTGGTTTTATAAACGATACTCCATCATAATGGGAGTAATTCACAATTTGACAGAAATGATTGACGTTTGGTAAACTCCAGTTTGAAGTGTGAGTACAACTTACAAGAAAACAGGTCCCTGTGTTAATATATGGTTAGCATTCGGAATCCCTAGTCGAATTTGGTGATTCTCGCTTACGATTGGTCAATTTTCAATCGAATCAGAATGTTTTAAAAGAACATAGTTTAGTAAAGAAATACAAAGTATCATTTTACATATTTGTACATATTATTATATTACGTGGTTTCTAAGGAAGGTTGAGAACAATACGAGAATCAATATTTGAGTGAAAAAATCATTTTAATAACCAAGATAATATTAAAAATAGTTCCTGTTTTCTCGAAACGTACGTAAGAATGGAAACTTGCTTAAAATAACATATATTGCTTAAATTTGAGTTTAAGAATAAGCCTTTTCGATACTTTTCCATTGTCATGTTTTGTTTGAAAGCAAACGACAAATCAAACCACATGAAGCTGCAACGTTCGAAAGACAAATATCATACGGTCGAAACCTGATTTCCTTGCCAGTTTTCTTCAAGCCTCGTACCGATATGAATGTATAATATTCTAACAATTCTTCATGATACGATCGTTGATTGCAGAGTAACAGGTTTATGACATGTCGCATAAAATCATAATTAAATTGTCTTGCATTGAATATGGGCTATAGGCTTGATGAGGGGTCGAAATGTTTAGACAGAGTCTTTCTTATGTAATTTATTAAAGAATAAGTATAAAAAGTATCATTGAAAATCATTTCTATTCATAATATGCTCGCATTTCTGGACATTGCCTAAGATTTTACCAAAACATCATAGCCTATACTTGCGGATATGCGTAATAATTCGCATGAGAGATGCATGATGTCTGAATGACGTATGTTCTGTGCATGAAGAGCGTGGGAGCGAAACGTCAATCGATAAGATTCATGCACGAATGAATTAACGTATTAACACCATTAAGCAAGCACGTTATTAGCCTATTCCCTTGTATTGGGAGTTGTGATTTATACAAATGTATGAGCAGGTGACAAAAGATAATAAGAAAACGTAAAGAACCATCTTCACCATTTCGGATTAAATCGTTGTAAAAAAGGGATAAATTACTCGTTACGAGCATTTTAACATTTTGTCACAACGATTTCTGGCCTTTTCCAGCACATGCGTGAAATGATAAAGAGAACGTGATTAAATGCACCTTAAACTAGCCAAAACCTAGATACATTATCCTAGGGTTTTTAAACTTCCACCAGCGATTTGTTGATCTAATGTATTTCATTATGTTTACGCAGATTCATAAATGATACGACACCAGCAAGTTACGTGTACTGTGCAGCCACGTCACGGTCGTTGGGAGCCATGATGATCGACCTGCGTTAATTGTAGCGTTAAAAAATACAACGCAGGGTCCCTTTATATATTTATATGTTGCCTTGGTAAATATGGTTTACTTATTTTTTCAGAAAGATGATATAGTCAAAATGTTGACAAATTTAAAAGAAAAGTTTCAATTACAAAATGAATACAAATAAAAACTGTTTAATCACCACCACGTATGTTGTTTTTGTGTGGTTCACACGAATCTTCTTCACCATCATCATCTTTTACTCTTATGGGCGGAATGTCTCTGTTAATGTTCTTGGCTGATATGACACAGCTTTGAGGCTGGTCGTCTTTGATGTCTGATTCGAAGGCTTGTTTGCTGTCTGGAGATCTTCGTTGGTGAACACAGCATTTTCATGGACACCCGACACAGTCTGTCTAACGTCTGTATAGTTGGCGTCGGCGTCTTCGTCGGCTGACATCTGTTCACCACGGATAGTGACATGCGATGCTTAAAACGGTTCAACCACCCATTAGAAGCTAGGGAATTCTCCTCAACAGCGTCACCTCGCAGTTCCCTGTGAAGCTTAAGGACTTGTGACTGTATCACAGGACTAGAAATAGGCACCCCCTCGTGCCGAGCTTGATGAAACCAGGTTAAAACGGCATAATAAAGCGGCTGACCCTTGGCGTGTCTTGCCCTTTTTCTGACCTGACCACAGCCGTCCATCGTTAACTTGCTTGCCGTCTTCTGTCTTGGTCTTTTAGCCATCCATGGATAGTGGACTTGGCTATACCGGTTTCTCTGCTAGCGCTGGTTTTTGTGTCGCCGTTCTTTATACGCTCTGCTATATGCAGCTTCTCTGCGATTGTAAAGGCTTTCCTCTTTCTAGACGACATGGTCAGTGAAAGACCAAAGGTCTGAAATGAATTGAAATAACTGCAGTCGGAAAAGTAGATAAATGATAGGCAACGGAAATATTTAACTTGTTATTTAACTTCTTAAAATTGGTTAGTTGACTGAATTAGAATTACGTGTACACAATTAGACAGGCTAAAAGATTCAGTGGTCTCCGTTGGAAGGTTGGCATACCAACAAACATTCCCACACAATGAAAAAGTCCCCAACGAAGGATACATCATTTGGATAAAACACATATGCTTTCATTTTCGTTCAAATCGGGGTCATGTGTATCAAAGTAGACTAGTAAAACGATGGGCTTGGGACCTTGAAGTTCAGGTTTCACACCTCACCGGCATTTCTGGTTTTGTTAGAGTGACCTTTAACAAGTCACGTTAGATTCCTAGCCAAATACCAAAAAATCCCAGGAAAGGTGCAATGTAACTGGAAAAACTGTTGACACATCACAAAAACCTTCAAAAATGACATCCGGTTGAGCCTATTTAACTGGTCATGGTTTTCGGACAGAAACACAACTGAGTGGTCTATGACGCATGCGCAGTTTATCGCATCAACCGTATCAAGTGACTAATTAGAGAAAAGGCAGGTGTTTCGATAGACAATACATGTTCAAGAACGGGAGAAAATGTACCGTAGGACACCAGCCTTTCTCATAGGCCACACAACCTCTCCATCAAATAGGGGTTGTGACTGATCCATAACGAAAGAAACTTGTACAGAGAATAACACTAGCAGAGAGACCTAAATGAATAATATATTACATAAATAGATGAACCTTTCTTCGAGAAATTAGACTTAATTGAACAGCAGAGATGGTAATGATTATGTCGGATTTACCAAGTCGACACCACTTACCGAATAACTTCATTCATACCTTTGTATCGTTTCCTTCAAGAATCTTGAACTTAGCTTGATTACGCTTCCGGGTAGAGCAATAAGGTCTCAAGTAATCGGCTTGAAATTCTGATCTCTTCGAAACAATCCGAGACGGTCTAGTTGCGATTTTACATAATGGAAGGGGTACAGCGTTTGAGATTTCAAAGCAGTTGAGCCATAACCACCATGCCACGGACAACCTATGGACTTATATGAAGACATCAAAACCGTATCCCTTTTCACCTGATCTTGATCCTACAATCATTAGCCTAATGAGATATCACGACCGATGTGTCACAGAGAATAAACGTGGGTATGGGAGGACAGAATAGGAGCATGCACCTGTAAAGAAAGAAAATGTGTAATGATTATTATTTTTTTTTTAAATTTGGAGCCGGATTAGCAGTTTGCAGGTTTAATACCATGTACAAAATTAATTCATTTTAACTAACATTTATTACTTATATCAGATCCTGTAAGAATACAGGAAGAATACATGAACGTATGTATCATTAAATCATAACTCATTCCTTTTCGCTTGACTGTAGCAAGGCGAAACCAACTGCACAAGGAGTAAGATCGCAACATTAATTGTGTGCTAGTGATTGAAGACCAGAGTGAAAGAACAATGATTTTCTCAACGCGAGCAGATATAAATCATTTGCTTAAATGTCAAGCTGCGAATAAGGGTCTTTGATAAACCGAACAATACGCATGTTTCTTTTTTTGTGATGTCACACCTTGAATGCATCTATTATACTTCGAACCGACACCACAACAAAAAATAATAACAGATATAACATGATGCGTAATCTTGTTTATCTAAATATGATAACTTGCGCATTGTCTACAGTAATTTTAAGGATCGTGTTGTGTCACCTCTTTTTTCAAGAAAACGCCAATGATACAATAGACGAATGATTCAGACAGACCACAACGCTGTTCATAAATCCGAGCAATAAAAACAAGAATAACGACTTTGACATTAAACGATTCACGGCGTTGATTTTAATGAATTATAATAATATGACGATTATCAAATTTTGTAGGTGTGAAATGTGTCATTCATTCAATGCCTAGATGACTCAAAGACAAGTCGAAGTGTGGTTTGTTTTATGCTAAGCAAATTCTTTTCATCTATTGCATTTATCTTTATTTAAGAAATTCTGTTCCGTGTAGGTTTTTAAGATAAAAATGGTGTTTAATTAGGTGATCGACACTCCCGAATTTACACAGGCATGTGACAACTGTTGATTTTACGTATTCATCCATACAAGAAAAGTATGTCCTAAACATATTGGATTTAAAAATGAACTCTGCTATCTCTCACTAACACATAATGATGTATAAAACGAAACGAAATAGCCTTTATTTAAAAACGTCTTTTCATTTCTTGTCTCTAAAATCCACAGAAATAAAACTCGACAAAAAGCATTGCGTATCACTGGAATAGACACTAAGCCACGGCACAGAGAATCGGAAACTCTCACACCTCATGACATGATTGCTGTTTTAGATATTACCTAATGGGTGGCTTGTCTGTGATTAACTATTATTTTCAACAACTGAACCGTTATCGCCCAAAATTGCTGTATTTAAATCAACACTATCCTTTTTGACACGAAACTGGCGTTTCCAGCACAAACTCTTATTCTTTCATTCTTACACAAGTATTAAGAGGTTCAATTAACGGACAATAGTTAGCCGCTAGCATCACCCTTTGATTGAACACTGACGCTCTTTACTCAACGCAAACAGTACTAACCTAGCAGCTACGTTAAACGTTCCTAAAGCATTCACGTTGAGAATGATTCAGGATTTTTAAAGACCATGTTTTGGTAGTAATGTACGAGTTCATGGTTAAGACATGGTGTTTTGCACAAGGACAATCTGCGATGAAATGTTTGGCCGCTGCCGGAAATCGAACATTGGTTATCAAGTTTTAAGTATCCCAGTGCTCAGTAGATGGGTTTTATTCTACAACGATTGTGATAAATTCTCTCCCAATGATCGCTTCCTGAATACGTGAGCAGTATTCGCACCAATTGGTGGGTTAGTACCCGTTCTTTCAACCCGCCTTTAATGGGGATCGAACCCAGGACACTCGATTCCAGAAGACGATTCTCTACCAGTTTGCCAACGCCGCTCATTGCTTTTCGCTACTCCGCTACAGATTCATAGATTTCCCATGAAATAAGCGCTCCACGGAGAAGAATAATCTCTACCGTTGTTTTTCTGTTATTGCATGACGAACTCGAGAAGCGAACCAACAAACCCTTACTTAAGCAGAATAACTTTGCAAGCATGTGCCTCGCACTTGTCGTTTTTAAAACGTCAAGTTATTTTTCCAGACATTATTTGGAGGTGACGAAGATTGACGAAGTCGCGGGAATTATAAGATAACTGTGAAATTTGTGACTCTGTGTTAACATTTATTGTAAACATCGGTTTCATTCTACAAGAAGAAGTGAACTTTTTAGCTCTTTATAAGCTACCGAAATTATACAAGAATGCCATTTTCCAGTTGAGAAGCGAGGGTTTGCTTTTATCGCATTGTGCCTGAGAATACAACGTTATTGTGGCTAGATTTTATTTCCACACACCAAACATTACTGATAGTCATTAATCCTTCACCAATGAACCTCCGACTTTAACATACCCGCTTCAGACGACATTAGAAAGCAATATGGTATGGACAATTTCTTCCTTTTTAAAACCAAAAATTCTACCCCACTAGAGAAACGTCTTGCAACGTTGTTTTTATTATAATTGTCGTCCGCAAACGGCTGACTCCTTCAGATTCGGACAATGTTTATAAATTCGTTTTTCGTTTGGTAGAAAGAGTTGTTCTGTGAAGTTCATGGATAAAACAAAGGCGTGGTTCCTTCAGAATACGCGTCATCGCGTGCAAACATGCTGCCAGGGACAGTGCTGGTCAGACAACAACATCACATCTTTAAGTGTAGAGAGTCTTGTTCACATAAAGTTGAAGCGTGCACCAAGTGCAGGGGCGTAGTTAAGGCATTATTTAAGTGTACGCACAGTCAGTGGGGTGGGGCCTTGGGGGCATGCTCCTCCAAGAGAATATTTTATTATCTATGTTCCGTCTAATGCACACTTAGGATATGTCGCGTACAGGGAGGTACACAGGTATACATAAACGCATTGGGGACAATCATAAAAAACTGATATAGGACGCTAAATGTAGATCTAGGATTTTCATTTTCTATGGACAACAACGTACAGCATACGCATGTGCACACTTTTGGTAAAGGTACCTATGCACTTGCAGGTACAGTGCTGGGAAAAGTTCCATGAAACGTCTTCAAATGCGGCTGTTCTAGTTCACATCACGTGCAAGCATGCAGTCCGGATCAGTGCTGATTAGACTACAACAAAACATATTTGAGTGTGCCTTTACTCGTTTACATCCAGTCCGATCAAGCAGCCATAGTTAGTACTTGTCAGATAACAATAAAACGTCTTCAAGTGCGGATGTACTCGGTTTTCAGGAAGCATGAAAAGGCTCTTTCGCAGCGTAAAACAACCCAAATATTGTTGGAACTTCACTGAAGCTCGCACAAATTGGACAAATGTTTCATGGAACCCTTTTCTGAATACAGGTACAAAGCAAATGCATGAGCATTACTTTTATTGGGTTATACTAATAGAAAGGTTTGATGAGAAAGTTAAGTAATTACATCTAATCAAAATCTTCCCAGTCCTTTATATCACGTCATATAAATCCCGGCAACGCCCTCACATTTCACAACTCTGCTGTAGAAGTTTTTGTACTCATTACGTCAATGTTTTCCTCTTCATTAAAGTATTTCCCTCATTCGCGTACCTTACAAACTTTGAAGCAATTATAAAAATGGCTATTGGTATTGATGGAGAAGATACTTCAATGACACAAATGAATCTGAATAAACACTAAATTGAATACATTCTGACAAAACAAGAATTTGCCCACGACGAGAAAATATTCGTTTTGTCAGAATGGATTCAAACGGTCACCCGCAGCATAAAACGTACATAATCGTCGTATGTGTTCGGGAAAGTCGAAGGGGGTATCTCCCTCCAACGAAATAGATTAATCGTTCTAGTCTGACCCGAAAGATAAAGCCCGATGGGCTTATCAGTCGACACTCAGGGTGTGTATGTACGTAGTATCCGCGTAGTAACCTTGGCACAGATCTCGCTACAATGCTCACACTACGGAGTGTGCCTATATTGTATATCAGGTGTGCTTGTTAATCATTGGAAGGTTCTACGTGGCCCAGTGGTTATGGTGGAAGTCCTAGACCTCGGAAGGCCTAGGTTCGAGCCTTATCTGTACCCTTCGATTCGAAGGAGCGGCCATGGACATTTTCATAGGCATAACAATGTACAAGTAAATCTAGGAAACCCGTTCCATAACTTTAATTCCCACATAATAATGATATCAAAATTAATGCTCCATTTTATTTACAACTGCCGAAGAAAAAAGTGGAAGCAATTGCGAGTGAAGGATGAGTTGCTCCTAATAAGCACTTTATCCTTTTGTAACAATTGTTTCTTAACTTTTACCCAATACACCAAAGAAAATGTGTTTTTCTATGACGTTTCTTGAAGTCTGCTGTTGGCTTTAGGGTTGATGTGATGATCTTAGATCCCGGCCCCAAGCCCACTGAATTACAACAGTATGGTTCTCTTCCGAGTCTTAGACGTAACGCCGTTATAAAGCATGGGTTATCTTATACCACCAGAACAGGAAAGTTGATGGTCAACTAATGCGGGGAACACAATGTGGCTATCATTGACAAAAGTAAGGGAAAAAAGTAAAAGTACTTGGGCGCGGCCATCTTGTTCGGACGTAAAGATTGGTCATGTGATTCCCCATTTTATACTTAGATACTTTATATATCTATAAGGTTACGATAAGTAGATAAAAGTTTGCTATTTAAATACGTATCTTACACGAGCTTCTGGGTGATGGATTTAAGTTGTTCAAGAGATGTATACCAGTGTTTGTTATGACAAGGCGACATTCTACGATATCTCTTAATTTATGGGATGTTTGACCACAACGGCACCGGTCTACCACCTACATGGTTAACTGACCTTTTAGCGTTTACTTGTATATGCTCTTTTTTCAACGCCCACCCAGACGTCAAATAAAGTATTGGCGACCAGTAGACAATGGGATGAAGAACCATTTAACAAGATGGTGGTTTTAGGAAGTTGTTAAAGATATATATCAGCGTATTGTGACAAGTTTTGTCCCACGATATCTGTTTCTCTCTTTGGAATGACGGACATGGCATCGTTTTTACTGCTACATATAAGTTATTTGGACAGACGAAATTAGACATTATCAGAACGATAATACGGACTAATTCGTAATAAATAGTAACTTTTTGCGTCGAATTAGATGAGTGGTGAAAAACATTGACCATTCTATTTGACGATTGTACTTGAATTGGAAATTGGCATTAATGGAAGACGTTGAAAGAGTGGTCTCACAAAATTTTGGCCTGGAACCACTGTGTGTGTGTGGATATCTTTTAGGGTTTCTTCGTCCGGGGCAAACTTTGTGTATGCTCTGCGTGATGAGAAAACCGGCCTAACTATTCATTGAATTATTCAATTTGGAAAGCACTAACATTGGTGTGTCTTGTCTGTGCGTTCGTAAGCGATAACGATCGATACAATGTACTTGTTATTTCCTCTTGTCTACAATGCTTCTTTTTATGAACATTTGATTAACAAGTATAATATGAATTTCCAAAATCGATTTTAAGATTATTTAGTAGGGCAAAAAAACCTAAAAATCAACAACAATGATTTAAAAGGTTCGCCAAGTTTTATAATAAAACGATTGATAATAGCTGATGATGAGACTGGGGCCGTCCTTCCAATACACTCCTTCCAAATATATACAGTACTCGATCTTATATTTTTTAACCCTCCCTATATTGGACATTGCAACAAAAGCAGAACTATGCCTTTTCACAAAGGTCCGTGAAAGATTTTTCTCTGAGCAGTCTCTTTTGCAATCTTTCTTTAACTATGTTTTAATAACTGTGCACCAAATAGATCGTGACACTTTATAAATCCAATTTCTTGCTACTCAATACACCTATTCTTACAAGGTTTCTGGCTGCTTTTTGACTTCACTCAAGCCACAACAAACCCAATTGCATGCCTTGGTAACTGATACATAATTGTTTTTCAGATGAAACAAAGAACTTACAAACAGTTTGCCAACAAAAACAGCAACATGTTCGTTAGGAATACAGGACTACAATGCACCCATTATGCATATATGAAGTGGAAACAGACAGTCCGATAGAACAAACAAAAACAAGGCCGACAGACCAAACACATGCCTGGAGCGATAAAGATGGTACCCCTTTCGGGTAATCATGTCAGATGCATCACCAATCTAGCATGAAGAACCAATCATTAATTTACTTGTACAAGATGACCTATGCACACACTTATAATCTATGTAAGATTTTATGTTTTTCTCCGCTTTAACAACACGCTTAAAAAGCATTAAAAAAAGATCTACAAAATCTACCCTTTCTGACATTTCCAGCCCGGGTGAGATTACATGTATCTAGAACAGTTTATTGCCAACGATGTATGGCTCAAAGCAGGTCCTTTTTCCAATAAACCGGCTTAGACTCAATATCATTCTTTCCCCATCTTTGTTTTAATAGGCAAAGAAACGCGCACATCATTGACGTCACACTTGGATCATATGCGATTTTTTATGAAAAAGAGGTTCTGATGATATGGCATATCATAGTCAATTTATTCAGTGATGCCAATTGGGCGATTCTAACAAGTACCAACAATATAAGTTTCGGATAAGAGATAAAGAAGTTAAAAAGTGAAAGCGATATCTTCGTTAGATCGCTAAAGCATTCGAGAAAACGAGCTATTGACCTGACACTCTGCCATAGAAATGTTTGTAAATACGACAAAAATGATAATAAAAATAATAGTGGTTAAAAGAAAATAAAGCAAACCTTCACCACATATAACGACTACCAATACCCCAGATTTTGGAGAGGAAAAAGAGAATATCTCTTGAACTATGGAGGGGCGGGAATTCGACATAATACGCCATTTACCTGACACGATGTAATAAAATGTTTGTAAATACGAAATAAAAACTCCGAGACATTTCTAACAAGTACCAACACTATAGATTATGGAGGAGTAATACAGAAGAACGAAAAGAAAGACGCCCTCTTATCTAGTCACCTGGAGGGGTGGGCATTTGAGATAACTAGCCAGTGATCTGAAACACTGCCATAGAATGTTTGTAAATACGAAATAAAACTCCGAGACATTTCTAACAAGTACCAACACTATAGGTTATCGAGGAGTTATAGAGAAGACAGAAAAGGAAGACGCCCTCTTATCTAGTCACCTGAAGGGGTTGGCATTTGAGATAACTAGCCAGTGATCTGATACACTGTCATAGAATGTTTGTAAATACGAAATAAAACTCCGAGATATTTCTAATGAGTACCAACACTATAGGTTATCGAGGAGTTATAGAGAAGACAGAAAAGGAAGACGCCCTCTTATCTAGTCACCTGAAGGGGTGGGCATTTGAGATAACTAGCCAGTGATCTGAAACACTGCCATAGAATGTTTGTAAATACGAAATAAAACTCCGAGATATTTCTAATGAGTACCAACACTATAGGTTATCGAGGAGTTATAGAGAAGACAGAAAAGGAAGACGCCCTCTTATCTAGTCACCTGAAGGGGTTGGCATTTGAGATAACTAGCCAGTGATCTGATACACTGTCATAGAATGTTTGTAAATACGAAATAAAACTCCGGGATATTTCAAATGAGTACCAACACTATAGGTTATCGAGGAGTTATAGAGAAGACAGAAAAGGAAGACGCCCTCTTATCTAGTCACCTGAAGGGGTTGGCATTTGAGATAACAAGCCAGTGATCTGATACACTGTCATAGAATGTTTGTAAATACGAACAAAACTCAAACAAACAAACAAAAAACTAAAAAAAAAAAAAACGAAAAGGGAAACTCTTCCCAATGGACTGGGTGTGGTCATTTGTTTTACGTGTGTGCTGTCACTGATATGTATTTGTTACAGTCGTAAACCTTCCAGCTGTTTTAATGATTTCTTAAGTATTGCAATCGAGATGGGCTGGTGAAAAGTCAAGCGCGCTCAATATTGAAATTTTGAGATTCATTTTTCTCTTGTATTTGATATGCATTTTTCTCACAATTTGTGTTTTTGTTAAATTAATATTATTTACGTCGCATAAACAGTATTTCAGTGTCTGTTTCATTTAAAACGTATGGAGGTCGCAAACGTTACTGACCATAACACCTGGTCAATTACTCCACAACTTAGATCCGAGAGAAACATCTAATATAAATCTATATATTATCATTTTGCATTTTGTCTAAGCTATTTTATTTCTTGTTTTCAACGAATATTGAATATGAAAGTTACAATATTTTACCAGAAAATGGATAGCAATTTCACACCAGTTTCAAAACGAGAATAGAAGAAGATACTATCATCTATTTGTACTTAGATGGTTCTGCGTGGCCCAGTGAGTAAGGTGGCACTTAGAACTCGAGGGTCTCGGGTTCTTGCCCAACCGTAACTCCTGGTTTCGTGGGAGTGACTTTTGCCACGTCACTTCAGAGCCCTAGCCCAGTACTGGGTGGATCCATAAAAACTGTAACATAACTCAAACATATTTTATACGGCGTTAAACACCATACAAAATGATTTGTATTTAAAAAAAATGCAAGACATCCTATTCTTGTTTATCGAATTATTGCATGGTTTGTGGAAAGGTATTCATAATATATATTAGTGTCATTTCAATTTTTCTTCACAACATACATAACCAGTGCCTGTCCCGTGCGTGGTTTGAGAAGACATGGCAAGATAAACCTTGCTGCTCTCGGGATTCGAACCCAGAAGCTAGTAACCTGAGACCGACTCTCTAACACTTTTCGTTAGTCTGGATTACCTGCCCCCTAACATGAATTATAATTGTACGACAGGAACCAGACTACACTTTTCGTGAGCAAGCCAGTCAAAAACGTTTCACGTTCTCTTCTTCATCAGTGTATAAACATAAATCCAGTATTCTCTTCACGCGGGCCAAAGTCGTAATTAAGTACGGGAGAGTAAAACAGTGAAACGGGGTAAGTAAATAAATAGCAAGATGCAATAAAACGCGCTATCGGACTGGGTTCTAGCTCATTAGACGAGAGTGCCTGTAAGTTGTTGTAGTTCGACAAACGTTTACATGTCTAGTGGGTGCGTGTGTTTTATTTCACCTGGGATTATCCCCCAGCCTACAGACGTCGATGAAGAAAGAGAGAAACCCGATATTCAAACATATGCATGCATGTACATATGTCCAGTAAAGAGGCATGATCCGTCAAGCTAAATTTGTTTTTTAATTTTCTTTAAACCCTATATTGTTGGTACTCATTAGAATCATATTGTCCAGACGATCTTAAAGACTACCAACGAAATATGGTGTATCTATCTTTATATCGGAATACTGTGGGTAAAAGACCAAAATGCAATAACTCATCTATTTTTGCATGATCTTTATGAACAAAAATGGTGAGATCTGGAAAAGAATTCGGACGACGATTCCATTTCGCCGATGATTCGTATATAAATCTTTACCAAAGAAATGTACACGTCACTCTGTGTGGATTGTTTGACTAATTCCATCACACGTAATTTTGTTTGACAAACACTTTATACAGGATGCAGCTGACGACAGCCATTGAATACCATAAGTCACATATAAGCTATGAATAATTATGGTTTAGATAAAACACTGTTCACTATGAGAAAATTGCCTTTTTTGCACAATGGTTTCTAAAGCATTCTGATTGAAGTGCAACAAAAGGGGCCAAACTGAAGTAAACGGTGAAGAGAAAGCCTTTCCATCACTTGCAAAAAACCCAAAATAAACAAAAAAGAAACATTGGATATTGGATAAGGTGGGACAAAACGCAAGGATCTAACTCATGACTACCGTGCTGTGATTAAGACCTCTAATGTGTACCGAACTTATACAATACAAAATCACACTCATACATTGTGAAAAAGTATAAAATAAAATAAAAAGATTTTGTTCTACTCCGCGATTGATTCAAAAAGAAGAAAAAGTGCAATATCGGATTTATATCACGAATTTGATCTTTGAAAACTGGCGTAAAACAAAAGTGGTTTTGCATGATTATATAGACCGTGATACAAACCGGCTCACCATAAAAATATATCCCGCTATGGGTTGTTTCCCTTTGGTTTGTGTAAAATGTCCCAGTGTCAAAGTTTTTCGAGTATATAATTTGAAATCACAACTACTATCTCTCTCTCTGTGGATTTAAATCATCCAACGAGATTAGAATCTTCATGAGAAGAAGTGTCCTGTCTGACTTACTGAATGCAGATGGTTCTACATGCGTTGACAAGCCATTATTGACAGTTGAATAAGGAGTCTTCCTCAGACGTTATGAGCCCGGCAACGTGATTTACTGAAATACTGTCTAATGTAAAACCCTAGTGGACAAGGCAATCCTCTTTTCGTATAAGTTGGTGCTTAAAGGTGTGTGTTCACAATTGTAAAGAAATCAAGTTAAAAGTTAATTTCTTTAAAACTCCACAACAGCTGTACTATAATAGGATACGCACTGAAGAAAAATCATCGTAAACAAAAGTAAATCATTTATAGATCTTTAAAAGGTGTACATATATAGTGAGAATTTTCAAGTATTTCAATCCAAAAGCTTGCCATCGTTTCTTAGATAAACTGTGTATACTTTGATAGATGGGCACTTCTTGAATTAATTATGCTTTCAGTAGCTACTTTTAAGTTTGAGTTTTGAGTTTTTAATTGTATATTCAACAACGCTACAAAAATGTATTGTTTAAGCGATATTTTAGTTCGACTTTCAAATGTTCTCTTTTTTAAACAAGCACATAAAAAAAGGTTGGTCATTTATTTTGCGAGGTCAGTTCACAGACCAGATTGGTTTTTTTTAGTTTTTAGCATTCAGTTTTTGTAAATACATATATTCACCTTTAGAATGACGCATTTAAGTTAAATACATGCAGTTGTAATAAAGATGGCGACTCCTGATTAAGTTACCGTCAGTCAATTAGCAATTAGGTGATATTTAATGCAGTTCGATACACATATCGACTTCGTATCAAAAATCTGAACAGTACAAGGGCTTATTAAACATTAAAACAATGCAATGTTGGCAAGTAACGATATAACTTTACAGGGATCTATGAAAAATGGTTTATATTTAAGGGAGAATATACATAATTCGCCTTTTTGAAACTCATTTTTTCGTCGCATTACTTCGGCAGTTCTCTGTGTGCATACGTCAACACCGCAACCACTCACTTTACGCAGAATAGTTCCGGCCACGACCGATTTATACCAAGAACGACCGAAAAAATCCAACTAAATAATAGGTTTCAAAATGGCGGATTATGGATATTCTACCTTAACCAATTTTCTTATACGATATTTCTTACTTACCCAAAATCTAGACGGCAGTTGGTGACTCTAAAATATAACAACATATCCTTGGTGATAATAATGTGGTCGGATTAATGTGATAAAAGAAGAAATTGCTCCTAACAAGCATTTTCCTTTTCGGCACGGAGATTTATGTTGCAGGAATCTCAGCCCATTCTTGATAAATTACATTTTATATTGGTGTATATATAACTTTTATGAATGATAAATGTTAACATACTTCTTCAATAAAGACATTGTGTGTTGCTCTGATCAGTGGGGAAAATTTCTTTCTTTTTTTTGGATACAGTTTCACTCCTTGGACGAATAAAATGATTTCATCATTCGTCTCTGAAAGACCCGTACACAAAGCGAGGTTCCCTAATTTAGGAGGAAAAGTAAAGGGGAATGTCACATCTCCATTAATGACATATTCAAATTTCCCTTTTTTCCACCCATCTTAATATATCGATGGCCCTTCCTTCTCAATACTTCGATATGGTATGATGTTACTGGTCCAAATTGGAAAACTGCAGCAGATGACCAAATAAACTCGAAAACAAACATTTCTTTGTGACATACGGTAGAAACCTCTATGACAAAAGAATAAATTGCTCATTTGGATTGTTCTTTCCTTTAGATCAATAGCATACTATCCACCACTGTTCTGGCATTACAAAATTCATTGTACACGTATGTTTACGTCGAGATATATGGAAAAAATCACGGAAAAGAAATAAAATACTTATTAGCTTTTCAGAGTAATTTTTCCTTTATATACAAGATATTCGATCAACCAAGTCCCTACAAATTTGATGTTTTCTTTGTATACGTCGATGGGATAGAAACCAATAAGACAAAATGAGAAAATGCTCGACACACGCAATTTATCCTTTTGTCAAATTGGTTTCGCGGTGCGTTTTCTGTATGTTAACAAAGTATATAAATACGATTCAAAGCCCACGAAACCGCTTTTGATCACGTTTCCTAATCGATATCGTAAAATTATACCATGGTATTTCCGACAGACTTCCTGTGAACCAACAAGTGCACATATGCGTTAGAGATAAACCCCTGTAAGGACCAACGTGCCTTTTGGATGCAGAAATGGATCAGAACCCCAAAACTTTAATCCGTTGTCCAATTAAACAAACACATTAACCCGTACCCTCACATATGCAATAGTAGGACGTTTTAGATGTAAATTAAATTTGCTGAATAGGTGTGTTACTGCATTGAAAGCAACGGCAATAATGAAGTAAGAAAAATAAAACTAAACTTTACAAAATTGGTATTTCGAATAAAATCGTTGTGACCAAAAAAAGAAACAGCTCGTTACAAAAGAGAATTTAGGGATGGAAACCTTACTTTGAGACAAATAAAAACAAGACAAAGAAAAAATTACAAGTGATATAGAAGAGAAACGACGACACTTCGAAAATGAGGAAATGCAAAAGAAAAAAAAAACTGACAGAAACTCCCTCCTTTTGAGATAACGTTTTATTACCAATTTAGTGTATTTTTTTCTTCAAATCACTGACAACAAAAGATGTTAAGGAGAAAGGTATAATGCACGACCTAAAGGCATATAAATGGGGGATTACATAAACGCGTTTTTTCTAGCACTGATTTAAACTTGGAACCGGCGAAGGTAAAATAAACGCTTGCAAATAGAGCATGTCAATGGAACCTGATATTGAACTGATCTTTTTGTTGTTGATGATGGTTGTAATAATAATGATGATGATGATGATGATGATGATGATGATGATGATGATGATGATGAGGAGGAGGAGGAGGAGGAGGAGGAGGAGGAGGAGGAGGAGGAGGAGGAGGAGGAGGAGGAGGAGGAGAAGGAGGAGGAGGAGGAGGAGGAGGAGGAGGAGGAGGAGGAGGAGGAGGAGGAGGAGGAGGAGGAGGAGGAGGAGGAGGAGGAGGAGGAGGAGGAGGAGGAGGGGGGGGAGGAGGAGGAGGAGGAGGAGGAGGAGGAGGAGGAGGAGGAGGAGGAGGAGGAGGATTCCCTCGCTAAAAAGAAATGTTGGGCTTATTCTGCGTATCTCTAACTTATTTATCGTATTTGCAGAAGTATCATACGTGTGCATACCTTTAAACATAACAATCCAAACAGACAGAAGCTTTAATGCAAGTACACGGCCAATCAGTATAACAATGTAAGCGTCTACCACGTTATAAACAGCATGATATTTAATACAGTAAAGCTAGTATATTTGTATTTATACAACAAAGCAAACATAGACACAAGCTTCAGTTGTTTAACAGAAAGAATAAGAAAAGTAATGAAATACGTTGTATGAGATATAAGGAAACGTGGCATTCAACCGAAAGCTAGAAAAAAATATTTACTAAATAACAAACATAGACATGCTTCTTTCATTTTGAAGGAAAGTTTGCGCGTAATGAGCAAGTGTTCCTTTTACCACAACGTTTACTGCTCTATCAGGAGGTTATTTTCCAATTTCATCACATTTTGAATGTCTTCTGCAAATTCTTTCAATTTGGGACAGTCGAAAATTTGGCGTTTGGTAAAGGGCTAATAGATCTATGTATGAGGAAATCATTCTAGCCTATACCTGATGTATGAAATATCGCATTCGAAAATACAGGCAGAGCGCACAACTAAGTAGAACTAGCGCAGTAAATACAGTTTACACTGCAAATAGGCTAAGGCGGTAGAGTATAAAACCACAGGTCTATTCTCACTCTATGGTAAAGTCGTCTAGGGGACATTTCGCGCAACACCTCTCACAATATACGTATAGTCATCGGTTTTTTGTGGGAGGAAAAAATAAAACGGATTGATATTTGATTTCAATTTTGTGATGGTTAATATGTGGGTTTTAGAAACATTAATTATGGTAGTTTGAATTGGATTTTATAAGATCGTCATTGACAAGTGTGGATGTATCGATTGCTGTGAAGGGGTTTATTTAAGTTTATATGTGCATACAGGATTTGGTTTTATATTCTGTTTGATAAATTACATCTGGGTCTATAAAGAAGACACGAAATGATTGAAAATCTGTCTAATTGAATATCGTTAGATGCGATAAATCTAGAGGTGTTTTGGAGATGATATTTGGACGAGAAATACTAATTTATTATTTTATTAATTAATAATCTTAAAATACACGAGAAAACCCAAAATCTAAAGAAAATGACGAATCCTAAACCATAGCGGCATTGGTGGTTTATTACATTCACATTTGAAATATAATTTCTTGAACATTTTTTTTAAAGAAAAGTGAGTAATTGTCAAAAAGCTCACTTAACGGTTGAGGTACAACGGACAAAAAAGAAAGAAAATGGAATTAAAATATCTAATCACGTGTCTTGTGCAATTGCTATTCTGTGGACTCTGTTGTGCCATAGATTTGGACCAGGACCTTCGAAAGCTAGCGGAAATGTTACCCGGGGTATACACGAACACACAGAAACATTTCCGAAACTACAGAAACGGGTTTAAAGAATTTCCGGCGAGGCCTGATTCTCCCGCCGAGGCCCTCACAACGATGCCCATAAACGCCATATACCAGCCGGTAGAGGTGACGTTTTTACCGGACTGTTTTAATCTGTTCGTCGAACAGACGTTATACGGCACCAAGAAGCCTCGGATCTGGATCTACAGCTTCTCTGCTGATCACTCCACCCGTTCTATACGGTTGAAAGTCTACGACTTCCTGCTTCCGTCGGTCACGGAGAAAATCAGTAAAAACCCTCGCGCCGTCAAATACCTTACCGAGCGTGACGTTACGACGTCAAGTGATTGTGATATGTTCTGGCGTCGTCTGGGTGAGACGTTTGTGGGTACGACGTCACGTCAGTGTATCGCCGTCGTCAGAGATGCTCAGGTAAGAAACGTCAAGTCTACAATTCTGTTTGATTCCCTGAAAGTAGAGAGTTCCACCTTGCAACCATTCATTCATCCACATTCGGAGTCAGTACTGGTTTAGTTTAAACTTATCTATTTTACATCAATTGTGACGGATGAGTTAAGCTTATTAAATTCACTATCGATGACTGCTTCCTGGATATTACACCAGTACTCGCGCCTAATTGTGGGTTAGTCCTTGCCATTTGTTTTTACGTCGCCTTACGGGGATTGATCCCGGCATCCTCTGTACAAGAGGTCGACACTCTACCCCTGCACCCCTGTAGCCCACGGTCGCCACTGTCAGTACTGGTTTGGTATCCAGAAATCAGAATCGAGATTAATCTAGGTTGTTGGTTCTCCTTTCTCAATCATTTTTAAATAAATAAGTTATATCATTTGTGTTACGGATTAGTTTAAATGCCTTAAATGGAAAAAAACATATGCATACATTTTGACATATGGAGAGCATGCTTACCGTTAGCAATTTCTTTTTTATTCTCAGTGCGTTTTCTTTACTCATTTGTTTATTTTGTTCAACTGTTCATGGCATTGCTTTTGCACTTCAATTCGTTATTCTTACATCGTCAGTTGAAAACGATTCAGAATTGAAATACTTATCAAATATTTACACAAACGACGAACTGTTGTTATTGTTCCAAAATAAAACGTATATTCACATACAAACTTTTTAATTTCAAAATGACGATCTAATCTGAAGCTTCTATACGGAAGAATATAATGACTGCTAAAGAGAAGAATACCGAACCAGTTTGCACACATTCAGTTTGAATAAACTACAGCAAAAGACACGAGAGTTGTGACTTTCGTTGGTACATTTCAACATCGCGCATCCTAAACGAGAAGAGTAGAAAAAGCTGTGAGATAAATGAGAGATTTCTCTCATCGAGAAATTTTTATTTGGTCTCAAAGCTTACTTCACATTAATAAGAATCTTGTTTATCTAAATGCTTTATGATGAATCCTATTTTTTTTTCAAATTTACACCAGTTACAAGGACCCGTCAGAGGGAATTTATTAAAGGTGCTTGTTCACAGATGTGAGGAAACTTGGATATCAAAATCGTATTTCTTTAAAACGGTATAGCAGCTATACTGTTGTATGTATGAGACACACTGGTATTGATAGTAAAACAGTTTGGGTATTTCAGTTTTAAGAGCCCTTATGCAAGGAATACATATGTGTTAGCCCCAAAAACGTTGTAACGGTTTTGAAATCCATTGCAAATCGTCTTTATACTTAGATGTTAACATTTTCCATTAGCTAGTTTTATGCAGTATAAAACAATATACATAAAACGATTATTAAAACGACATGTAATTTTCACATGTAAATTGCCTCATGTGGGAACAAGCACCTTTAAAGGTCAGTGGATAGCATTACCCCACACGCCTAAGTGGAAGGGGAGCCCATTATTATGCCTAATGGTGTCCGCGGAATAGATTATGTGTAAATCAGTCTTCAACTTTCGCCCCGTCCTTTTGAGGTTGTATTTTAAGCCCCCTTTGAAGTAAGCGTATGTTTATTTGCATATCGCTTTCCGTCTCATTATCATAGAGAAACCCTCTATCCTTGTTTGCTATGGCAAAACGGGTCTTATTTTACTTCTTTATCACCTGCAGACGACATATTCTTACTTGTTGCAGACGAATTTAGAAAAGCTTTATAAACATGTGAAAAAAGCATCTCGGTTCTGCTGTTGTGAGATGTCAATAGAATGAAAAAGCATTGTGGCAAAAGGCCCAATTGCTTGTTACAAGCAATTTTTTCTTTTGCTGCAATTCTTTTGATAAGTCGTCTGCTGCAAGACGAAAAAATATGGCGCTAGGTGTTAATATATGAATAACGTATATGTTTTTTCCGAAGAACATCGCACCGACATGGGATAGCTCGGTAATGTATCAAAACCGCAGAACAAGTTCGTTTCGGATCGTGAAAAAGCAATCGTTCGGACCATCCTAATTTTACAAATGCATTTCTATCAATGCATGGAATGCCAGGCTAAAATACATTATACATATCGAGACACATGAACAAACCGTTATAAAAACAGACATACTGTGAATGATACGGCCGAAAATTTTAAAAGATTAGACAAATGCTCTATAATATCTCACTTTTAATTGATATGAAATTGAAACCACTAAAAACCAGTGTGGCAAACGAAGATATTAGTTGTAAGGATTTTTTCCTTTCAGAAGCAGCATCCTCTACCCAATGCCAAATTTAAAGTGCGATAATTCAAATTTTATTTTTTCGTCTGTGATTGGTTTCAGTTTGGACCAGTATCAGATTAAAAAAAATGGCGATACATTCGGACCACCTTTTTTGCAGGGCGACCCATAATCTATTAAGACATTGGCAAAATATTGACATATCGGTACATGAATATTGACGCTATTTTGAAATCAGATCTTTCAAGTGTAAACAATGGATGCCAGTATTTTCCGACGATCTTTTGTATTGTAGAGGCTTGATCATGTTCATCTGGGATATAACTTGAACGAAAAGGTGGCTGTGAATTTTCGGCTTACACAACATTTGCATGTCAGTGACGTTTCACAGAATGTGTCATGTATTAACCCTTAGAAAGTTGGATAATTTTCTAAATATGAATTGTGTGTCGTCTGCTCTCCAAAACCTTAAATAACTGCTGAATTATGTTAAGGAAAGTTACTCAGAGTAACAAACAGGTTTGATCACAGGCCAGCCGCTAATTTACTTGGCGGCTGGCCTGGATCTTACCTGTATGCATAAGCATGAAGTCGGTTCCAGCACTATAAGGGTTAACAAGTTAATATGCATGATATATAATAGGCATCTCGATAAGAACACGATGTGCATCACAGAATTGTGTGACCTCAATGACCTAGTGGTTCGAGGTCTGAATCTCAAATTAGAAAGTCGTTACATATACGAGATCATGATAAATGGAGATTTTATTTTTCTCAAGAGTTGTAGATTTCCGGCTCACTAACGGAATTCCGAAGATTCCATTTGCCTTGTTTGGCCATAATTAGCTTTTAAGTAAAGGATTTTCTTTCTTTTATGGTGAATCGGGTCAGACTGTATAACTTAAAAACTGTTGACGCGATGTACAACACAATTAAAGCAAACACAGAGTAGTCGTTTTACCGAGATACAAGATGTTCAGTTTAAATGACTTGTGGAATTAAATTTCGGAATGAATTAAGCGAGCATAGTTTGTCAACGCATTAAGTGATTTTATACAACACAAAAATCTTTCCCCTTCGTCCTTGTAGATGGAATGTACTCCAAGACTCGTGCTGCCCCGTGATAAAAAAAAATGGATTATAAACTCAGGATTCCCGGGTTCGAGCCCCGACAACGTCGCACAATCTTAGGAGTTGCCTTTGTAAAGGCCTAACTGGGTGAAAGTGTTCAAGATAATTCCCGATTTCAATTTTTTTTTATTTTATGTGCCTTTTATGTTATACACTTCAGTTGTTTTTTCAGGATCTAATACCACGGGATTCAGGATTTTGAAATTCTTGAACTTAACCATTATATCTAATTACTGATGCAGCTCGGGTAATCTGTAAAATAACTGAAATGTTGTTGATTTGGCGTTGATTCCCTTGCGAAAACAGAGTTTTTTTCCAAGACCAATCGACCTGGATCCAACCATTACATTACTCAGTTTGAATTCATTGTGACAAAAGGGAGGATTTGATCTTTATATGCAAATTCTATCTTTTTCGTCTCAATGACTCCAATACTGTAATACAGAACAGAACAGAACAAAGTTTATTACAACCTTAGTATAAAAGCTCATTCTTCTAAACTTACAATTAGCTGCATATCAATGAAAATAATGCCATTTCGTATATGAT
Source organism: Cerastoderma edule (assembly GCA_947846245.1). Taxonomy (NCBI): domain Eukaryota; kingdom Metazoa; phylum Mollusca; class Bivalvia; order Cardiida; family Cardiidae; genus Cerastoderma; species Cerastoderma edule. The sequence goes on from OX401410.1 coordinate 33,581,343, forward strand.
ATTCAACATAACACTTACGTACAAACAACTTCATATTCCGCGGAAAACCGTCACTTTGGTAGTGGGCCATAATTTCGTCTGTTGCTAATTACTGCGAACGGACAAAGGGGGTTAATTAGCATTTCTAGATATCAGGCACTTAAAGCCCTCGAGTTAAACGGCGCATGCTCACAAACCACGAGAGAGGGACGGAGGTTGTAAGGCTTCACTTGTAAGGCTTCACTTGTAAGGTTTCGCGCTCTCCAATTCCACATCACACTATGTAAGCAAACTGACAAAGTTCATTAACAAAAAACTGGGTCCTCTATGGAATCAAATGAGACGGAGGCGGGATAATGATTTCCACGAGAGGTATTAAACCGTTTGCCTACGGAATGCTGTTGGTTCTACCTGGCTTATGGGAATCTATGTTTGAGGTCCTACTTAACAGTTAAGAGCCGGGTATAGCCACATAACTGAATATATAAATATATATATGAAAAATGAAAAGAGTAATGAATGAATAGCTAAAAAGATGAATAAAAAAATACATAAATCAACGAACGAACGAACGAACGAACGAACGAACGAACGAACGAACGAACGAACGAACGAACGAACGAACGAACGAACGAACGAACGAACGGACGAACGGACGGACGGACGGACGGACGGACGAACGAACGAACGAACGAACGAACGAACGAACGAACGAACGAACGAACGAACGAACGAACGAACGAACGAACGAACGAACGAACGAACGAACGAACGAACGAACGAACGAAAGAACGAACGAACGAACGAACGAACGAACGAACGAACGAACGAACGAACGAACGAACGAACGAACGAACGAACGAACGAACGAACGAACGAACGAACGAACGAACGACGACGACGACGACGAACGAACGAACGAACGAACGAACGAACGAACGAACGAACGAACGAACGAACGAACGAACGAACGAACGAACGAACGAACGAACGAACGAACGAACGAACCAACGAACGAACGAACGAACGAACGAACGAACGAACGAACGAACGAACGGGGAAAAAAGCACAGACGCACGGAAATTTCCCCACTTTTACATTATACTTCCATTACACATCTGAAGCAACTCATAAACATCTTGATATTGTTCAATAATGGTTAAAATGTGAATGGCGACCGTGAACATGTGAAGAGATCAAATATTTTCCAAATTGAATAAATGATAAAGAGGCCAAACGGATAAATGTTAGTTATGCACACATTCCGCTTTTGATTTGCTTCAAAAGATCGTACAAAAGCGTTTTTTCCATTCCGGCACATAGGACATTTGTAACGACAATTGAAAACGAAAATCTAACGTAAAACTAGTCTAATGTACTAGCACGAAGTATAAACTCACTTAAATTAAAAACAACTTTATATAACTTTTTTATTTTTAATCATGCAAACACTTTTAGTTTTATGACTTTATGATAGAATCTATATGAAAATCAACATGTTCGTGTCAGATGAGAATCAAATTTTGTCATTGTCGGATGAAAGCTTTGATTACAACACATACACTTACACCATGTTAAGGATTCACTTTGTCGTGCTTTAATTTCGCTTGTTAATTAAAATATTTATAACGGAAGATGTTTAACATAACGCTGTCGGTGATTTTCAGCTAATTAAATCAGCCTGAAATGACCCTTCAATCAGTTCACCTGTTTCAAAGGCAGCAGCGTTCTATTTCTTTTTACAGCACCTCCCTACATACTTGCGACAAATGTAGATGTAAAAATGTATGCAATAAAAGAAGCAATTCCCCAATATTCACATTGAGTCGTTTTGTCAAATTGAAGAATAGACATATTTTAAGCTTCAAATTAACTCGCTTTTGAAGGATAAACATCAATACTCCAATATAACATAAGGCGAACATAACCTTAGTATGGTTGTATAAACCCACGTTTCTTTCAAATTTTTATCAGTTTCACAGCCCGATACGTGTAAATGATTGTGATCCAATATACCATATTACCTATTAACTATTGAAACAATAAGTACAGTTGCTCCTTAATGAGTAAATCTCTATATCAGAAGGGTTTCTACCTATGTTACAAAAATACTTTTTTCACGGACAGTTGTGTCGTCTGCTCTTGATTTCAATTCGGATTAGTCACAAAACTTCATCGAAAGAAATGGATTTAAGGAATGACATTTGCGAGGGAGTGTAAACCGGTAGACATAGTATATAAAACAGAAAAGAAATCAAAACAAAAAAAACGGCCCCCTAAAAAAAAATGAAGATGAAATGGAGAGATATCATTGCATATACTGCAAGGTACATCTAGCCTCAAGATAGTTTCAATTGGTACATACATTACTTCATCGAAATGTTTGAAAACATTAAGACTAGTCCACTTATCCTTTACCCAATACCTCTATGACTTTCTGATGGTATTTCTGATGGTATTGTATTATATTCATGTTAATGTATTCAAAGTTCCAATCGATGGGTCGTTCTATACAATGATCAAACGCTATTCACACTAATCGGCTGTGTCTTCTATTGTTTATATGTAGGTCATAACAAATACATATTTTTAAGTTAACCACGTCCAAGGATAGAGGCATGAGGGTTAAAATAGTGAAACAATAACAATACATTAATAAGTTGAAAATAGAATCGTTATTATATACAGAGACCTTAAACATAGTTATTAAGTGTTAATTACATGGGAAGCCTTTTCCGACTGTGAAGGTTTAAATAAAATTATTTTATTTTGAATCATCTGGTGCAGATAACATTAGAATCTGGGGCCCGTTTTACTAAACAACTTACGGAAAATGTTTGCGTAAGTCATAATTGATTAACATGGATAATATCTTCAATGAAAGTACAATATTGCAATGTGACACGTCATTGGAAGCGTCTCGGAGAGACGATTCCAATGATGTGTTACTTTGCAATATTGCTTTGCCAAATATCGAAATAAAAGGACTTCTTGTTATAGACTTACGCAAATCTTAAGCGTAAACTGTTTAGTAAAACGGTACCCTGCTTTCCAATGGGGAAATCGCTCGATTAGATGATAAGACTGTTTGTCTAAAAGGGTTGGTGTGAGTAGAAATGTTATATCTGCTCATAGTTTATACATATGCCGTACCAATAAAATGGGCTTGAACCGATTCAAACTTCCCAAACTCATGTCAACATACTTAACCCTTATAGTGCTGGATAATTTTCTATAGATATATTTTTGTGTTGTTTGCTTTTCAAGACCTTAAATGTCTGCATTATTTTGATGAGGAACGATACTCAGAGAAGCAAACATGTTAGATCATAGGCAAGCCGCCAATTTACTTGGTGGCTGGCCTGGATCTAACCTGTTTGCATAAGCATCAAGTCGGTTCCAGCACTATAAGGGTTAATAAATACCGTACATAGTACATATACATCGGAGTTATGCATTGAACCAAGCCCCTACGCGTGCACAATTGCTCCGTTAGAGTTTGGATGAACTATCGTTCACGAAGTTCGTAAGCGTGACCGAAAGGTTTTCGGACATATCTACAAAGTTTTCGTGAGCGATAATTCATGTAAACTGGCGTGGATCCGCTAGTCTACACATGTACCATTCTAATTGACTTTGCTTTATGATTTAGTTGAAAAGGGTCTAAAGGAAAATAGCATACACTTTCCGATTTTGATGACGCTGTTACAACGTTCTTGTACAGGTTCAGTTGGGGGACCTCCATCTCGCGGTCCCGAGTTCGATCCACACCAGCTCCGCTGGTTTCGTTGGCGTTTCATTCAGTTAGCTTCAGAGCCCAAGCAAAGTACTTTGAAATCCCAGGAGGTCGTAGAAAATCTAGAAAGTTATTGTCACGTCTTTAAACCTCTAAAATTAATATCTTCTGTTAAACGGAGACGATAACTTTTACTTTGCTGGGTAGACGTGAAGTAAACCCCAATTAAAAAGTAATGTGCTTTCAAACATTGCCCACTTGACAAAGGGAAAATACAGTTTAATGGGGTTAAATAAACCCATAAAAAGAGTTAAAATGACTAATTCAATATTGAGATATGATTTAACATTTGTAATAATAACGTATAACTAATCCGCGTTTAAATATTTTCTGTGTGTAATTTGATTTTACTGCATTAAAGTATATCAATATTAATAAATTGTACCGCAGTCGTTTGACGAAGTTTTCAGAGGTGTCCGCATGCATTTCTCCATTGAGCAATTTGCAGGGTTGAATTGCGACTTGAAATGGCTGATCATATGCGACCATATAGCATAACAGAGGTAACTGCAAACATTCTAGATAGGAAAACCACCAATACCTCAAGGGTTCAGTGCAAGACTATAGTAAGTGCTTCATGTTTGTGAAGCACTTACTACATTATTGCAATAACCCCTCGACCTGACAGATACAGCACCACCTAGGCATATACCAAATATAGTACATGTTAGTGGGTTAGATTAAGATGATCGTTTATTGCAGATAATACAGTCAATAAAAAGCTTTTAGAGTACACCGTTCTAGAAAGATAGCCTTATACACTGTACATGTGCCAAATGTAGGTCTTCACAGACAGTTCAAACCATACAAATGCACTTTGAGGGGACTTCAAAAGTGTAAAGCCCTGAGCTCCATAAAGCCTCGTTTACCGCAGTTTGTGCAGAAAACTTTAACAACCGTTGTGGCAGTTGGTGAAATGCTCCTTATGAGCATTTACCCAGTTGTGACGAAGGCTTCTATCAGATATTACTTTCACACCATTCAGTTTTGTCTCGTCCTAATTCGTCGTCTGCTGTTGCTTTAAATTTAGACCAGTCACATCATATATGGGGGATCGGTTAAACAAGCATATTGGCTGAGTCAGACGGAATATACCGTAAAGTTCAAGGACTTGTTGAGACAGTTTACATACAATTTTACTTCAAAATGAGCACGTATTTGATTTCACTCAATTAGCGTACAAACAAGTGAACCGCAGATATAAGTGTATGATGGTACGTTTATTATTGAGTGTGGGTAATTTTTATGAATGGTTTTGGAGGTTTTTCGTCAACCATTCATAAAAAAAGTTTTAGTCACTCCTTAGACACTCCTCTTAAATTGAAGGTCGTTTGGAATATCAGATGTTCGACTATGCGCCATTCCGTTATACCCCTCTTTGGTCTCACTGCTGCAAAAGATTTAATGAAGAATAACTATAGTCCGCCGTGTTGATACTTATGCTTTCGTCGGAAAACTTCGGTCGTTCTCGATATATACCGGTGTAAAGCGAATAGTTCCGGTCAGGATCGATGTATGCCGACAACGACAGAAGTAATCCGACGAAGGAAAAGCAATCGAAATGGTGAATTACGTTAAAGGAACAACCGGGAAAAATGTGAATTATCCACCCTTCAAATTAATTTCTTCTGTTTCATCATTTCTAGTTAATATCAAATATCACATACTTAAAATACTTATAATTCTAAATTGTGTAATCTGCTGTAGTGTATAGTCAGTGACAGTTACACATCAACATATTGGTGAACGGGCTAACTTTGTTCACAAGAAGTAGCGAGTAAAGGGACCTTTCATCAATTTGAGGCTGAATTATGTGTCAAACCTCGCGATGCATGTTCAAGTTGACATTTACATGGGGATTTACATGTCTTTCGCCAAACGTGTTGATGCCTTTTCATTCCCATCATGGGATTTAACGCTATAATGCGGTAAAGTTTTCACAAACACCGACGACTTATCATAGTCTTGCATTGAACCCTCTTTATAATGTGGTTTAACGTTCACATATAAACACGATAGATACTCAATCATGGACATGGTGTATTTACCCATATTTCAGAAATGGGATTGTAATAGTCGTCCATATTGATACAATATCAGAGGATACTTATTAAACATGTAGAATATCATTTTGATAGCATAGGAACCAAGCAAACACGCTCATTACAAGGAATAAATATTATTAGGCACTTATACCTTCAACATTCAGATACGTGTGTGATTGATCTGCGAGATAGGTCCAGCCAAAATTTATGAAGTATTCAAGCTACATTTATACACCAATGATTGATCTATGATATGTGCACATCAAAATTAACGAAGTTTTTACATGTTTACACACGAATAATAGGTCTGCAAGACATGCAAAGTCCAAGTTAATAAAGTATGCCAACTACATGTACATCAATAGTTGGCATATTCCATAAACTCCGACTGTGATCATCATGTAGATAGTCATTGGTCCATCTGTTGAGCCCTTTACCCGAACGGTGCTCTTCTTGTTCGAGAGAATGATTATTTTTATTTACCTGAAAACAAACAGAGATTTGCAGCATGCATCTAGCACATAATATTTAAACATGATAAAGTAACATAGTACGTGTACATATTTTTATGCGAAATTTGATAGATTCTTTGCAAACATCGAACAGAGTATGTATCGGTATACTATCTGTTTTAAGAGACTCGATTGAGCAAAATATCCGTATCTTGTTCAGAAAATACAAACAATACCTACATTTTGGAAGAACTTAAAAGTACACCAACGAAAGTTTTGTTTTTGAAATGCATAAACGTTCACGAGCCTTCTATGAATGAAATCCATATAAAAAGCTGTTTTGATATTGATAACAGATATGATATGAATATGTCCTTGTTGATCGATCCGCATAAATCGATCAATGACGATATTCGGTGAACCCTGTTTGCTGGTTATGCACCGAATAATTCAACATGATAACTTATGCGGAATTCGTGATTGCGGCTGAGGCAATGCAGTAAGCACCGTTACATCATATAAAGAAAACAGTTATTCAGCGTTTAAAAGGAATCCAACCCGATATTACTCAAATACTTCTATAAACGGTGTACGATCCCAATCCAAAGAGCTGAATCCGAGTAACGAAATGACTTTTTTCTTTTTATACTTTATCCATTGAAAGGAAGTTTTCGAAAAAGAGCATTATTCAGTTTGTGAAGATATATCTATCACTAACCAGAAACTATTTAATAAAGTACAAAGTACGAGGAACGTTGATTTATGCACTGTGATTCGTAATATAACTGCAAAACGGTGGAAATCCAACCAATTAGCTCAGGTCATTCGGATGGGCTACCGATTAAGCTGATATTGATTTAAAAACACGTTATCAAAAAATCTCGACCTGAATTTGCTTCATTCCTATGTGTTCTATAAGATCGTATTTCCATTCGAGACACTTTATGTATGATTTAAAACAGGGTTTAGCACTGAAATAAACCAGATAAGAGGCGATATTTTTCATACTAATTTCTTTCGTTTTTCTCTTAACCCTATATTGTTGGTGGTCATTAGAATCGTCTCCTCGAGCCAATTCTAATGACTAATATCACAATAGGATTTATCACAAATGTTTGTAATTATTCCGTGGGAGAGACTCTAACATACCCCTTATCAGAGCAACAAGGGTGTGTGGGTAATAAATCACGGATAATGTTGTTTAAACAATGGCAGCCTGTTAGGTAAATGTTAGCCGATGTAACATAAACCCCGAAAATACCAGCCGAATTTTCCACACAACATTCGCACGACATTCCGCGCAGGTTAAATTGTTAGCATTTCATTGATTTCTATTTACCCTGCATTGTTGGAAAAGCGGTATTGTGATGGTTTATGTAGAAGACTTTACACCGGGCGTTCCGTGTTCAATACCCACTAACGAATGTTACCAGTATTCAATTCATACTTATCGATGGTTTACGTAGAAATACCACTGGTAGATTTTTTTCACTCTTAAAAAACCCCGACACAATTCCCAGGAACAACCCCTTTTAAGCTCGTTTTGCTTTTTTGGTGGAATCTTTTAAACAACCATTAAAGCATAGTATGTATCTTTTTTTTTCAATTTTCACTCTGGATAAGAAATCCTGTGTATCCATGCCCGTCTTTTCGAGAAAATGACATATTTCTCTTATTTTCATGCAGTTATGTTTAGGTATGCTCTATTTCGTGAAGATATGGTCGTGAGGATTTTATGAAATATCGACTCATTTCACCAATTCTGATAGAGTTACGTATGAAATCAGACAAGACAATATGCACGTTTTGTAGCAATTTATACGTGCAAATCTTCTACCAGGAATGAGAATATTTACGTTTTCTAGGACGACGATTATAATTCCATTTTTATTCAGTAATCTTTGCATGTTGTCTACCAGTAAAGAGAATATACCAGTCTATCTGGGAGGACGACTAATGTCCCTCTTTTCTATGTAGTATAACTTAAAACTAACTCGACCAGAAATTGGAATATGTCCGTCTGATGAGAACACGTTTCATTTCACTTTGTTGGCAGCAATGCGTGCATTTCGTTTTCCAGTAAGAGAATAATGCCTGCTTTGTGCGAAGACGACCCATTTCTCCCATTTCGCTGCAGTAACGCATGTGTCTGTTCCATCTTTATAAAGAACGTACTTGAATTATGTTTTGTATCGAATCCTCTTTCATAAGTGAGAATACGCCCATTTTGTGCGAAGACGACCCATTTCTCCCATTTCGCTGCAGTAATGCATGTGTCTATTCTATCTTTCCATTATCGTTCTTGATTTACGACAGCCGCACCCCGAGGACTAATGGTGTCAGGTAACATGTCTAGACAAAACTGAACAACGTTCATTAGGGAGAAAAAAAACCCACGAAAAGACAAAAAAAGTAAAAAATGTTATCAAGGATACAGCGCAATACTATAATAAGTGCTTCACAAACGTGAAGCACTTACTATAGTATTGCACTGAACCCTCCTTATGTAAGCGACACACTAACTATGGTAAAATATCCATCACGTATGTACAATTGAGTATTTTTTCTTTCAATAAATGCGTTAAGTAACAAGTTCAATTGAGCATTCTAGATAAAACTGACAAACGTTCATTAGAGGGAAAAAAGTGAAAAGACAAAAAAAGAGAAAAAAACGTTATGTAAGAAACACACTTTATATGGTAAAATATCCATTACGTATGTATCATTGAGTACATGTAATGATTTTCCAAGAAATGTGTTTAGTAACTTATTCTTTTTAACCCCAAACATTTTGCAAATGCCACATTTGATTACAATTTCTTTAACTCAAAACACCTTTTTTCCAATTTCATGACAACGGTTGGTGTAAGTGGTATGTCGGACAATTGTCTATATACTACAAAATAGATGTTGATGTCAATGGAAACCTTTACATGATTCACATATCCAAAAAGAGTCAGCACTTTTGATATTTTGCGTAGTGAATCTGAACTTGTATATCGCTGTTTGTTCTAAATGATGTTAATCCTCTTGTTGATTGAAGAAAAATGAGAAAGAATAGTAAGCGTGGGACAGATCATTCAATGGAATGCCCTTATCTATTTGTGAGAATGCGTATTGCATTTATATAATCAAACACTCTCCGAAATGAATTAAAACATACATCAAATATTAAAGTTATTTCTTCCTTTAACCCTTAATTCTGGGGAGGAAATGTACCCAGAGTAGCAAACAGGTCAGATAAGAGCGTACCGGCCTTGATCTAACCTGTTTGCATAAGCATTGCATCGATTCCAGTGCTAAAAGATGAAAATCGTTTTAAAGACACACATTCATTAATTCTTGTAAAGCTCGAAGAAAAGATAAATTGATTTAAAGAAAGAAACAAAGAAGAGAGCATATGAGACCTTTCAATAACAAACGCTCATATGTAAGTACAGAACGCTACAATCGAAAAGGAAACGCCTGATTCATTATACGACTAAGTATTGAACAACATAAAACTAGCTTAAGCTTTGATTCACCAATTGGAAAGAAATTTCAAGTGACAATATTCTATTCAAGACGTAAACTATACAGTTTTTTGGTACAATATAAATACAACAAATTCACCAATAGTCATTGTAGCACGTACATTGCTTACCTAGGAATGTTGTCAGTTAAGTGTCATCGTCTGCATTGACTCAAATAAAGCACGTTATATTCTTAAATCAAGAAAAGAAATTTCTTATACCCTTTCGTCGATATTAGCAAAAATGATGAAACGGAATAATGAAAGCTTAACCCCAGATAAAAGTTTGAGACTGGTCCAAATTAAAAGCATAATAAAAAGCCAACGGCATAAACATCTATTTTAAAGAAAATTGCCCAGCATTCTTTGGATTAAGAAAATATTTTATCATAACTGCATTAGGTAGAAACCATTGGGACAAAATAACGAATTGCTCATTATGAGCAGATAATCCCAATGCCATTGTACTTTTTCAGACTTTTCTGCATCAAATGCTCCTAAAGTGATGTATTATGTACTAAGGGTACATGTGAAAAAAAAAATAGATAGGGTTTGGCAGCCAAAACCACGTTCGCTTTTCATTGAATAGAATATTTCAATGTCGTCTGCATTATTCGTCTGCAATTTATTGTGACAGCCGGACGCGTAAAATGTCACACCAGTCGCTGTAGGGATTAAATCAACACTTTACGTTCATCATGAATACTAGTGCGTGGTGCAAGAGAGATGGCTTTCCGACAAAATCGGTCTAAACCCATTATTTTATGTTAAAGCTGCTTGTTCACAGATGTGCGGAAATTTGGGCATTGAAAATTCATTTCTTTAAAACCGCGTTGTTGCCTATTGTATACTCGAGGTGTACTGAAGAATGTCCATTGGAATTAAAGTAACTTCGTATATCTGTATTAAGAGCCTTTTACAATTGACTAAAGGGTTTATCCAGATCCAAAAGCGTTATAACGTAGTTAAAATCAATCGCATCAGGCCTGTGCGTATTTAGATGTATTGAGGATTTCTGTATTAATTTTGAGTTCATTAGCTATTTTTTTTTTATTAAGCATTGTTTCAAACGAATCATATTTTGACTTGCAAATTGTCTCGTGTAAGAACAATCACCTTTAATGGCTAAGTGAAATACTTAGCAAGAGATTCACGTCACGTTTGTAAAGGGCTTTGCTTAGTATTGTGGTCTACTTTGCAAACAATATGTGAATGTTTTTTACTAACCTTTTGTAAACCTCAAAACCCACTGATACAAAATTATACTTTGTACTTTGAAAATTTCAAATTTCGCCCTAGTAGTTCTTGCGAATCATCAGTGAAAATCTGTTTTTTTCTCATATTTTTCATTCTCCATCGATTTTTCCTTACTTATAATTTCTGAATTTTTATTCATTGAAGTTGTAAGCTAATGGAGTGTATTCCTAATGGAATAAGATGCCATACCTTTATATGAACGGATTAATGTAATGTGGAAACAACTATTCATATCATACGATATTATGGTCTCAGATCAGATGCTCTTTCGTTGTTGTTATATGGTTCTTTCACTTACAATGATAAGATAAGATATGTATCTTTTTTGTGTGTCCTTTGCGTAGCCTTAGCCCATTACCAAACAATAACGACATTTGACCAGTTACTTGCAGGCGGATCTAGAAAACATTGTGGGAAAAGAAGAAATTGCTCATAACGAGCAATTTCTCATTTCCCCGTGATGTTTTCCGCGCTATCAAAAGATTGTTTTTAATATCATCATACTTTGAAATGTGGGACAGTCGAAAATGAGGCGTTTTGGTAAAGGATTAATACAGCTTTATAATAATAATAATAATAATAATAATAATAATAATAATAATAATAATAATAATAATAATAATAATAATAAAGACTTTATTTAACGAGGAAACTCATTTGACAATTTAAACTGACAATCTTCCATAACTTTGGTGATGCCGAAACAACAATTACATCCTAGCGCGTGTAATTAGGCAGATTCGATCAACAACACTTTCAGATGAACTGTTAGTAACATCTAATTGGAAAAGCAGCTTCGGGTTTAACATTACAATTTAAAACCGTGTTTACTAAATTGCTAGCCATCCGATATCCCTGTAAGGTTAACATTCCGTCTAGGTATTGAAGGTGATGGGTTCAGAATTAGGTTCAACTTAGTTTAAACCTCACATTGGACAAAACCTGTCCCAACTCTTTACCTAGTTGTTTCGTTTCTGTTCGTCATCCTAACATCAAGAGAGTTGAAGAAGCAATACTTGAAAACGGGGTAAAGTTGTAATGTGTTACATTTTCATACAGAAATCACCGAATAAGCAATCGCTCCTTATATCGTAAGATACATTTATATAAAAAATCTCTGTTAAATGCGTATTAGCCCTTTCCCAAACAATAGACACATTTGACCACTTTGTTGCAGACGACTTTAGAAAACATTGTTGGAAAAGGAGAAATTGCTCGTAACGAGCAATTTCTTCTTTTCCAACAATGTTTTCTGCTCTATCAGAAGATTATTTTCCAATTTCATCACATTTTGAAATGTCGTCTGCAGACTCTTCCAATTTGGGATAGTCAAAAATTTGCTATTTCGGAAAGGGTTAATAACATGTATAGAAGTTACGTAAGGACCTATTAAATGACACGATATTAATTCCCCCTTCTGCCACAGTGTATTTTGCCCATGATCAAAAGGTAAACCTGTCAATTCACCTTGAAATTGTTGCTATCAATCTTGACCAATCACAAGAACAACTATGTATGCGGGAAAAGGTCGAAAATTTGAAATACCTTTGACGAACTGATTTATTGAACGTTTTTGTCGACGCATTTCTAAAGATTGGGATACTTGCCTAGTGCTCTGACTTTTTAATCTGGCTTTGTATTTTACATCTCTTCCTACCTACAATGAGGAATTTTATATGTATAGGTAAAAGTATCAGCTGTCGCTAACTGTACATCAATGTGAATAAAATAAGATAATATATTTCGAAAAAGCATATAATCTAAAAAGCATTTACCCTTTTGTCACACTGGTATGCTGAATTCCGACTACGAGCAAGCTTACTCGGCTATCCAAAAATTGGTTTAAAGTGCGAGAAATTCCTATTTTGTTAACGTAATATTTATAGGCGGAATGCTGACCTTTAACCGACAACATTTGATATTACGGACAATTCTTTATTATTAGTTTTATATAATCAAAACGAGTCTTTATGTATCATAGTGATATCCTCGTTTGTCTGATACGTGGATTTCCAAAGATTAGCGTTTAAATTGATATTTTGAATACACATCAAGAAAGATTTGTGAGAAAAGGAGAAAGTTCTCGATATGGACAACTTCTTCTCTTTTCACAATTTAATCTTAAGCACTTTAATGTGGGGATGTTTAAAAGAGTTTGTATTACAGAAAGAATTTATTGCAAAATACCTCTTTGCAACTAAGGCATTTCACACAATTGAACCATCGCCACAATATAATGGAGAAATATTGAAAGTTTCAAAAAGCAAAATAAAAAAGTAACGGATGCAATCATTTTGAGTAGATTTGCCTGACTTGGCTTTTTCTTTTCTCATTCTCTTGCACTAACCAAAAGTTGTCTTTTTTTAAACGGTTGGCTATTGAAATATCAATAAAATGCACACATCAGGAACAGAGAGACGTGCATTATGAATAAAAGGTTGGTGCATTAATATTTAGCAGATTCAGGACATTTTAAGTTCAACTCTTTTCCCTGTGTGGACTTTTGTTTTCAGACAGACAGCAACACTATTCTTGATCCAAAACAAGTCCAGCAGGATTAAGAAACAATCAGAAATACTATTAGTAAATTGTTCATAATGAGCTATTTAATCATTTTGCCAAAAAGCAGAATTAGCTCAAAATGGGCAAATTCTCCTCTTTGTCACAATGATTTCGGTTGTCGTATGTTGTGACAACATTTGTGTTTTACCTTTTAGTAGTACTGTAACAGACTTCATGCTTATGCAAACAGGTAAGATCAATGGCAGCTACCAAGTAAATTGGCGGCTGGCTATGGCTTTATATATTTGCTACTCTGAGTATCTTTTCTAATCAAAATTAAACATATATTTAAGGTTTTGGAAAGCAGACGATACAAAAATCTCTTTTGAGAATATTACTCAGCATTCTAAGGGTTAAGCCGTATGTATAAGGGAAGTGGTTAAATGTCATAAACCAGTCTAGACCGTTGTAAAGCAAGCATACGTCGTGTCTCATTGGACCAAAAGATACGACGTAAAACGGTACTTATATGAATGACATACATACGCGAGGTTTACAGGTCAAAACGCGATCCTATCAACAACTCATTTCCTCATTTGGGAATTTGGAACTGGGCTGATCCAATTAGAAAGCATCGGCAAATGACAGTCATGTAGTAAAAGATAAATACTTTTTTTTGTGACATAGCGTAGCCACAATTTAGACGTAATGTTTAGATATAGTGAGCTTTCTTTTAAAAACGTATCGTGACCTAGCAAACATTGGTGCAATTGCAATAGAAGACAATTAAAAAATAAATGTGACAGAGGGAAACCTTTTCTTACGGCGTGTATTTCTCGTGTTTTTTTTTTCGCTTTGGTTTTCGTCCAATCGATGTGAAAGTCAAAATATCTAGTTCAAATACATTGGTATATCAATATTGATTGATTATACTTCTAAATGCGAAAAAGGGCAAATGCAGAAAAGTAATCAATTTCGTGCAAACAGTGCCTTATCACGGAATATGCATATCTAAAGGTTAATGTTCAGGATAACTCAGTATGTTCCACACCAGATTGCCATTATTAAAGGTCTAGTCAATATGTTGTTGGTACCCATAAGAATTGTCTTAGAGACGATTCTAATGGGTACCAACATCATAGTGTTCGTTAAACAGATTCTAGGAAAGTCCGTCAAGATTTCCAAGATTTTCCCGACTTGAAACCATGTAATAAAAGATACGATCTTAGCATGCACGATCTTGGCATGGGATACATACTTATTCCTTATAGCATTACATATACTTAATTCAAGCAAATGCACCGGGTTGTTTTTGAAACCACTGTTACAATAATAGAACAAAATGCTCATTTATAAGATGAAATTATACGATTAAACATTTTTGTAATAAAATTGACGTAAGTGAACAAAGTAAAATTGAAGACACATTAATGACCTCTATGATATAACGTATAATCAAGAAGTACATATTCAAAATTGAAAGTCAATATCATCTACACTCAAAAGCGGTTTTATTCTGATAGCATGAGCGACCGGAATGACAGAGGATTGAAGAATGTGGGTCTAAGTGCACAAGATGGGAGCTTTTTTTTTTCTTTTTTTAAAAGAATAGGTGTAAAAGCTTTTGGCACTTTTCCCTAGATAATCCTTGAACTCAACCATTCTGCTGCAGTCGTCATCGTAAATTCTTGTTTTAAAAATAATGAAAGTGCTCTCATAATCAATTCCAATCTTTTTTCTACTTTTGACATTTAATAATGGGAAATCGTGAATGATCCACAATAAAATTCACACTATTTTCTAACGACGTATAGAACAAATCGTATATTAAGGGAATGATTCACTGGTATCTTATAGAACGACTTCAATCATCGCTCTTCTTTAACAGTTTACAAATTTATGATGAAATGCCTTTGAAGCAATGATATTCCGATGAGTCTAGCATACCTTAATTTCTCATTACAAAGGGTTTGTAGCGATCTGTTATAAAAGAACAATATAATTAATTCAGGTTCCAAGAACAAAGATTACATTGTTATTCTCGGCATTTATCAGATATCACAAAGCGCAAACAAAACCTCTGCAAGTTACCTTTGAGTTTGATACGCATTCTCGATTGCGGATCCTGTGAACAATGCTTTCATTTATCTAAGGCACTTTCAGTTAATTAGGTCTAGAATAATTCATGCCATCCTTTCAAATATTTCCCCCATAAAGGAATTTGTGAATGATTTGAATTGTAAGGAATGACAGACGACAAAACAAGACACGATCAAAACGATTTAATTTATGATGTTTGGAAGAGCTATTGATGAGAAAGTGTATATACTTTATGAGCAAATTAGTCTCCCTCCACTGTGGTATATAAAACATTCTGGTACTGATACGTCAGAGCAAGGTTTATGGAATAAATGGTCAAAATGCTGTTTTGTTTTTTTAAAAAAAAATAAAGCGTTGCTGTAAAAAGTGTGCTTCCCCGGCATCTTGTCGTTTGACAGCCTTCTCAGAAATGTTTTGAATAATCCAACCTGAGGTATGTATAAAGGGACAATAGCTGTCGTTTATTGTGAATTTACGGATGAACGATGTTTCAAGTCAAGTCGTTTACAGCACACTCGTCATTCTGACTGTCGTAGTTACTGCAACAGAAGGGGAAACTTGCTCATTATTCCTACAAAGTGGCGTTTCCATTTAAATTTAACCCTTCACCAAACAATAACGATATTTGACAAGTTTGTTGCAGATGACTCTGAAAAACATTGTGGGAAAAAGGAGAAATTGCTCCAAACGAGCAATTTTTCTTTTCCCACAATGTTTTCTGCCCTATCAGAAGAGTGTTTTTCAATTTCATCACATTTTGAAATGTCGTCTGCAAACTCTTTCATTTTGGGACAGTCGAAAATGTGGTGTTTAGTAACGTGTTAACATGTATATTCATAGATTATATTATCCTATATGTTAAGTATCAAGTGTACGTTTACGCACACTTGTATGAGTGTATCTTGTTGCTTTATTCTGTTTAACATCACAACAGCACATAGCATACTATATTACAACTTCTTATGCCCCATTGGTGGAGTAGGGCCCTTTCTCAAATGTCTTTATAGGCAAATAGATCTCTCCGCATCCTTAGGTTAACTTCTGGGGAACTTTTCATGAAAACTCACATCCGCTGCTTACCTAATTTAAAACGACTCGGAAAGGGGCATTGTTATGTACATTGGTGAAGATCCAAACCTTGAAAAAACAATTAACATGATTAGACTGTATTGATGTCATTGAAGAATTTGGGGTCAAACACAAAGGCCATGATTATGGCATGATTGAATAGAGGCGGGAATATCTTGGCTTTGTACCAGGACAGGGCGTCTGCTGCTGGCAGACAGGGATTACATGTGAAGCCCTGGTAAAGGTATCCAGAAAACAAAATATATCAAATGGAGTAAAGATCTCGCAATATGAGTGTAATTGTACTGGACATGAACCATTGATTAGTTAGATCACAGATTCCCATTGACTTTGACGTAAAGTGAGGATAGAATATTATACGCCAAGACCCATATTTAAACATTTGTTTGAGCTCATTTTGGTCGTTTATCACAAATTAATTGTGTATAGGTCTCCGAAATACATATGCAACCCATTTTTGTTTCGTTTCAAACTCTAACCACTTTACAGACATGATTTATGTTTCTCTTGCGACATGTTTTCCTCACATTCAACTTTGCGAGTTATAATCAAAGAACAAGACGTGTAAGGTTCAATATATTAACAGTATCTTTGTGAATATATACAGGAACTCCTGTGACAAGAAAAGTTGTTGCTCGAAAAGAGCAATTCTTCATTTTGTCACGATTGTTTCTAATAGTTCGAGCAGAAAGTGACGTAAAATTATCAATTCATAACAAAAGGATTAACAAGGTTTATTGCATTTCCTGCTTTAAAAATGCAATCATTATAAAGTCTGTTTTATGCGCATATTCTTGAAAAGCACTGTTAAATATTCATTGGTTCACAGTGCTCTTCGTTACAACTGCCTTATAAACTCGTCGTTTACGAAGTATTTATTACGAAACTCTTTGATGTATCACTTGCTTGCAAACGAACGAAATGTTTATTATAGTGCCATAGGTTAAGTATAAACAGTGTCAACATTTAAACGGACTTTCAGTTTATAATATATTTCACTTAAAATCTCTACGATGAAAAGTTTACAATTTAAAATTGTTAAATATTCTTTTTAGGGGTGGGTCACTTCCCTCTTTTCGACGTTTTCTTGTGCTAGATTACCTCATTTTCAAATTATGGAAAATCGTATTAGGTACGCGACATTTAATTCATACCACCGTCCATTCATTTCAATAAAAAGTCGGTTCAGTATCACATTACCCAGCTGGATGAAAGTGACATACAAATGGGTATTTTGTGTAACCCCATTGGACGCAGACATAACCAATGTGCCGGATAATCGTTTAAAGATAGAGTTATAAATCCCCTTTATGAATTATAGAAGTTGAAGCAACATTAATCCTTCCCTTCCTTCGTCTTATATATACTAATTCCCAAACTAATAAGAATCCAAATCGATAAACAAGCGTTTTGTGACGACCTTAAATGAAGACAAACGTATGCAGTTTTCCTTATGGTTTTTTTTACATAGTTTCAACAATGTGCCAAGTGCATTCATCCATAATGTCTAAACTAGAGCAACATACATAGGTCGTTTGCTAATCTGTGTTTATGCTATATTTTACGCTATTCCAAAACTAAAAGCCAAATTGTTTATCCAGCGATTGCTGACATATCTTAAATGAAGACAAATGTGTTTAATTTGTTGGATTTTTAATGGTATTTAACACCGTTTCTACATTGTTGCAAGTTCATTCATTGATATATAATGAAATAAAGGTCTGTATTCGAGTAGAATACAATTTGTCTGAAAGTCTGTGTATAGGAAGTATCCTTGTAAGAACACCTCATCGTTTTGGATTTCTAATTTTACACGAAGTTTGCAATAATGTTCGAAGACCTAAATGATAATAAGTCCGAAGCTAGGGGGGAAACATAATACAGGTATACTTCATCGAGATGATATGATGGAAAAGGCTTAGACAGATCTCCCAGTTACATGGATAGAGTTATAGGCATTAAAGAAAATGACTCACTTATTAAAAGTCCGAGTGATCCGAATGAACCTCGGATGAATTGAAATTAAAACCCGACATGTTATACAAGCGGCTCCATTCAATGCTCCATCTACAGTTTGTGAAACTGTTCATTGAATTACAATGTTCACCTGGGGGTTTGGGTACAGCATATTACCTTTTATCTTTTCCCTTCCTTTGACAAACTTGAAATTAATTATAAAAGGGGTTGGAGGAGGCATGTATCAAAACCATCCAACCCTTAGATGATATAACTGCGTCTATTTCTACGGGAAAATGTAGATAGAGGTGATGAAATGAGTCTAGTTGGGTTTCTGTGACTTTAAAACCCGTTGTATTGAAATGTTTGCGACAATGTTTCTTATGAAATTCACAAGGATCATATGCGAAAAGAAAACAGTGATAAATCGTCGAAATGGTTTATTTTCAGATTACCCATTTTCACAATTAGATTGGGACGGAAGCTTTAAGCTTATCGAGTCCCTTTCAACGTAATACAATGACATGACAAGAAACGCAACATAAAAACAATATGTAACAAATAGTTGTAAATTCACCGATAGAGAGAGATGGGAAAAGGGTAAAAGATAGATAGAGAGAGATACAGATAAAGTAGTGCGAAGGGCAGTTCAGTGGATGGACTTGTAAGCGAATGGACTAGAAACAATAAATCATTAATTAAACCGTTTGTATTTAATAAAATTGTGAACATGAATAGAAACAACTATATTATCGTCGAAAGTAAGGAAATCATATCCAAAAATGAGTGTTTTTAGATCCAGTATGATATCGAAATTCCCCAAACCACGGAATAATTCATTTCTCAGGCCATGATTAATTGTTAAAACGTCTATCAAAAAGTTAACAGAGCACCCCTTTGTGTGTAATTGATGTCACTGTTACCAAAAGTGACCCCTAGCTAACCTCTTTATAACTCCTTCAAATCCTATATAGTGGGTACGAAACCGTCTCGGTACGAACACTTGTATTCAAATGCGACTGGTATGCCCTCTTGTCTCGACTCTTCCGCTCGTCTAGACCATATATAGGCCAATGTCCGATATAAATCAGCCCGAATTATCCCACGGAAAACTTGCACTTCATAAGTCGCTCCCAGCAGGGCGCCATTATTGTTCCTTTGTGTGTCACATTTTTGTCTACCCACCATCAATGCGGTCAAAAAGGCATTGTTATCAAGGTAAGATTTGGTCCAAACACAGTCGAACTAGTTTTAAATCAAAAGGTGTAATACATTGGTGTTTAGAGTTATGATTAAGACAATGTCGAATTCAAAATGAACGGGTCTATGGTGACCTATCATGCTTCAGTTGGAAGATTTATTCAATTTCTTTTTCTTGAGTATACTAATTGGTTCTCATAAACTCACAGGAGCCTCCATGGTCTATTCTTGAACTTACACAACCCTCTTTGTGTGGGTTCAAATCCCGGTTAAGATATGAGGCTGTTCACTGGGGGAAGACTCTCTGTTGACTAACGGAATGTCGATGGTTTTCCTGGCTTATGCAGCATAAAATGCAGATTTGCTGTCGGGGGTGGGGGGGGGGGGGTTGCTTTCTCCCATTGATAATAAACTGGGCATCACGATATAATTGAAACACTGTTAACGCGATATAAAAGCCCTGCTCCGTCAAACCGTATTGACTAACATAGACGCTCATGTAGTAGAAAACAGAAATTACTGCTATTCATCTCAAGATTGTTTGACAAATATAGTTCACAGTGTGTACTTAACAAATTATACTGTATAGTTCTTTGAATTAATGGATTTGGTAATTGAAATATAAATGGGAAGACAGTCAAGCCGTTTGTTTCTGCAAATGATGATCTTGTTTATACTCTAGTTACATGTGTTTCATAACGTGTGCAAAATTGATACCTCCTCTACAAATGTCTATGTTGTTTGTCTCTGACTAATAGAATGTCAAGGGAGAATCGAAAGCTCTTGAATAATACAACATTCAAACACAAATATTACTTTAGAAAAAAAGTCAACAACTGCCATACAAAACAAGGTTTGGTTTTACTTTCGATTTTAGTATGACTCAAGAACCCTAACGTAGGAATGTGTCCAAACAACTGTTATTGTATTTAATGTTTATAGCAATTCCATGTCTAATACATACAAGCGGGTGAACGTCAGAGTATAAACATAAAGGTTGTATCAATATCCTGATTAGCGTGGGCAAAAGAGTTGATCACACGTCACACGTTAGTCATTTGTACTTTTCCCCCCATACTTTCTCTATTTTTCAAAATTGGTGGGTAGCTGATGATGCTGACACCAACATTAACCTGAACAGATTGTTACAGAATGTCATAATTAAGCTAAATAAGAACCAATAGTTTTTACATATATTCTTCTATAAAGAAAAGTTCAAGAATTCAAAATTTCGCCCACTGAAGTTCATACCTAAGTTTAAGTTTATTTCGTGCCAAACAAACGAGTTGTTTTTTTGCTTTATTTTGTACCCCAATCTGGCCTTTAGACATGACCTTTCTAGTATAGCGGTTATGAAACATTAAAATGAAATCTGAATTATTTGTAAACACATTCAACAGGAAGTACGACCTTTACCAACTTCTGTAAGAATTGAGGAGTTTCTCATTTGAAACAATGTATCCTTTTGTCACGAAGCTTTAGAAAGAAGTGTTGTGTATGGTGTAGAAACCATAACACAATCTTTTAGCCATAAATTGGAAAAAGCTGCTAGATTTCAACTGATACTTTTCTTGTTTCCTCATTCCACAAGAGGTTCTTTATCCTTTTGTCTTAGTATCAACAACTTACACAGATGAATCGTCTGTCTAAGTAGCAGGTGATGTTTTAAAACACAAAAAGGAAATTATGCTCAGTGGGGGATTCCTTCGCCTCGACGGTTTAGATATTTGATACTCAATCGTTTTTATTGTTCTTGGATATTCTCTTTACTTCAATAAGCGTTTTAAACTCGTTTTGCGAAGGTACCCCAGGGAAAGGATTGGGTTTACGCGTTTAGTTTCATATAAAAGTCAATTGATCATAAATCAAACGTATATTATGTGGGACCTACTCGGGTTAATTGTCCGAACACAAAGTACATTAATCGAGACAAAACGGCGGATCGTTGAATGGCTGTTCAAACGAAATAACTCACATGCGTGTTAAACATTCAAAACGCCAACCCTTGACATCATTCTTTACTTATTGACTCGTTCATTTTTACTCTTGAGACAATCGGTTTTTCTAGAAATTGTAAAAAACAAACACTTGCCAACAGTAATTTCCTTAATGCTCTTGGTTTTTACTTACAATAAACGAAAAAACAAACATGTTATTTGCCATACTTTAAACCCTTTTGAAGGGTGCGCCTGTTTATTCCAATTCGCATTTTGTAACACATTATTTCTTTGATATTGGCTCGATCCGCGGACCTTTCACAAAACTGCAAATATCATGCTTGAATCATGGTATAACGATAAAGTCAAGCATGGACATCGATATGAACATGAAAACGTTTACCGTAACCTGTTTCAATTTGATAGCAGAATGCCCTCATATGAGTCAAACTAGGACACAGCGCCTGCTGTTTCTTGTTACTGGTGACAATTTGTCTTTTTGCTAGCGTTCTGAAATTATAAACACAATGCCGAATGTCGTTGTTTGAGAAAGGAAAAAGAAAAAAAAACACGTTAAAATGCCTAGTCATATTAAAAATGCTTTGTGGGTGCTAAATCTTGCCCACTGTTATTTGAACGGCTCCCCGTATTGGCGAGCGGAAACCACAACGGAAAAAAGGATAGTCTAAGATATTTTGTCTTATGTGGTTTGCATGTATTTCTGAATGGCATACAAACCAGTTCCCCAAAATACGGTCATTGTAACAATGCAAAGTTTCCTTAGTGTATGCCAAATGCCCTAGTCTATGAGTGGAAGATAGTATAAGAAGATCCTAAATGAAAAACGCTTGTAAGTTAAATTGAAAATTGTTTGAACAGATCTTAAGCTCTAATAAGATTAACGTTTTCAACAATTTTGTCACCTTTCAAGATGATCTTGGAAGTTGCTAAAATTGATGAAAGGTTCATCTTAGATTAGATATGGACTGAATAGTTGAATTGCGCTCGTTAAATTCAAACAAACGCGTATTTACTAAGCACGATTAATATGACCAGCTTAAAATTGACTTCAAAAACTGTCAAACGGAAAGCATTGGTTTTTACCCAATTACAGATGGATTTTATGGTTAAATAACATTTCCCTCGTGAAACTCACATCTATTTGTTATGTACGTTTTATGTGATCACCTTGAAGATGACATCAAACACTGTCACACGCAAAAAATCTTGGTTTATACAAATAAGGAATACCTAACACGACGATACATACTATCTAAGCACAAGGCTGGAATATGACCCAGAGAGCATGAATAAGTGAACTGGTGCCGTTATTCTATCAATAGAAGTCACAGATATCTCTTCATATTAATGTATAGACCTCATTTCTGAGTATAAGAATACATGTTCCCTGTATGACTTTCCAGTACTAGGCTAGGAAATAAGAAATGTGTCTTACCCAACGACACTCCACAATGAAATAAGTGGTCGCCTTAGGGGATCAGACCCGGGTTGGCCGGTCTCTAGTCCCGGACGCTAACCATTAAACCACCACAGAGCTCAGTCTAAATGTTTTATTAAACAAATGTTACACAAATATTAGATAAACATTTTTAAATATTTTGGCAGCTTCTTAAATTCCGTATGGAGTTAATGTTTTAATTTCATCACTCTCGCGAAATTCACATCCATTTATTAGATAAGATTTATATGATCATCTTAAAACTAAGATCAAACACTGTGACATAAAAAACCTTGGCGTGCTCAAAAAGCGATTACAAAGCGTGACACTAAATGAAAGTAAAACGCAAGGAATAAAAATAGAAATGAAAAAAAGCTAAGTTAATTAATTCATCATTTCAAACATTTAATTTTCAATAAAAACTTGAATGTGGTTTGATTAACGACTCGAGCCCTCTCGCATTGAAGAATGACTCAACGTATTCATTGATGCAGTCGATTGTTCAAACAATTGTGTTTGTGCCGTATACAATACGGTTCTCTGTATAATCTAACAAACTACATATTTATTTGTTTCTAGTGTTCTTTCTTTTGTCAACGTCGTTTTACTCTAAATGACAACGGGTCGGTTCCGATGAACTATTGGAAAACATTCAAATGGTTTCAAAATGCAAGCAAAACTACTTTTACAAACGGTCGGGAAAAATGAAATAACATCATATTTTTATCATAAAACCGAAAATAAGAAAAAATAAACGGCGATGAAAATGTTGATAAACCTCATATACATATCAATGTGACTTATACATGATACTTAAAGAAATGTATGAAGCAAATCATATTCTACCAAAAATTAAGCCAATATTCTACCATCAGCGCACCCTTTCTATACTATGTAGCACGACACACTGTCAAACCATTCGAAACTGTATATCTTGTAAGTTGTCAATGAATACGTGTTTACCAGGTCACACTGTCTGTGACATTAAGTGGTGACAAATGTGTGACATGTTCCAAATAGACATATTTCAGGGGCGATGGAGTCACACGAAAGAAAATCAAAAACGTTCGACTGAATTTGTCCGCGAAATGTCATGCAGATTCGGAAAAACGTTTCTCCAATGTAAGAATGTACTTAAATAAAGTTTAAGTACACAACCTGGAGCTTTGGTGTGATTAGATTTGGTACTTTGTATCATGAAATGTAATGTATCGTAAGCTCGTTTGAACGTATCAATAGAAGCTGTAAACGTTTGCAAGAAAAACCGAATCAAAAACCAAAAGGTTTTCATTCTGCTCCGAGAGCTGTTCGGCCTAAATATTCTATGTAGGTCATTAAACATTAACGAAGTGGACGGATAAAGAAATGTTCTTCTCTCTACAGTAATGGTAGCAAACATAGATTAATTGTTGGCCTCACATATTGATAATGGGGAATGCATGTTTAACAGTGGGTCTCAGTCGACAAGTGGATTCTTTGTCTATCTGGTTGAACCCATTACCAAATAATAACGACACTTGACCAGTTTGTTGCAGACGACTCTGGAAAACATTACTGGAAAAGGAGAAATTGGTTAAGAGCCATTTCTTATCTTTCCACAATGCCTTCTGTAATATCAGAAGACTAGTTTTCAATTTCATCATATTTTGAAATGACGTCTGCAAACTCATTCAATTTGGATCCGTCGAAAATCTGGCTTTGGTTTTAAAAGCGTTAACAGGGTTCATCGCTGTTTGAACATTTTTCCAGCTGTATCAATGTCCAAACAATCATTACTTTGTGCTTTTAGATCACACGTAGTATTAAAGTTCTTTTTAACCAAAAACTGTTTTTGAAGACATGCTTCGCTATTACCGAGAGTGTAAGGTGCCGTGACTACCTTTGCTTCGGTGTTTACTATCTATAAATCAAGTACTTCATTGTGTATTTGTTCCAACCACTGATTAATTGTTTGATTGATTTGGTTTTATATCGCACAAATTATATTTTATTATATCTTACCTATCAAACATTGGTTTGAGCATCAATGTAAGAATGGCGCCATTTTGATACATATGTACTCAGCCGTTACCTGGTTGAAGGAATTCTTGCATCTTAACAGGAATTTTTCTATCCTAATGATTCTTAGTAAGTTTCAATGTACATACTTTTAGTAAGGCTGGTTGGATATCGTATGTATTACGGGCGAAATAAAAACTTAGCGTGATCCGGGTATAAGATAACGATCACTTAAACCGATATAAAAAACGAATTTAAAATCCTTTAAAACGTCGTAAAACCGTTAAAGTATTCCACTCGAGTTGTATTTGATTTATGACTGGTTCTTCTTTCCGGGGGTTACTATCACATGCAATTAAAATGTCAGGTTTGAGAAGTCCTTTTTTATATAGATTTTATTTTGTAAGCAAGGGATACATTTTACGGGGAAACATTCTTTTAATTTAGTTCTTGAAAGGTATGCTGGCTTAATCACACCGTGTTTTATTTTCTCAGTTCGCTGTCCCTCTCATGTTTGCCATCCATGTAAATTGTATCAGAAAATTCACACATGTTACCTTATGGTGAAGAGCTCAACTATCACAAAGAAATAATCAGGTATTGGTCATTGTTTTTCATGTGTTTTAATAGCGTCACCACTCCTATTCCACATGGGGTAGATCGATTAGCTTAGCTAATTCATGAGTTGAAAACAAAACAGCAGTCAACAATTATAGCCCGAGCATACATTTCATGTGTGCCATTTGGAAGAAACCATTGGATCGAAGGGATAACTCGTTCATACAATTAATTCATTCCTTTATCAGAATGATTTCTTAATGTTTCTACAGCATATGCGATAAAATAGAAATGATGAAGTAAGGGAATGGGTGCAAATAAAGCTCGGACAATAGTGATAAACTGACCGAACACGTTTCGTATCAAAAACAAGAAATACCTTGTACAAGCACCCCGATTTGAACCCGAGTTACGTACTAGTACTCTAGTCACTGTGGTATATAGGCGTGTGATAAAACAATATTTGTTTGCTGTTATGATACCTTGCACATGTTTGTCAACGCCGTTATAACTATAACTAAAACACAGGAAAACCGTTTACATCAAAACCAACAGCCACATAATGCAAAAACTTGCTACATAACCATGACATCTCTGCGGTAGACATACATACAAGACGAACGTCTTTTTAAGAGTAATTTGTACAGTTGTCAAATTTAGTCGCATCTCCGTCTACAGCGATGATCTGCATGTCGTCTGCATGTTGTTTGTTTTACATTTTTAACCCTACAGACGACATCTGGCGTCTTAAAGCAGGCGACACTGTTGAAAGCACCGTGACACCATGTTTCCAATGTTAATGTGTAGGTCACATTCAATGTAATTGTGCTTTAAAAGGTATTGTCGAAAGTTTTTAACCATTAACAAAAGACGTTTGAAATAACTGTTTGAAAAAGTTGTAATTACTCAAACGAGTAAGTTCTCATTTTTCATACAGTGACTTCGATCAAGCATTATAAAACGTAGAGTTCGTCTGCAGCCAAGATCTGCATGTCGTCTGCATATTGTTTGTTTTACATTTTCAACCATACAGACGACATATTGCGTCTTGAGGCAGACGAGACAATGTTGAAAGCATTGTGACTCGATGTTTCCAGTGGTAATTCGTATACCTTATTTCAACATAATGGAATTCGTGTTTTTTATTATAAATACTTCTAGCGTTTTGCCATAGACCAAACAACGGCGTTTGAAATGATTGTTTGAAAAGGAGAACTTGCTCACATGAGCAATTTCTTCTTTTTCAAGAAATTATTTCAAACCTCGATAAAATATCTTTGAAATGTGTCTCGATCTTCGCCCTCTGGTTCACACCTTTCAATTTGAGACAATAATAGACATTTCGTTTCGTAAATTGGTCAAATCGTCTGCTACGAACCTGCAAAGAGGTCTCAAAGCGCAAGATTTAAACATTTTAAATTCAACTATCAGTCAGCAGTTTCGTCCTGTATGAATGACTCACAACGCGTGTTATCATTTCTGAAAAGAATAATTGCATTACCTAAATCGGCTGTTACATTAATAAATCATGCCCCGGTCTGGCAAAACATTCAACATGGTTAGCCCTTTCCCAAACAACAAATTTTCTACTATCCCTAATTGAAAGAGTTTGCAGACGGCGTTTCAAAATGTGATGAAATTGAAAAATATCTTCCGATAGAGCAGAAGACCTTGTGGGAAAAGGAAAAATTGCTCGTTACAAGCAATTTGTCCTTTTCCCACAATGTTTTCTAAAGTTATCTGCAACAAAGTAGTCAAATGTCGTTATGGTTTGGGAAAGGGTTAATTTGATGGTAGCAGTTTACTCATGTTATACAAACTACAATTTGTGTTCATTTTATTAGTATCACCTAACCGTTAGATCATTCAATCGGTATTGCGGGGTTACATGGGCTCGATCCCCGTTAGAGGGATAATGCCTCGATTATCACAAACAGTATCCAGTACTTTTAGGAATCAATGAAGCAGACATCGACAGTGAACCAAATAATAATCAAGCTTTCGTCACAATTGATGCAAAATAGATAAGTTTAAACTAACCTTCTTATACTGGTACATTTCTCTCATGGGCTCATTTTGTTCCGATTTGACAGGGGGCTTATCTAGCAAACAAGTTAAAGTTCTTGACTGCAGACATACTAAAAAGTTGACCAATCGTACATGCCACATCCATCAGTACTTTGATTTCTTCAAACTTCTTTTTTTTTAATTTTAATTAATTGCAGACTGTTTACATAGTTAATGCAATCCATTTGAAAATGTTCTCGTAATGGGTATATTTTCATTTTTTTGTCTGAATTACATGCAAATGTCATGTTTCACCTTTCATAATGATCGTCTTATGTTACGTACAAATTCAAAGTCCCATACAAGTGAAAGGGCTGGCACATGATGTGCAGTATTAAAGGCGATAAGGTTTAAATGTGACAAAACGCAATGTTTGGACACAAAACAAATTTCCGTTGGAAGTTATGACACACATTTAAACGACCTTTATGATCTAAATAAGAGGTTAAACCATAAACGAAGATTTGCCGAATTAGGCAAATGTACCTTTTGTCGCAATGTTTCCCAAAATACATATATTGAGAAACTGAGAAATTGAGTCGGATACAAAGATATACAAGCAAGTGAAATAGTGATAATACGATATAAAAATCCAATAAAACAAGCAACATTAAAATTTTACAATCACTTATGACAGAAAATGACGAAATTTCGGAATAAAATCCGGATTTAGTGATAGTTTAGCTACACAACAAACAATTCGTTTCTCATTCATTGGGAATAAAGGAGATTAGAATAGAATAAAGGACCCTCTTGCGACGACACATAATCGCACGGGGCAAGGCAAGGAGAAGAAAGAGCTTAAACTCATCGACCCAGAAAAGTTTAATAACTGCATTGTACAAACGTCGACAAAGTTGATAGGTGTAGAGATAATATCAATTATTATGTCGTTTTCAATTGCAGTCGAATGAGATCCATAGATAAGATTGTCGGTCATGATTACCCGATCTATATTAAATATCGCGGTGGTGTAATAACATTATTACATGGAGGGACGCTACATGCAAAAGGTGGGGTACAACTGTTGGTTTGATGGATAGGGTCGGTACAATTCGTCAAGGGTATTTCAGACATATTGTGATGCCCGGCCCATGACTGATTGAGGAACACCCCGAAATGTACCGCCCACAATAGCGGGTCTAGTAGGGTTGAACTATCGACATTCTATTATATGTCAGACAGGAGGCTACCTCCTACGAAATTAAGACATACCACAACAAAGATTTGAACCCGTAAGCAGAGGGACAGTGTGATTTCAAATATGGCAGTTTTAACACTAGGCTGTGGAAGCGACTTGAGACCAATATGTCCTGTCAAGCAAGGTTCTTGCAGCGTTTCTTTGATTGTTTGTATGGTGTTTAACGCCGTATCATCATTGTATCAGTTATGTAACGGCATTCCTGTATTCATTTGTACTAGGCTGTGGCTCTGTAGTGCCTTGCCGTATGTCATTCCCACGAAAACAGAGGTGTCGATGGAGCTCGAACCTCGATTTCATGCAGAAATACATATGGCACAAAGTTACGTAGAGAATCTGAGAAGTCGAGATCTTGAAGTCATTGCATCTGTCAAGTATGTTCAAATCCCACTTTCTCGTGGTATGGCTGCTTTAAAACTGCGATATTTTCTCTTTCTTTGTCGAATTGGAAAGGATTTTAAAATGAGTCTGCGATAGGAAAAATGTAGAACTGACTGCATTGCATTAGAGTGTATTGACTAATCTTCAACGATAGTTTGCAAAGTTATGCTACCATCTTTACAAAATTCCTTCCAATCATTGGGCGCAGAAATAACAGCGATAGTTTGCAAAGTTATGCTACCATCTTTACAAAATTCCTTCCAATCATTGGTCGCAGAAATAACAGCGATAGTTTGCAAAGTTATGCTACCATCTTTACAAAATCCCTTCCAATCATTGGACGCAGAAATAACTTGTTTATTTGGACGAAGTCTATTGAACGAGGCTCCATTCAGCGATATTTAAACACGTTTTGTAAATGTTTTCAGCTCTTTGTTGACGATTCAACACTGTGTCTCAACCTATTACGTTATTGAAAAGTTCATTCATATAATTTTCTAAAGATTAACAAACTATATAACACTGCTTCATTTATTCCCATTCAATTTGTCTGTATAATGGGTGGTTTTAATTTCGACGTAAATAAAATTGTTTTGAACTTTGAACCTAAATACGAAGTAAAATGCTTGTCGCTAGGCAATTTATTAGCATTCGACCTTTAAAATAAACGCCAAAGTGACGAATTAATTCAGTGAAACCTCGACATTAAAACAATCAATGGAAGTATTTTGAAATAATGTTAATTAGACTTTGAGGATATATTATTTAGCCAATCAAACATATAAGTGATTGAACTACGTAAAACGTTTTTCTTAAAATACAATTCTATGCCAATATTGCAAACGCGTGAGCTTGTTTTGCTTATTCATAGTTAATAAACGATACAATGTAATGTTTATAAACGTATTATTGTTACCATTAACCAGACTGATATAAACAATAGCATGTCGATGCTTTAAACACACGAGGTTATCACCATAAAGACCGCCTACAATAGCAATAGCAACATCTGAGGCTATGAAGCGTATACATAGCTGATATAGAATTTGATGTCGCTCATGATAATGCATGAGGTCGTTTAGCTTGTATGAAGTTGATATACAATACATTATATAGGTTACAGCGCTTCAGCATCGTTGACAATAAGAACAACGTTAATAATGAAGGTTCTTTATCTGGAAAATGAAAATGATGCAATTTTGTAGGCCGAACATATGTTCACTTGGAAGAAATTATCATATAAACAATATATTCATGCGGGGACGTTATTCTGCGTTTTGGTAGACAGCTTGCTAGCACAATAACGTGCATTACTTTGTTTAGACTGTTAATTGAAAATACAAGTAGAAGCAAAAATATAAACATATTTACTCATGAGAGGACCTCACTTCTCTGTTACGGTAGACAGCTTTGTCCCATTATGCCGTGTGGCGATTTGCGTGCACTGTTCATTAAACATACAAGCAGCAGCAAAAGACATAAACATATATAATCACACAAGGACTTCACTTCTCTGTTATTTCAGACATCTTAGTAGCCTTATTACGTGCAGCGCTGTATATACACTGCAAATTGAACATATAACCAGATGCAAAATTACAAATATACATTGAAGAAACAAGCATCCAAATATAAACAGATACAGACAGATACATGCGAGGACCTTACTTCTCTGTTAAGGCAGACATCTCGGTTGCCTTATGGCATGCTCCGGTGTATATACACTGTAAATCGAACCCACTCGAGAAACGCACGACATGTCTCCATATTGATCGATATTCACGAATAAATTAAGTTTAGTTCGTCGCCCATTCATAATTTGTAACGTCCTTCAGATAAGGCTCGTACGCCCACGAAGTCCCTGTTCGTAATGTAGAGCACTTAGTGGTTCCATAATATTTTGGACGTTGTACTCTGCTCGACAAGATCGCGAAGATACCCGGATATCGAATATCATTTGGAGACCCTTTAGATGTCGGTTGATGATTAGCCATTAGAATGCTGGGTCATTTTCTGAAAATATATCTTTGTGTCATCTGCTTTCCAAAACCTCAAATACCTGCTTACTTTTGACGAGGAAAGATACCAAGAGTAGCAAACAGGTTAGATCACAGACCAGTCGTCAACTTACTTGGCGACCAGCCTGGATCTAACCAGTTTTCTATAAGCATTAACAGTCGATTCCAGCACTATAGGAGTTAAGTTGGATCATACCATTGTTGGTGTTAGACTGCTCGACAAGGCCATGAAGATATCTGGACATCCTTCAGATGTTGGTTTGAGGTTGAATTTACGACCTATCATCGCTTAGAATCTTTTTTTTTCAGACACATCCGTCTTTTTTGTGAACCTGTCAATAATCCGAAATACTGTCGATTCATAAGACATGATATTGTTTAGATAGAAGTAAACTCTGTACATGTGGAATATCAGTCAATGACTTGTTCAGATTGCTTCGTGGTACCTGAAAACATAAATAGGTCCACAAGCTGTGTTGGTGAGTCTTGAACACTTCAGTGATTAACTAGAAACATAACTAATCTCGAGCACTTTTTAGAATACCTTCAGGGTCTCGGTTTCCAATGACTCACATACATACATAAAACACGTTTTCATTGCAACACTTCAGAAGAAACCAACGGCATTACGGCATCTTATTGCCCGGTAACCCTACCCATAAGAAATACCGGCCATGCCAACTCTCGTTCTCGCTTTGACATCTCGCGATAATTAAACTTGAGCACCGTGTAACAACCTCCGTAACAAGAATCGGTTTTACGACCACAAAAACGCAATGACGTGACTGTTACATGAAGAAGTGAGATCCATTAAATCAGAGAATAATTGCCATTCGACAGGTTTGTAAAAGCCTCGTAGGTTCTTTCAACTAGGTCTTATCATTGAATTGTCAAGTCGACACAGTAGGGCTCTCTGTTTGTCATGGTAAATGTTGCGATGTTGGCCAGGAAATACTAAAATCGCTGTTCTTGCTTTTTCACAGATCGGCTGAATTAATTAATCCTACATCTGACTTGTCACAGGGGATGTAAAACCGAAAGTAGCGTTAATAACGACTTGCCGGTTGTCTTTACGATTGCCAACCCGTAAGGTTTTATCAACATAGTTCCAGAAACATTCCCTTGTTTATTCCATTCAATCATTCATGTCGTACGTGTATATTGTTTGTAGATATTGTACTCGTCATTTCTAGATGGTTTTAACAATAAAATATGGCATAGAATTAAAGGATAGATAAATAAGTTAAACAACCTAAATGTCATAAATTACCTGGTACTTAAATGATCCAATCTTCTCTAATTGACATATGGATTATGTACCCTGTGATATTTCACGGTTAGACGACATGACTTTCACCAAGAAGGAAAGTTGACATAGTAGACATAGCTATGGAATTACAATACATTCATGTCTTTACTTGCGAGCACACATCATCTAAACGATAATTCGAATCATAGCTATATATACCGGCGGATAATACACGTATCCATGCCTTCGGTTCACTAGCTGGTGCTTCAAAAGGTTCCATCTTTAAATCAAATTATTTCCAAGATAAATAATATTGATTGTTGGTGGTATGTGAAACATGTGAGTGTAAGAGAAAAACCTTAAAAATGTTAAAGGCTAAATTGTTCCGAAGACTTTTTTAAGCATGGCTGCAGCTAAAGTAACACACATGTTTAACACGCTGTAACATTGCAGGAAGTGGTACTCATATTGTATGAAACGTTTTCAAAAACTCATAAGACTGTTTGTTTTATTCAAATGAAACGAAAGACTATTTATCTGGTGTATACACTTTTGCCTTTCAAAAGAAATCGGTTACCATCGTGTAGTCCATTATCTGGCATTGTTTCAATCAACATTTGACATTAACTGTTTGACTTTAAAGATGCTGTAGTCATGGTAACCCATATTACTACCAGACGACCGTATCGACGCATGGATACCATGTAAAACAACATAAACACACCGGTACATAACCCGTTAAATGTAGCAGCTTTGACAGTTTTACTGTGACCTTTTCGTTTTTTTGTGTTTGGTTTGGTGCCGAAGGGCTGGCAAAAACACAATAGTTTCTACCGACCGTCGATCATAAAGCTGTGTTGTGTTCTGGTCCGTTTTGGTGTGTTATAGTTGATCGTTATGAAAAAATGTCGTGATATTTTAGATACAGCCAAGGCAGAATAATATCTTGTTGTTTCGAAGACGACTGTTCCTGCTATTGTTTTTTATAAAAAAGAAAGATTGAACTAGTTACCTATGGACAACCAAATCATCACCAGAAATGATGTATTCATAAATTACTACTTAAGATTTGTCCTTTGATAGCCGATTCACAATAACAACACAGCATGTCAGTCACTGTATTGTTGTAGAACCGCTGAATCAATGTTTGCTTTTGTCTTATCATACTCTCATTAGATATATATATCTAATTGCCTAATATATAGATATCCATACAATTGAAATACAGTTTTGAACCTTTTTTAGCAGATGTATCGAACTACAAATTGTACAACCTAGTAACAAATCGTAGCTCAATCATTTAGTACCGTAGTTTATAATTGTTTGGTAATTATAAGATATACTGTATGTTACTAACTCAAAAGTTTAAGAAATGTAATGGTACACTAACGGGTAGACCAGGTGTATATGAAAAAAGTCAAAACAGTACATTTATTCTTCATAACTTACAACAACCGAAGGCTGGGAATTTATACCCAAACACTTCCCACTCCTATATATTACTAAAACCCTGTTTTCTCATGGCGCGATCTAATTACGCCGGTAAAATACGGAGTACGTTCTTTTTACGAAGAGCGAGTTAATTAGGTGATATTACTCTAGCTATAAAACATCATAAACGTGTGAATTTATGGGCGGTGAACTCCCGCCTTTCATGTTATTGTGGAACTCTCGTATACAGATTCGGTGACTCATTACCTTTAATTCGGAGTGTTTTCAATTGCTTACCCATTGATCATAATGAAGTATACACCGAATAAATCAGATTAATAATTCCTTTTTAGCCTTTCAACCCGAATAGAATCTTACGAGTTCATTCAAACTAAAATCAGTGACGTATTTGCATGTTTACTGATATAAGTTAGACTTTCATCGTGCTTCCTTAAGACACATGTTATAAATACCTGGATGAAAGGAGATGTTGTAAGGTGTGAATTCCACCCAGAGAGGCGGGGTAAAATGTCTTTGATTCACAATTTAAACCCCCTACCCCTTTGACACATAGGCTTGGCCAGATTCCCGTGTTAAGATGTATTTTGGATCTCTTTTGTGGAGGTTTTGCTGTTGACTTATGGAAAGTCAATATTTCTGTTTATGGAGTAATATTCCACATATACAATCCAGTGATCTTTCCTTAACTTTGGCAGTTGGTAATATGGTGAATAACTTATATAATTTAATCTTTTAAATAATAGTGTTCATAAGTATACTTTTTTAAAGATTTATTCTTTGCGTGTTTTCACATCTTATCTAATGTTTTCTTGATATCTAAGACTAAAGGGCAAGGCAAACACAAATCAGAATCAGAACAATTTTATTTGAATCAAACAAATCAGGCACATCGTCACTTCAAACAATATATTTACAAAACAAGTATAATTAAAGCTAGGTACATTTAAATCAATTAATTTCGACGAATCAATCATTGAACGTGTATAATCAAGTATAAATATTGATGACCTTTTTAATACGATGAATCATTTTGTGAATATTAATGAACATCGATGCGTCTCAAACGACCGTATTTTGAACGATGCAATAAAGGCTATGCTATCCGGTACATAATGCCTGCATCACACAGAAAGCGCCTATCTGTTATTCGAAAGTAATATGCTTGTTTGGTGAGGAATTTACATCGCCTCAACAATTTCTAAGTCATATTTCAAAAGTCGGCACACTATTGATCAAACTCAAGCTCTTTAAGAGGCATGTAGGCACTTTATATGCCCATGGCCAATACGTGAACAATATACAACATCATACAGCATGCATGAACATATGACAATTTACAATACATATAGAGTTATAATGATATCCTTGTAACATAATGTTGTAACATTTTTTTCTCTTTTGCGATCCAGTAATTGTTTAATTGATATGTTCATATTCTTTCACATTAGACAAATTAATGATCTTATTTCGTAAAACTTAAGCCTCCTTGATTAACGTACATGGATTCGTATGTTTTTCGATTTTTGTAGTAGACATAATGGTTAAAAACATAGAGGGAGGCACCGTTTATTATGCAACAACATTTAGCCAAGCGGGGCCTTAACACTTATAGTGCTGCAACCGACTTTTTGTTTATGTAAACAGGTAAGATCCAGGCCAGCCGCCAAGTAAATTGAAGGCTGACCTAAGATATAACCTGTTTGATACTCCGAGGATCTTTCCTCGTCAAAATTAAGATGTCATATAAAGTTTTGGAAATCAGACAGAACGAAGCTCTAATTTTAGAAAATCACACACATTCTAAGGTTTAATAATTATATGTCTGAAACTATTACATTGAGAGAGTGAGAGAGTGCGTTTCAAAAAGAAACCAAGGACATATTCAACTTTGAATGATATGACTTCATAACTCATTTCGTGACGGATACGTGCAATAAAAAGGTATCAACGGTTTTAATGACTTTCCCAACTCCATTATTAGATCTTAATTACCTCGTTAGATAATCATTTTTTAATATACGCAAACGGTGATGCATTATTTCAATTCCTTTAGTTTAAATGGCTACTATTTACAGTTCTTTACCAGTCGAAAGCTTTTGAGTCTTTGTCAACTTTAAGTTCAAACAATTTATTAGCATTATATTTACATGTCGTTGCTACAAACTTATATACATTTACATTTTACTTAATCTTATCATAACTAATTAATGTTAATTGGATTAATTGTCATACAATAAATGAGGCATGTGTGGCATTGCTATATTCCTTATCACGGATGGTGTATGCTATAAAAACACTTTTTCCGAGTTTACATCGGCTGTTCATTAAAAGCTTAGATTTCTTATGTGTGGCTATATATGGCAATTGTTTGGTAATATAGTTTTGCTAAGATCTCGATATTTCGGGCAAATCATGACGAATCGGTGTTTTAAGAGTACATTTTGACAAAGCCTATTTTCTCTTGGTGCGTTATTGAACCTTCCTGTTTTGATTTCTAAATGATGAGACAAACATCTTAATCTTTGTCAAACGCTTACCTGAATAGCCAAACAAGTTCATACCCCATAATGCAGTAATAAAACACAAAAAAACACCCGAAAATATTTGATCTATTTTTCAGTGATGAAATTAAATCGTCTGAAATTGATTCTTAAAAACGATGCATTTTGTATGGTAATGAGAAAGAGAGATACTCTTTTGAATATGTAATGAAATCGTTACAGCACTTACGTAAGACGTGAGAACTGTTCCGAATGGATAACGTTTGCTTTATTGATATGTTCGGTTTTTTGTTGTAAGAATATGTCAAATTCTTCACATAGTGAATACGCGTTAATATAGTCTTACAATGTATCTATAAAAAAAACATAACGTGAGAACGGAAAAGGATGCTTTTGAGAGAGAAAAAACGTTTAATAATCATTCAAGCGCTGCAGTATTTTCTTTGTTTAAATGTTTAAATCCGTTTTACCATCTACATTAAAATGTTTTATCGCATAAATACAATCGTAAAAGTCGTAACCCATTATCCCATGGTTTTGAATTAAACGAATCTGCAACAACACTTTGATGAGTATCCTTTTCACAAGTCCTTTAACTTTCCCTTTAGGAGAATCGACCGTACATGCTCGTTTCACATTATTTGCAATAACCTAATTCACCCTCTTTTTAGAAATAAAATAATTGTCATTATTTTCGTACACCAACCTGGAAAAGAAATTGCGTGCAAATTCTCACTTTTGCGGCGCTTCTTTCTCCCCTTTTCGACAGTGTGGCATACTCGATGTATAAGTGAAAACGATACTTGTCACAAAATTTAATTGACGTCTATATATTGATGTTGTCAAATTTGGACTATATTCACCTATACACTTGTAATAAGCGACGATATGTTCAAACGAAGTTGAACAGAATTACACCGCGGAATCCAAAAGGTATCTTACAACACCAACCTTGTCAATCATTTATTGTTGAACCAGATACCTCAGTGCTGATCCTAGTCCAAGTATATTACATCAGCAAAATACGGTAGACACATTATTAGCCCATTTTACCATACATAACACTTGGTCGGACCAGATTGAAAGCATCAGCACACGACATAATATGATAAAGAAAAATAATCCTTCATTATAAAGAGTAGAAAGCATCGATACCAGCAATCTGTCCTTTTGTAACAATGGTTTCTTAAGACTTATGAAGCAGATGCTTCAATGTGAGAGATTAAAGAGTGAATGAGCAAAGCTGAAATTAAAAAAAAAAAGAATAAAAAAAGTAGTTTAAGTACGCGAATATAACACAGATTTTGTAATCGGGTAATGGCTGTGTTTTATCACGTATCGGTCTGAAATGATTAATAAGTTTATGAATGGGACACATTCAATGTGCAACATGTCAACAAAGTCTACGTTACAGACCGTGAGAAAATGTTGACGGTGCAATATACGACTTTATGATTATCAATTGGTCGGGAAAAAACTGTGTTATTGATGTATCTAAGACCGCAAGGTGGGATTGGTGTTGTGAATTTTAACACCAACTACGTCATATAACTTGTGGTGAAAATGACGTAAAGTGATTTTTATAGGTAATTTTACAAAACATCATTGAAGAGTGAGCGTTCGTAAAAGGTTTTGTTTATTATAGTGTCACTTCTATTGAAAGTGCCAGCCAGTTTGGCTTATGAGACACTTATCACAGAATAAACCAAGTACCTCCCAACTTCTAACTCTATGTCAGGCGCCTAGCGGATATAAGTCGGTAACCATTAATTTAATAAACTTACGGCTCACGAACCGGCCATGCTGAAACAAGTTCAACGAGGAACATTCCCAGGGAAAATGGGAACTTTTACCTCGGTGCTCGAACCTTCGACCCCCCGTCCCGATGCGGACGCCTCAACCACTAGGCCACGATGACAGTCTGTAAACAACGGTTGAATTCATTGTAGGAAAATGATTACTTGCTCATACCTTAGAAATAGTTTGCCGTTTCTATTTTGAGCCAATTCTGTTTGGTTCCGAACACTTGATAGAGCATATATAATTGAATCATAAAGCACATGATAGGTTTGAGTTCGATAAAAAATCAGGCCCCACAGAAATTCCGTGCATAAGTCTTTTGGAAAAGCTTTATTCTGTATTCAGCCGAAAAATTACATGAACAGCTCTCAATACTGTTTTTGTCATTAACTCTATGCAACAAGACTGACAGTTTTCGTGAAGAATAAAAGGACTCGCGAAACATTAGACCCTTCAAACAAATGCAATATTTTCGTCTTTACTTTTCTTACAAAAAAGTGTTTATTTTCTTTATAATGATTACTTTATTCCCACGTAGATTTCATGTTTCCTTCTTATATGCTTTAACTTGTAACGTTTGATCCTTATAGTACTGGAACAACTTCATGATTATGCAAACACGTTAGATCCAGGCCAGCCGCCAAGTACATTGAGTATATCCTCAGCAAACTTAGCAGATATTTAAGGTTTTGGAAAGCAGACAGCACCAAAATCCTTTTTTAGAAAGTTAATGTGCATTATAAAGGTTAAGCCTACATACATTTTACTCGATACTGTATATACAAACTATGAATGACGTGGATGGTACCCATAGGCGAACATGCTAAATCGCATGTGATAAATCAAAGAATCGAGTACCAAGTTCCCCTAAAGTACGGCCAAATGACATCTTACTTGAACATGATTAATTCGTGGCCTTCGACAAGGGTATGTACCGAGTCACCGTTCATTTTGGAAGATTAATGATGTCGGGCGAATTATGTAAACTCATCTATTTATCAAAGAAAGTCCATGGCCTAACCCTTGCGATCATTATTTCGTAATCATTTATCTAGCACCTCCGGAGAAGATCAGTTGAGAATTGGGTTGTTGGAGAATGTATCGAAAGGGGTGTAAACTGTGGTATGATATCGTAATATGTCTGTAGCTGCCTTAGAATAGTGTCGTCACAGTTTAGTTAATCGTTTAAAAAATGCACCAATTTTTTTTTTTTTTTAGATACAAAAACCTTGCGTTTCGCTTGCACAATAAATAAATCAATTTTCAAACTTATGCATTAGCAATGCACAATACATTCATTAACCTTTGAACCTATAACATCCTTTCTATCACGCATTTTAAACAACATAAATTTTCAACTAGAGCCTTTGTGCCACAGGATTCATGGTATCATATATCATTCCGAATTCACGAAAACAAACAACGTTTTTCTCTATGAAGTAATGTTGCTGATATCAACGTGCGCATAAGCACAGTTGTCTTAAACGTGCGACTGCACAAAAGCAACAGCTGCATTAGAACCTTTTCTCACAATAATCCTTATAGTGCTTGAACCGACTCCATGCTTATGCAAACAGGTAAGATCTAGGCCAGCCGCCAAGTAGATTCGGTCTAGCCTGTTTGCATAAGCATGAAGTCGGTATTGATCTAACCTCTTTGCTACTATGAGTATCCTCAGCAAAATTGAGGAGATATTTAAGGTTGTGGAAAGCAGAAGACACATAATTCTATTTTTAGAAAATAACCAAACTAACTAAGGGTTAACCTTGATTTTTTGTGTTGCAGGTTCGAATCTCCGTGTCAACCACTCTTACCTCCGCGAGCCTACAGATCGACGAGGGCTGGTATAACAAACATGATGGCAGCAAGCTAATCGAGTTGGATGGACCGATATTTCTTACCAAGATGGAGAAGATAGCCGATAACCCGTGAGTGTCTTAAAGTTCTGATAAAAGTAAATCCCCCCCCCCCAAACCCTAGCAAACTTGAATCTTTAATACATGTATGTCGAATTGAAGCTTAACTAAAAGCGGGTTGCCACTTTCAAATAACACATGTTCTACTTCCTAAAGGCTGTAGCTTAGTATAACATTTGCTGAAGATATACGTTGAATTGCTGATTTATTTGGAATATGCAACACAGTACCACGAGACAAAGGGAAACTGTTTGCATGTAGTCACACAAGTTTTACTCATAATGGTGTCATTCTCACTCGGGAATCTTTCGTTATAAAGATTATTTGCAACACAACTTTTAAATTCAGATATCATGCAATTTAATTGAAAACAAATGAAGAATGCATGTATCTAAACATTAAGCATGTCATCTTCATACGAAATTAGTTTCATTTAACATTGATAATGACTTGAATAATCATACCATGTGTTTTCCAATATTCTGTAGATTTCTGGAGCCAATGGTCGCAGAAACAATCGTCCACAAACATGTCGAAAAAGACGCACTAGACACGCCCTCGTTACAAAAAGATGGCCGCATCAAGCGTCATCGTAGTCACGTCGCCAAGGCTGCCCATCTGCAGGGCCATAGCCGAGACGTTGTGGAGCGGCCCGCATATGGATACCATCATAAAAACAACAACTACGCCTCGAATGTAGTTCCGGACCAGAACCTCGTGAAACACAAGCACAACAACAACGAGTTAGAGAATCTGTCAAACCAGGAGGTCAAGTTGCTTAAGAGCGTCATTCGAAAATCAGGGTTTAAACCATCGAAGAACGAGATTCCCGGGAAGTCGATGCATGGCTCTGTTTATAAACCGCGGAAGAGCACACCGGAAGTGAGATCTGAAAAGGCCAAAAGTAGTTTGAAATCCACGTGGAACATTCAAACCTATAACGGAATAGTTGACGCTTTGAGTAGCGGACACAAGGTGTACTTCTCTGCGAAGACCAAAAAATGTCACCATCAGAATACTCCGGTTAAGGAGAGGTCGACGTTTGGAGATTACGTGCAGGTGTTCGAGATTGAGAAAGACTTCTCGGAAAAGCAGCCGAATGTGTATATTTCGTTTTCGT
Source organism: Cerastoderma edule (assembly GCA_947846245.1). NCBI lineage: Eukaryota > Metazoa > Mollusca > Bivalvia > Cardiida > Cardiidae > Cerastoderma > Cerastoderma edule. Next base: position 33,622,887 of record OX401410.1, read on the forward strand.
TTAAACGGCTTGAACAAACCAGGAGAGGTGAGTTTGATTTTCTCCTTTTTCATCATTGTGGGAAAAGTTTCCCTTGGTAAGGAAAACGGTTTGTTGGTGATGAAGCTCTTCATTTTAGGACCTTATTAATGATACATGTCTTTTGGAAACGATTGAAACTACCTACGGAAGTAGACGGCATGTATTTGTTATACTAGCAACTTTTACATCGAAGAAATAGGATTTCATTAACTCGAAATATATTTAATTCTAATTTCGTACGGACTTCGTGTCTTGCCACGTAGACATATTGGTCCTGACGATAACAAATATTAAGCGACTTATATTAATCAACATTAAGGGGATTATCTGGGCGTAAATGTGAGGTATACATAACTAAGCCTTGTGAACTAACTTGTAATTTTCATCCAGTCATCAAACACCTCACAAATAAAGTATCATCTAATGGCATTTGGTCTAAAGTCTGGCATGATGCAAATTAGGCTCGCCCACCATGGAAAAAAATAGAAGTTACGTACGGTTTTGTTAACCATACGTTACCATATAGAATCTTCAACGGAAAAGATCGATTATTGTAAATCAAAATGTTGACGTTTAATGAATTTCTTCTGAGAAATTAAGGTGTAGAGTAAGGTACCATTTTCGATTACCCTTATATATATATCTGCCGACCGAATCATTACAAATCTGAGATATAATGTTAGTTAACCGACTCTCAATTCATTTCAAATAGGAGCAGGTCATAAATAACTGCACCGAACAAAACTATGCAGACATTCATTTGTCTATAGGTGTTTTAAAGACAACACCTGACAAGACAAATCGTTGATGACTCGATATGGCCTCACTGTAGCGCGGAAACAGAGCCGTGGTTAAATATCCACCAAAGCCGCTAAAAGGGTTCTGTATTCCAGCCCGGATTAACTGTAAGGGCGCCCTAAATCCTGTCCAAACAGTGATGTTGGGGCACACAGATATGTCGCACCGTTTCTCCTAATCAGCTGACGTGGTCGCAACTTGTAAACAATATAAACAATCACGATTTCAAAATAAAGACAGAATCGGACGACACACTCTCGCAAATCGGTAGAAAAACAACAAACACATGCGATGGTTTATTAACAAAGTTATGATATACCCTGTTTTACGAGGCTCGACAATACGATTTTATCAAGTCAACGTTTTGAGTTAGTAACGGCTTCTCAGCTTGTAGGGAATTATTCTATCCACAAATGTATGAAAATACCTCTACATTGTACAAACCCTTGCTAAACTGAAACCATCGTTTTTTAAAACACAAACATCGTGTATCACGATACTGAGTTACGGAATGCCGATGGTACGAGTAGCGTTATGTGGACAGTTGAGTATGGGGGTCTTCCTTCATTTAGAGTCCCGCCTCGCAATATAACAAAAATAATATTGACACGATGTAAACCCCATACATATATATTAATAAATCAACATGCAGCAAGTAGGACATATTGGTCTCAATGCGAAAAATACATGTTCTGCATAAAGATTTAGTCGCAGCTGCAAAACGAGGTCAAGGGATTAGGCCACATTAGCATGTTTGACATAATATTTATATAACACGTATCCTGTATCAACATTTTTTTCACTCCTTTTAGAAACAGCTCAGACGTTTTCATTGCCTCCAGATACAATGCGAACGTCTGTTATATTGTCCTACGAGGACCCGTTACACACATCTGCGGTGGTCTTGTTTCAATGTGTTATAAGCTCTCAATCTTAATCAATGTGTGGACGATTGTTTAGTATGAGGCTATCTAAATGCAGGACGCAAGTAAGTCAGAACGCTTCTGCAGAAACGTAAGTGTTTTCTGAATGACAAAAACCATCATTATGCCGCAAGCTATATTACATACTGCGATCATAAACGCTGAACCCTTTATCAAAAGCCAAATGTTCGACTGAACCGAATTGAAAGAGTTTGCAGACGACATTTCAAAATGTGATGAAATTGAACTTCTGACAGGACAGAACACATTGTGGGAAAAGGAGAAATTGCTCGTAAATAGCAATTTCTCTTCTTCCCACAAAGTTTTCCAGTGTCGTTTGCAACAAACTGTCATATATCGTTATTGTTTGGTAATGGGTTAATGTGATCCCGATCTTTTGCAGGTTTCCAGGAAGTGGTAAAAGACATTCTTGTCCATAGAAACGGAAGTGTTCACATAACAACCGTATACATGACAGACAACGGGGAAATAGACAGATTTGCTTTCGCCGAATGCACGCTTTATAACCAGGATAAAGGGTAAGTCGCGTTTAAAGGTCCTTGTTCACAGATAAGAAGGTTTGAGAGTCCTTTAAAAAAATTGTTTAACAAAATAGGTTGTGTATTGTTTTACTCAATACAACTACATACTATGTTAATTACGGTTGATATTGAAAGCATAATTAAGTCAGGAAGTGACAATAATTCTAAGTATGTGCAGACGATATACGTTAGATATAAAAGCAGTTACAGTGCTCCTTTTTCTATTCAAATACATATTAGTTCAATGTATGTTCTTTCTCATTAAGATAAAAACGATATTTACATAACATTCAGTTTCGATGCAAAGTGATATATCTATTTCAATGAGTATTTAATTTGAGGTGTCCATATGGCGAAAACGTTCCGGTGTCTGATAACAGAGCAATTCATTGCATCTAAAAATATAGTAAGGCTTACCTACGACGGTATATTGAATATAAGGGACTATATTGTATTTCAAACACAGCTGCAAGCTAGCCAAGACATCGTGTAGCTATGAGGCAAACAATAACCAGATAGGTTCAGCTATGTTGTTGCCCGAATGGCATGTGAGTTATTCAGGTGCTGGCAGATTTAATTGCTTTTCGATGAGAAAGAGAACGCTGATTAAAACTGGTGAAATTAAACGGAACGGTTTAAGATAAGACAGCGTGACATTTTCGCATGGTTTTATTGGGTAACAAAGAATGAGGCGTTTTTGACGCTTTTCAATAAACCAGTCTTAGGTAACAATTGGGGGATTCTTTGGTGTCTTTAGGCCTACCTTTGTAATTTTACTTGACAGTACAAAAAACCCAGATTTCATTTAGTCTTTTATGACTCCTAAACCTTTTAAAAGGATGTTGATTTGTTTAGCAGTGTAGGCTCTTACATGATCAGAATCGTTGGACGAGGGTTAAATTTCAAATATAGTTATGGCACCATATTCCGGTGAATATTTACTTTTTGCGGATATACAACCTGTGAGTAATACTTAACCATACAAAATGGAAAAAATCAATTGTTGTCGAACCTTTCAAGTTTACTTTCCGTGCGATTAGAACCGACGAAATTAATAAATTACCCATACACGTATATATTCGTTCTTACAATTACAAGGGAACTGTTTAACTAATCGACTGAAGGAAACAGTCTTCGTAAGTCGAAACATACAAACATTTTATAAAATCTTAAATAAAAGGACAATTTTGCTAAAAATGACACGTCATAGGATGGGTCTCGTAGAAACGATTCCAATGATGTGTTACTTTGCAATATTGCTGTGTCAAAAATTGCATTAAGAGGGAAGGTAATTTTAAAAAAACGCAAATTTGGTATAAACTGTTTAATAAAACGATACTCGGCATTATATTGCAGACAAGGTGATGTCCGATTCTACCTGGACCCCTACAGAGATGTCAACACGATCACCCGTTATAACAAACTCAGGTCCGCCCTACAAAAGGGAAACATGGTGCGCCTCACTACGGAGCTCGATAAATGTAACGGCGGGAAATCCGATCACGTGATCGTCGGTGGGGAGATCCGCGGTAAGAACTATTTTTAGATTTTGTTTGAGAGTAACATGGTAATTGATGATGTATTTTCTTTTGTCAGTTTGAAATGTTTCATCATGAAAACCAATAGTTAAGTACTTATTTCTTTTTACATCGAGTGTGGAACAAGTCCTCAAACAACTTCGATTAACGAGGACTCTGTAATAACCTTAATCTGTTTCCTGGGTGTATAACTGATATTCGCGCCATATATGTGTTCACGAAAGATCGTAATTTGGTGCCAGGAATTGTGGAATTTTCTTATGAATCATCCCTCGATACTATCTCTAACAATAAGTGATTGAAATTATTTGCATGTTTTAGACTCTGTTCTCATAAATTTGAAATAGAAACAGGTAGATTTAATCAAATACCAAGAGACAATAGACATTGTAAAGTTTGCTCGTCAAAATTAGTTGAAAATGAATACCATTTCCTACTAGAATGCTCCAAGTACACTCAAATACGTAGAAAACATTTTTGTAGCGTACTACGCACTAATTCCAATACTTTTATACAACAAACGCCGTCGTCAAATGGAAGACAATACTACGCATTTGTAGATATCTTTCGGAGAGAAATTTAATTTATATTGTTATCCCCAAGTAACAGAATCAGTCAAAAACGACGCAAATCTGTCTCACATAGTGAAGATTTTACAGATAATTATCGATAAGGCATGGCTCGTTTTGTCGTGTTGCAGTTTAAATATAGACGTCTATAGTTATTAATGGAGACATTCCAGTATCTCTATGTTCACTGAAAAAAACTAGGCCCGAATTAACAAAACGCACTATTAAATCGTTCTCGGGGAAAGGAACAGTGTAATAAAGTCGCGTTAACTATTAACTCCATAGGGCTTGCCCATGGAGACCTGGTTGGTTGCATGAATTCGCAATCAAATCGACACCCATTTAAAACATTGGCAGTTCAATAATATGCTTTTGGTCTTTATTTTGTCAATATTAAACTTAACATAATCGAAGTTCAAAATTATTTGATAAATTCTTAGTTCACATCGCTGTAAATCTTTAGATGAAGTTTTTGTTCAAAGCTCTGTGGATTTCTTTCTCGCTTGGCGGTCCAATTACGTATAATTGGGTATGAAAAAATGCAGCGGTCTGTACCAACGCCCTGTTTACTCGATTCGGGTTGTTTATATTTACATCATTGATAATCTCCTCGGACGCAATGTCTATCAAAAATAGCCGACTCATTCTCTGTTATATAAGGATAGATGGGGAGTCAAAAGTGCTTTAAAGGTGCTTGTTCACAGATTCAAGGAAATTCGGAAGTTGAAAATTTGTTGCTGCAAGACAATTGTAATGTTATATGATTCACATTGAAGAATAGTCATTGGAAGCAAGATTTTATCGTTTTTCTTTTTTCTTTAAAGCGTGTACATTGTATACGGTGATTTAACGGATACTATAATCCAAACGTGTGACATCGCTTTTGAGATCTAAAACATATAGACCTACACTGCACATACTTAGATTAATTGACGCTTCATGAATTGATAATACGTTCAATAGTTACTTTTAATTAAATATCAAACAAAAACACAAACATTGTATTGTTTTAACGCCATTTTATTTTGACTCTCAAATTTTCTCTTCTGTGAGCAAGTACCTTTAAACACTATTTGTTAATTAGTTCCTTGTTATATGAGGCTTCACGTTCATTTGCGGATATCCAGGATCATATTAAGACACATTCCTTTTTGAGAATGTGAAACATAAGTGTCGATAAGAGGGACTTGTTGCTTAAACGATTCCAGTTACCACTTTGGCTGAAAACCTTTCTTTTCTCAATTGGTAGAGTTGCATAATGTCAGAAATGTCCCGTAGGGAACATGTACAAAACTAAAACAATCTCCTGATGAAGGCATTGTTAGGCTGAAAACTCGGGTGAATTGAACTGGAAGAATTGTTTGTAAGGGGTTTATATACCGTCAGCAATGTTCTAGTTATTTTGCGATACCTGGCTCAAATCGATGAAAGAAGGCGTAAAGCTTAACTGTAGTTCAGGGGTGGTCTTTTATGGTAGAACCCTCAGTGAACCTGGGGACTTCCTCTTATCAAAATAAAAATTCCGTTGTCGGGATTTTAACCCACACGGAGAGGGACATTTGGTTACAAATTCTGTCCTGACAGGAAAAGTATCTTCTTACAACGCAATATGGTTCGTGCGCACACAAGACCTTGCATTTCTACTCTATAAACCCGTTTCCTTTTACGTCATAAAATCATTTGTTTTACCTTTATATCTATGTAGCAATCTATCATGAAATTATCTACAGTAAAACAAAAGATTGGACCCTTATAGTGCTGGAACAAACTTCATGTATATTCAAACGGATAAGCTCCAGCGCCAGCCGCCTAGTAAATTTGCGGCTCGCATGTAATCTAACATGTTTTATTCTCTGAGTATCTTCTTTTTCTTTTTTTATAAAAAAATAGGCATATGTTTAAGGTTTTGGAAACTAAAGCAATCTTTTATTAGAAAACTACCGAATATTCTTAAGGTTAATGATGTCGTCTACTGCTATTTACTCAAAACATGGTTGCTTGGTTGGGATACATATAATCCGGTTTCCCGTTTTCTGGTGGACCAATTTGTATTATTAGCACGTCACCTGTTATGTGGTGTTAAATGAATGCCATGATAATGGAGATTGCGTGCGGAGTTTATCGCCCCATCATTGACACAAGCGACCCTATCTTTGACATAAGCGACCCTGACACAAAGTAAATACCGCTATTAGTACGGGAGAATTGAATCAAATAAAACGAGTTTTTTTGTCCCTCATTACGGCCCCGTCAGATCGGGAGATAAAACACAAGCTCAACTGATGTGTGGTATGGGAAAGCGGGGCTATTTGGACCAATAGAACAGCACCCTGGATATAATAGGTGTAAGAACGTATTTTTGGGTCGTCTTATTTTGGAGGACAGTGGTTGAGGGAAAGAGTGTCGTTATCTGGTAAATTAGAGTAGTGGGTTCGATACTCGCAAGAAGCGGGTTCACCTGTGACTCTTCATATGTCACTGTTCGACACGATTATTTGTTATGTATCCAGGAAGAATCGAGAGGGATATATGTAAGATGTTGGGGGTTTATTTTACAATATAAGAGAGAAAGGTAACACGTTTAACCCATTACCAAACAATGACGACATTTAACGCTTTGTTGCAGACAACTTTGGAAAACCTTGTGGGAAAGGGGAAATTTCTCGTCACGAGCAATTTCTCCTTTTCCCCACAATTTTTTTGTATCCTTTCAGAAGATTAAGCTTCAATTTCATGAGTGTTTGAAACATAGCTTGTGTACACTCTTTCAATTTGGGACAGTGGAAAAGTTGGCGTTTGGTAAAGAGTTAATCCCATTTTGAGTCCGTTAGAAAGTATGTACGTGTTTATTATCTGCTTGGAACAGCTTTTCAATCAAACTCGGAAGATGCTCAAGCAAAGTTGGACCGCAACAATCCTAGAAGAAGTTGATCTAGCGTGTGACATTATACAGTGAACCCTCGTTTATCCGAACATATCCGTTCCCAACAAAATGTCCGGTTTACCGAATAATCCGGACTAATGAAGCAGAGCATGTTCTTATTCACATTAAGACATAAACGGTCTGTATGAGCGGTATATACTTATAACCCTTAAGCAAACGCCAAATTGTCGACCGTCCCAAATTGAAAGAGTTTGCAGAAGACATATCAAAACTTGATGAAATTCAAAGATAATCTTCTGATATGGCAGAAAACATTGTGGGAAAAGGAGAAATTGCTCGTCACGAGCAATTTCTCCTTTACCCACAATGTTTTCAAAAGTTGTCTGCAATAAACTGGTCCAATAATTCCGTTCCCTTACAATTTTGTTCGGATTGCGAGACATCCGGATAATCGGGGTCCGGATAAACGAGGGTTCACTGTACTAGCATTTTGAATGCTTACGACGTATTTATTAATGTACCGGTGCATATTAGAGTGTCAAAACCGTTCTCGTTATGGTCTAAATATTTGACCGTTGACAACTAAAAAGCGACCACTACCACATTTTGAAAATATTAAGCTCTATCGGCCATTTGCATTCTAATCCGATTCATCGACTATGTTACGTCTAGTAACTTCACAATTTTGAGAAAGCAAATCTTCTTTATTTCCCGAGTACGGGTCATTTGTAACAATTAATAATGAAGCAAATCATCACAGACGCAATTAAAGCAATATTAAGAGATAAAAAGCTGGTTAATGGAATATTTGATAGAGCAAGAATACAGACCCATTCAACAACATAGGAATTTTAGAACAAGTTGAAAAAAACACGATAGGCAATAAGAATAGCATAGAAGCAACACGGAACACGATGCTTTTTTCTTGTTTGAATTGGATAGAAGCACATTTACTCACATTTTCTAATATGTTTGACTGTTACGCGTGTCCAAAATACAGCCGTTATTACTTCTGACATTTAGACAATATCATATCATAAGCAATTACGGATGATTCGGGCGGGATATATTCTAGACATCTTGAACTTTACTTCACCCATCACCGACCCACCACGTGTACACATGCTTTTGTTAGAAGTCCCACACCATCAAAACAGACACCATAGATTCTTGCATTCGACATAGTTCATACCAATGGCATAATACCCTTGCATACCAAACATGGAGGGCAGTTGTCAAGGGGAAAGGAATCAACCTAAAGACACGGTGTTTTGGGTTAGTAAACCCGTACGTAGCGGGATCTACTTTGCGACCTGTCATTTATCCACATTCTGCGAGTACTTGATATGTATCCAGGAAGCAGAATAGAGAGTGATCAATCCAAATTGCAAGAACTCGTTTCACAATCGATGTAAAAAACAAATAAGTTTAAGCCAAACATGGACGGCAGTTGTCAAGGGGAAAGGAATCAACCTAAAGACACTGTGTTTTGTGTTGGTAAACCCGTACGTAGCGGGATCTACTTTGCGACCTGTCATTTATCCACATTCTGCGAGTACTTGTTATGTATCCAGGAAGCAGAATAGAGAGCGATCAATCCAAATTGCAAGAACTCGTTTCACAATCGATGTAAAAAACAAATAAGTTTAAGCTAAACAAAACAATGACAATAGGATTCGATTAAAAACGAAGTTTGAATTGATCCACCGTGGTGAAGTGTCTAGCGTCGGCTAGCGTTGGATTTAAGACCGATTATCGTCGAGTAAGACAATATCATTTAGCTTAGTAGTGGTAGATTGCACATGAAGCTTTCGGACGTGAACACTTAAACTGATAAACGGAGAAATAGTTGAAAATGGTTATTTAACCTCATACTAACCACATATTAAAGGCATTCAACGACAGGTGTCGATGATATCTTGATATTTTTTCAAATATCAAATAAACTAAAGCTACCTTGTGATGAATGCATACAGCCACTACAAAATTTAATTTTGAAATTGGAAACAACATTTAGATATCTAATAAATGTGTCGTTACATAATTTAGAACGAAATTTAACTAGTTTCGTCTCACATTAGAGTACGTGAGAAAATAAGAAGCCTGGTGGAAGAATACTAGGAAAATCCAAACTGTTAATAACTATTAACAGAGTTGAACAGAGTGTAACATCTAGATCATTTTCAAACTAGATGGTTGAATATCAAATCGGTACGTGTGAACGACCACTCAATACGGACGAGTTGAAATTACGTTGGATCGTGAGTTTGAATTCATCAAATCTTCTGGCTTCTGATTGGCCAATATTCGACATTGTCAAAAGCCAGAAGAACTTAATTCACATAAACTGAATGAGTAAACTGTTTTGTAACCTTGCATCAAGGCTAACGAGCCAAGCAAGTGCAAGAATCATTATATACCTAAGAGTACAGTAGGCACGGTGAATTGTGTTCGTGTCGATTATAATTACGTATCGAATGTGATTAGCATGTTCTTCTATCAAGGCACAAGGGCGGTGGTGTGTAAGGTTACCTCAAACCGGGCCGTAACGTAAAGAGTCCAGTCCAAACTTAGGCTACAACTGGAACATATATCAACAGTCCCTATGGCTTAATTGCTATCTTTACCAATGATAAACGCTACCATAAAATATATATCGAGGAGTCAATGCAAGCCGATAGTAAGTGTTTCACAAACATGAAACACCTAACATAGTCCTACCTTGATCCCTCAATATACATGTACCATACACCTTACACTTACAACATCATCATTGAGATTTATCTTATAGAAACGTCTCAAACAGTCTGTACAATAACATAGTATAATCCGAAGCGAAATATTTCGTTATTTTCAAGCGACACATTCTGACGAGTTACAAGTCACAAGTCACCATCATTAAATATGATTAATGGGAACAGGTGTATGATAAAAATCGAAAATCCATTTGACCCCTAGATTTCGATCGAAAGGCATTGATTGATTTTTAACCGATTTGACATTACCTCGCCGGTCTATGGTGTAATGCATTCCACGATCATATTCAGATTAATCAACCCCCATTCCCTCGTATCGGTTTATTGCGAGGCTAGTCCTGATATAATCTTCAACGAATACCAAGAAATGAAAGAATATGTCGAATATGAAGTAATGGAGACATTGAAAATGAGTATCATTTTGTTTTGAAGTGTCCACAGTATGGTTTTATATGAAAACGATATATAAATGAGTTTTATTATTTTTGAAATAGCCAAAACATTAAGGTCTCTTCAGAGACATAAAAGCTCCGATTTTAGTAACAATGTTGCTGACTTTTTTATTGATTCATCTGACTTTATATCCCCTTACTTAACTACTATTTTCAACAAAATATTTGAAACAGGAATCTATCCTGAAGCTTGGTGTAAAGGTGTGATTGTCCCAATACATAAAAAGGGTGACACACTAAATGCATCCAACTATCGGGGCATTACTCTTATTAACGTCATGGCGAAGATATTTTCTCTGCTTCTTCGAAATAGATTGAATAAGTGGTGTGAAAACAATGAAGTTTTTAGTGATGCCCAGTTTGGATTTCGAGATAATCGAAGTACTACTGACTGTGTCTTTTTATTACATTCTATTATTCAAAATATCCTTAACAAAAAATGTAAATTGTATTGTGCTTTCATTGATTTTCAGATGGCATTTGATACCGTTATAAGAGATGCACTTTGGGTAAAGCTTTTAGACACAGAGATTAGCTGTAAAATGATAAACATACTCAAATCTATTTATAGTAAAGTAAAATCTTGTGTCAAACTAACAGCTGGCACGAACTTCTCAGAGTTTTTTGATGTCACACTTGGCTTGAAACAAGGGGAACCACTCTCCCCAATACTTTTTATATTGTTTATCAACGATATCAACAATAGTATCGATATAAATCATTTAAGTGAAAATGATTTAAATTTTTTATCAATGTATATGCTACTTTTTGCTGATGATATTGCACTTTTTACTACAGACCCAATTAGTTTACAAGCTCAGCTAGATACAATTTCTAATTATTCAAATAAATGGGGTTTAAAAATAAATGTTTCTAAAACAAAAGTTTGTATTTTTGAAAAAAGAAAAAGCACCCATAACATTGATTGGTTTATCAATGGAGAACTAATTGAAGTTGTAGATCATTTTAAGTACCTTGGAGTAGATTTTAAGTATACTGGTAATATGAAAAATGCTGTTGAAGTTTTGTCTGAACAAGCTTTAAGAGCCTACAATTCTGTTTTAACTTTATTTTCGCGCATTACAATTGATGTAAAAACAAAATTATCTATATTTGACTCTATGGTTGTTCCAATAATATTGTATTGTTCGGATGTTTGGGGAATATATGATTATAAAGAAATTGATAGACTCCACTTAAAATTTTGTAAGCATATTTTGGGTGTGCGGAAACAAACTCCCAATATAGCTGTGTATTGTGAACTTGGGAGATTTCCGCTTTCGGTTATTTGTAAGGAGAGAACTTTAAAATATTGGGTAAAAATAATGAGTAATGAAAATTGTCCTATGCATCAAATACTACTAGAACAGATCAACGGTAATAGTAAAAGTTGCTGGGCCATGAGTATTAAACAATTGTTAAGCAATCTTGGTTTTAACGATATTTTCACAAATTTTGATAAGAACGTTAACTATTTTCCTCTATTAAAACAAAGAATTAGAGACCAGTATATCCAAAACTGGCATAGTTCACTACAAACTTCACCAAAGCTAGATTTTTATAAAATGTATAAGACTGATTTCTGTTTTGAGAAATATATTGATCTTTTAAAAGGAGATAGTTTAAGAAAGCAGATGACATGTTTTAGATTAAGTTCCCACTCTTTAGATATTGAAACAGGTAGATTTAATGGAATTGATAGAAGTGATCGAATATGTAGACTTTGCTCTCTAAATCAGATTGAATCTGAATATCATTTTTTATTGTGCTGTCCGGCCTATGCAAACATTCGTAATAAATATTTTGGACATCTACCATGGCCAAACACTAATACATTTGTTAACATCTTATCTTCAAAACGTCATTGTATTCTAACTAAAACTGCATATTATCTAAAAGAGAGTTTTAAATGTCGAAATGAAATTATTTAATGTATATACCTTTATTATATACCAGTATGTGATAGATCAACTAAATTCTTGACTTGTATGTTTTCGTAATTTGATAATCTTTGTTATTTCTTTCTTTGTATATATTAACATGTTTACGTATATTATATATATATGTCTGTACCATATTTGTAAATGTTGTCTTGGCCAAAGGCATTATATGCTGGTTTTTGCCAAATAAAGAATTGAATTGAATTGAATTGAATTATAAAAGACTAAGCATCTTAAAATGCATCCAACTGTTAAAATCATGCGATAAAAATTCGGTAAACTATCTAAAATTTGCTTAAAAGAAAGACCATATTTCACGCATAATATGAATTTTAAAAGGTTTTTAGTTTATTCGCAATATTTGTATGTTTATATGTTTTGAGTTGTAAAAATGACTATAAACATATGTGGTGGCCACATAAGAGATATCTGTATATCTAATCTGGTGTCCTGTCAAAAATGATGATGTCATTCCAAAAGGAGAAATACAATATGTAAGAGACAATGCTTAAATAAGTCTTTTCATTTTTTCGACAATGCCGTAATAAAAAGATATTACTCGTCATTGTGCTTAAGATGTTTAGCATTTAGACATTAAGACATTAAGACATTAGACACCATTACCAAATTGTAATATATATAATTTTGTGATTTGCATTTTATAGTTCTTAGCCTTTTTGAAGTTTATTTTAATCTGTGTTTTTTTACGTTTGATGTCTTCATTTCTTAGGTCCGTTTTGGTATAAGCCAATGAAAGTGTGTAAATATAGACAGTTTAATTGTGTTCCTATTTATCGACTATTTAAGCATTTTGACATGACATTTAATGTTCAGATGTGTTAAATAAGAAATGAATAGTGAACACAAACTTAATTTTGGGGAGCCTGTCCCATTAAAGTTCACATGATATATTTCCTCGTAAATATAAAGAGAATAAAAGTTCCACAATAAAGTGTTAACGTAGACGTGAACGAAACAGAGTCCTACCTGTGAAATATATATAGTGCTTTTATAACCCATGACTAATTTTCATTTAAAAAGACAGTTACAAGTAAGTTTCAAACGTAGACGTAAAAGTTTTTAAACAGGCACCTAATTATATGACTTAGTTCAGTTTCGTACTAAATCAAGGTTTATCTTGTCTATCTTGGTCGACTTTTTTTAATTTGAAATGCTTGTCTTCAGTAAGAGATGATCTTTTTCTAACACTCAAAAATAAATAATCAAGTGATAGCTGCAACACCCCCAGCTAAGATAAAGAAAAACTAACCCTGGACTCTTTTTGCTTTGTGTCTGACTTGGCAGAATAAAGTGTTATTCAAACATAGTATAATCCATCCCCAACCAATAACGTCATTTTACAAGTTAGTTGCACTCGACTCTGGATAAAATTGTTGGAAAGGAAGAAATCGCTCGTAACGAGAAATTTCTCCTTTTCTAACAGTGATTTAGATACCCTATCAGAAGTTTATTTTTGCAATTTCATCACATTTTGCCATTTCTTCTGCAAACTCTTTCACTTTGGAACAGTCGAACATTTGGCGTTTGGTAAAGACATAATGTGCCATCTTTGGAGATACGTAAAGCTGTCGGATTCAGGCCAATAAAATGCCAGTGTTCAATCCAATTGTACGTTCTACACCTAAGATTTGTAAGTTTCTGCAATATGGGCCCAATTATCTACTGACTAATCCATATGACTAAATATCACAGACAGCACAACCAGCAAATCTCCTTTTTGATTGACATGATTCATTTCGACATTAATCTGTAATTAAATCGCCTAAATTCGCCTCCCTTGTAAAAGTTCAATTGGCGTTTATCATTGTTTACGGCCTTTGATATTACACGATGTTATTTATTCCCACCACCCAGTGTTTTATTGTTCTTTACGTTCATTTCTTTTGAAGAAGTTTTTTTCCTTTTTATCCTTTCCCAAATTAAGCCCATACTATATGTTAGAGACAGCAGACAATTTATTTTTACGGGATTCGGCTCCCCTCTAAATATGGCTTGACATTTAAATTTTAAACTGGTTTTCTGTTTAATAGTTTATCATCCTGCACAGGAAAAAACCCAAGGTTTACAAACTCGAGTTATGGACATGCATATCAAACAGGAACACATGCTTTAATGCGTTTATTACCTAAGCCCAAACTCAGCATGGAAATGTATTAATGGTCCAAACAAAAAGCAACAGCAGAATGACAAAGTTCTACGACATTAGGGTGACAATAGTGAATCATTGTGACAAGATATCTACCCACTCATTATTTCAATAACAATGGTTGATAAAAATCTTCTGCACTAGATATAGAAATGTATTGGTATCTAACTGTTTGCATATTCAAATAATACTGTATAGATGCATACGAGTGTAATATTCCCTGAAGGGAACAGTGATAAACATGGAACTGTGGACGAGTTAGCGTGATAAAGATATGGCAATGGTAGATGCGGTTACAGCCATTTTAATACTCACCTTATTGTATATGATTACACTTTAGATTGAATTGAGTTATGTTTTATTCTGCTCTGTTCTAGCCGATAAGGAACTTTTTCATTTGAATAAAGGTATTTTTGTCATAGTGATAAAACTAACAAACTATCAACTGCAGCTAAAATACAAAACTATCAACCATTTCGTAACTCCAATAAATCACTACCAATTTATTGGCAAGTTCAAAGCGATTGAGCCAATCGGAGACAACTTTTAAACCATTCTAATATAGACTGGTCTTTTCTAGAAGGTAATTCGTATGCACCATAAAACTGTTGAAAGATTGATTTACCAAATGAATACTGTTGATAAACAAAATTAAATTAAGCTATCAATTAAATCGCCTCATAACAAAACGCGCTCATAAACGATATTGTGCGATCATCTTTAAACATTAGCAGTTCATGCTAGACTAGTACTATCATCATTAACGTGATATGCCCATTTGTTATTATGCAAGGTACACGTTGTTCATCCACACAAATTGGTTGGACTTGTCAACGCAGTATTTTCTTCTGCTAGTCGTTTCTTTTAGATGCCGCGCGGTACAAAATATATCAAGCTCTTCATACATATGCTAGACAATAAGTTTTGCAAGTCGAAGAATTTTTGTGCGAAACTTTACCATATTCTATACGCATATCAGAACAGATCATACTTAACAGTTTGATTGAAGGTATATGGTACACAATCATGTTGACAAACGGATATAATATAATATTAAGGCTACAGTTACTCTTTCACATCTCTCAACACTTCCTCATCATCTCCATATCTGTCACTCTCTCTATGTCTCTCGTCCACACATAAAATATGAAATTTCCGTACACATTTATACATTCATGTTATATCAATATCAATGTATCAACCTAATAAGCCCTCCTTTGCTATCGACACATATCTCGATTTTCCCAACGAGGCAAGCGGTTGAGGACTCCAAAGGCTGACAAGCGATAGGGTATTAGGGAGTATTTAGAAAAGGCCGATTTATTCAAAAACCGACGTTCATATACAGTTTACGGCAGTTCATCGTTTAAATAGAATCCAAGTAATTGCCCTGTAAATTACGGAATGAATACGAATCCGGTTTAATTGGAAGACATAAATACATGCGTCACAATTAACCACCTGTGCATCGCGTCTGTTGTTGGGTGCATTTAAAAATAAATCAAGCTTGTGCGTCTGGTTACGACACAAACTCTTTTCGTACACGTATCGAAAACTTTGCGTGAACAGATCGGACCCATGTACAGGGGACGGACTCTCAGTAGTAAAGGAGGCTAGACTTGGGGTATTTTGCATAGTACCAGCAGTCTAGCCTCTATTCCTTCTTAGTGCTTATAACGTTTTTTTTATCTAGTAATATGTAAATTTTGAATTGCAATGTCGGTTCGAATTATGTTATTGTTTATATTGTAGAACTTGATCTCGGTCATGGTATTTGAAGTCTAGTAAATTGCCATTTATCAAATGTCAAACAGAATCAAGTGCTAACCTAGTAGATAGAGGTCCTTTACACATAATTTTGCATGCACTTTTTCAATACACCTGAAGCAAGAGAATTAATAATCCTCTGTTACAATGGCAATTATTTTTTGAAACGCCCTCATGAATATGGAAATATGAATCGTTGTGAGCAATTCATCCATTTTGACAGTTCAATGGAATGCATGAGTCGTGCAAGTAGAACCATCAAAATGCCAGTATCCCTTTCTACTGGGTTGTTACCTACGGAAGTGATTCACATTAAGGTATCAAGTTACGTTACCACGTGTTGTATGAAGACCCATATTTTCGCCTCGTATCTCTGATCTTAATTTTGTTAAGCTTAAAGTAGTAAATTGTATTTCACAAAGTAACTGGTACATTTACGTCATTTCTTGTATTTTCACATAGCTATTCGTAAACACTTTCAATCGCCAGTATATATTGTCGAGGACGGTGGTCTAGGGGTAGAGCATCAGCCTTGGACACGAGGGTCGTGTGTTAGAATCGTGCGAGTAGCGGAATCTGCCTTGCGACCTTTCATTAATCCGCATTCGGCGCGAGTACTGATTATGTATCTTGGTAGAAGAATTGAGAGTGATTTATTCAAGTTGTAAGAACTTGTTTGACAATCGATGTAAAATAAATAAGTTTAAACTAAACCAGTATATATGCTATAATTACATACTTGTAGGTAATAAATTGATAATTGCATCGAGTGACTTTGAACTCTCAGTGTGGCAATACCGTTTCATGCGCTTTACAATAATGTTGTGGACAAATGATCGACGGATTTCCGATCAGCCTCAATAAAGCATTACCCGTTATAGTTATCAATAAACGTATAAAGACGCAAATATTTGGGTTTTTCTCGATGGTGGCATTTTGATATAATCAAAGACCATATGGAATTCATTAAACGAATTATTACGACTAGCTGTAAACCGTTATGGTTCCTGGACCCCAATTGTGTTCAATTGTATAGTGCTTGTATGTCAATAAAGCATATCAATAAAGTAATCACAATTTATGGCATATCAACGTGCAAATGATATGTCAATAAAATTACATTGCAGGAGAGGGTGCCCGTACGTCACTTATTTGACACTAATCCAAGCCTTCTTTAATCCATTACCAAAGTCGTAGGTTTGAAAGTTCCTAATGTTCAGAGACTGATTAAGCGTTGATTTAAGAAAAGAGATATTCTAATAGAGCTAAGATTTAGTTTGATCGACTGTACAATGCTATCTTCAAACGCTTATCAGGCTTTACTTGGCGGTCAGCGCACCTATCAATTGTCCTGGTGTTTTATAACAGTACTACACAATGTTCTTTCCTAGCCACTGACTCCTTTTTCACATAATAGATCAGCGGAACCGGACGAATATATCAGTTTGCATTGAATTCATTTACTATTTGAAAGACTATATACCGGGTCTGGTCTAGAGCTCGAATTCATCTCATTTATTCTTCCGACTTAGCTAACAGGGTTTGGATTATATGATGCAATTAGGTAAAAACCATTTTATAACAGTATGCTTTGTTCGGACGTTACGATTACGAGACGCAACGAAAGGTGGAGAGAAAATAAAATAAAACGTTAGAAAAAAAGAAGAACGAAGGAACGATAGAAAGAAAGAGAGTGATAGATGAAAAAGGAAGTAAGAACAAAGGTAAAAAAGAAAGCACGAAAGGAAAAAAGATCGAGAGGTGGAATAGATAGAATAAACATGAAAATGTTGCAAAATGTTGAAATCTTTGTCTAAAGAAAAAAGGGTTATTATTTACACCGCTTTGCCAAGAACGAATACCATTTTGACATCATAAAACAATAAATTGTACTTGATGGCCGAGCTGTCAATTCGATGCCACACAGTCGGGACGAATAAGCCTACGACAGAGCTGTTTTTAATCCCTCAAAGGGTGCTCGTTACGTCTTTTTCCATTTATTGTACACTTGATGCACTGATATATGGTCTACTCGAACCTGGTACTTTGCGTCAATGCTAATTTGGGCCACTCCATCGGGGAAACAGATCTTATAACGAAAGAACACTCGTGAATATTTGTGAACTATAGAGTTAAACCCCATCAAATAAATAATATTTTCTATTTTATCTGGAACAGTTCATAAAGTCACTATGGATATGTCGCCTTTTGGTCGCCATAGAACGAATTTCTTTACGTTTCGCCATTTATGACTTTAGTCGAGAAACCTGTTCGTCTAGGGAAGAGTTGAACAGCATATCGACACGTAAAGAAATTCGTTCTAAGGCGACCAACAGGCAACATATCCATAGTGACATTATGGAGTGGCCTAAATTAGCATTGATGCATTGACGCAGTAAAATAGCTATGTCTTGGTTATCTGATTGGTTATCTGAACCAACTTCTGGACATTTTGCTTTATTTTCATTTTATTAATTTGATATAATGTTAAAAAGAAATCCAGTAAGCCTCCTTTTTAAATGACAGGCTTGATTATCATACAATTGTACTTATAACGACAATGTCTCTCAAGCAAAGGTGTGAATACTATTTTGTAATAAATCATTCATCAAGTGACTCTGTTTAGTTGCAGTTAGAAACCAAAGCACGAATTTTCGACTAAGACATGACAGTTTTCGTTACGAATAGCGCGAAATGTCTGTGCTTTTCGTAACATGATTATCTATGGAAAAAGAACATGACCAACACTAATAACGGGTCAGCAACAAAGATAACTATTTCGTGTCCATATTTTCATGAAAGTACTCATGACTTCAGAGCCATTTTTGTAGAAATTCAATATTTTGACAAGGTGTTAGACGCTAATAAAAAAGTTTAGAAAATCATGTGGCAAACAGAAATTGTTTCGAGAAATAAACATTTTTTAATTTTGTCTTTAAAGCTGATAAATATATCTGTACTTAAGAGCGAGTGTATTTTATCTATGAAGTTAATTGGTTAAATAGTATCCAGTTTAAATCAACCACCTGTCACTCGAACAATACATCGTTATATGAAAGGTCACAAAGAGGCCACAAAGACACGTGGTGGGGGACAGTTCAACAATACTAATTGCGGTGCGTTGATACAATTAATTAGCAGGCGCATGAATACAATCGTTTGATTGGCCGCTTCAGGAGAGCGCCGGTCTAGACTACTTCAATGTCGAATCATTCCACCTGAATCGTTGCCGTCTCAATTGAGACTTAAATAATGTGTGTCGTCATGGTCTTCAATGATCCCCCGTTAACTAATCAGATGTTTCCATATTAATGACAAAGGATTTTAAAGATGTTATTACTGCTACTTGGTTTTTATTCAAAAGGGTAATAGAAAAGCATATTTGGTACACGCCATGTTTACATGTACCTGTGGATGTACTAACTTCAATCGCCACGGAAATGCTTGTAATAAGTATCAAAAGGTATAATTTAGAAGAGAAATAGCAAAAAAGAAAAAGCTTCACTAGACTCATCTGAGTTTAATGAGGAACGGTTCTTTCTCCAGAAAGCGAAGCTCTCTTTACAAGTTGTTGTTTTGTTTTCAAACCAAGGTAAGCAAGACTTTCCGTAGCTGTATGGCGTTACAGCGAAGTCGTCATTCTCTTGAATTAAATCGGATTTAAACACAATTTAAAGAATATTTTAGAAATATCAAAGGGGTATATCAGCGCACTTTTCCATGTTCTTAGTATTTTCCCCTGTGCGATACATTTCCCGATACAAATGACTGTTTTTTCTATCGTGCGAAACAAATAGGTCGTATAGCATCGATATTATTGAACGTCGAACAAATGCTTGGACAGGCCAGAATTAGTTCTTGTAATTGGTGTTGGTGCAGTCGATTGGCCTTACAGAAGAGTCCTTGAGAAATAAGGGTCTTTATTGTTAGTTATGATAAAGAGTGTGGATGTCATTACTCCGATCTCTAAATGGCAATCAACTACTTTGAATTACCATTGGGCATCTGTTTACTTTGCATATTTCTCCAATTGTCTACATAGATCTACCGAACTTGAAATAATATAAATGACTATTTTCTTAGTACAATGTTTATGATTGGCAAATGCTTCAGTCTTCAAATTGAACAGTTCACAGATTCTTAATAAAATGTTTAAGAGGAATTAGTCAGGTCTTTGTCGATTCTTGCAAATTAAAATCACGGCACATCCATCAACACTTATGTGGTTCTTTCGAACGCCAAATGAGGCAACTACACAAATGGAGATAGGCTGGGTGCTTCATCTACTACTGCAACGTATTTATAAAACCTTTTGCTCGATACAGGTAAAAGTGATAAGGTAGTTTCTAAATATATAATGTGCTCGAATCACATATAAACAGAATGAAGACACACGTGTTGCTTTGTCTAAGTATAGAATGCGCTCTTTGATTGTGTGGCGTTGACAATTGTTTTTTCTATACTCAGATTCGAAGAAGAATGTACATGATGAGGAACCATCAGTACAGTAATTACATCATCTACTCGAAAAAGTTGGTATAATCTTCATGATTGGAGTTATAGGTTGTTTAAGCCACAGCATCACGTAAATTGAATCTTCTAATTAAATGATAGTATTTTGCATTTTGAATCATTGCTCTTGTCATAATACGAAAGGTACCATCCTCTCAAAGCCACTGATTGCATGCGAAGCAAAGGTTGAGTCGGGTACAAATTACCTTGGAATAGCGTTCATTAATATTTGGTCCTACAAGCTTAATTGGACGGACACTTACCTAGTCAATGACACACAATTAGTCCTGGATGGTATCGCCGGTTGTTCAGGTGTCACCTTGTCTTCTACAGCGTATAATTGTATCAAACGTTTACTTCCCTCGACTTGCGATTGTGACATTGCCTTAGACTATAATTAAAAACGCTGTGCCAAAAGCAGAATTTGCTAATAATGAGCAAATACTCCTTTTGGCACAGTGTTTTTAATATCATCATTTCAACTGTGCAGATCGTTTTTTCTCGTTGATATATTCTGTTTCTCTGGCATCCAGTATGAATGTCACTTCACTCTATTGCTAATTGCCAGGATCGAGAAAAGAGTTAAGTCGATTGGCGGTTGCTTCTGGAACTGTCAATTTCCCAGAGTAATTCATCTCTGCGAGACTTTTCAGCGATGATTGCCTACTAATCGGTTCGCTCAATTGACCTTCGATCATGGCTTTGTTCATTTACCCATCATTGAACGAATTGGTCTCTAAACTGACAAAGGACTTGCCAATTCATAGGACAAACATTTACGAGTCTGTATTTCAGCAGGTGTCGTTTTCATGCAAAGATCCTAGATGTTTTCAAACCCTTATAGTGAAAATATCTTGACGACATCATGGATGCAAAATTCAAATAAATTTTGTGTAGAGCTTTGGGTCATAACTATTCATTTACCTATGCATATTTGTGGAGACATGTTCTCAATTGTATTTTTCCTTCAACGCTGTGTTCCTTTTGAATAATGGATGGGTTTGTCGTATAATCAAAAAAAGTATAATATGTCTACTTGGGAAGGGATGCCTTGCAGTTTTAATGTAGTACTGTACTCACTCTATGTAGAATTCTGACAATTTACTAAAAGGAAATTTCTGTACAGATTAATCAGTTAAAGTAAGTAGATAAGTACAGCATCTTAGAAAGATTATTGGAACGTATTGAAAAGAAATAACATGCGTTGTGCGGAGTTTACAATTCGCGCCAAAGTTTTGGCAAAAGAGTCAAATAGAAATAATCGAAAAAGCTGACACCTGAAATTTATTGCCAGTAAATCAATGGGAAAAGTCCCGCGGTTTGAAAGTAAGCCTCCGCCATTAAAGCGGATTTTCTTTTGTGTGACGTCAAACCAGACGAGTGCCCTTCAGCGTAGGAATAGAAGTCAGTTCGAATTGACGGGTTTATTACACCATACGAAAAAGTAATCCCTACACCATGGGGGCTTTCTGGGTATTAGTAACACTTGCTTTGATTCATGAGTCCTTTCACCCGTTCCCTGTCTAGGGGGTGCGGTAAACGACAGATCACAAAGCGTTATAAAATGAGTCTGGAATTTGTATCGTCTGCACAGATGACTTCTGTGTTAGATAATTGAAAGAGACACAATTGCTTAGATGATAAATGTATTCTTTTATTAATGTTAATTCATGTCCTACCAATAGCATACCTTCAAAATTTAATTTTCCTTTAGTATAAAACTAAAACCGAGTTAAACTTTATAAGCTTTTAGCTTCCGTTCCCATCCGTTGTTTCTTAAATAAACTATGTTTACACTAAAAATGTCTGCTGCAACGAAAAAATGTCTGCTGCAATTCGACTGTACAAAAATGGATCGGACGCAGCCCTAGTGTCGACAACTCAGGCGATGTAATACTGAGCATTGAAAATTATTCAACAACCACAAGTGTGTATAGATTGCTTGCTATTATGTATTCTCATAGTAGTTTTCGATAAAAAAAAATAGAGATTTATGTGTTAAAAATAACTGCGTCCATGATAACAATCCCCGTTATAATTGTCATTAACAGAGTCGATTTTAGATGGCTTTACAAATGACAGCGATTTAAGGAAACTGTTGCCAACGAAGCATTTGCTAATATGAAAACGTTATTTTTACCACAATGGTTTCATTTTAGATCAATCGGCCATGCAGAAGCACAATGGTTGCTTTTCATCATTTGCATTGGTAAATTATAAAGCTATCTATCCGCTTGAACCGAGAAATGGTTAACCCTTAAAGTGCTGGAACTGACTTCAAGCTTATCTTAACAGGTTAGATACAGGCCAGTGGTCAAGTAAATTAGCGGCTGGCCTGTGATCTAACCTGTTTGCTACTCTTAATATCTTTCCTCATCAGAATTAAGGTGATATGTAAGGTTGTGAAAATCAGACGACACAAAAATATATTTTTTTCAAAACGACCCAT
Source organism: Cerastoderma edule (assembly GCA_947846245.1). Taxonomy (NCBI): domain Eukaryota; kingdom Metazoa; phylum Mollusca; class Bivalvia; order Cardiida; family Cardiidae; genus Cerastoderma; species Cerastoderma edule. The sequence continues at coordinate 33,646,205 of OX401410.1, forward strand.
CATTCTAAGTGTTAAGCCCAACATGAGGTGGCAAACTGTGTCACCTGATACAATAATCGAACAGAAGCATTTTTTGCAAGGCGAAGTACAGCCGGATAGAATGACAGATGAAGATTGCCTTTCGCAGATCTCATCAGATAGAACATTGTAACACCTAGGGCCCGCTTTATTACATTAGGAAGCATGGAACCAGAGAACAATGATTCTGTTTGAAAAGTCTGTTGATGTTGCCAGGTTCTAAAGCCTGAATTAAATAGTAAATTACAATTGGTGTATAGAATTGTACACTTGAAATCGTTTATTGATTTATTTAAAAGTCTTCCAAAGGACCTAGTATTTGCTTGAAAAATGCAGAGCTTAAAATGTACCACTATTATATTATGACGACTTTGGTGACGACTTTAATGGGGAAAAAGTTATTTCAACCATGTAAATAAGTCTTTTTTTTTCTACTTTCAGCTTTCGATCTCGGCCGAAACGGGAAATCGATTCACGTAACGTTGAAGCGAAACCGCGTGACCTACACACCGACCAATCAGATCTCGGTAGAGGAGCAGTTCACCATCTTTCAGTTTTCAAAACGAGGCCAGGCTACGGTCGTGAAGCATTCGAAGAACGTGTCAAGCGTTTCCCGGAACTATTCTATCGTTACAGGATTCGTCCGCTATAAATGTGAGACGGATCACAACTCAAGCACAAAAGCCATTTCGTTGTACAATTCGTGAGAAGTGCATCGTTGTGTTGGTTGACTTTTTGGTAAAGCGCTTGTTTATCTGGGTATTCAATAGATCATTGAGAATGGGTCCTTTTAACGCTTTATAATGGAGGAAAGCTATGATGTCTACTTTCTGTATGATTAACTTCGTTTATCGGCTTTCTCCATATAAATAATACGACCTTTGAACGCAAAATAGACGTATATGGCCAACATGAGTCTCAATGTACGTTCAAAGTGTATTTGTTATCATCTAAGAGGACCTTTGATGGAATAGACTAGGAACATGGACCTCCTGAATTGATTCAATTTAACAACAACTCTACAAAAACATAATTCAACCTGAACATCTTCTCAAATTTCGAACGATTTCTACAACGAGTGCTTTATTGAAAAGGATAGTACAGATAGCTTAGTACAATACTAAGCTAATTATTTAACAAACACCGAGGATTTAGCTGAATTTTTCACTAAACCATCTATTCGTATTGTGTTATTCATGGTCTATAAGCATGGTCGAAAACTGAAAACTATCGATTCGAATTCAGATGACGTCCTTGAATATGATATAACATGTGAGACACCAGATACGATGTATTGAGAACGCTGCAACAGTCAAACAATTAACATGTCGCGTAAAAGTTGTTGTTTGTTCGATTGACGGTTTCCTGCATTTGACAGCATTGAGCGATGTGGGATATGTGTGATGTGATTCCGAATAACGAAGCATTGAACACTTCACAAGAAGCGCTTTTGGAGGGTGAAAAGTATTCCTTGCAAATGACAGAGGCTTTCGTCCTCCCAAATTGTGAAAAACTTACGGACGACAATTATAATGAAAGTAAAATATGCATCGCATTGGATAGATGATGAGAGAGATACAAGAAAGAACTCAACCTTTTTACCAGAGTAATTTAACAATCACTCTGTAACACGAAGCCCCCTAAGAATATCCAAGAAGTAAAGATTGGAGATCGGGTTACTAAGAATACTAGAATGGGGCACTATCATATGGTTGTTTACCCTTTACCAAGCGCCAAAATTTCGACTGTCCCAAATTGAAAAAGTATGCAGACGACATTTAAAAATGTTATTGAATTGAAAAATATTCTTCTAATAGAGCAAACACATTGTGGGAAAAGGAAAGAATGCTCGTTAAGAGGGACTTCTCCTTTTCCCACAATGCTTGCCAAAATTGTCTGCAACAAAGTAGTAAAACGTCGTTAGTCTTTAGTGATGGGTTAAAATAGAATTTAGTGTAATGCGTGATTATTAGAGCGGGTTTTACAAGGTTTGATAAGCTAAATGAACTCATTTGTATAAATATATTTTTGATTATGTGTTTTATTGATGATGCGTTCTTTAAATTTGATTTTTGACAATACAAAGTAAGCAAAACATCGAAATGTTGACGCCTAGTTAATACAATTTGACATCAGTTGCTAACGATTCACTTGTCACATAATTCGTTGGTTAGATTAGGAAATCCATTTAATTTATTCAAGTAGTTTGAGTGACTGCAGTTAACTACACTATTTTCAAGGATTTCACTGGATTTCCAAGACGAGATCGGATGACACTTTTAAACAAACTAAATTGTCCTAAAACGTGCAATGGACCTTATTTTATACAATTTTTCATGACTTATAATCTGTTATGGCATTTATTGGTCTAAGACCGTTGGTTTAAATTATGGACCTATCATAGGAAAACGTGCTTGAAATGGTTTGATAATTGCCAAAACAACACAGTGTAAGAAACTCTTTCTCTTGATCTGGTACCATGTCGTGACTTATATGAATTGTACCAGAGCTTTCGGAAGGGTACCAGACCAGAGAGTTGCAATTCATGAAGAAATCAAAGATATTCTTACGCTGTTGTTTTAAACGAAACGTTGAAGGAAACATGTTCCACAAACTTCTATCCAACGAAAAGGTAAGAATGATAGTGTACGACATTGTTATTGTATAAACAAATACATTTTCGATTTTTAATTCACAAAAAAGCAATTTTGCAAAGGTAGAAATAAGTTTATTACTGGAAATCCCTCCTTTAGTCTGATTTGCTTTTCATATCGTCTTTCTCGATATGTTGAAATGGGTACTTTTAGACTAATGAATGTGACGAATTCTTCTCACCACAACTTTTATATCCATTTGTATATATTGAGCCATGCCAATCAAAAGCCGTATTTGTTGCAATTTCAATAATAAAGGGTTCGGAAGCTTCTTTATAAGCTTTAACTGTACATAGCTATTTTAGATATTTGATCTATTGAACAAAAGCAGTTTGTTGGTAATCGTTCTCTTTTTCTTTAAAGCATCTTAGTATACCATTTGGTTGGTTAGGATGGAACATTGTTTATTTTGTATTTTGTAAAAAAACATCTGATTGTTTCTTGCTTTCTTAAGAGATCTCTGTATTAATAGTTTGCGTTTCGTTGTTCTTATTAAACGTGTTTATCAGTTGATTACTTTTGCATTTTTCTTGTTTATCGTGCAGCGTGATTTGTGAGAAAAACTGTAATAATTGTGTATGCTGCTATGTAATTAGAATTTTGAACTTGTGAACAATGTCGCGTTAGAAAATATTGAGTTCAAAGCAAAAGATTTTTCAATTATATTACGACATAAAGTATCTGCAAAAGTTCCCATTTAATCTTTTGAAAATTCTAAAGACTAGTGAAATGTCGATGACTGTACGAAGATTTGCCAGGTTTTCCGTGTGTGAGTATCTAAGGCATTCCTCTTTCCAGTTTGACCTAGGCGTTGCAATTCAAAGAAGAGCACCCAAATTCGCCATTTTACAACATTTTCGTCCGTGTGCTTACTTCGGCCGTTCTCGGTAAACAGCGGTTGGGACCGGAACTATTGACTTTAAACAGAATAGTTCCGGCCCCTCCCTATGTATACCGAGAACGATCGAAATTATCCGACGAAAGAATAATTTTCAGAATTGCTGTTTATGAGTTTTCTAACTTAACGTAAACATTGTTTGTACGATGTAAAAATCAATCAAAGTTCAATCGTTTCAGACTTTCGTTATTCTCGTTGATTTAAAATACTCATTACCAATTTTGAACTGTTTACTGTTCTTTTTTGTCAGAACGTTTTCAGATGTCGTCTGTTGCAAAAAGCGCTAAATGCTGTCGGTGCTAGGAAATAAGATCAAGAAAACCTCCGGATACAGATTCAGTTGAGGGGTCTCGTGTAAATATTGATCGAGTGTCCATAGGTAGACATTTGACGTGTAATTAATCTATCCAAACATATTTATTTTTGTAAAATGATCGCCTATTTTGTATGTATATACGATTATAAAAGGTTACTGAAACTAAGATGTTGATTAAATTGATAAAACCGTTTAATTTTGTTTGTCTTTTTGCTTTACGCATTTTGGGGTACAACAATCAGTCCGTGACTATTAACACCTAATTGAAGATTCAATACATGACTATGGTAAGTACTTGCCAAATGTCTGTACTGAACCCTCGAAATGTTACCTCGATATTTGCTTAATCTGATAAATGATTCAAGGTTGTCTTTTGGTATTTACGGGTTCTTCAAAAAATCTTGAACTATTTCACTAATACCAGCCTGGGGTAGATGAACCTGTGTATGTGTCCGATAAACCCGCTTGATGGTTCTATAGAAATGGTTCATGTCAAAACCTTGTATAGCTGCTTAACTTTGATGAGGAAAGATACCCAGAGTAGCAAACAGGTTAGATCACAGCCCAGCAACCAATTTACTTGGCGGCTGGCCTGGATCTAACCTAACTGCAAAAGCATGAAGTCGGTTCTAGCACTAAATAACGTTTCAATTTGTGTCCTTATATACATATGGTCATACAATATGAAACAGAATACAGTATGAATAGTTCTCGCACTGTACCAGCATAACCATTGACCAAGTGCCAAATCTTCGACTGTCCAAAATTGAAAGAGTTTGCAAACGACATTTCAAAATGTGACAAAATGAAAAAAATATCTTCTGATGGGGACGGACAACATTGTGGGAAAAAGAGTAATTGCTCGTTAAGAGCAATTCCTCGTTTTCCCACAATATTTTCCACAGTCGTCTACAACAAAGAGGTTAAATGTCGTTATTGTATGGTAATGTATTAATCAAGCTTGCATCTTGTCGTTTACAAGTACATCCAGACTGGTTGTATGGCAGGTTTTATCGTGTCTAGGAATCGTTATTTATATCTATATACTTCGTCAAAAGGATCATTAGCAAGGTTGTCATGATTTACACTAATCGATCAAAGTCTATGTATAGCTTACCATCATTTTTCTAACCCCCTTGATTCGTTATGATTGATTCTGATGCACCTGTAGTTATTAACTTTTCTTTGGAAAATATCTGATAAAAGGAGAATTTACTCGGGTCGAGTGCTCTTGCACCATGTGTTGTATTAACCCTAAAAATGCTGGGACATTTTTCAAAAGTATACTTTTTTGTCGTCTGCTTTCCAAAACTCTAGATACATGCTTATTTTTGATGAGGAAAGATACTCAAAGATGCAAACAGGTTAGATCACAGCTGATCCTTGGTGGCTGGCCTGGGTCCAACCTGTTTGCATAAGCATGAACTCGGTTCCAGCATTGTAAAGGTTAGATATCTCAAATCGCTTTCATACATATATAATGTTTATCTGATGATTTGGATTTTTGACCGGTCACAGAATCACACATGATTAGGCTCATGTGGCATGACCAACTTGAAAGCAACAGGAGACGACGCATTTTTCAACCAAACAACACGTTCATTTTGTTGGTGGCTAGAAGTTATTGTCACGAAAGGAAATTTGCTCGTATGGAGAATCTTTTAATTTCAGCAGTTTCTGCTGAGAAATGTGAATTTACACTGTGGTTTCCTATTCTTGTACAAAAATCGCTAAACTACGAGCATATGTTGGCTTTCTTTCATCACATGTTTCCAAAGCCTGATCTTTTGAATATTGATAGAAATTACGGAAAGGCGTTTGTATACTGGCCAGGAAGCATTGGACCGTAGGCAATCAAGCGTCTGCGAAGCCGTAAATGATACAGTTGTGTTATCTTTCAAACGTCCATGCGTGCCAATTCTTTGTATACGGAACGCGTTTTATATAACGCATTGGAGTGCATAATGCATGAACGTAAATAATTTTTTGATATCTTGTCTGATTAATGGATGAAAACTTTCAAGCGATATTTTTCAACAGGCCTTCGGCTAAGTCTCGGTGGTTAATGTTCACATTTGTCATTCTGGTATTTCCACATACTAGTAGGCTTACTGCATAATTTTCTATTTTGTTCGAGCCAATAACACCATCAACAAGAAGTCATGTTTAGATATTAAAGGGACGCAAGTGTCATCTTTTTGTGTGATCATTTTAAAACCGAGAAAGTGTTTGCCGGTTCGGGGTCTGATATCAACACCTCTTATTCCAAGATGGATTTTCTACCTCCGAATGTAGTTGACTTAGAGTTTTACGCCGAAAAGTGGCTCTGTTTTCAGGTATGCCGAACTGATATTTTCTGTTGAGTATTTCATTTCTATATGTTGAAGAAAATCATAGACACAGATACAAAAAACTTAATCATTCAATTTCATTGAATTCAGACGATGCTGTGACATGTTTCTCTTTTAAATATCTACAAAGGTTGTCTTTAATGTAAGTTGAATTCATCCCATAACCCAGTGTGATGGTAACATTACCTCTTCTATAAATCTCCGCATCTTAATGTCTTATTCTTGCATTGACAGACACTGTTTACTTTCAAATCAAAGACCTTTCTTTGTGCATGCGTTAGAAAATGGATATCTTACTAATGAAAATAAAACAGATGACTTTGAAAATTGATTTTGTGGGAGAAATCTGACTCATGGATTAGACTACAGGGGTATCATACCACCCATATAAGGTTTTAGATTAATGACACCCGTCACCTGAGTAGTACATCTTTGTCTTATAGGGGCTGACCTGCAATCTTTAACATCTTCAGCTGAACGCAATTTTTTTTCTTTTTTTTCATTTTTTTTTCAAAATGTGCATACAGGTTATCTAGGGCTGTCTTACTTTAGAAGCACATCTTCACAGATATGAGTGAATTCGAAAGTCGAAAATTAAATTTCTTTGAGGCTGCAAAACATCTTTAATGTTATATAATACAAACTGAAGAAAAGTCATTGGAAGCAATTTTATATCGTTTTATAATTATTTAAAGTGTCTATAGAGTAAATATGCATGTATTTCAATCCAGCTTAATTGAGCTCTGCCGCATATAAACAGTGCATATTTAGGAAAATTCAAACGAGTAATTTCTCCTTTTCCCACAATGTTTTCTGCTCTATCAGAAGACGATTTTCAATTTCAACACATTTTGAAATGTCATCTGCAAATTCTTTCAATTTGGGACAGTCGAGAATTTGGCGTTTGGTAAAGGGTTAACTTCTAATAAACTATAAAGAATGGCAAATCTGTTCTACAAACTTTTGTTTCAAATTATTTTTCTGGATTGTCAAGATATTCTTCAAGTAAGACCTCAACTTTAATGTACAAAGGTTTAAATCATAATCTTTGTTGTTTTAATTTTGGAGAATTTATGGTGTTACAAACGCAATGTTTGTTAATGGATTAAATGTAAACTCAGCGGATGTAAATTTGAGACCATATAACAAACAAAAACAAAAAATAAACCATAAATCAAAGGTTTATAAAACGAGCATATAAGCTGATGATTTATTGTGTACACATATAGAATATGGATGTATAAATAAGAAAAAAGTGCATTAAATCGTCTGGATTTTGAAGTGCAGTCTATCTAAAATATTAATTAGTCGTATAGGTTAGCCGTCAGCCTGCAAGAAACATTTCAATTTTACATTTTCGTGTGTATTGCTACATATGCGTATGTAGAATATGCGTATTCTATGTATGCGTTTGTGGAAATATGCGTATACTGTATGTGCATATGTTGAATATGCACATAAATGTTGTAAATACATATGCATATGCTTAATATGCGTATGTTGTATATGCGAATGTTGTACATGTATATGCGAATGTTGTATATGCGAATGTTGTATATATATGCGAATGTTGTATATGCGAATGTTGTATATATATATATGCGAATGTTGTATATGCGAATGTTGTATATGCGAATGTTGTATATGCGAATGTTGTATATGCATATGTTGTATATGCAAATGTTGTATATGCGAATGTTGTATATGCAAATATTGTATATGCGAATGTTGTATATACGTATGTTGTATATGTGAATGTTGTATATGCAAATGTTGTATATGCGAATGTTGTATATGCATATGTTGTATATGCAAATATTGTACATGCAAATGTTGTATATGCGTATGTTGTATATGCGAATGTTGTATTTGCATATGTTGTATATGCAAATGTTGTATATGCGAATGCTGTATATGCAAATGTTGTATATGCGAATGTTGTATGCGAATGTTGTATATGCATATGTTGTATATGCGAATGTTGTATATGCATATGTTGTATATGCAAATATTGTATATGCAAATGTTGTATATGCGTATGTTGTATATGCGAATGTTGTATATGCATATGTTGTATATGCATATGTTGTATATACAAATGTTGTATATGCGTATGTTGTATATGCGAATGTTGTATATGCAAATGTTGTATATGCATATGTTGTATATGTGAATGTTGTATATGCATATGTTGTATATATTCGTATGTTGTATATGCGTATGTTGTATATGCAAATGTTGTATATGCGAATGTTGTATATGCATATGTTGTATATGCATATGTTGTATATGCAAATGTTGTATATGCGTATGTTGTATATGCGAATGTTGTATATGCAAATGTTGTATATGCATATGTTGTATATGTGAATGTTGTATATGCATATGTTGTATATATTCGTATGTTGTATATGCGTATGTTGTATATGCAAATGTTGTATATGCGAATGTTGTATATGCATATGTTGTATATGCATATGTTGTATATACAAATGTTGTATATGCGTATGTTGTATATGCGAATGTTGTATATGCAAATGTTGTATATGCATATGTTGTATATGTGAATGTTGTATATGCATATGTTGTATATATTCGTATGTTGTATATGCGTATGTTGTATATGCAAATGTTGTATATGCGAATGTTGTATATGCATATGTTGTATATGCATATGTTGTATATGCAAATGTTGTATATGCGTATGTTGTATATGCGAATGTTGTATATGCAAATGTTGTATATGCTTATGTTGTATATGTGAATGTTATATATGCGTATGTTGTATATGCGAATATTGTATATGCGAATGTTGTATATGCGAATTTGCTTTATATGCATATTTTGTAAATGTATATGTTATATACGCATATACTGTGCATATAATGTTTATGTGTATGCTGTTTATGTATATGCCGTATATGTGTATGTTTCATTTACGTATGCTGTAAATGTACATGCTGTTTATGCGTATGTTGTATATGCGAATTTGTTTTATATGCATATTTTGTAAATGTATATGTTATATACGCATTTACTGTGCATATCATGTTTATGTGTATGCTGTTTATGCATATGCCGTATATGCGTATGTTTCATTTACGTATGTTGTATATGTACATGCTGTTTCTGCGTATGTTGTATATGCTTATGATGTAAATGCATATATTGCATATGCCTATGTAATATGATATTTATTTTCCTGGTTTTTTTTCAGACAAATACTACACGATAATATGTCAATTGGACCCGTGCATAGCATTATTTAACCGATGTCATTTGTATTGGCCTTATTATTTCAAAAGGCTAGAGGCCCATCAGAACTAAAGCGACAAACACTCAAATTACAGACTGTTTTCGTGCTAAGCTCCTATGGAATATATATTTGCAATTCATCAAAATGCTTTTTTCAGTAAGAACTCTGAATAAGATATATCAGCAAGGTATTGCCTGTGGACTACAATAAAAAAAGTACAAGGTCGCTAGGCACAGTTTTGGTTTCAAGGGCAACACAAAGGAAACAAGGACTAGCACTGTATTTGTAAGAAGGTAGTTGCAATTATGGAGAAAAATGGAATTGTATATGTGAGACTAGACCTAGACATCATACATTTATACACACACACACATTTGCGCAATGCCTCTCGAAAAACTTTTGAATAAACGTTTTTACTCACACGGGAATCTGTGATTGGCCAAAATCAAAGCGGACGAAACATAGCGAGAAAAGAAAATACTCGTAATCCTTGGTAGAGATAGTTGTGACCAAATGCTTTGATGCTCGTCAAGAGCAATCTATTCTCTTGTCACAATGGTTTACGAAATCTTTTTCAGCAGGTGCGATAACATAGTGATATTATAGAGTTCATTGGGTGGGGAATAATTTATTAAAATATGACAGATCGTTACGAGATGAATTAGCCGGCCTTAAATTATCACTCCTTTTTATTTCATATTTCAATTGCATTGCATTACGCAGATATATCACTGCATCCTTGAATACAACGCACTGTTTTTATGAAGTCATTATACTTCGATAACCCATTACCAAACAATAACGACATTTGACCAGTTTGTTGAAGACGACTCTGGAAAACATAGTGGGAAAAGGAGAAATTGCTCTTACCAAGCAATTTTTCCTTTTCCAACAATTTTTTCTGCCCTATCAGAAAATTATTTTTCAATTCAATCATATTTTAAAATGTCGCCTGCAAACTCTTTCAATTAAGGATAGTCGAATATTTGGCGTTTGGGAAAGGGTTAAACTGGTAAATCAATTCGAAATCAAAGAAGACATACAACCAACATACAACTATATTACATGTTTTTGTCAGAGATATGGAAAGAAACTTCTACTTTAAAAGATCTCTTATATTATCAGGTTGTTGCTCATTACAAAGCTGCTGAAATCAACCATGAGTACAGTTGTTTCCCAGCGAATATAAAAAGCCCGAACACTTCTCTAGGAAAGGTTAACTAGTTCAAGTTTTCTCAAAGCGAACTAATACAATGGAATTGACACTGAGCATTGAACCAAAACAAATGTAAAAGTGAAAGAAAGAAAGTCGAATGAAATAGTGTTGCCAGAATACAAAATTACTGATAGCATTTTCATTTACCTGAATATTTGAATTCATCGATATTGCAACCAGAACGTATTTCTAGAGTTTATTTTTATTACATAAGCCCTAATTCAGAGGTGGATTGCTAAAGGGAAAATGCGATTTCATTTAATTCAGGATTCATTTTGCTTATAAAAGCAATAAGATAAGAGAACAAAACTGTTGAAATAGGAATAGTTATCAAAGCAACCCCTTGTCGCGAAAGCTCATAAGTTATCGGGTTATTACCCGGCCGTATAAAATAGAAAAGTTTACAAAAACTTTCGAAATTACATTAAGCTGACAGATTAATGTCGTAATTCTATCAAGGACCCTTTCGGTCGTTCGCGCCACCAGGAAAAGTAGCGAATGGTTGATGGAGCGGTTCTGTCGTGGTATCGTAAATATATAATATAAAATAAAACCCCTTTACCGTGCGTGAAGGTTAAATATTACTTTATTTATCTACCTTATTTACCTTGTTTGTTTTACATCGATTGTGAAGGAAGCTTAAAGCATGTTCAAAGCCAGTCTCGATGACCGCTTCCCGGAAACTAAACATGTACTCACACCGATTCATGGGCTAGTCCCGGTTATTTCCACATCGCCTAACGGGGACTCGAACCCGAGACCCTCGGTTTAAGAAGCCGGCGCTTTATTCTTACGTTGGTTAGAATATTCGACAGAGTCAAATAATGACGAATCAGAACAAAGAATAATTGAGCACATCGGGTTATTATTGGAGAATATTCAATATGCAAATGTGTCGATCAGCACAAACAGGCAGTAGTAAGTGTGCGAAACGAACTCAATAAGCCTTACATAAGATTGTTGTTTAAGCATATAATTTCCGTTTAAAAGATTTACTGCGCCTGTTGTTGTAACATGTGATGGGCGCATAGTGACCCAATTTGCTGTTTAATGACGTTGGCTTGAGGTCGGTGTATAAAAGATTCCTCTCTCAAAGATTACAAACTTTAACATATCTACGTTCTCTCAAACTTTATGCAAACATGGAAGTGTTGGATGTTTTGAAATATTCTCACAAGCAAAAACTAATGGTTATAATGTATAAAAGTTAGATTTCATTTAAAACAAAGAATTGTTACAACATCAACTTGCTCAAACAGTTTTAACTCCCTAATTGAACGTTCGAGTACAATTTCTCATCGAAGAAAAGTTATCCGCTAGTCCTGCGTAGCCCCTTGGTTAAGATGGAGAACTTATGACTAGGGGATCTCTGGTTCGATCGAGCCCCATCGAAACTACTGGTACCTTTGGTAAGTCTTTATAATACCGGTGAATCGTGGAAAGCCTTAACAAAAATTAAAAAGTATTGACACGGCGTTACACACAGTACAAACAAAACATTGAACATATAACCTATTTCACGACATAATTCATCTTAAAAATTAACAAGGCTATGACTGTGTTGAAAGCATTCAAACTCGGGATGAAAAATATAAAATTTGATATACTGTATCATTGCCTTATAATAGGATATACGATCAAGTTTAAATACAGAAACATACCTGTACTGATAATTATGATACTAGTTTCTTCCGTTTCCGTAACAAAATAAATCAAAATACATATAAAACTCTTTTAGTTCGTGCACTGTATGTTATTGCTGCCTTTGATTAATCATAAACATATTTTGTATTTTTGAAAGCAAATAAAGCGATTTCCTCTCTGTTTCACAGTGGTTTCCAATCATTTTCATGAAAACAATGGTAACCAATTCTTTACGCATGTAATGTTAATAGTGTTATTATATCATGGATATGTAATGTCACATCACAATAAATTGATCTTTATGAGCAACGACAATGATTAATATTTGTACATATTTTTCGCTTACTTTTGATTTCAAACTTTTGGCCCGTCCTCAAGTCCCGTATGGATGCATGGACTATAAACAAAAGACAGACGAAGGGTCTGCACCGTGTTAACATGTCGAGACTGTTTAACTTTTTATTTACGACGACATAAAAAAATAACGCGCTTTTCTCAGCTTTACGACGCCTGCAACGCTGCTACAGCAGACGACTTCAAAAACATTTAATAGTATTGGAACATGACCACGGACCTCATTCTTCAATGTATCATTATACACAAAATGAATGGAAAACACCGTGACAAAAAGAAGAAATTGCTCATTAAAATTGTCACTTTGTTTTCGAAAAGAAGCATATGTGTGTCTATCGTTCTTCTGCGGACAATGAAACGTAAGGGATTAAGGGCTCAACTCTTCCATATATCATTTCTCCAAAAAGAATGGAAAGCATCGTGACAAAAGGAGAGTTTGCTCATTAAGATGAGCAGTTTCTTTTTTATTGTCACTGGGTTTTTTTTTCGAAAAGAAGCATGTGCCTGTCTATCTTTCGTGTGCAGGCGATAAAACGTAAGGGATTAATGGCCCAACTCTGCTATGAATTAATTCCGTATAAAACATACGGAGTATGAAACATCGCGACAAAAAGGAAAATGTGTTCACCGTGATATTCTTAATGTCACGGTCTTTTTTAAAGAAAACAAACCAAAACATTCCGCTCGGGGCTTTCTTTCGTCTGCAGACGACAATAAAGTGTAAGAAATAACGAGGTCCACTCTTCATAACGATATTCCTTTGTATACATCAATACTCAAAAAGGAATGGAAAACATCATGACAGAAAGAAGTAATTGCTCATTGCGATGAGCATGTTTTTAATATTGTCACATTGTTTTCGAATGAAAAAGCCAACATGCCGCGCTGGACGATGTTTCGACTGCAGACGATAAAGTGTTACGTTATGGCGCCCATACTGCGATGTTTCTGTCATGTCAGACGATTGTGTTTGTCCGTTTTATTACTGTTCAATCCGCGACGTCAAAACGCAACGACAAGTCTCTCAGGATATTAATTTAAAAATATTTAAAGGCTCACGAAAAGAGACAAATGCTTTATCAAACTTTATTATTTCGTAATCTTTTGCTCAGATTTCAAATAATTATCACCAAAACAAACAAAAAATCAGTTCAACCTAAACGTGAAAGCCTACGATTGGCCAGTTTAATGATTCAGATGTTGCCTGATTTTTCACATCTGACCTGGCCACGTGATACATACATTTTTGAAGCGACCAATCAAAATTCCTTATTTTGAATATGTAAACAAAACTATTGTTGATCAGCATGATTGAATTGGAGACAACCATATCACAATCACAAAATAACTTAAGATTACTAAAAAGGGTCTCACAGCATTCATAAATTAATTTTCATGATTTTTATGAACACATCAAAAGAACTCATTATATTTTTTGTTCAGTAATTTTGTACTCATGTCCTTTTATGTGCCTTTAACTGACCAAAATCTACATCGTGCCTTAAGAGGATACAGTATAAATCATACTTAGCAAATGGGTTGAGCTACAAGTTTTAAGACTTAGTAACATATCTCTGCCTTTGGTATGTAGGATGCTACAAAATGCAGGACACTATTTCATTGTGTAATAAACAAACCATACGTATTCTCGTAACAAATCAAAATTTAAAACAATGTTGAGAAAACATGAGGAATGCGAAAGGAAACGAAGAGGAATAGAGCAGACATGCATGTTTGATAGGGTAAAAGAGATTTAGAATAAAATTATGTAGAAGAGTAGATAGATAATAATAAGGCACATATTTAGGTGAAGTATAACAGCAGCATATTGGATTTAAATTACGAAGAAGAACCAGATACTGGGGCTTCCATAGTCCAATGGTTAGATTACAGGGCCAGTGTTCTCAAAACAGACTTTTTAAGTACTGCTTAAACTCAAAATCACTGCTAACTTATGAACATAAGCATATGCAATTAGAATTTGTGGTGATCTAGATATGAACTTGTATTCCTCAACCTTTACATTTAAGCAATGGTTTTGAGTCGACATATACGCTGTCTGAAGTGACGTGATAATGGTTTAAAGTGACTTCAATGGCATGGTCGGTTGGCTGGATTCGTATGTCGAATGTAGATATTTAAGTCGTTTGAACGTTATTTACGCTTCATTTTCCCTCTCATCAACCCAAGCATATACTCATGGTCCCTTACATTGTCATTTCTCTGCAACAATGCAAGCTGTGTTTTTTTTCCCCATTTTATTCCAAGCAATGGTAACTCGTTTCATATCGTCATTCCATACATACATTCTCGTCCAGTGTAATTCCTTGGCTGTAATTCACAATGTTCATTCCAAAACATTGCCCGCTTTCTGAGATACCATCGATTGTCAAGCTGTGATGTATAAAACTAAATCATGTCGCATTAACTTTGTTACACTTCGGGAATAATGAAGGTCAACTTGGAATACATTTACGCCTAACAATGTTTCGAATTAATTGTTTGTTTATTTGGTTTCGACGTCGCATCAAACATCATGCTCGACTCACCATGGATGGCAGAATGTCTTGAATTTAACTGGCGTATTGCAGAGGAAGGTTGTTGGCCTCTTGTACCGAGGGTCCCGGTTCGGTTCCTGTTAGGGCAAGAAGACTAACATACGAAATAACGTGATTGTTGGTTATGTATCAAACTCGCAGAATGGATAGTGATCGATCAAACATGTAAGAGCTTAATTCACAATCAATGTCAAATTGATAAGTTTAAAGCCATACTTGCGCTAATTTACACTTGCATTGTTTAGGTTCTAGAATAATTGAAAATTAACTTAAAAGTACTTCAAATTCCCTTTTAAATAGGCATTGAGACTGCAACACGTTCACATGATGCTTTTAAAATAGTGAATACCATATGGTTTGTTTACATTTAGCGAGGTCAGCCGAGAAACGTTTGGAACAAATAAGATCCAAGAAATTCTCCATTTTGAATGTTCACGTTGTTTATATTGGGTACATGACAGTATTTCTTTTGTGGTTCACATGATTTTTCCAACCAGGTGTTCGCCACTCATTAATCTGAGCGCCCTTTGCTATTTTAGATGACACTCGAATGTAAACAATGAAGTTTAATTGGTGGACACCAAATTTATGAAAATAGCACTTTGAAAAATAGTTAATAAAACGTGCAGGCGTTATATTGTCATGATCTTGTGGTTTTTCGCTATGTTTCAACATATTTTATCATAACTTATAACTAATATCACCCCGTTTTGCAGTTGTTCTGAGCGCTAGTATGCTTTTAAACAGAAGACATATACGCATCGGCCAAGATAGGGATACCAATCGGCATTTCATCAGTCGGACCTTGCCTCACAGGAAATGTTCAAATATACCTCTGATGTGGTTTGAACCAATGCAGAAATGGGTTCAGTACTCTTGCCACTAGACCACTAGGCCATGGAGGTCTTGGTACTGACAAGACTATTGAAGCTCTGTCAATTTACCTATAGCAAAGTCGGCATCGATGTTTACTGGTTACTTGAACATAGAGGATCCATGATCAATTTGATTCATACACTTTTTCAAATATGTCTACGCCTTATATACAAGTCCGTTCTGTTCTGTTCTGGTTGATGACGGCGAAATGGCTCTGCAACTATAATATTCGAAATTAAAAGAAGTTAAATTGGTTGAATTCGATCCAATTTTCTTAAATCACTCACTTAACATGTCCATCTGGGAAAGTAGTTTCTAATTATTCATGGCACATTGATCAAAACGTCAAGCTATTCGGTTATATACTCGAATTGTGTAGGGAACGACTTGAAAGAGAACATAGGTTGACGACATCAGAAATGAATAATAAAAGGCGAAGCTTTAATATAACGTGCACTTCAAATGGAATGAATGTGGACCAATTATAATGGACAAATTATACAAAATCGTAGATCCATGTCCTATGATGTTGAAATACTTTTGTTTGTGGTTAACATATCTTTATAATAAGTCAATGCTTTTATTACAACGTTTATTAAACTAGAACCAACAACAACAGTGGCGATTTAAACTTGAACTTATTGCGAAATGATTGCCAGCATACTTATAACATTTTTATATTCTTAAAATATGTAAGAATAAAAGAAAACACCAAAACCAAACAACATCCTTATCACCAGAAAACGAAGACTTAGACATATGAGATAGTACGGGAAAGCATTATCAAAGATGAAAGAAGAGTTGACAGATGAAAAGGCAATGAAGCATCTCAAAAATCGGAAAATTAAACACACATGCAATTGCACATACTATAAAAGAAAATGCAAAAGAATCGTGAATCCGAACGTAAGCCGATCAAGAACATGATGGAATGCGCTTAATTCAATAAACATTGGTGAGGGCATCACACATAATGATAAAACTAAGCTTACATAGGACACAAAAGGTAAAAAACTTCGATTTATTGTATTAAGGCGACGACATAACATATTGAAACAAAAAAGGAGTCGTGAATAAGAATTGAGCAAAACTAGAAACTAAATAGTTGTGCTTTGAATAAATGACGTCAGTTTGGACAAAATATAACACACTTAAAAAAGGAATTGTGAACCAGAAATATAGCTGTACAAGATAATGAGAGTTTTTGCATCAAAAAGAAGACTTAAGTCGGAAGACCATGTCGACTATAGATTTATCATTATATGTTTTTCTTTTCTTTTTAACTGGATAGAAGCCATAATTACCACGATATTCTTGTGAAGTTCAGTGATTAACTTTGCTTTAATCAGGGATTGACTCACCCATTTACATATAAGCATGCGAGTTGGTATAACATCAAACGCACATAGAGGGCCATACGTTAGAAGCGCATTGAAATTATATAGATTAATTCATCCGCCTCAGAAAATGCACCAATTAACACTTTGCATATTCAGAAGTGATGTTTGCTAACTACAGAGGCTATTTGACCAGTCATAAAAGGGGCATAAACATCTAAGCAAATGGTCTGAATTATGTCTTGGTATTGAAAACCATGAGACAAAAGAAGAATTTGTTCATGCTGTGCAAATTCGCCTTTTGCCACATTGTTTTCAAAGGGGCGTTCACTTCGAATATACTAGAGATGTATGTATAAGGGAAAGGGGTTCAAATGCAAGTTATCTCCGTTCGTAGCAATTCGACATGTGTAATCCCGTAAATTACGACGCGATTATTAATGATATTCATTTTTATTTTCAGAAAGCGCTTGTTTCGAAAAAGGGGCTCGAGCAAAAGTAAGCCTTTCTGTAAAACAACGGCCCCGGTTTATTTCTTTAATTCATTGGTAAAGGCATGGGCATATCGTCCAAATACTTAGCCAACTTGCAGGTGTAAAGCAATTTAGGATGTAAAAAGAGGGCAAATGATTAGCCAGTGGCCATACACTTGATGAAAAGGAAAGGAAAAAATAAAATAACTTTGGAATACATACCATTTCAGTTGAAAGGAACACATGTTTTGCATGAAAGGGTCATTCCTGGATGAAACAAATCGAAACGGCTGTACATTGCTAAGCATTACTCTATTTCTTCCCAAAAGACTTCCCTACCAAACGAGCATGTCTATGTCGATGTAACGTAAAGACGTACAGGTGTATATAAACCTGTTGTTTTTGTCTTGTGTTGAATAATAACAGCAATCCTCAATCACCGTAAATACAATAATATATTGAGACACGCGTGTGGACGAAAAACTGATATTTTATGACTACATTAAATTATCTGTAGATCTCATGTACGTTGATGATATCTACAATATATATACAGGTACCATGGATCATATGGAAATTGGGTAAAGTTTATGTTTATCGTATGGGCTAGAGGCCTCAGACGTACATGTTGAAGAAATAAACAAGCTATAGAAGAAAAACTACATTCAACTAATAACAAATATACATGCTAAACGCTCACCAATGTGTCCCTTTCCGCCTTTTTTATGCCATGTAAAACGCTACGGGAATGTATAGTTTTTAATATGGTGGTGCATTCAGTTATCATTTCGGTAATTAAGACACTGTACAAGCGTGCAAGCGCAAGTGATGTGTCAATGCATGCTAATACATGACATGTTTCTAAATGGGATTCATTGAATAATGAGTCATTACGTCCTTGTGCAGAGCAAAAAGGGGGAGATCATAGGAAAAGTGGACAACGCGACTTGAGTACTGTGTTATTTTTCGTATATCATTTGGATTTGCAAGAGAGGAAGTCGCCCGGATTACAGAATCCCGATGTTCTACCTACCTTGACTAACCCTTAGTGGCCGATGAGCAAATGGTCTTCCTTCATTATTTAGGAGCTGGGTATCACAATTAAGCTGAAACACTGTCGATTCGACTTTACACATTTCAAACAGATTTATGAAGACAACACCAGTGCTCATAACGAAGTTTGGCCTCTGATCTAAACCCCGCTAGGAAACGACCCCACAACATTCGAGTCCTGAAGCGAAAACCGACAGAAGAAACAGAAACACCACCTACAGCGCATTGATTGACATGTAAGATCTATTTACATATACCGCTAAGTATATGCATTTACCTTTAACCCTTAGAATGCTGGGTAAGTTCTAAAAATACATATTTGTATGGTCTGCTTTCGAAACCCTTAAATATCTGCTTGATTTTAATGAGGCAGATACTTAGAGAAGCAAACAGATTAGGCCACATGTCAGCATTCAATTTATTTTGCGACTGGCCTAGAGCTAGGCTGTTTGCATACGCATGAATTCGATTCCAGCACTTTAAGGGTTAAGCCAATAACACAACCAGTGTTTACTTTAAGAGTAAAACAAATTGCGATGTGTGACATAGACTGCTCTCCAATCGTTCATCAATGCTCTCACCGATCGTACATTTGTTTCATGTTTCTGCTGTTTTCAATATTGTTATGTTGGAAAGCAAATGCGATTGAAATTGCTTATGACAGCGGCTTGTCTCAAACCATTTATCGTCAGGGTCAGCATTAGACGTATAGTCAGATGGCATGATTCTTACAAGGAGATAGTTTACTCCAATCGGAACTACTCGGGTATTTCCGTGAGCTGTGAAATACACAGGAATTTAAACAGGATGTCCAACACTTCCATACACATTGAACTATTTAACGTGCGCGCTTAGAAAATGTGTTAATTGGCGGATTCCGATTTACCCGAAAAATTGCAACCCTACAATATGGCGTCATCCCTATTATTTCAGAGGTGTTTTCATTTGACAAACCCGATGTGTTCAGATAGAGTTAACTCGTGACTGAGGAATCCATATGGACTATATAGGGTTAACACTGCATATTCACAGATTTGACGGAACTTGGATATCAGAATCGTATTTCTTCGAGAATGTGTAACAGCTGCACTCTCGATTCCTGCTTCCTGGATACTTAACCAGTACTCAAGCCGATATGTGGGTTAGTCCCTGTGATTTTCCCCTCGCCTAACGGGGATCGAACCCGGGACCCTCGGTTTAAGAGGCCGACACTCTGTACCTCTATCGCCCACTGTCCTTACACGATCAAACGCCAGAAATGTCAGAAATGTTATAGGACAATTCATTACACGTGTTCTAACAAATCGTTCTCAAAATATCAAAACATGTTACGTTTCCCTTTAGGTCTGATGACAAATGACGATATCATAAACCCAAATGCCCTTGGTGATAACTATCTTGAGTGTTTACCAACGACGTAAGGCTTATCAGCCACGCTTTAATCTTAAAAGGAAGCAATTAGAACCACAAAAACACGTAGAGTTCTTTCTTCTGAGTATTTACAAAGATTTTCCGTCAACAATGTCTCTGTCTTTAAATGCGTTCATACGTATGAACGTATGAACGCATTTAAAGACAGAGACATTGTTGACGGCAGTGTTTTGATCCTTTCCACAAATGGCTTTCACAATAACGTATCCTAGCTGAAACTGCCAATGGCGTACTTGGTAAAATAGGAAACATTCTATGAAAGAATGCATGTCCAAAGGGGAATTAACTTGTTATCATGATTGTTTTCGTTTTGTCCCGAAATCGTCACAAAGATTTGTTGTTTCATGCATGGGTGTTTCAAATCAACAGAACGTATAGAAACCAAGAGAGCAGTTTGTATACAAAACTTTCTTTCTTTCTTTGTTTAACAATAAATTGAACATTGAATTTGTCTCTATTGTTTCGAATTACTGTATAATGTTCTGTTTATTTCGGACTATTCACATAATCCAATACGAGACAATGGAATGTTTCGCTTGCGTCAGGAGGCCAAAGGTCATTTTCATAGAATAAAGAGTTAATGAATGAAATTCCTAACTGAGGAATGGCTTCAACCCACTCGTTTGCTAACCGGAAGTACTTACGGATCACTTCCTGTTGTTGGCATAGTGTATACGCAGTGTGGCATGATGGGAAGGTCGAAAGAGGCCACTTCCGGTAACAGGCGGCCGTACGCAGAACTCTACGAGTAGTCCGGCTCTAATTACTGTCAATGACACGCCTAGAGAATGCTTAAGTGGTGCAGAGGTTGTTGCACACTCTCTCTCCTTATAGAAAGCGTGTATGTGCAATTTTCTCCTCTTTTCTGGAAGAGATAGACAGGAAAGTGGAAACTTTGTTGCTGTTGAAACATTTTCAATGGTGGGTACATTCAATTATTAAAACTTTATTCAATGTAAATTTCTCAGGTTATGACATTTTAGTATTTTGCATTTTCATGGAAAAACATGTATAAAAAATGTATGTATAGGCTGAAATATACTACTGTTGTTTGTGTTAAGTGTAAAGGAATGCAAGAAACCAGACTTACACTTTAAATACTGAATGTTCCAACGTGGCAGAGTGGTTAGCTTTAAACGGACTCAAAACTGCCCTCTCACTTAACGTTAATTCAATGGCTGGATTATGAAGTTTAAGCTTTTCAATATTAAACAAAAATGCTAATTGCTCAATCAAGAACTGGTGATAAATTACAAACTATCGACTTCAAAAATAAGGATAAATATCAATAATAAATGAATTTGAAATATTTTAATAAATCCTTTAGCCATTTTGTAAATCATTACATCTGTGGACATATCAGTCAATTTGTCACTCAATCGGTTACGCAAGCATTCGAAATAAAGTGTTGGTACGAATCGTTATTATTTTCCTCTTTAATTTTTTTCAAATCTGCTTTTTTCAATGCCTTTCCTGTTTGTAGCAGAAACACCGAATTACCCCTGTTACCATGGATAAGGACCTCGCTGACTAAGATCACTTTTAACCCTTTTCCAAATTTTCGACTGTCCCAAACTGAAAGGGTTTGCAGACGACATTTTAAAATACTATGAAATTGGAAAATGATCTTTTGATAGGACAGAAAACATTGTGAGGAAAGGAAAAAATGCTCTTTACGAGCAATTTCCCATTTTCCCACAATGTTTTCCAGAGCCGTCTGCAACAAGGTGATGAAATGTCGTTATTGCTTGATCGCCATGAAGTAGGAAGATGCCTTATACAGTCGATTTGGTTTCAAGCGTCGACCACTTAAAAGAACGTGAAACGTTATATGGTCTAAGACTTAATACGTGAAGCAAGGCATCTAGAATCCTCCTACCTGAGCTTTTGCATTGACTGCTTTCCGTATCAAACCACCACAAGGGTTCAGCGCAATACTATAGTAAGTGCTTCACGTTTGTGAAGCACTTACTATAGTCTTGCGTTGAACCCTCGACCAGTTGTCTTACACAAAAACTATCGTATTCATTTACAATCGACGCATAAAAACCCCGATAGGATACTTAGTAACGTGGTCCAGTCGTTATCTAAGCGATCTTAGTACCCGGGAATTCCGGGTTCGAGCCCATCTGAATATCTGGTTTTCACACGCATTGCATTTTTGTAGTAGAAGATATGAGAAGCCAGTTTGCAAAAGCAAATACTTTCTCCTTGTCGCACAACCTTTCTTCCACTTTCGCAAGAAAACCTTATGTTGTAGAAGTTTAGATTAAAAAGGTAGATTTAAATTTGTTAGCAGGCCTGATTTCTAAGTGACGGGCGGGAAAAGGTCGTTGTGTGGTAAAGAGAGGTAACGCAAATATTGGCGCATTACTTAGTGCGGAAGATTGTGTACGAGTTACCTTTCTTGATAAATGAAAGAGCAAATTTGTCTAAAAGTATTGCGTTATATTGGATCTAAATGGCGTTTCCATCGTAGGATCGAACGATATATTACTTCTGAAATATAAAGAGGAAAACGGTTCCTAGACAAGCGTTAACTTATAACAGAACAGAACAATTATTTAATCTCTAAGATACAATATGTACAGCATGAGGTATTAAACAATTCAAATTAAGGGAAAAAGTTACATGTAACGAGGTAAGTAAAGAAAAAAATATATAGAGAGAGAGATATGCCTTTGAATTATAAGATATTAAAGTATTTAAAGATAAAGGACTTGAACAGAATAGGTGTCCTACCTGCAATACCTTTATCGGACTTATAACCCTTTACCAAACGCCAAATTTTTGACTGTCCCAAAATGAAAGTTTGCAGACAACATATCAAAATGAGATGAATTTGGCAAATTATTTTCTGACAGGGCAGAAAAATTGTGGGAAAAGGAAAAATAGCTCGTTACGAACAATTTCTCATTTTCCACAATGTTTTCCAGAGTCGTCTGCAAAAAGTGGTTAAATGTCGTGATTATTTGGGAAAGGGTTAAACACATGTATATTTTCTGTTTACGAAATCAAGTTTCCTTTGATATGACGGTGCAACGACAATTTTGTAAATGTAGAGTTAAAGTTGCGAATCTTTGTGCAACAGACTCATGGCCCTTCTTTATTTCCAAACTGCAGAGAAAGTGAGCCGTGGCTGAGGCTTGACCTTCTTAAGCACATAGCCTGTGTATTTTCCCCATCTTGTCACGAATTTATCACAGAAGTCTATCTTAGAATCGGCCAAATGTGTTGTACCTCTGGTCGAAGACTTACCAAAGAGTTAAAAAATGTCTCTGAATAAGAACAGTGCATGCTTTATTAAAATCAGTAAGAAAACAATCTCTGAAATGTGTGCAGATGTTTTTAATTTGCGTCAATGTGCTATTTTGTTAGTAGCTTTGAGTACTTTAAATGGTATTATATAAGCCCTTTAATACAGGTACATTGATAAGCGAAAGTCGTGAAGGAATTGGACATGATATCAGTCAAATGAAACTAGTTCTGTTAAAAGCCAGAGGTAAGACAATATCGCTCTGGATGATGTCCTCTAATTGATACGGAAAAAACATGTACTGTAATGCTCGAAACTGGCACTGTACGTAAATAGTAAGAAAGCAAATAGGGAAAGAATGAACGAAAGAACGAAAAAAAGAAATGAAAGAAAGAAAGAAAGAAAGAAAGAAGGAAAGAAAGAAAGAAAGAAAGAAAGAAAGAAAGAAAGAAAGAAAGAAAGAAAGAAAGAAAGAAAGAAAGAAAGAAAGAAAGAAAGAAAGAAAGAAAGAAAGAAAGAAAGAAAGAAAGAAAGAAAGAAAGAAAGAAAGAAAGAAAGAAAGAAAGAAAGAAAGAAAGAAAGAAAGAATGAAAAAACTATCTGTACCTAACGATCATTGCTAGTTTCATGAGGAAAATGAGTTGTGTATCATGGAATGTGGAGCTTCAGTAGTCCGAATTATCCAGACGTAGATATTTCACGCAGTTGCAGCTTGGATCATCCGAGTTAGAGCTTCAGTGGTTATTTCCCGAGCGTGTTAGCTGTAAACCAATCGTATCTACTCGGCAATCCCCGTAACAAGTCGGTAGATATACCTCGTAAGCAGTACATGGATACACCTAGTCCGAATGATCCAGACGTAGATATTTCACTCTCCGTCTGTCACGCAGTTACAGCTTGGATCATCCGAGTTAGGATACACCAGAAATCCTGGGGTAATTCGCCTTATTTCCGGCGGATAACGCAAAATGCACACAGGCACTAAATATGTATTTAGATACACACACATTGGTTATATATCACAAGTGAAGGTTTTTATTACCCTTTTCATTAAAGATGATCATATCAATACATCTTTGTTTCATATTTTGTCAATCGGCTCTTTTCGGCAATCCCCGGGATTTCCGAGTAGATACGATTGCAAACGGACATGCCCTTCGTTGCTGACCTACTTTCAAAAATGGCTCCCCATTACCTCCGAGGTTATTTTAAGAAATGGCCGAGGTGTTCCGAATGTTGCCCCCTATTTGGTATAGGGCGGACATTTGCCCCCTCGCCGTAATGTAAAAAGCGGACATTTGCCCCCTCATATTATTTTTTAAATTTGCTTGATCGTTTTACGTTATATTTAAATAGGAATTGAAATGGAAATAATATTTTAATTAATTTTACTCAATTAGCTCTTCCCTCCTAATCCCCTATAGGTGTTAAAATCGAGACGTCTAATCAAAAACACACCGATGGCTCTTGGCCAATCGTGCTTATCCAACCATGAAACTTAATGAATTAAAGTTTTATTTAATTAATATATTAATTATATTTTAATCTTATTACCGATTTGTCATTTAAGGCTTACAATCAAAAACTAAGAAGACAAAAGATATTCCAATTTGTGTAGGTATGACAATCACCATCACATAAATAATTAAACCGAAAATAAAAAAAATAGGTCAAAGCAACATATCAACGTATACCACCGTTTCACGGTTGGATGAGCATAATTGACCAAGTGCCATCGACGTAATAGAGAAAAATTGACATGTTAGTCTGATAAGAATATTATTTCCATTAAACTTCCTGTTTAATTATAACGGAATACGATCAGGTTAAACAAGTTAAAAAAATACATGAGGGGGCAAATGTCCGCCTTCTACATTGCGGCGAGGGGCAAATGTCCGCCCTATACCAAAAGGGGGCAAATGTCCGGGGTGGCAAATGTCCGGGGGGGGGCGAATGTCCGTATACCTAGAGCATCCATTGTTGTATTACGTGCTGTATATATCGTGGAATGAACTACCTGTCGACATTAAATCTCAAATATAATTTGCGACATTTAAGTCAAAGGTCCTCGAAACATTCGCATCACACATTATTCCAAAACAATTTTTCGTTCATAAGCGAGAGCTATATTACACCCAGTTTTGAAATAAAATACCAGTTTGAAGTAATTATTTCAATTATCGTATTTTATTTCAAAACTGGTTGTGTTGTCTCAACACTTTTGTATAACCAGTTTTGAAATAAAGTATCAGGAAGCAGTTGGCAGTAAGCCAAAGCATGCTGGCCATGAACCCCCTATTTGTCCATGTGATTAGCTGGTATTTGTGTATACATACAAATTATTTGATGTAAATGACAGATGACGTCTCGGACGCGTATACATGTAAGAACATGTCACTTGTTTATGGTAAAGTTTATGATACCTACTACAATTAACAAGCATCTGAAACGATAGCCTACTGCTTACTGCCAACTACTTACTGCCAACTGTTAAATGCCTACTGTCTACTGCCAACTGTTGCATTCGGAATGTCTCAGAGTTATTCGTTGCTAATCAATCTTTGGTTTCGCAGTGGGCAGTTGGCAGTAGGCTGTAGGTTATGGAATTCCGTAGAAAACCGATGATAAATGCGTCCTTCCGTCTTGACCGGTCTTTGCAATCAGTTACGATCTTCGTCCACACATGATCATAACATAACCAAAACTATAATGTGATGTAGGTACCTTATACAACAAACAAGGCAAGTCATCTTTAAGACACATTCAACGTCGAACATTTGGTCGAGATATTAACCTTAGAATGCTTGATAATGTTCTAAAAAAACATGTTTGTGTCGTCTGCATTTCAAAACCTTGAATATCTGCTTAATTTTGTTTAGGAAAGATACTCAGAGTAGCAAATAGGTAAGATCACAGGCCAGCTGGTTGCATAAGCATTACGTCGGTTCCAGCACAATAAGGGTATACAGCCGACAAATGCGAACTGCTAACCTCTGCATTTACTGATCGTGTTTCTCCTGAGGTTATTAAACTCTGTTTATATTTTCTTCTGTGACAATCTTAAAAAATCTTATTTTCGATTGGGTAAGATTGGAACAGTCGACTCTATAGATTTTTCTGACCAATCAGTATCCAGAATCATACAATTTCGGAACATATCGAATACTGACATGATTAACCCTTTACCAAACGCCATATTTTCGACTGGCCCAAATTGGAAGAGTTTGCAGACAACATTTCAAACTGTGATGAAATTTAGAAAAAAAAACTTCTGATAGGGCAGAAAACGTTTGGGAAAAGTAGAAATTGCTCGTTAAGAGCAATTTCTTCTTTTCCCACAATGCTTTGCAGAGAGAGTCGTCTGCAACAAACTGATCAAATATCGTTATTGTTCGGTAATGGGTTGTATATTTAACAATCACCATAGTCTTGTTGGCATCAGTGACTCTAATGCCTCACTCAATCATATCTCCTTTGCCTCTGCAGCATGGTTCAGAAACCATTGTGACAATAGCAAAAATTGCTCCTTCACGTCAAAATGGCTTTTGCTCAATGAAAAAAGCACTTTTATTCATCTTATTTTTCTACGTGTGTCAGGTGTTGCTATAAATTGGCCCAGTCCCAAATTCCAATACTATGGGGGGAACGTGATAGTTCGTGATAAACTGTTCACGTGTTTGCATCATAGCGGGTTACGATTATACTTTGCGCCATAATAATCACACGTTTACACGCAACTGTAGCCAGCAAAAGGAAACAGTTTTCGCAAATCGAGATATGACTTGTGGCGAGCAATTTCTCACTTTGATACATATACCCCCTGCTTAATATTCTAAGACTGCAAATTAGCAGACGACTTTAGAACACATTGTGAGAAAAGGAGAAATTGGTGGTAACGAGCAACTCCTTTTCCCACAGTGTTTTCTGCTCTATCTGAAGAATATTTTTCTATTTCATCACATTTTGAAATGTCGTCTACAAACTCTTTCAATTTAGGACAGTCGAAAATTTGTTGTTTGGGAAAGGGTTAAACACCAAATTTTGCTTTGATCAGAATGATGACCCATCTGTATTTGGTATAATACATCATACACGTATTGACATCCGTTTAGATGAACACCTGCAGACGACTTTTTTTTATTTGAATCAGATGACCTTAGAAAAGCTTTGTAAACATGTTAAAAACCTTTCAATTTTGCTATTGTGATAAAAATGTGAGCATATTGAAAAAGCATTGTGGCAAAAGGAGAAATTTCTTGCTCGTATCGTTGGGAAGGCCCTAAGCCCTGTCACACCTTGTATCAGTAACCTTTTTACACACCTCATGCTCGTCAATAACGACAACTCTTCAACCTGACAGTACAGCGATATCTATATTGCTGCGCAGCCAACATCACGATCGTGAATTGATATCGAATAAAAACTTCCTATCGTTCCTATAACAGGACACACACAAAAGCTAAATCCTGAACCCGCCTATGAAACTGTCTCGAGTGTTCTGATAAAGAATGCTCGTCTGTTTTTTGTTGGTTTTGTTTTTTTCTAAATCAACCACCTATCGATTCATTGCAAGGGACAGTCACATATCTTAGCCCATTATCAAACATTAACGACATTTAACCATTTCGTTACAGACGACTCTGGAAAACATGGTGGGAAAATTCGTCTGCAAAATCTTTCGAATCGGGACAATTGAAAATTTGGCGTTTGGTAAAGGGTTAACATACCGATTTTGCAAAATTTTTGATATGTAGTTACCGACGTAATGTAATAAACATTTGATATGGCTATCGTTTAGTAGAGGGTATTTCAATTCTAGCTAATAACCAAATAGCATCGCTCTTCTACAGAGTTGTCATAGCAATGCCATGTAGATGGCTGTAATACGACCCGTTTGTAAGGTTTATATTATATAGTACAGTCAGGGAGAAGGCTAACAATTAGACAGTGATATAGAAATTATTTCACCTCAATATACCTTTCTTTTTAAGTTATAACCTACTAGATGAGTTGTCTTATATCAAAGTAAACGATTTAAAGTGGTTTAGATTTATTTCCTGAAACAAATAACTATACAGAAATGAAAACATCTTTAACCCTTAGAATGCTGGTTAATTTTCTAAAATTCGATTTTAATGTCGTCTGCTTTCCAAAACCTTATGTAACTGCATAAATTTGACAAGGAGATATACTTAGAGTAGCAAACAGGTTATATCACAGGCCAGCCGCCCATTAACTTGGCGTCTGGCGTTGATCTGGCCTGTATGCATAAACATGAAGTCGGTTCCAGTACTATAAGGGTTAACAATACGAAAAGTCAATATAACTTCAGAGTGTATGTTTGGATCCTCACATCGAGTCCTAACATTCATATCTGCTCCTACATCTACGTTAATGTTACGAAATCAATGCAAATATCCCAGGGAGAAAGAAAACTACTCCCAGCTTGGGATCGAGTAAAACGTATTTTCAGAAAATCGAATTCTTTGCACATTATCTATATCTTCTTTGTTCTGTTTTGGAAGTATTGGGAAAAAAGACAATTCAATTAGGGGAACGCAGCTTGTTTTCGAAAAGTCTTCAGCATGCCATTGATTCGAACAATATGTCTTTTTCATAAGTCTTACATATATGACTTTTACACGTATAATCATTGTCGTTGTTATGAATGTCATTATCAATATCATCATCAATATCTTTAGATTCATTGGTTCTTTTCTCGGAGTTTACAAACATTTGCTGTCTAAAATTTTAATATTCCGACTTAAAGTTTTTATCCAAAATTTACACCGCTACAAGCAAACTACCAAGTCCTTTCAACCACAGTTACTGTCCGATAGATAAATACACTACAATCTGGTAATAGTTTTTTAGATGTTAAACACGCGAAGCATTGTGCTATAATTTCCAACGTAAAGTCGATTTTCTTGCGCAGAATAAGCGAGTCCCTGCGAATTGTGCATTTCATACTTCTCCCCATTTAGTTGGCCAAGCTCTTCTAAGTCAGAAGAAAGGATAAAAATGTTGTTACTATGAGAGTCGCACACGTATACGAGCCCATCACGTGACACAACAACACCTTGTGGTGTCCATTTTGACCTTGGCTTGTATTGCGATTTGACCTTACCGTTCAAGTTCACACAGGTCACAGTCTCCTTAGCCGAGTCCGAAATATAGATCGCTGACTGTTCCAAATTCACGGCTATATACCTCGGATCCTGGTGGAAGCTTTTCCCGTCTAATCCCGTTTGCAAAGCCTTAACAACATCCCCGTTCATGTTTATTGTGCATAGTGTAGGAGGCGTTGATGATGTGAATCCTATAAACAATTTGTTCATATAGAGGAAACCTCGTCTATATCGAGGACAGCGTATCTTTTTTGTCAGTTTCATTCGGTCTTTTACTAATAAATATAGTTCAATGTTATCCTCGTTGGATACAGCAAACTCACTGTTGGATATTGCTGCTATGCCGGTTGTGTATCCTGAGTATTTGGGAAGAGCCATGGATGTGATCACCCTGTCACAGGTAGTATCAATAACCTTTACACAGTCATTGTACGCGTCTATAACAGCGATCCTATTTTCTATTAGAATAGCAATGTCTGTAATATTGCAATGTTTTTCAGACGATGATCTTACTGATACGGTCTGGCTAAAATCAACCAAAGAACCAAGCAGTTCTGATTGGTCACTTATAAGACTCGACATCTTTTTTGAGGGCTTGAATGTTGTGTCTTTTATAATGTTACGCCTCTCCATATCGGATATGCTTTGTTTGTATTTATTAATTGTTTTTGGCAGTTGTTTTAGGTCAAAGAACAGGCGACAATTCTGACTTTTTCTTTCCTTATCTTCTAGGTCTGCCTTTAAATTAGCTATTGTACCTGTCAGTGCTTTACACTGCTCCGATATGCCTTTGATATTGTTCTGGTCTTTACACTGTGTCTTGACTACTTCGTCTGTAAGTTTTCGTTCAATGTCATCAAAGAAACTTTCGATCTCATTACGGAATTGCCTTATCCTTTCTATTGCTCTCTTCGCATGCTGATCAACATATTCAATGTTGCGTGCTAGGGCTTCCTGAAGGGATTTTGCGGAATCAGCCAACGATTCAAGAACACGTTTAAAAGCTCTGTATTCATGACTATTTAACAGGTCATCAGACAGACTCGGTATGTATCCTACACGACAGCTTCTATGTCAAAGTGTGAAGCAGATAGAACATCCGAAAAACTCGTGTTCCTCACAGAAAAACTGCAAAAACTCATTTTTGTGGGTGGAACATTTATCCACACACTCATCTGTGTTTGGTGTTTTACCAGTTGCAGCATTTTGTCTTCGTTTGTCTATTAAGTTATGATTTCTGCATGGCTTCGGTTTGCAATGATGTAGAAAGCATGTTCCACATAAGTTGTGGTCACAGTCTACACAGAATCCTTCCGCCTGTATAAAAGTCCCATCCTCTAAACACGGATCACAATAAAATTCTGTCAAACTACTTGCTTCAAACGAGAGCCCCGCATCATCGGACGAATTGTCTGGTCGATGCCTAGTATCCATTTTTAAATTCGCATGTTTACGCGTTCAAAATAAAACCTTGATAACTTTTCTCTCGTACGTATATAAGCATAATGAAATTGAATATTAATCTGTTTCTATACTAATTAGGTTATCACAATGTAATATACAATCTGCATTTAGATATCAGCTTCATGTACACTCTCGTATCACACCATATGGAGGATCCACTTTTAACCCACACACGTTTCAAATAATTTACCTTTGGCTCACATCATCAATTCAACCGTTTGACCAATCGTATCTACTCGGCAATCCCCGTAACAAGTCGGTAGATAGACCTCGTAGGCAGTACATGAATACACCAGAAATCCTGGGGTAATTCGCCTTATTTTCGGCGGATAACGCAAAATGCACACAGGCACTAAATATGTATCTAAATACACACAAATTGGTTTTATATCACAATTTAATGTTTTTTTTACCCTTTTCATTAAAGATGATCATATGAACACATATTTGTTTCATATTTTGTCAATCAGCTCTTTCCGGCAATCCCCGGCTTTTGACGGGGATTGCCGAATTGATACGATTGGCCCTTCGTTGCTGACCTACTTTCAAAAATGGCTCCCCATTACCTCCGAGGTTATTTTAAGAAATGGCCGAGGTGATCCGAATGCCGTTTGACATTCCACTGTCGCTTTGCAGAAGAGCCAAGTCAATATAACTCGGATGATCCAAGCTGTAACTGCGTGACGCGCCCTGCGATAAAAACGCGTCAGCATTCCCCCAATCGTATCTACTCGGCAATCCCCGTAACAAGTCGGTAGATATAGTTATTTTAAGAAATGGCCGATGTGTTCCGAATGGCATTCCCCCTCTCATTCGGAACACCTCGGCCATTTCTTAAAATAACCTCGGAGGTAATGGGGAGCCATTTTTGAAAGTAGGTCAGCAACGAAGGGTCAATCGTATTAACTCGGCAATCCCCGTCACAAGCCGGGGATTGCCGAAAAGAGCTGATTGACAAAATATGAAACAAAGATATGTTGATATGATCATCTTTTATGAAAAGGGTAAAAAATCATTCGATTGTGTTATATAACCAATTTGTGTGTATTTAAATACATATTTAGTGCCTGTGTGCATTTTGCGTTATCCGCCGGAAATAAGGCGAATTACCCCAGGATTTCTGGTGTATTCACGTACTGCTTACGAGGTATATCTACCGACTTGTTACGGGGATTGCCGAGTAGATACGATTCGCTGTAAATCTGTGTTATGTCAACATAGAGTTCACCGCACGGTCAGTATATAGATCGAGGTTAAACATGGCGGGAGAGGAATTTACTCTTTATTTTACTCCAGGATCGTATTATTCATGTAAGGTGAGATGATTTCTAAATTCATGTCTATTTGACTGTATGTTTATTTTTATGTCTTTACCTATCAAATTGATTGTTCTTCCACGTGTCCACCATTTTGTCTGTATGAGTTTCCGACTTCATATCTTTCTTATTACAAGTATTTCGTCTGCCTTTGGTGTCAAAATGGACGTCTATGGCTAGTCATATTTGTTGTAGCACTAGTTGAAGTGGTTTGAGCTGAAGAAGTTTTAGGAGTCAGTGAAGTGGTTATAGTAAAAGTGGTAGTAGTAGAATCAATCGCAGTAGCAGTAATAGACGAGAAGTTCATTTTACGGCTAATATGAAAATTTTCTTCATGACTATTGCTTGATAATGTACCTGTAAGAAAGTGCTTGATAAATACCATTTAAGGGCACTAATTGTTACTAGCAAAATACTAGCAAAATAGCACAACTAAGCAAATTAAGATTCGAATTGTTAAAGATCTTTTTTTTAAATTGATATTGATAAAGTGTGATTTATTTTTATTCAGGTGTATTTGAATATACATAGCGGTTTTAACAGTAAAATTATCAGTCTTTCATATATTCACTTATTCTCTCTCAACATCCCAGGCTTTCCTCGCACTAGAGGAGAAGGGGATCCCGTTTAAACAAAGCATTGTAAACCTCTCAGCCAATGAGCAGCTAGCAGACTGGTACCTGAAGATCAACCCTAAAGGCGAGGTACCCGTTCTGCAGCATGGTACCAAGTTTATACCGGACTCGGAGGCGATCATCGACTATATCGATGCTGTGTGTCCTCAGGGTACGTGGAATGATTTTTGTTTGTTTGTATTTTGATTAACTCCATATGAACGTTTCGGGAAATGCCCGAATGGATGAAATCATCACGCAGTAATTATATATCGTTGGGGGAAGTTTGATATGTTCAGCTTATGCTTTGCAGAAAAGACTGGAAAACAGGTTGGAAACTGTAAACTGTTAAAGCAATGCCCCCTCGAAAATTATACACAAAATGAAAGAAAGAAATATCGTGACTAATATAGAGAAGGACAGAAGGTTTTGGCCAGGATGGAATACGGTCGTTACGAATATATTCCCATTGGCGATTGATAAAACATGAATCAACACATTGAACTCTTGCTTTGTGTATTGTAAATGTAAATGACTTGTTCAATAGACACATAACACTGTCGCAATTCCAGACTCCATTGTAATGTTAATCAGGGTTAGAACGTGTACCCGATGAAGAATCGGGTTAGGTCGAGCTCGTCTTGGTGTCGATACGGGTTTAGCCCATGTCCTCTAGATCCTGAGGTCGATTTAACTTGTGATACCTACGTAACATCTGAGTATTATATATCATATCTCAATCACGTCATACGTGCTATAATCCAATTTTGATTTTCTTGTCCGTAAATGTCTAATCGTTCTCTGCATTGGCTCATGTTATAGTTAAATGATTGATTTCTGTATAGATTCAGATGTCTATCAAGCCTTTGGAACAGCCGGACAATACGGACATTTGATTTTTCCATCCAACTGCGTCCTCATTGTCCCTAGAAAATGAAAATCTAAGGTCTATACTGAGTGTCATGTTTAAATGTTATGTTTTTTTCCCTGAATGCTTTGTCCCGATGCTGCATGGGGATTGGTATCTTCGGGAGAGAGCATGCACAAACCCCTAGTCGTGAGAAATTTTATTAAATAACCTAGCTACGCTCCTGGGTACCGATTTACTAAACAGTTTAATCATATCAATATTGGGCGAAGCAATGTTGCAAAGTTACACATCATTTGAATCGTCTCTCTGAGACGCTTCGAATGTCGTGTAACATTGCAATATTGTACTTTCATTGAAGATACTATCCATGTGTATCAGTTATGACTTACGCAAATAGTTTCCTTAAGTTGTTTAGTAAAACGATACCCTGTATCGTATTTCACATGGGATACTAGACGATACTGTATCATACCGTGTCCTATTGTTTATTTACACAGGTCCCAGACTGGTACCCGATGTAGAGACGGGTTTAGGGCAAGATGTTCAGACATTACGGAGGTTTCTACATGCTATACCTATAGACCATATAACATTCGGCGTGATGGCGAACAAGCACCTATGTTCTAATCAGCCTCGCTTCCCGAAGATCCTTATGACGAAGACCATGGCCGGTGAGTCTTTTTTGCTGTATAAAGATAATTGTAGATAGTAGTTGTCAAACAGGATAGAGAAAGGCTTTATAAATGTTTTAAATGAACATACTTGGAAAACCACTACGTATCAGTCAGTTGATTGAAAATCAACCTATTAATCAGGGATTTTTTTTTTTTTGTAAAGCAGTTTATGGCGTTATTAAATTGATTTAACTAGGACCTGTGTCTGATTTCTTTTATGTAATCTGCTTTGGTCCTTGTACCTTTTCATTCTCCTGGGTACCGTTTTACTAAACAGTTTACGCTTAAGATTTGCGTAGGTCTAAAACAACAATTCTTCTTATAACAATATTGGGTGAAGCATTATTGCAAAGTAACACATCATTGGAATCGTCTCTCCGGGAAGCTTCCAATGACGTGTTACATTACAATATTGTACTTTCATTTAAGATACTATAAATGTGTATCAGTTATGACTTAGCAAATATTTTCCTAAGTTGTTTGGTGAAACGGGACCCATGTATTTTGAAATCCAAATGGTCACATCATCTTTCCTAGTGACGGACTGCCTCTCGACATAAACATATTCAATCAATGGTGAGTAACGAACTTATCCTACCGATATGACTTGAATAAACGTTAGAAAGAATATCAGCAGTATCCAGGAAGCAGTCATCGAAAGTGAATTTAATAAGCTTCAAGCTTTCGTCACAATCGATGTAAAATAAATAAGTTTAAACTAAAGAATATCAGTTTGACCATTACCTAGCTTGTACCACGAACGGATGGATGGGTCTAAGCAGAGCATTTAAGAGTTCTGATAACACTCGTTTCCTAACAATCCATATAACCGTAAATTCGTGGTATAGGAAAATCGCGATCTCGTGTGATGTTTATGTTTCAATCGAGCAATACCATACCTGAGAAAATGTGTGGTTGGATCATCTGATCATATTTATCTACCGTTGCATTTAGCCTATATCACCTGTTTACATTGTTTTAACTCGTCCATAAATTGCGTTGGATCAATTCAACCAAGCCAGTATATCTTTTCTCTACCACAGTTAAAAGACTGCGAGGAATGCTGGATGGAATGAGGGCAGTAGAAAAGAAGATACCTGAGGCTTTCCGAGAAGAGTTGTTATTAAAGATAAAGCGATCTGAGCAGAGATTGGTGACTATAGTGGAGGAGAAAGCGGTAGCTTCAGCTCTGAATGAACTTGAAGAGGTCTTCGATACTTTGGAAAAACATCTTCAAAAATCTAAAAACGGTATAACCTTTCGAGAAAAATAAAAACTGCAAATTCTGATCTGTATTGGCGTTTCTGATTTACAATGTAGATTTTACTTGCAAAATGAAAACAAAATCACTGTTTATCATTGATACAAGCGAAAGGTTTCAAATGCGAAATACAATAGAGTGAAAGTTTGTTTGTTTTTGACTACTTTTAAAAGATTTTAACTATCAACACAAGATGGATAAAATTTGATGAAACATTTTGAACCATCGTTTGCCATTTCGTTTTCATCCCATTTTATACATTTAAACTATCAAACATTTGCTGATACATTTTTTTCTTTTAATATTCTTCTGCTGCTAAATAATTTGAGCAAAAGTGAACTTGTTAACATCATACGAATCAATTTTTACAGATTATTTAAGCGGAAAATCGTTAAGCATATCAATCTTTCAAGAACGTTATAAGGGAAAACATCTTGAGTAGATTATCCAGCCCTTGCATTGTTTCATATGGGCCTATGGCCTCTGCACTTGAATAAACACGTCTATGTCTATGTCTATGGATTGTATACATTATTGTTACATATAATGAAAACGTTTAAACTAGTATGTGTGTTGTCATCCATTTCAGACAGTACCGGAAATTCAGATTATTGGTTGCTGGGCAACAACTTCACAGTGGCGGACATTACAGCCGCCATGTTGATGTACCGTCTCAGTCATTTGGGGATGGACGGTCGCTACTTCTCCGACATAAAGCGTCCACTTGTCAAAGACTATAATAAGCGCCTTTGTGAGAGACCAACCATGAAACGTACTTTGAAAATGGCCGACGGTGCGATGACTAAAATGCTCAAGATGATGGTTTGGAAGTATGTGAAGGTCGGTCTCTGTGTTGGTCTGGTCGCGCTAGGTGTTCTGGGGGCGCGTGAGGTATACAAGGGCAGAGTCAGCCTCCGGAAGACGTAGCTTGTTCTAGCCCAAGTCCTTTGTCTGACATTAACGTATTACCTGCGGACGATCGCGTTGCCTCTTGAAGCAGACACATCTTAACATTGCAACAATGGAAGCATTGGTTAGCACAATTCGATGGTTTTTTTTGTTTAAATACAAAGATATTTCAATTTTAAACTATAGAAAATTGCAGGTTCTGTTTGGTTTTTGTTGAAATTTCTAACATGTTAACTTGAATAATTGTCTTACAAATTTAATGGGATGCTCGTAATTTCTTATGAAGGCAACAGCGGGAGAAAATTGGTCAGCACATTTTGTATAGCTTTTATGACTTAGCTTTATTAAAAGATAATGAAAATTGTTATTGTATTTCTTGCTTATTATTTCTATTTAGAACTTCCAAATGAAAGTTAGGGAGTGGCTTTCGCAGAATCAGT
The DNA here is from genome assembly GCA_947846245.1 of Cerastoderma edule. Taxonomy (NCBI): domain Eukaryota; kingdom Metazoa; phylum Mollusca; class Bivalvia; order Cardiida; family Cardiidae; genus Cerastoderma; species Cerastoderma edule. The sequence goes on from OX401410.1 coordinate 33,683,573, forward strand.
TTGATTTGTATGGTGTTTAACGCCGTGTCAACAATTGTTCAGTTATAGTATGCCTTTACTCAGTCCACCAGTACTTGATTAGGGATCAGGCGTGACTTGCCAAAGGACTCTTTACCTCTAAACAGTGAATAGGCAAGACTTATTGGTTACAAAATATTGCTTATGAAAGTTCTGAATTCGGAGAGCTCAAAACAATGTTTTTAAAAAAATCATTTATTTAAGGAACTTAACACAAAGCTAAGTCAAATTTTATTTTTTTTGTGGGCATAAAGGCAAATGAAAGGAGAATAGTTCAAATGAACTATTGAATAAATATATGGAGTTCTTTTATTATTTTCGTTAAAACCATGAAAATTAATTAACGAATGCATTTAGACCCTACTAAATAGACTCCTTAAAAATAAGTGATTTTGCGCTCGAAATATAGTTTCTTCAATCCAATCATGTTTATCAACAATCTGCCTGTTTACATATTCAAAATAACAAATTCTGATCGGTCGGTTCAAATATGTGTGTATCAACTGACAATTTGCTAATCTGGGTTATTTCTCGTTGGCTTTCCCGTTAAAGTTGTGGTGATGGGGTTTTTTGGTGATAACTATTCTAATCTGACCAAAAGTTTACTAAATGATAAAGTTTGATAAATCATTAATCTCCTTTTATGAGCCTTTAACACAATGTTAAGAAAAACAGATCAATTTCAAGAAGTCAAAAAAATGCTAAGGCACGTCCTACATTTCATGAGCACGACACAATGCTTAGACAAGTCTGTTATTTCGAGAGCTAAAAAACAAAGTTTAAGTCCTGCATTTCAAAAGCTTGATACAATGCTAAGACGATTTCTGTATAATGAAAGCGTATTGCAATGTTTAGACAAGCCATTAATTCCTAGAAGTCAACACAATACTTAAGCACGACTTGCATTTCGTGAGCTTAAGATAGTACTAAGACAAGTCTGGTTCTTCGAGAGCTAAACACATTGTTTAGACAGGCCATTAATTTCAAAATTCATCACAATGCTTTGGCAAGTCTGGGTTTGTTTCCGGAGTTTTACACAAAACTTTGACAAGCCCTGTTTTTGAAATCTTAACAAAATCCTAAGGAAAGACTTGCGTTTCGAAAGCTCAAAATATTTCTCAGACAAGACTGGGTTTTCGAGAGCTTTACAAAATTCTTAGGCAAGTCTAGTTTGTTTTGAAAGCTTAACACAAGGCTAAAACAAGTCCGGTTTTTAGAGCTTAACACAAGGCTAAGACAAGTCTGGTTTTTTAGAGCTTAACACAAGGCTAAGACAAGTCTTTTTTTTAAGGCTAAAGAAAATGCTTAGGTGAGTCCTGTATTTCTGGAGCTCAATGCTATGTCACGACAATCCATCAATTCTGAGACCTAGAGACAGTTCTTAGACATTACATGTTTCTTAAGAGCTCAACACAGTGCTTAAGAAAGCCTGTATTTTAAAAGGTCCTGCCTTTAGATAGTTTATTGCAATAATGTGGAAAGGTCTTTAATACAAGAATTAATTTTAATGCTTAGGTAAGCTATCTTGAGAGTAAAACAGTGGTGTTAGACAACCAATGACATTTGAGAGCTCTATGCAGTTACTTAACTGATTTGAGAGCTCAATTCAATACTGGAACATGTGTAAGAGCTTATCATTGTGGTAGAAATTCAAATTAGTGGTTTTAAAGCTTATGATACGTACGATAAAGTTAACATAGAAAAGGCATCTTATCTGAACCTCTCTGTATGTGGAAAGCGCTATTCGCGTGAATAGTTGTATCAGTGGGTTATACCTTAGGTAGCATGTATAGCACAGAGATAAAACGTTAAATTGTTGACGATAACAGATTGTATTACTCCTTGAATGAATAACCATTCTATCCAATATTCATTTTAATCTCTTGTCTACGTATTGCGTTGAACTTATAAAATGCATGGGCTAATTGGCTTGTCTATGCGTTTCAACTTCTGAAAAATAGAAGTTTTGAAAATTAAAATCGTATTTCATATGATTAGTTGACGTACACAAATTGGTCCTAATACTTTTATCGTTTCTTCTTTGGTTTGCAAATAGTTTCATTACATTTTCGACAATTTCTTTATCGGTATCGTTTAGGAATTTTACAAACCTATATCTATTGATCTTAATTTACTCTAGTTGCCCTTTTTGTGTATTTTCACTACGATCAGATATCATTTTAAAATGATACAATAACCATTTACGTGCAATGAAGCTAAGTAATGAAACAATACATTGATTGATCTCTACACAAAGGGAATGTAACAATAAGTAAGGATTTTTTATTTCACTGATGTGGCATGATCTCAAGCACGTAAATGAACTTATTTAGCAAACTGTAAGCAGTCATTACTAAGCTAGTTAAGCCTTTGATTTAACATTATTGGGCGCGAAGTTTACACCCTACAAGGTGCACTTGTGGCCGAAATGCTGACAACACCAACCAACAAATACGGTAAACAAAGATGTCATAATTCCTTAGAATAATTACTGCCACAATCTGTTTCCGTACAAATACCTTGTGATACAATTGTATAACAACAACTGACCTCAACTATCTAGCATGAAGAAACTTCATGGTGTTGGGCAGAAACCATGTCGACAAAAGGAAAGCATTCTCACGACAATTTTGCTCTTTTGTAATTCTTGTTTCTTGAATCTCCTGATACATGCATCAAAGGTTGGATTAGATGGCGGTGGTGGCGAATATTGATTTTGATTTACTAGTCCGTATGTGAAAAATCTTATTTCTGCACTTGTCCGTACACTATTTTTTAGTAAATTTCACTAAGAATTCATTTGTCCGTTTAGGTCGTTGACAAAGCCGGATAATACGGACAACTGGTTTCGCCGTTCCTGCATGGTCATGTTAATGTATGAAGGATGTAGTGAAGACCTGATATGAGTTAAGGGTTGACAGCAGACTTATCACGGGGTCATTATAAAGGACAGGGGATCCCACACAATCATCGTTAACACTAGAAACAATCACGATATCGAAATAAAAACAAAATCAGACTGCACGCTGTCGTAAATCGGTAATATAGAGGTCCAAAATAACTGCCACTATAGCATTTAACGCAAAAGGAAAAAAGTTCAATGCTGCTATGTGTCATTATCTTCACAAATAGCCTTTCGATTTGAACGTAACGTTTGAAAACAAACTTGAATTGTATGTATCTTATAGTTTAATACTTACTCAGACTAATTTGAAAACTACCGTTTACGACAGATCCCCTGTTCAATAAAATTTTCATTTTATATCAAACTTGAGCACTTACATTATTGTATCTAGCACCAACGCACAACCATGGAGCAGGGCTATACACTGTACTTCTTTCCCAGCTCATATTATTCGCTCAAGGTGAGTTCTATTTCATCAGTCGGTTGTTTATTGTTTGTAGTTTTCACGATGATTGCTATGATAAACTCTGCATGGAATTCGGGTATTGATTACAGAAATGTCTTTGAAAGCATTGCTAGAAAATGATAAACTGTTCATATATCTTAAAGTGTCTTCAAGGGTTTTCAAGATTTAGTTCAATCAGTGTATAAGTCTACCATAAAGTACTTGATGTACTCATATCTACAAATAACTGAAAAAATATAAAAAGGGAAAACATAACTAAGGGCCTTTAGAATCCCAAGGTTTATGTGAACAATGTTCATATCTGGCTCAAAAACTGTATGAACTATATGAACTCTATGAAGTATGATCTTGTTGTATTTTGGGAACGATGCAGAGAAATGTTTGAGTATGAACTGATAGCTCTATCAGCAATCGTTTTTACTCGGGTATTTCCGTGAGCTGAGAAATGTTTTCATTTGATAAACACGATGAGTTCAGAAAGCTCTATTAGGTTTGTTTGTACATGGTACATGTATGTTATTCCACGGATAAGATTGTATGCTTCTCTTGTTAACAACATTGTTATCGATTGAAAAAATAAGCAAATCGTCAGAAAGCATTGGTTGATTTATGGATTTACTAAACGTTGATGATGTCTATGAAAAATATATTATAAACAAAAATCTGAAATAAAAGGTTCCGAGATAAATACCATGTTAGCGAAAAGCTTCATCTATTTTTTTATACAATTAGATTACAATTAGAATATTGTTCATTGTAATTAAAGGCCATCAGTCCATAAAACAGCATACGTAAAACATATTATTTTTGACAGAGGTGTCCTTTCCATTACAAAAAAAAAATAACCAGTAGTACATTCATATAATACGTAATATATTTCATTGCTGTACTTGTATCCCTAATCATTTTGTATTATTTCTAAACAAATTGAAATATAATTTGACCCTGGGATAGTCTTTGTTTTTTTAACAAAGTGTAAAAATATGTTCTATCTGTTCCGCCAGAGTAACAATTAAACAGCATATTATCACGTCAATTGTTGATTCTGTAACATTTGACAGAACGTGATACTCATCTTCCATTACAAACATATACAAGTAACATAATTTAAACATCTAAATCGATAGCTTCCATTTACCTGTCAACTCGATAAACCCTTACCCTACACAGTGACTTGGAAAAATAAAAATGTGCATTACTGGTGAAAAATCAGGGAACCGTTTTACTAAACGTTTCATGTCAAAGTATATGACAAGTTCAAAACAACATTCCCTCTTATTTCAATATTGTGCTAAGTAATATTGCAAAGTAGCATATCAGTGATTTCGTCTCTCGGAGACGCTTCCATTGAAGTGTCAAATTCCAATATTGTACTTCAATTTTAGGTACGTTCCATGTTTTCAGTTATGAATTACGCAAATCTTTTTCTTTAAGTTGTTTTGTGAAACGGTTCGCTAGGCTTGTATATACAGAATTGTTTTAGTGACATGACTGAAATACTGTTGAAAACGACATAATATCTCAAATTTAAACCGATAAAACAAACCTATAACTCATGCAGCTTTTTTCTGTATACCCTTGTGACCCTTTTATCTCAACAGGTGTACTTGGCGCTGCAAGAAAAGAGCATCACCTTCAAGGAGAGAATCGTGAATATCAACGATGGAGAACAGTACTCCGACTGGTTCCTAAAACTCAACCCCAAAGGCCAGGTACCAGTCCTACAACATGGTGAAAATATCATCCCGGACTCAGAAGCGATCATCGACTATATAGATAGGCAATGGAACGCAGGTAAACTAAACCCTTAGAATGCTGGGTATTTTTTTAAAAAATGTTTGTTTGTGTCGTCTGCTTTCCAAAACCTTAAATATCTGCTTAGATTTGGTAAAGAAAGGTACTTAGAGTAGCAAACTGGTTAGATCACAGGCAAGTCGCCAATATACTTTGCGGTTGGTCCGGGTCTAACCTGTTTGCATAAGCATGAAGTCTGTTCCAGCACTTTAAGGGTTAACTTTTACATTGTCATGGGGTTTGTGACAAGCTGAAGTTTGAAGCAACAGCAGGCGACAATTTAACAGTATTTTTAAAACGTACATTAATGCTTTTGGTAGAAACCACGTACAACAAGCGGACAATTCCCTCTTCATCTGCTTACCACTCAATCCTACAATTCTATTTCCTTTCAAATTTGCTTAAAAACCATAGTTTATGATATATCAATGAATTACAAATAACCAACATTGTCAGATGTACATAAAGCATGATAGTCTGAAGATATTTTGTTCTTCATATGTGGTACATGGGGTTACTCAAGCCAAAGTACTAATTGACGAATTTCATGGAACTCTGTAATGTTGTGTAATACGACCCGTAGGTACCTTGGATATGGCCAATACAGTTTTTTACAAGGAAAGAAAAAACGAGCAACAGAACGCTGCCTGTCCTTCTCAGTCATTACAGTTTAAAACGACCACTATTAAACGTACCGCGAGAGAATATCTAGTCGGAAAACAGCTTTGTGCAGGCTACAAGTCATTCAGAAATCTCCTAGGAGCTTTCTGAATAACCTTAGTCAGTATCAAGCCGTATACGTTTATCACCACGATTCTTTCTCTTTTTGATATGGTCGCTTAACAAGATTGGCCGTTTATGTCAAACCTCTGATCAAAAGAAAAATCTCCCGTTTCAGGCCCCGTCCTTGCACCGGATCTAGAGACGCCCATTGGACAGGAAGTACAAGAACTGAGGTACATGTTGAACGAGATTCCAATCCCCATAGTAACGTTTGGTGTACTAGCCAATCGGAACCTTTGTACCAGCGACATCCGGTTTCCACCCAAAGTGGCTGCCAGGATGAACAGGTCGGGGATCGGTAAGTCTTTAGACTAAAGATCAGATTGAACAATCGTAACTACTCGAGAATTTCCGTGACCTGAGAAATGTACATTGTTTGTTAGATAAGACTTACAAATTGTGGATTATTTTCATGTTTTCTATGAACGTCCTCGTTAAGTAGTTCAAAACATATACATAGCAGTTTTTAACATTATCTAAAACCATTATATTTTGTCGGTAACTCCTACATAACTGCGAAATTAAAGGTGATATATTTTCGTAGCCTTAATCAAATTAAATGACTGCTTAGATATTGCATTCGACATTTTCATTCGTAAACGAAAGAACAATTCAAGTAGTCGTACAATAAACATTATTGGGGCTTCCTTACTATGTCAGAGGTGTTTTCATTGGATACACTGGATGAGCACTGATTGCAGACCGACATGCTTTACCGTACGGTTATGACATCATCCGGTATGGTGTCTAGGTAAGTGTGAGAGATTTGAGACTAGACAACACACAAATGACTCAGATTCGATCCCCGATGGCGGTAGACTATTTCATTGTGGAGTGCCCTTTGGTCAGACACTCTTTCCAAGTAGATGTAAGATGGTGTATTACCCTGGAATCATGAATAAATTATGTTAATTCTCGATATAAGGGACATTATATTTAAAACTACAACATGAGTTCAAAGGGGTGCGAGACATTGTATGAACACGGAATAAATGAACCCTCTTGCAACTTGCAATTCAAGAATTGCAGACTTTTCAAAACGTATTTATATCCAATAATAAAGATCTTAACATTTAAATTGATATCTCCAGTCATTTATAACAAATGTCGCCACTTAGATATTCATGAGAGGAAGTTTTCCGTGTGACTTACGGAAAGCCGTTGGTTCTACCCGGCTTGATCAACCTTTACGGCTATTTATGTTTGGGTCGTCCTCCACAATTATTAGTCCGGTATGACAACATAATTTAAATAATGTTATGTTTACCCCTTTCAATAAAATGAGTAAATGAATAAATACAAATTACAGTTATATGTTCATAAATAAAGATTTTCTCAAAAGAATCATTGATGATATCATAAAGTAAGTAATTAAATTTTGATTCCACCATATTACCCCAGATTTTAAGGCAACGAAGGAGACTTTAATACCACTTGAAAAGAAATACTGGTGAAGAGTAGCACTAGCTGGACAAAGAAAATATACATATTCAATATATCTATATCAATACACTGTAAATGAAACCGCATGCAAAAAATCAACAAATCCTATGCAATATCGAAATCCTGTCTATAATTTAACCCTTAGAATGCTGGGTTATTTTCTAAAAACATACTTTTTTGTCGTTTACTTTCCAAAACCTTAAATATCTGCTCAATTTTGATGAGGAAAGATACTCAGAATAGCAAACAGGTCAGATCACAGGCTAGCCGCCATTTTACTTGGCGGCTGGCCTGTGATCTAACCTCTTTGCACAAGCATGAAGTCGGATCAAGCACTATAAGGGTTAACGTAAATTTCAAAAAATGTGCCCAGATTGATTAAACATTTCTACAAACAAACTCCATCAATCAGTTCATTAACCAATCAATCATCATTAAAGAGAAGCGGTTCGCTGGTACCTTAAAAGCAATACGAGCTGCTAGGGATCGAGTATTCGGCGAGGCGAGGGCCGAACTCTCCGTAAAGCTTGAGGACACGCCTGAGTTCATATCGTCGGTTCTGGATGAGCGGAAAGTCGCGGCGGTGTTGGAGAATCTGGACAGGGTCTTCGATAAACTGCAGGCTCAACTGGAGAAGTCTAGAAAAGGTAATGACTTGGTTTAGATATCAACGTATATGTTACTTCCCCTACGTTAAACTTAACTCTGTCTTCGCATTAATCTTTGAGCTGAATCTCCGAAAAATTGACATGTATCATTTAAAGTTCAAATAAACTATTAATACCGGGCATTTTCCTCCTCCGTCACTATGAATAGGCGATGGTGGCAGAGGTAGAGCGTCGGCCTCTTAAACTGAGGGTCCGGGTTCGATCCCCGTTAACAGCAAGGTGACAATTGGCCGGACTAAACAATAAGTCGTCGTGAGTACTGGTTAATTATGCATGAAGTAGCCGTCGAGAATGCCTTTAACAAGCTTAAAGCTTTGGTGCATTCGATGTTAAGCAATAAAGAAAAAAAAGTTTTTCTCAGGGTTACATTAAATTATGATAGTTTCTATACAATGTCACATGTTATGTAAGTGGTAGAGGTGGCATATTTGTAACTCGGAGGACCGAAGTTTGATGACCAGCCACACCATTGGTTTCGTAGGCATTTCCAGTGAAAAGAGGCCCCAGAGTCCTAGCTTAGTTCCGGTTAATCCGAGGATAGCCGCAACATTTAAACTTTACAATCATAGGCACGGTGTTAGGCTTCATGAAAAAGAAGAGCGAACCATAAGACAATGAAAATGTTTTCCAGAGTCGACTGCAACGAACTGGTCAAATGTCGTTATTGTTTGGTAAAGTCTATTCATACATTACAGAGACGTGTTCCGAAGAGAGAGACACTTATTGGCTAGTCGGTAGATCGTTTACCATTGCCGACGTCACGGCCACCATCTTGCTGTACCGACTCCATCTTGTTGGCATTGACACTCGCTACTTCTCCGACACTCGACGGGTCATCGTGAAACAGTACTACACTCGGCTATTCGAACGTCACACCGTAAAAGAGACCGTGGCAAAAGCTGAAACGGCTTATAAGATCATGGCGAATGCAGCTATGTGGAAGTTTGTGAAGGTGGGTTTTGCTGTTGGCGCTGTTGCGCTTGGGCTGTACGTGGCACGTGACTACGTGACAAGGCAGGGTCTAAGAAAGATCTAACCTGTACCTTTGTTGCAGGTCATAGTCTCTGAATATGTATAACAATATTATTACGCAATACCTTTTTGCTCAGAATAAGCTTCACTATTGAGTAACCGATTAATATTTGCCTAACGTAAATAATTGCATTGTGTCTAATTATGTTCATCCTCTTTATGTGTATGTTAATGTGGTTGTAACTGCTTATATACATTATATCTGACCTTTAGAAGTGTAAATATGTTTCTGTTTTGTACGTAACTAGAAACTTTGTAAAGTTTACTTTACTGAATAAAGGATTTGTCAATCTATCTATAACTTAACCCTTATAGTGCTGGAACCGACTTCATACTTTAGCAGGTTAGCCACAAAGTAAATTGGTGGCTGGTCGGTGATTTAACCTGTTTGCTACTCTGTGTATCTTTACTCAACACAATTAAGCAGATGTCGAAGGTTTTGAAGAGTAGATGACACAAAAATCTGTTTTTGAAAGGTTACCCAGCCTTTCAAGGGTTAAAGCTGCTTGTTAACAGATAAGAGGAAACCTGGATATTGAAACTTCATATCTTTTAAAATGTATAGCAGCTGTATTATTGTATGAGATGTAGGCCTACTCGAATTTTGCATAACGAAATAGAAATCAGTTTTCTAGTATTTAGCGGCTATGAACAACAAATAAGTATGTTTTAGATTAAAAAAAGGTTGCAACTGTTTAATAATCCACTGCATATTGTCTATACATTTTTAGATATATTGATATTTTCTGGATGAATTTTGTGTTCAGTAGCTATTATTCATTTGATTTTATAACGCTAAACAAAAGCTTAATTGTTTTAATGACATTTCATTTTGAAATTATGAGTGAACAAGCAACTTATATATAATCACCAAGCACACGTGTCGAATTATGGGGTACATGTAAGTTCTGGTCAATAATTTCGTTTGGCTCAAATTGGCTCCTTATTTGTAATGACAATGTTGGCTTACTACTCTTCTTCCTGTTAATGTACAGCACCCATTTTTTGAGTATTTTAGTACATGTTCCCTGGTTTCCTACCAGTACTAGGCTAGGAAATATGTCTTGCCCAAGGACACTCTACGGTGAAATAACTGGCCGCCTTTCGGGGATTGAACCCGGTGTGACCGGTCTCTGGTCCCCGACGCTAACCACTTCACCACCGCAGAACCCAACTTACCATTTAAGTAAGTCAACCTTTTCTTCAATATAAGTATACACTGTAGCTGTATTTCCCAGTCTACAAGGATGCCTTTCAAACTGTTTTACTTAAGTGTTCTCTCCAACATCTATTTGATTCAAGATTATTTCAATCATACTTTTTTAAGATTAATGATTTAAATAAAACTCGAAAATGCAGTGTAAATCCTTGCTCGCTTAAAATCAAACGCAAATGCAGATTAATACATTTGGATTTTTACTGTTCACTGCTTTCTCACGATACTCCTCATCCTTATCAAGAACAGAATGAGAAACGCCCTGCTACTACACCACTATTCGAGGGTTCAACGCAAGACTATAGCAAGTGCTTTACAAACGTGTAGTATTGCGCTGACCCGTCGTATTGCTGATGTGTGGTTTAATAGTACTTATTTTCTTAAATTATCTGCACATTTATTGCATTTTAAACAATGCTTCTAGTATATTGCCACGTTCAATGGACTCATGTCAGTGATAACTCACATTATTTGATATGGAACACGAAATCCAGTTGTAACGCTTCCCCGAATATCTAATGTTGAGAAGGGAATTCATATACGCAATTGCATGTTTGTTTATTTGGGTTTTACCTTGCGTCCACATTATTTCAAATTTGTTGCGATGCCGGACTCTTAACGATGGGGTAAAACCCAATACTCAACTGTCCATAAGGGCTGGTCAAACCAGGAAGGACCATCTGCATTCCGTAAGTCAGTCAGGAGACTACTTTTCATGAAAATCAAATTGCTATAACAGGGATTTGAACCCGTGCAGACTTGATTGTCATTGGAATAACGGTTACTTCCCAATTGTCCCACAATTAGAATTTTAATTTAGCAATTGAAATAAATCAATAAAACTATGCTAGGACACACTTATTTTTTATATGGGTTTTACATCACATCAACATTATTTCAGTTGTGTAGCGATACCCGACTATTAATGATGGAGGAAGACCCCATACTCAACTGTCCATAAGGGCTGGTCCAATCTGAACACATCGGATTTATCCAATGAAAACACCTCTGAAATAATAGGGATGACGCCATATTGTTTCCCGCGAGAATGACGTCACTTTACTTTCGTTTTTAAAAATAGATCTTAAATGTGAAATCTAAAAAGTCGTTGAATTTGATTGAGGAAACAACTATACATGTCATATACATGTCACAACAACAATTTCGCCATTCAGTATGAGTTGCTGATGAAAAATGATTAAAAAGGATGTCCAACACTTCCGTACACATTAAACTACTCAACGTGCTCTCTTAGAAAATGTGTCAATTGGCGGATGCCGATTTACCCGAAAAATTGTAACCCTACACTTATATCCGAGTAGCCTGGTGGAGCCTGACCCGTTCGTATACCGCGAACTTAATGCGGGTTAGCATGGGCCAGGACTCCAGGCTAATATCCGAGGTGTATTCACAGCTCAAGGAAATACCCGAGTAGTTCCGATTGGGACTGGTCATGACGGGAAGAACCATCGGCATTCCGTATGTCAGTCGGGAGACTGCCTCTCATGAAAATCCATATCCCTCTCAGGATTTGAACCCACGCGGAGAGGGGTCTTGTGATTTAAAGTTCTGTATTCTAACCACTAGGCCACGGAGGCATATATCTAATCCAAAAATGTGGCATAAGTTTTGAGATCCCCAAATATAAATTGTACCAGAGACATAGATCTCTGTCTCCGATTGTACCAGCTTAGTAAATTGATCGTTTCTGACTTAGTTATGTTTTCAATAGCTACGTGTACTACGAAATGTATATCAAACAACAATACTAAAATTGTATTCTTTCAACAATATTTTTTTAATTTTAAACTTTCTTTTCTTCGAACATGCACCTTTAAACAAAAAGGTTTAACCTCTCCAAAGGCTTTGAAACTCACCGTAATTTGACATTTTCCATTATCCCACCCTCTCAACCATATCAAGGGTTGGGTCTCCTTTTTTCAAAATGGGACAACCAGGACAGAATCACAGTGGCAATGGTGGTGTTTCCATCAAACTACAGGTTTGCAAACCTGCTTTTAAATACAGAGTAGCAAACTTGTTTGTCAAACTGGTCTTATTATAGGAATATGTCGTTCACACCTTTTCTGTTTTTTACCTCCAAGAGGATCAGTTTGAAGCACAATTTTGTCTCTTACTATATGACACAAGTTGACAAACTGGTTTGCCACTTACTTTATACATGTATAAGATAAATTTGATGAATTGGTAGTTTGCCCAAGCCACAAGCATCCACAGGAAGACACATGTAACACCCAATACAGGCATTGGACATGTAACCTTTAACACATGAGAAAATAAACCACTAAGCTACTCAGCAAAGTGAAGGAAAATGACAGAAACCTGTATAAGTTGACAAATATGTATATTGAACATAGCTCTATAAAAAAAAAACAGTTCACGATATCTTTCGTGAAAAAAGCTGTGGATCATTTTATCAGTAATACATTTATTAATACATATATCTAGTTTTTTAGAGAACATTTAGTAAATAGCTTGATAATGTATCCATTCATAGGGGTGTTTCGTCCCATCAATATCATTTCAATTATGCAGTGATGCCAAACTCTTAATGGTCGAGGACAACCCCATACTCAACTGCCCATAAAGGCTAGTCAAAATGAAAAGATCTACATGTATATGCATTCAGAAAGTCAGTTGGCTATTTTAAGACAGCTGGCTACCTCTGATGAAAATCCAAATGACTTCACAGGGATTAAAAATCATTTGAACTACTACTGAGGGGAGCCATGTGATTAAAAGTCTGTGCTCTAACCACTAGGCAATTACTTAATAGCTTGAAAAACAATAAAGCCGATAGTCAAACTTAAAGTGACATAAGGGAAAGCAAGGTCATCTGTATAATGCATGTTAGCAGTAGAGGAAAATCCATTTACTGAACAAACTAATATGCAATAATGGTGTTTAAAGGAATCACTAAAGTATCAAAAAGTATCCTTAATAAAAACTACTAACAGGTAGCTAATCATCAACATCATTGTAATTAACTGATTTACTCTCACATAAGTTTATCAAAATAGCTAATGAAAAGGTTCATGATAAAACAGAGGTATTCAATCTATTTTTGTGGTAACAAGAGTGACATTAACAGATGTTCATCCTCAAGTTATTTCATCAAAGTACAAACAACCTTATCTAAAATGACTTTCATCAAACAACTACAAGGACGACTATGCCAAGATCAGTTTGGGCTAAACACCAGGACACAAATCAAACAAATAGCTAATACATGATTTTGGAACAAGTCAAGATTTCTGTAATAATCTGCTAGTGGTCTCATTGGCTGCCATTGTTCAACTTAATGTCTGTAATACTCTATCCGTGGTTATCGATTATCCTCCAATATAAAAGTTCTGTAAGGATATTCATTCAGCTGTACTAATAAAAACCTGTAGTCGTACTTGCCACTGTCATTCTGAAATCACAAAACAAAGGCATACTGAAAACTCGAGAAAGATGCTTGTGTAATAAGAACAGTCATACAAATTTGCAAATGTCTCATCATTTGTCAACGTTACATTTCATAATTAAGCCCACTGCTTCCACATATGTCATGAAAGCTTTAAAAAAATATATTATCACAGGAAATACAACCAATAAGGCAAAAAAAAAAAATTGACTGTGAAAAAAACATGCAACATAAAAGTTGTTTTAATTGCAAAAATTGGAAAAAACATTGTTCTTAATAAGTATATTTCCATCTATTTATCTGATAAAGAACCATGTTCCTAAAAAGTCATAAAATATTGTTTCTTCTGTTTAACTACAGGAGATGACATTAAAACTGACTGATAATTGACATATGAGGATTAAGTCAAGACTTGCATTTTTTAAAAGACTTACAACAAATAAATGTAAACATGGTTCCTCATTTTTCTGCCATTACTTGTCACATTCAACATATTGAATATTTTAAAATTAAACGCATCTATTGCATAAGACAGATACCACTGATATTTATCCTTTCTCAAATAGGTTTGTACCGATCATAACATTTCTTATCCTTCTTGCTTTTCTTGCCATCTGCTGTTGCAATCAATTTGGACCAGTCACAAATTCCCTTGTGAGGGAAATGGGTTAAAAGGTTAAATAATAAAGAGTTCTGTTGGTACTTACCTTAACCATTTCTAATTGGACAGTCCCTTTCTTGTCTTGACCTTCCACATAAAACTGCATTCTCATCCGCTTTTGGTTATCCATGATATATTCTGTATGGCTAGAAAAAAAGGTAGGTCACAATTAACCGATACCATTCCTTTTACCCTTTACCAAACGCCAAATTTTCTACTGTCCCATATTGAAAGAGTTTGCAGACGACATTTCAAAATGTGATGAAATTGGAAAGTTATCTTCTGATAGAGTAGAAAACATTGTGGGAAAAGGAGAAATTGCTCTTTACAAGCAATTTCTCCTTATCCCACAGTGTTTTACAGAGTCATCTGGAATAAAGTAGTGAAATGTCATTATTGTTTGGTAATGGGTTAAAAGGACTATCTCATGAAATGACAATATTATATTGTTCTGCGATAAAATGCTTTTTACTAATAAAATAACATCAGAGTTGTGTTATATGGAGATACATATAACAAGATAATTGATACACTTATCACCCCCTGAAACTGTTGTGTCATGGAGATGTAGCTCATTTATATTGCAAATATAGGAAACTGATTAAATTGTTTAATTCTTTAAAACAATGGTAAGCAAGAGTAATTTAAGATGTATAAAGGGACAAAACTACTAATTCATATTTTTTATTCTTCACAAAGAATATTAGATTCTTGGCTCATCTTTTTATTCATGTAGCACTCCAACAGTGTTGTCAATAAGAATTGGCTGCAGGCCAAAATGACAGCTTCATATTATGTTTTTGCCAGTTCAAATTCGCAGAGATATGTTCCCAACTCAGACAGGGTGGCCCCAGACCCCCTTCATAGTGACCTGTTCAGATTTTGTTTTGGCCTGTTGTTCTACCAGTTCTTATTGAGAATATAGCTTCAATAGAGCCTCAAGTTACATGGTTAAAAAGGAGAGACAGAAGTCTGCTGGTCCCTGTCAAGATACTAAACAACTAATCTACTCTGAAGTCCACCATACTATACCTGACATGTCTCCGGCGTCCTCGTCTAGTAGTTTCACCATATCCTTTTATAGGTTCCCCTAATGCAGCAGACAGCTGTTTACAAAACAAAACATATCAATCCATTACTGTGGACAGCCTAATGTAAAACCCTCAAAAATTTGATTTGATAACAATCCATTTATTGATTAATGTGGATAGCTGCTTATAAAACACTGAAAAACATGATTGTGATATCAATACATAACTGTAGATAGTTGTTTATAAAACAATAAAAAACAAACATGACTTTATATTAAACCCATAACTGTGGATAGTTATATATAAAACACTCAAAAAACATTTAATATCAACCAATAACTGTGGATAGTTATTTATAAAACACCCTAAAAACATGATTTAATTTAAACCCATAACTGTGTATAGCTTTTTATATAGCACTAAGAAAAAATATTTATTTAATCAACCAATTACTGTGGATAGTTGTTTATAAATTACTAAACAAACATGACAGGATATCAACCCTGTATCCTATAGACGGCTGTATGTAAAACACTAAACAACCCAAACCATGCATCATAATCGTCAGCTGTATATCATAAAACACAGAAAAACCATGTGACTTATAAGAAATGGCTTATCCTTACAAGCAATATATTTTTTCAAAATGAGATGTAGTTCTCTTTCAACAATACTTTCATACTTTTTTAAAGGTTGCCAACAAGATGTATTTAAGGACGCACCCAAACCCCTTTTAGGGACAAGGTTCGTATGTATTTCAGCTTTGACCTTCAAATAAATGGGGCCTGTTTATATGTTTGTGCATCATTAAAGCATGAACATACGGTAGAATGCTGTTACACATACCTCAAGGTCATGAATACACCGCTTTAATGCTCGATCATAGATGCCGTTTGGACTGTCCCCAGAGAACAACTCCTTCGTTATCACATAGACTATGGTTCCTGGGAGAAAAAAAAAATCAATTAACAGTACTTCTAATTGATCATTAGGATGCATTATGGGTAGGGAACTATACAGGCTGTATACTTTTGTTCAGATCCCTTTCGCTATGCTGTTTGTGATGTTTATATACAGTGATATTTCTGCATGAAATATTTTTTAAAAAAAATACACTCACAGTCAAGCATTGGTCAACTATTAGATTATACAATTTTGTTTGTTTATATGAAGTTAAAGTTACTGACAACAGTATTTCAATTATTGTTTGTCTTCCCTGGGTTTCAACTTTACTAAGTCGGACTAAATTAGCTATCAAATGGGAGACAACTTCATCCTATAGAGTACCATATACCAAGGTAGATCTATGATACATGTATTTCAAGGACTTATTCACAAATTCAAATACCACTGATCTGTACAGGGACCATATATGTTGATGTGAGTCAAGATAAATTTAATGTTACCAGATCACTTAATATCAAATTCTCATATAATAAATCAAAACCATAATTGGGGATCTTGTTGAAAATGAGTCTTATAAAAAACTTACCTAAAATCCCAACACCAACAATAATAAATCCTAAATATGACACATCTTTTCCAACTTCTTTCACTGTAATAAGATAAGATAAGAAAAGCACACAATTTCATAAAAGAACAGAACAGAATAACCTCTATACATCTATATTATTATGGGCAACAGTGCTGCAGAGGTAGAGCGTCAGCCTCTTGTATGGAGGGTCCTGGGTTTGATCCCTGTTAGACACAGTGAAAATTGCTGGGATTTACTCACAAATCAGCAAAAAGACTGGTTAAGTATCCAGGAAGCAGTCATAAAGTGAATCTAACAAGTTTCAAGCTTTCTACAGAATCGACGTAAAATAAATAAGGTATTAATAGGGAAACAAATACACATCATAACATGTATACAAAGGGTTATTATCTACAGCATCTTACTCAGTATATCATACCCTACTGTGGCCTGTATAATTTAAACAAAAAAAAGATAGAGGCAAAAACCTCCTCTGTCATTTTGACTATGTTTAACACACATGCAGCAGATGACTTACAAAACCACAATGGTTAAAGTGGAAATTGTTTTTAAAGGTGCTTGTTCACAGATGTGATAAAAGTTAAAATAAATTTCTTCAAAACTGCACAATAGCTGTGCTGTTATTATGATATGCACTCGGGGCCTCCGTGGCCTAGTGGTTAGAGTACAGAACTTGAAATCACATGGCCCCTCTCCGCGTGGGTTCAAATCCTGAGAAGGATATGGATTTTCATGAGAGGCAGTCTCCCGACTGACTTACGGAATGCCGATGGTTCTACCCACCTTAACCAGCCCCTATGGGCAGTTGAGTATGGGGTCTTCCTCCATTATTAAGAGTCGGGCATCGCTACATAACTGAAATAATGTTGATGTGATGTAAAACCCATATATATATATATATATATATATGATATGCACTCAAGAATAACCATTGGATGCAAAATTATATGGGCCACGTCACGGGAAAAGGGGCACTTGGACATAGCAAACAGTGTAGCCCCAGACCAGCCGCCACATCACTGACATGGCGGCGTGTCTGGGGTAACACTGTTTGCCATCTTAGAGGACATCAAGTTCTACCTTTAAATAAATACAAATGATAACTGTCGTGACTAGATGCTGGAATAATAGCGCTAAGAAAGAGATGAATCAGTGGTTTCTATTTATGTCCGAGTGCCCCTTTTCGCGTGACGCGGCCCATATTGTTTCTAATTCTTTTAAGTGTGTATAGAGTGAGTTAGAATGTTTTTTAATCCAAAAGGGTGACATCGCTTTTGATATCTACCGATATATAAACTGAATATACTTCCTGGCGCTTCTTGAATTCATTATGCTTTCAGTAGCTTCTTTTGATTGTTTATCAAACAACAGTTCAAAAACTGTATTATTTTCGCATTTTAATTTGGCTTCTAAATTTTTTCTTTTGTGAGTAAGTTCCTTTAAAAGCAATCAACGCTTTCATCACAATATGGGTGTTCAGTAAGTGCTTTATTAAGGTGAAGCACTTGTAAACTATAGTCTTGCCCTGAACCCTTGAATAGCTTCACATCAATACTACTAGAAAAGGAAGGTTTTATACATTTTAATTTGCTGTTTTATCTAATCAGGAGCAGGCATGTAAGCACATATCAAGGGTTGGGTGCAATGCTATAGCAAGTGCTCCCCATTTGTGAAAAACTGCCCTGCCATAGGGAAGAATGAATGAGAAGAATGGCTACACACCTTTTTCACCAAATGAGAGCCCTGCGTAAGGACTTTCCCTTGCAATATCAATTTCAGTGCCGGTTCGTTGAGAGGTTTCATTACTCTTTCCAGTTGAATAGTACTGTTTACGCTCATATCTACTTATAACAGCTTGGTTATCTGGAACTCTGCAGGCACAATATCTAATCAAACTGTGTATTGTTCGTGAGCTTTGGCAGATTTCATTACATCGAAGCCGTGTTACAGTTGCTGCCACTGTTAAATGTCTTGAGATTCCCATTCTGATATCAGTCCATATCTTTAGTCACTGAAAATAAAAAAACAAAGTGAAAAATACACAACAAAATCAGTTTCAATATCCCATACATAGGCGTAGGAGCGTTTTCAACATGGGGGGCCCAACTTCAGATGAGAACCGGTCTAAGAATAAACGTTCCTAAACTTATTTATGACTATTCATGCATTTGCAAATTCAATAACATTATAAGAATTAAAAGAAAGCATATGTAATGCGTATCTTTAATAAAAAAAAAAAAAAAGGATAATATACCAGGTCTCGAACTCATGCGGAAATCAAATGTATTGATCTAAACAAAAAGTGGCAGCGACCAGGCGGTTACAGCCACGGATTCAACTACTTTCCACAGTCAAAGAATTATATTATTCTTTAAGCTTTAGCTAACAATTGAAGACAATATTGAGTCTGACTCCTTAGAACACGTTTTTCACATCTGTTTTCATCAATCAATACTTCCCGGGTATCTTTGTGAGCTGAGTTTTCATTGGATAAACCCCACGTGTTCAGATTGCCATTTGCGATGATGACGTCAAAAAGATTTTGGTTATTGTTGGTAACAAAAGGCAAATTGGTATTAGATAAAGCACAAAAATACACATTTATTTTTATTCCGCTGTTAAATTTCGTTTCTTTCATTTTTCTTTTACAATATCTTAATTTGCCATTGTGAATATTGTATATTAAAACTCAAGTTCTTTTTTAAAAAATCAACAGGTTAATATTCTTGGATGGTTACCTTTTCTAGCTCTTTTGTGTTACTGTCAGTGTTTAGAAATCTCATGATTTCATTGATCTTTGTATTGCCTTATGAAGTAAGTTATGTTGTATTTCCTAACGAAGAAAGTTATCTAAACTGATGCAGACGATTCCCGTAAAGCAATCTTAATGTCGTAAAATGTCTGACTGGTTTGTAATTCGCATTGTCTGTTGATATATGAATGCACCAAAATACGGGTAACCAGTCCTGCGATTGGTGACGTCACTGATAATTGGTTTATTATCAGGTCACGCTGGGTTTAGACGTTGCTCACCCCCATATTCTTTCATCGATTCTCGGCGAATCTCAGAAATGACCTCTGGAGATTTTCATAAAACGGAATAGCTTTCACCCATGCGCATCAATTGTCATTAAACAACTAAAAAAAACCGCTAAATTGGTTTTCCCATTCCAGTGCCCATGCGCAACGAAAATCTATTTGGAGCCAAATATCATCACCAAGCGGTAGATAAACTGTTCTTTCAAAGTTAATATATGCGTAATACAGAGATGTTAAGTGCATGGATTGATTACAAAATGATTAATTTACAATTGTAAGCAAAATAATTTGACAATTTTCAATAACAATGGCCAGATGGGTCTATTGTCGCTTTTGTCCTCCATTAAATGAATCGTACGAAAGTTTGACATGAAGCAGGGGTAGACTATAACTTCCATACCAAGGCGGTTTACAGGACCAGTAACTTGTCCAATCAATTGGTCCTACACAACGTCAACTGGACCTTGATATGGCTGGGCTATTCATAAAGCTTCGCCATTCGCCATAGGCGAAAGTCAACTTGGTTTGGCGAAAAAAGAAATGTACCCTTTCGTCAATTTGGCGAAAGTAAAATTGACCCCATTTTGTATAGAGTCTGTAATGGCGAAAGTGGGAAGAATGGCTAAAGTCTTTTCGCCACTACGAGTGGTAATCATTAATTAAAATTGAATAGTTTGACGTTGAACAGCTTAAATATAAATAGAAGTGTTTGGTTCCTTAGCCGATTTTCTAGTGAAAGCGCTCTTTTAGAAAATCCGGAGACCAGACATTATGTATATTTCCAATAGCAACGTCTAATGAAAACGTTTAAACAGGCCGGTTCCCGGTTTCAGTTTATGTGTCACATTAAAGTCGGTACCAGAATAATAAAACGCACCAAAACTTTTCGATACTTATTTCTGTAGCTCACTGCGTTGAAAAAAGATACTCATAAAGGTGATATGGGACTTATTTAGATACGATGTCGTAACGTCTTGTGGCTGCTATCTGGTTGCCACCGACGTTACGATTCCACGCTCATCACTTGTTGGAGCAAAATCAATTTCAACAACCACATGATAGATAACCTTTTTATGATAACCCTAGCACAGTATTGTCTAAAATATCAAATCAAACGGCTTGATAGAAGCTAAAATTACTTAATTACGTTGTATTTCTTAATTGTTGGTGAAATTCAGTGTGAAACAAACTGCTAGTGGCCATTTTGATTTTTTCGCAACTTCTCGCACTTTCTGCTTTAAAAATATGGTAATTACCCACTGAACATGAAGGGCTCATCCAATGAAAACACATATTTTTCCCGCCTTTTTTACAACCTTACTACAACTTCAAAATATGGAATACACCTACAGGTCTAGCTCCGCCCAATTTGACCCAAATTGGTTGTCAATTGTTGCAGGATAGTCCTGGATATCCAAATGAAAACCGGAAGTGATGGATTTGAGAAATGAAATGCATAAGGATTACGAAAAATGCTTCTTTTCTCTTAAAATAATGGAAAAATATTAACTTTTGGACTCTGAGGTATGAGATTATATGCATATGTTTAATCAGGTGAAGTTTTGTTGCATTTAGTTGCCCCATTTTTGAATTATCGTAGCGGTTGTGATACACAACCGGCCTGCTCCAAAGAGCTAAGAGGGCGGATTTACTACCGTGTCCCAAACAGGACACGGTAGGAACATTACTTCTAGGACTTATTGCAATAAAAAGCTCGCGAATAAAAAACATTATTTGTGTGTAAACACATTCAATATATCAAGCGTTTTAAATGATTACATCGATGCAATATTAGAACGAAATTCCATGGTACGGAATTTACGGACAACGAAACAACAACAACATGAGGGAAAGGGACTCCCGGTGAAAAATGGTAATTAAAACAAACATTCAAGGAAATATAACCTTTTATGAGCATATCTTAATGCATTGGAACTCCCACATTTAGTAAAAAGAACGTCATTATTGTACAAGTACTGTCAACTTGCCAGTTCAATGACTCCCAGATCACGTAAACGCTGCAGCATACCCTGCAAACTTTAAGGTTAGATATTCTTTTTTAAAATGTTTAATTTATTTTGTTTTATTTACAATCAAAAGTTATTTTATATTCTTTTTTTAAATGTTTATTTTGTTTTATTTAAAAAATGTATCATGCCAGGTGCATGCATGCAAGTTTAATTATTTTCTGTCGTCTTTCTAACCCTGTCCCAAAGTTCTGTAAACATTTATTGAGGTATAGGATGTAGTACTCTACTAAGAACAACCACACAATGAAGTGGCTGATACAAGAACTGTTATTTATTTGTTCAATTTACACATCATTTATTTTATTATGTGATAAATACCATTCTAGCCTATTTCAATAGTTGGTCTGTAAATTGAACAAATGAACTGTAATTTATATTTAATATTTCTGCTAAAATGGCTAAAAAGACTTAGCCAAATATGGCTTTGCAAAAATCCAAGTGGCTAAAGAAAATTTGGGTAGCTTAGCCAAAATGGCTCATAATATTTTGGTCCAATGAAGAGCCCAGTATGGCATGTTGTCAATTCTTAAATACTATAAGATAAGGATTTTGAATTTATCATGGGAGATGAAGCAAATACGCGACATTGGTGCAGGGGTAGAGCGTCGGGCTCTTGTACCGAGGGTCCCGGGTTCGAATCCCCGTTAGGCGGGGTGAAAATTTCCGGGACTAACCCACAAACCGGCGCGATTACTGGTTTAGTATCCAGGAAGCAGTTATCGAGAGTGGCTTTGAATAAGCTTTAATTAGCTTCCTTCACAATCGATGTAAAACAAATACGGAGAATAAATAAGTTACAACATCCTTCTTTCTTTAAATATTTGTTAACAAATTTCTGTAAACAAGTTAGATTTGAAATGATCTTTCCTCAATTTCTCGTGGTCTCAAGGACCACACAGGCTATGAAGACATTGGTCCTAAAGGCGAAACAGGTGGTCAAGGACTGAAAGACTTGAATGGAATATCTAACCCTGTGAATGGAGATATTGCCCGATACAAAATCACGCCAAATTAGTTTGACAACTTTTCTGTTTAACTACCAAACTTTCAGACTGCGTGTAAAATGATGTTTTCAAGATTATGAATCAATAAAATGAATTGGTCGCGGTTAGGTTGTCATTCTGAGAAAAAAGGCTACAGCATATCCACTTGACTTGGTCACTAATGCAATTATCCGAAATGTCTACCATCCGAACTCTAGAGTTTCATTTATCAACATTTACCACATAATTGTTTACCCCTACTATTAAAACACATATTTGAACAGTTAACACTACATTAAAAACGTTTGCCAATAAGCTTTAAATTATGTAGTCTATTTCAAGTGACATGTCTCCCAAATCAATTAGGCTAGGTTAAATTACAAAATATTACCTTGATTATAAATCGAGGACGACCTTTATTTGGTACTGTGCGGATCAATTACGGTTTGCGGTGATAAAGACAACATGCTTGCTTTTCCTGTTCTTGTCAACCAAATATCAGCGACAAGACGCATAGGCGTAGGAGCGTTTTCAACATTGGGGGGGCCAACTTCAGATGAGGACCGGTCTAAGAATAAATCTTCCTAAACTTTTTCATGACTATTCATGCATGTACAAATTCAATAACATTATAAGAATTAAAAGAAAGCATATGAAAACATGTATCTTTAATAAAAAAAAAAAAAAAAAAAAAAAAAAGGATATGCCAGGTCTCGATCTCACGCGGAAATCAATTGTGTTGAACTAAACAAAAGTAGCGGCGACCAGACTGTCACAGCCACGGATCCAGCTATATGAGATCTAACAGTTGAAGATAATATACAGTTTGACACCTTTTAAAGAACATGTTTTACACCACTGTTTCCGTCGATCAAAACTTCCCGTGTATTTTAGTGAGCTGAGTTTTCATTGGATAAACCCGATGTGTTCAGATTGCCATTTGCGATGATGACGTCAAAAAGATTTTGGTTATTGTTCGTAACAAAAGGCGAATTGGAATTACATAGAGCACAAAAATACACATTTATTTTTATTCTGCTGTTAAATTTCGTTTCTTTCATTTTTCTATACAAATATCTTCATTTGCCACTGTGAATATTGGGGGGGCCAAAGTATACTCTGCCCCCCCCCCCAGTCTGGATATTGGGGGGGCCGGGCCCCCCCTGGCCCCCCTGCTCCTACGCCTATGAGACGTTAGACATCGTGTCTACTGTTGGAACTTCTACCCTATCGTCCTTGTTAACATGTTTAGTTATACTCTGTTATGATAAGACATACAGCGTAATATGCACGTTATTTTTGAATATATTATACGTGGTGTCGATGAGTCACGTGCCATTTGGATGGACAAACAAGCGGACATTCCGATTATTCATCATTTCGTTACAGACGACACGTCTGTTTAATATAACAACGACGTAATGTCTAAAAGTAAAAAGGAGAAACTCTTCATCATGTGCAAAATTTTACTTTTTTAAAAATGCGAGGTGCGTTCATCAATAGTCCCAACACTTATGCAATTTCATTAAAATTAGCACAGGACTCTTTTTATCTCCTACATTGTAGCCTACTACACAATGCCCATATAGGTTGTTGCAAGCATAGGCTCGTATAAAAGGAGCTTCAAAGTTCGCGATGAGATATAAACTGAGAAATCTCTATATGTTCACAAACTTGGTATTTTAGCCATAAAATTCGCAATTACAAAAATATTGGATGTTAATCTTTATAAATTACATTGTTACATTCATTTCAGAAAATCGTTTCTTATTAATCTCGTTATTATCAGGTATCACTTTGAGTGTGTCTTTAAATCGTTCTTTGTACCAATAAATGACGTTGAAATTGTCTGTCATATTTCTCAATGGTTTTTGGTTACAGCAAAATAGCCTATCTCAGCATTGTGCAAAGTGTCGTTGAGAAACAAAGAAGCAGACACTTTCTAGAGGGCTGCGATATGATGTACTTGTTATACACGTTTTGATTCGGATAACGCTGAAAACTTCTTGGGCGTTTGTGCGTCCGAAATGTGTCAGAAAACTCTTCGGACGATGTCGGAATTGGCGATGTTTACTGAATTTCATTATGGATTATATACCTTAATCAGAATTATTGTTCAATGCTAGCGCTACCCGACGATGGCAAGGGACGTCACACATCTCAGTGGTATCTTCTGGTTAAACAGGAATGAATTTCGGTGCAAGTCAAGCCATTGAGATGAGAGTCATATGTTTATAACGAGCTCTGTGGCTTGACTTGTAGGAGCTAAACAATTAGCTTGCTTTTGAAATGTTTGGTATGACTATTGCCTGAAGCGCCGTGGGAAAGCTTAACTACCCCTGGGCTTTAGTCTTTTAGTCCGATGTTGGTCTGATGCTATCGAAGCATAGCATTTACTTCCATTGTCATTTTCTTTTCGTATTTATGCGTTCACTATTGCCTTTTTAACGATTGTAGAGGAAAGCTAAGATACCATTAGCTTTTGGTCATTATATTGTCACTATTGGCTTAATTGCAACGGGGGAAGACTAAACTACCATTCGCTTTTAGTATTTTTACTGTCACTATTGTCTAAAGTGCCATGAAGGAAAGCTCAACTTCCATTCAGCAGGGGCAGCACGGTTCAATACAATGAACTCTTAGGATGCTGGGTAGTTTTCTAAAAAATAGATTTATGTGTCGTCTGCTTTCCAAGACCGTAAGTACCTGCTTAGTTTTAATGAGGAAAGATACCCAGAGTAGCAAATTTACTTGGCGACTGGCCTGGATCGAACCTGTTTGCATAACCATGAAGTTGGTTCCAGCAATATTAGGGTTAGCCAATCAAACTCTTTACGGGAGGCGATGAGTCTGTCTCAGTGATAGCATAGCGATGTTAATGGATAACAATATATAAAGTCGGTTGTATAAAGGAAAAAGCTATATAAGTGTCGATAAGATTTAGTTCTGTTTTACCTTGTACAATTATCTAGCTCAGTGATAAAGGTCGAGAGATATCATTTTGCTGATATCAATATATGTTACAGGGAATACATGTATGTATAATCAGGGAATATGTATAATCCCTGAAAATTTTGTATAATCCCTGATTCACTCAGGGAATATACATAATCCCTGAAAAAAGCAGGGATTATACATATTCCCTGATTTGATGTCCAGATTTTTAGACATATTCCCTGAAATTAATTCTGTCTTTATTTTCTGGATTTACAAATCATTTACAAGTAATTTCTGCAGTAAAACAAACACACCTTATCATTTGAAACAGTTTATTTCTGAAAGGACATCACATGTACATGTAACATATTAGATAGCTTCAGATTAAAACAAAGTTATCTTATTTCACACATGCATTTCAGATAATTGTAGTTAATTCTTTAACCCTTTCCTCAACAGGCTTAAGGTTTGGAGTAAAGGGTTAATTAATATGTCCTTTCATGCTCATTCATATTGTAAGCATCTAGAATTTGCACGGACGATATTCTATTTTCAGACACATTCACAATGAAGACATCTGGTATATGCGTTTAATTTGTTCACATATCACCTGATCATTTAAAGTCAGTTATTGTATTTTGCACATGTAGTTTCAGTTAAATGTAGTTAACCCTTTATTTTATATCTTCGGTGTCATTCGAAAAAGACTTAAGGGCCCTTTTGGAAAAAAAGGGAACAACCATCTTTTTTGGAACGACACGGACGAAAGGCTATTTTCATTCACAATGAAAGCATCTGGTATTTAATTTGTTCACATGTCACATAAAGTCATTTATCTAAGTGCCCTTTTGGAAAATGGAGTATATGCTCATTATCATCTGCGACAATGTTTTCACAGGTCATCTGTAAGTTCATTTGTTTTTACATGGCAGGCTAGAGTGACACCTCGAGTTGCACTGTAATTTAGCTTTGAAACATCTGCACCGATTTGTCTGACATTTCTTTGTACCTAAACAGTTACATCGAGTAAAACCTTGTCCTCCACATTTTGATTCAATTTGTACAGCCGAACGGAGTGGAATGTGTTTGTCAGTAGCGACATCCTGAGCTGAATAGAGTGCAGTAGCACACACATCGAACTGGTTTCGAGAATACTTTCCATTTAACACACCTGCTTTCACAGCAATAGTATACAACTCATTGTCACTACATTCAATCACAACACCAATGAGATTCCTTGGATCAGCACGACCGCGGTCCACATGAGGTATAGGCACAGTTACATTATCACCAACTTGAAACGCTTATTTCTAGATTAAGAACATCAAACATAAAACCCGTGCAGACAACTTAATTATGTTTGATCAATTGGATAGATTCGTATGATTGACGGTGCATGTTGCTAATTTATCAGCCAGAAAACAAAGACAGAATAGGTAAATGTGATGTCCTTTCAGAAATAAACTGTTTTATATGAGAAATTGTGTTTGGTTTACTGCAGAAATTACTTTATGCACTCTCTTTAATTAACTGCAGATAATTCTTTAAAATGAATCGTAAATCCAGAAAATAAAGACAGAATTAATTTCAGGGAATATGTCTAAAAATCTGGACATCAAATCAGGGAATATGTATAATCCCTGCTTTTTTCAGGGATTATGTATATTCCCTGAGTGAATCAGGGATTATACGTAATCCCTGAAATTTTCAGGGATTATACATATTCCCTGATTATACATATTCCCTGTAACATATATAATGCAAGTATATGATATTCGGAGAATGTATCATGTATCATTGGGAGAGATTATAAAGATAAGTTTTATAAGTAATGTATATAAATATATCCTGTATTCCAATTATGTGTATCTATTTGTTCAAACTACGAATGCCACCGATTTACATTCCGAAGAACTGGCAAACACTACATGTGAAAATGAATAATGTATATTCTGCTGTCAAAATTAAAAATAGTGTTGTTTAGGCTATGCATGATCAAAATTTTAAGGACGAACAACAATTACAAATGGACACTTCAGTAAAACAAAGTCTAGGATCAGAATGTACAATTGGCAGGAGTAAATCCGGACATAATACACGCCTCACTGGCTCAAAGGTTCGGAACACCATTACCTACAGCATAAAGCCAACCAATACCCGTTCGCCGACCCCCGGGTAACAGTTCTTTTAACAACGATTATCTCATCATTTGAAATAGATATTAAGACGAAAGTTAATTTAAAAATGTGCCTCACCTGATGAAAATGACATAACACTTTTCGAATGTTTGAATCTAGGTTAAAGTTATACTGTGAATAAGCATGATGTGTTAGGAGGGTTTTGTTTTGGACGATGAAGATCGGTCGATGTAATTGTATACACCTGTAGTTTATGTAGCGTTTTCGAGCTAGTGCTTTTCGGCTGTGTACCACAATAAATGGTCATAATCCAAAACAATGAAATAAGATAGATTGTGCAACAATGAAGGGACATGAAACTGTTATCAATAGATACTATTCAAAATGACGGTAATGTGTACTGTATTGATAAAGGAAATTGTTAAATGTTGACACAAAAGTTGAGGCAGAGCTTCATTCAAATTGCGTTAGGGAGTCACTTTAACAATGGACTCTTGGGATCTACCAGACCTTTCGTCTGACGATGCTGGAACCTCGCTGGTACCCAGCGCTACACCCGATTTGTTCTGTGATCCGTGTCTAGAGCAAAGGAACCATATACAGGCGGAAGGGTATTGTGTGGACTGCGAACACCACTTATGTGGAATATGTTTTCTTCATCACTGTAAACCGAAGCCATGGCGAGATCACCAGTTGTTGGGCAAGAAGCGTATGCCGAAATCCAAGTCTGACAAGGTGTACAAAGATGAATGCACGGATAAATGTACGACCCATGGAGAAGAAATCCTGCGATATTTCTGTGAGGACCATAAGCTATTCGGATGTACAGTTTGTGTTACACTGGATCATAGAACTTGCAATGTCGGATACATACCCACTCTGTCTGGTGACCTCTTTGATTGCCGAGAATACACAGAGTTTAAACATGCCCTCGAGTCATTGGTACGTACAACTAGATCCCTTCAAGATACTGTAACAAACAACCTTGAGAAAGTTGGCCGACATGCAGAGAGAGCGATAGAAAAGATTAGGAAGCTGCGGAAAGAAATCGAAACTTTTTTTGATGACATTGAACATGACATGTCTGACAGAGTTACTAAGATACAGCATGAAAACCAGAACAAGATTCAAGCAATATCAAATCAGTGTAACGTATTGGCAGGAACAATAACGGATTTGAAGGCTGATATAGAAGATAAGGAAAAAAAGAATCAGAAATGTCGTCTTTTCGTGGCTGTGAAAGAGCTGCAGGATACACTAAAACAGCACAAAAACGATATAAGTGAAATGGAGAAGGCCAACATTATCAGAGAATTTACCTTCAAGCCCTCTGAAGAGATATTGAATCTAACCAGCGACCGATCAGTACAATTAGGGTCCCTTGTTGATTTCTGCCAAGCCATTTCCGCTATAATACCGAGTGAGGATCGCTGCATCATTACAGACATTGCTGTTTTACCAGATGGGAAAATCGCTGTTATAGACGTCAAACATGACTGCATCAAAGTGATTGATACAACGTGTGACAGGGTGATCACATCTGTCGGTCTTTCTAAATGTTCGAGATATTCGACCGGCATTGCAACAGTGTCCGAAAACGAAATAGCTGTATCATATAATGGTGAAATAAAGCTTTTTTCTGTAACAGACCAAATAAAGCTGACGAAAACGATACGCACACCTGTTCGCGGATCGTCGCTTGTCTATACCAATAACATGTTTATCGGAGTTAAGCCGTCAGCCCCGCCTACACTCTGTATGGTGAACATGAACGGGGATGTCGTGAAGACGTTTCCTACACAAAAAGACGGAGAAACCTTGTTTAAGGATCCTGATTATATAGCCGTTACTCCGGACCATACAGCGATCTACGTGTCTGACTGGGGTAACAAGACGGTGACATGTCTGACCTTTGACGGTGAGGTCAAATCGCGGTACACGTACGGTCACGAGTGGTCACCACAAGGTGTTGCTGTGTCACGTGATGAACTGGTTTACGTGTGCGACTCCAGGAATGACAGTATTCATATCCTTACGACTGATTTAGAAGAGGTTGATCAGATTGTTGGTGAACAATATAGCATGCGTGGTCCACAGGGACTTGGTTACTGTGTCAGGGAACAAAAACTGTACGTGCGAATGTGGATTGACTCAACCATCCGAGTATTTAACATTTAACACTGGTTA
The DNA here is from genome assembly GCA_947846245.1 of Cerastoderma edule. Classification (NCBI taxonomy): domain Eukaryota; kingdom Metazoa; phylum Mollusca; class Bivalvia; order Cardiida; family Cardiidae; genus Cerastoderma; species Cerastoderma edule. The sequence goes on from OX401410.1 coordinate 33,713,829, forward strand.
AAAATACTGAGACAGGGATAATCCTCATGCCGGTCGGACTCATTAGCATTTCATGTATTCGTTAGTCTATCAATACCGACTCAATATTATATTATGAGACTGGTCGAACTTTATATTTATTTCATGAAGACATAGAATAAAGAGAATTCTTTTTTTGAGAGCAAATTATCTAATTTTCGCAATATCTTACCTTTAACCTGACCAGAAAACTCGTCAACGAGAAACAATATCTAACATTTTGTTCCTCAACTCGTCAATGCCGTTAAACTATGGGGAGTTAGTTGACTTTTTAGAAGAAATTATTTTATTCCCCTTTGGGATTTTTACATTGCGAAAAAGAATATATCTGTCAGTATCGGATGCAAACAATATTCCAGGGATGATGTACAGTGCATTTCCCTATGAAATTGCACAATATCTTTGACACTTATTATGTACCTTATAAGTTAAAAGGCCACTCTTCAGACTTGTCACTAATGTTGTGGGAAGTACATTAGTTATTTTTTCTTGTTATATTTCAGATAAGAAACGGCTTATTTACTTTATTTCATAGATATATGAATGTTTTCACTTTCCAAAATCGTTTCCTTTGCTTATTGTAACATGCAGTTTATTGGTAATAACTCTAGAATAAATCTAGAATAAATATAGGTAGCCAATTATTGCACTTACATCATAGTATTGAATTTGCATGAACTTATTCACATGTAGTCAAATACTGAAATACAAAATGTTCAATTTATGAATAAAGATGGGCCAGTTTTCCCATGCAGGAAATACATTCTCTTTTTCTTTTTCCTAAATCTGGGCACGGAGACAGTTCTCGTCGCAATAAAAGATCCGCTGTAGTTCCTATAAGTTTATCAACCCTTACTAAGAGTACGAGGAACGACAGCACCAAGCGACTGTTGGTTCCCATTTTATATCTACGTAATTAACGCTGGTGACCGCCTTTCCTTACTTCTTAACCCTGAGAATGCTGGCTAATTTTCTAAAAATAGACTTTTGTGTCGTCTGCTTTTCAAAATATTATAGTCTGCTTAATTTTGATGAAGAAAGATATTCTGAGTAGCAAAAATGGGTTAGACCACAGAATAGTCGCCAATTTACTTGGCGGCTGGCCTGGATCCAACCTGTTTGCATAAGTATGGAGTCGGTACCAGGGTACCGTTTTACTAAACAGTTTACGCTTAAGATATCCGTAAGTCTAAAACAACAATTCCTCTTTTATCAATATTTGGCTAAGCAATATTGCAAAGTAACGTTTTATTAGAATCGTCTCTCCGAGACGCTTCCAATGACGTGTCACATTGCAATATTGTACTTTCATTGAAGATATTATCCATGTTAATCAATTTTGACTTACGCAAACATTTTCCGTAAGTTGTTTTGTAAAACGGGCCCCAGCACTATAAGGGTTGATAGAAGCCCCAACAGTATCAGTCATAATCTGCTTACGGTGATACATAGAATGATATTCTTTGTCGCCATTTTACTTAACCTTTTATGCGGATTTGCGTAAGTTGGATAATATTGGCGGCCATTACTAAAAACGGTAAAACGTCGAACCATCTCTATTCCTTTCGTAATTCTCTAACGACATAAACAGCGAGACCGACTAAACCAGCCACCACTGCTACCTTAGTAAAAGTTCGAACTATTGTTCCAGCATGACCTTTCAAGGCCAAAGCGAGCATATTAAAGCCATTGAATTTCTGCGCCATTTTTCGAAAAGATGGCCTCTGTTCGACCCTTGCGTAGTATTGTTGAAGAAGTGGGCGTTTGACGGCTGTGAAATATCGCTCGTCCAAACCAAGACTCCACATCCTGTATAATAGAATGGAAGCCGTTATGTCTGCTGCTGTAAATTCTCTTCCAGTAAGCCAGAAATCTCCCGAACTGCCAATTTCTGAAAATACAGTTACAAAATAAATAGGTCGTGTGGAATCCGAATAATTCATTACATCACAAACATATGTCTCGATTGAATTATTGCACCTTTATCAACATTATTCCGCTAATTTCGTGACGGAAAGGGATCGTCTCAATACACCTGGGTAGCATTCGACGAAACGATTTACGGAAAATATAAATTTACGTGAGTCAAAATTGATAAATTTTGGTTGTATGTTATATGAAAGTACACACGCTATTCTTCACATGCCATTGCCTGTTTTACCTCATGAGCACGTTTCTTTTGTTCTCTGAGATATTGAAATCCCAATAATGATGTTAAAGGTTTTTTTTTAAGTGATGAGCTTATTTCTTTTTTCTATTGAATGTCAATAACGGAAAACCCAAAACTTCTTTTTTCATCCCCCCCTTTCTTTAGTTTCATTTATTGTTCTCGCTGTTGTTGTTTTTGTTATTGTTGATTTTCTTGTTATCTCAAGACAACCAGTTTAATAATGAAGCCATCGAAATAGTGATATGATTGTTTTTCAACACACCTCGTTTAGTCTTCTCTAGGCGCTGTTCAAGTTTATCAAATATCGGTTCTACACCGTCCAGTGTTTCAGCCACTTTCTCTTCCTTCAATACCACATCCCTTTTATCTTCTAAATCTTTGATCTTCCATCGAATATCGGGCCCCTTTTCAGGATTCTGTTTTAAAGATTCATTCAACTCCTTGATTGATTCGCCATATTCCTTTGCTGAAACGAAATGTTGATTAGAGTCCAATGTAATGCAGTATTCTGATTTATCCACTTGTGAAGCTTTATATTTAATAATGTACACGTACAGTAATGTACAGTAATGTAATTAATATTCCTTGCTAACCTGAAAGTAAAGCAATATTCCATTCAACTATATGTAGAGGAATATCAAAATAGTAGTATCTCAATTCATCTACAAATAATGTGTATCCTCACTATCCTACATGTCAAGAAAAATTCAAGATTCCTCTTAATGTCAAGCAATATCACCTTTAACCTACACGTAACGAAATCACTGGCGCCGGATCCCATAATAATTATCTATACCTATAAATAGCATGTTATTTATAGATATAGATAATTATTATGGGATCCGGCGCCAGTGAACGAAATATTCTCAATTCTTCTTTATGCTAGGCAATATCGCCATTAGTCTACATGTCATGTGATATTCCTCATTTCGCAACATGCCAAATGAAATCACTATTAACCTACATGACATGTGATATTCCTCATTTCGCAACATGCCAACTGAAATCACTATTAACCTACATGACATGTGATATTCCTCATTTCGCAACATCCCAACTGAAATCACTATTAACCTACATGTCATGTGATTTTCCTCATTTCGCAACATGCCAAATGAAATCACTATTAACCTACATGGTATGTGATATTCCTCATTTCGCAACATGCCAACTGATATCACTATTAACCTACATGACATGTGATATTCCTCACTTCGCAACATGCCAACTGAAATCACTATTAACCTACATGGCATGTGATATTCCTCATTTCGAAACATGCAAACTGAAATCACTATTAACCTACATGACATGTGATATTCCTCATTTCGCAACATGCCAAATGAAATCACTATTAATCTACATGTCATGTGATATTCCTCATTTCGCAAGATGCCAAATGAAATCACTATTAACCTACATGTCATGTGATATTCCTCATTTCGCAACATGCAAACTGATATCACTATTAACCTACATGGCATGTGATATTCCTCATTTCGCAACATGCCGACTGATATCACTATTAACCTACATGTCATGTGATATTCCTCATTTCGCAACATGCCAACTAAAATCACTATCAACCTACATGTCATGTGATATTCCTCATTTCGCAACATGCCAACTGAAATCACTATTAACCTACATGTCATGTGATATTCCTCATTTCGCAACATGCCAACTGAAATCACTATTAACCTACATGTCATGTGATATTCCTCATTTCGCAACATGCCAACTGAAATCACTATTAACCTACATGGCATGTGATATTCCTCATTTCGCAACATGTAAACTGAAATCACTACTAACCTACATGACATGTGATATTCCTCATTTCGCAACATGCCAAATGAAATCACTATTAACCTACATGGCATGTGATATTCCTCGTTTCGCAACATGCCAAATGAAATCACTATTAACCTACATGTCATGTGATATTCCTCATTTCGCAACATGCAAACTGAAATCACTATTAACCTACATGGCATGTGATATTCCTCATTTCGCAACATGGCAACTGATATCACTATTAACCTACATGTCATGTGATATTCCTCATTTCGCAACATGCCAACTGAAATCACTATTAACCTACATGACATGTGATATTCCTCATTTCGCAACATGCCAACTGAAATCACTATTAACCTACATGGCATGTGATATTCCTCATTTCGCAACATGCCAACTGAAATCACTATTAATCTACATGTCATGTGATATTCCTCATTTTGCAACATGCCAACTGAAATCACTATTAGCCTACATGGCATGTGATATTCCTCATTTCGCAACATGCCAACTGAAATCACTATTAACCTTCATGTCATGTGATATTCCCGAATATTCATAATGCTAATCAATATCACTATTAGCCTACATGTAAAGCAATATTCCCCATTCTTCTTTATGCTAAGCAATATCTACATTATCCAAATAAAATTACCATTAACCTACATGTAAAGCAATCTTACCCATTCCTCTTAATGCTGAGCAATATCTCCATTATCCAAATAAAATTACCATTAACCTACATGTAAAGCAATATTCCCCATTCCTCTTAATGCTAAGCAATATCTCCATTATCCAAATAAAATTACCATTAACCTACATGTAAAGCAATATTCCCCATTCCTCTTAATGCTAAGCAATATCACCATTATCTAAATAAAATTACCATTAACCTACATGTAAAGCAATATTCCCCATTCCTCTTAATGCTGAGCAATATCTCCATTATCCAAATAATATTACCATTAACCTACATGTAAAGCAATCTTCCCCATTCTTTTTAATGCTGAGCAATATCTCCATTATCCAAATAAAATTACCATTAACCTACATGTAAAGCAATATTCCCCATTCTTCTTAATGCTGAGCAATATCACCATTATCTTAATAAAACTACCATTAACCTACATGTAAAGCAATCTTCCCCATTCTTCTTAATGCTGAGCAATATCTCCATTATCCAAATAAAATTACCATTAACCTACATGTAAAGCAATCTTCCCCATTCCTCTTAATGCTGAGCAATATCTCCATTATCCAAATAATATTACCATTAATCTACATGTAAAACAATATTCCCCATTCCTCTTAACGCTAAGCAATATCACCATTATCTGAATAAAACTACCATTAATCTACATGTAAAACAATATTCCCCATTCCTCTTAATGCTGAGCAATATCTCCATTATCCAAATAAAATTACCATTAACCTACATGTAAAGCAATCTTCACCATTCTTCTTAATGCTGAGCAATATCTCCATTATCCAAATAAAATTACCATTAACCTACATGTAAAGCAATCTTCCCCATTCCTCTTAATGCTAAGCAATATCTCCATTATCCAAATAAAATTACCATTAACCTTCATGTAAAGCAATCTTCACCATTCCTCTTAATGCTAAGCAATATCTCCATTATCCAAATAAAATTACCATTAACCTACATGTAAAGCAATCTTCCCCATTCCTCTTAATGCTAAGCAATATCTACATTATCCAAATATAATTCCCATTAACCTACATGTAAAGCAATATTCCCCATTCCTCTTAACGCTAAGCAATATCACCATTATCTTAATAAAACTACCATTAACATACATGTAAAGCAATCTTCCCCATTCCTCTTAATGCTGAGCAATATCTCCATTATCCAAATATAATTACCATTAACCTACATGTCATGGAATATCGTCTGTTTCTCTAAATGCTAAGCAATATCACCATCATATGGTATTCCACATTCCACCACATGCCAATTATTATCACCATTAATCTACTCGTGAAAACATATTTCCTTTAATCCACACGCAGACGGATATTTCCCAAACAATTTATTTGTTAGACAAGCTCTCCATTTATCCTTTCAACAGTGCAAAATTCGGAACGATAACAGGGTGCCGTATAACCTTTTTGCTGTCAATCATATTCTACCTGTATTTTCATTTCAATTTCTATAATAAACATGGTAAATAAATTAGGTAGTTGATGGCCGGAATAGAAAAACCTATCGGACTAAGCTTCGGAGAATTATCCGATTCGACATCATCTCACCGGATTATAATTCATACGCCTTGTCCGATAACATTTCCTTTTCAAGGCACCAACCATCTATTCTGTTTTTATCTAAGAATCATGAAAAGAACATGGATTTAGCAAACTTACCGAGTTTTTCCTTCGTAACAGTCAAAAGGAATAGTTTAGGCATTTTCAATTGTCCAGCACGAACTTTTTCATTTGCAAACAGACCATACGTTATATGGTCGATCTTTATGTCGTTCAACATAGTTCTCAGCTCCTGTACATCCTGTCCATTCGATGACGTCATATCCGGTACAAGTCTTGTTGCTAAAAAAGCACACAATAACAGACATTGAAACGAAATTGTGTTTATGATGGACAGATACAGGTACATGTTAGTCATGGATTTATACATAAATCATTGCCGTGACCCTCATAGTGCTGGAACTAACTTCACGCTCGTGCAAATAGGTTCTATCTTGACCAGCCGCCACGTAGATAGGCGGCTGGCGTCTAATCTAACATGTTTGCTACTCTGAAAATATTCCCTCGTCAAAATCAAGCCGATATTAAAGGTTTTGGAAAACAGGCGACACAAAAATATACTCCAAGAAAACTAACAAGCATTCTAAAGGCTTCTGTAAAGTGCAGTGTGTAGGTGTAAATGACATTATAAACGCTTTATGCGTTTAGTCAATCGCACTTCCCACATTGCAAATAAAACGGTCCTGCATATAACACACTGCAATATAAGCAATTGATGTCTTTGTACATGAAAGGGCCTATTCTAGAAACAAAACATTATGATTAAAAAGGGGACTTACACAGGGAAAGTTGATATGGTTATTAAAAAGGATTGGTGCTGCCGAATTTATCTACCTTGTGGAAATGCCTTGTCGATATAGTCTATAATCCTCTCTGAATCCACAATGATCTCGTCTCCGTGTCTGAGTGCAGGGACCTCACATTTCGGGTTAATTTTTATGTACCATTCCTTCCGGTTTTCACCGCTCCGTATTTGAACGACCACTTCATCGAATGGAAGGTTTTTCTCGTACAATGCAAGCAACACCTGTAAGGATGATAATGCGTTTTGTATAGAAAGGTGGTGCAGTCATTGTAGTCAAAGGCATACAGTGTATCGAGGCAACCGTGTTGAAAAGAAATCATTGGAAAGACAGGAAAGCTATTTATTTGGGGTGGAAGATTACCATTGGCTTCGTGTTGGAGACCAAACTTTGATATATCTGGATTTCCATTTTTTTTAAATCTATGCCAAATCGAATATTATAATCAAAATAAGATATCAATTCTTCTGTTTCTTTTTCCCTTATGATTAACATAGTTCTTTACAAAGAGTATGAAGCGTAGCTTCCCTTTAGGCACGTGCCTACACTTTTATTTCAGAAAGCAATAAAAAAGAAGCGCAACAGAAAGGGCATCTCTTTCCTGCATAAATAAAAAAATTGGCTCTCATATACATTCAGATTTCAGACCGCATTTTTTCCCGTGGGAGCATGCCCCCAAGAATCCCCTAGAATGACGTGCCTACACATACATTTCAGCCAAGCTACGCCCCTGGAAGTAACTTATCATCTAATTCCAACCGGCGTTTGAAGAGTAAAATCATTTCTCATAGGTTTCAACTATGTTTTTTAAACCTGTTGTCAACTAGATATCGTTAAAAGAAAATACACAGCTAGTGAACGTTCATATTTTAATATACATAGCTAAGCAATGACAGGCTTACGCAGAGCGTAAATACACGTATAATATTTACCTATTTCCGAATTTATAAATAACTCACATGACCTATTTTTAAAAAAATGACCTAGTATGTGAATATTTTTTTATTCTTTTCAAACCTTTTAACGCATTGCCAAACAATAACAACTTTTGAGCAGTTTGTTGCAGTCGACCCTGGAAACTATTGTGGGAAAAGGAGAAATTGCTCTTAACGAGCAATTTCTCCTTTACCCCCAATAGTTTCTGCCATATCATATTATTTCAATTTCATCACATTTTGCAATGTCGAAAATTTAGCGTTTGGAAAAGGTTCAAATCAACTAAATGAGAAAACTCAGGATATATAAACAGTTGTCGTCTGCAAACCATTGAAATAAAGACATATATTCTTTCAGGGAAGAGTTGTAAAAGGTAAATAGTATACATATATAAACTAATAATGTGGTCACTTACTTTTGTGGAGAAGTAAGATGGAGGGAAATAGTACAAAGTCAATTTCTTGTCCATTTTGTGTTTTGTAGTCCTCTTGTATGATGTGTAGTCGATCTAGCAGGCGTTCATATTGGATTTGTTTTTAATCGATCCTCCGAACCTCTTTATCGAGGTCGTGTCCAGTTCGTAATGAGCTCGGCAATTTTCGTTTATCTCCGCGTGTTAACGAAGAAGATCGGTGACCTTGGTATGCGTGTTCATAATGCGGATCTTAGAATTATATGCTGTTCTGAAAGTTACCCCTATTTATATGGTTGAAAAAGTTTGAATTTCATAAATACAGTATTTATCATTGAGTTTGAATCTTACTTACGACACTATAAGATGAATGAAAGGAATGAAATGAAATGCATTAATCCGTCTTAATCCATTGCCAAACAATAAAGACATTTGACAAGTTTGTTGCAACTCCGGACAACATTGTAGGAAAAGGGGAAATTGCTCTTAACGATCAATTTCTCCTCTTCCCACAATGAAATCTGACCTATCAGGAGGTTATGTTTCAATTTCATCACCTTTTGAAATGTTGGCTGAAAACTATATATACCAATTTGAGACCGTCGAAAAGATTAGCGTTTGATTAAGGGTAAAATCAGATTCGCCGACCTCTGAGTACAGTGTAAGAAATAAATGTGATACAAGTCTTTACAACTTACGCTGCTTTAGAATTGTACAATATATCTTGATTTCAAATTTAAAAAAAATGTTTGAGATGAGAAGTCAATATGATTGGTTTGTTTGGTGACTGGGCAAAATTGATATTTAACAAGTGTTATTCATCATATTTTCTACAACTGTTATATAAAATGACAAACCAAAAATTGTGTCATGATATTTATCGTAAAACCGTTTACTATAAGCTAGTGTGTACTTGTCTCGTTGGATTTAAATTATATTCGCAGCAGATGCGTCAAGTCAAAAGGGGGAGCAGGTAAGTAATCTTTATTGTGTAAGGTGTGAAATATTGAAAATGAATACCTGAGGAAATATCGGAATAAATGAAGAGAATAGTTTTCATTCCTATAAAACTCCATAAAACCCATTACCAAACAATACGATACTTAACCACTTTGTTGCAGGCGACTGGAAAACATTGATGAAAAAGGAAGAAGTGCTCGCGACGAGCTTTTTTCCTATTCCCACTAAAAAATTGCCCCTTCAGAAGATTATTTTTCAATTTCATCACGTTGTGAAATGTCGCCTGCGAACTCTTTTAATTCGGGACAGTCTATAATTTTCCATTTGGTAAAGGGTTAATTATACATGACAAGTATGGCAGTGCAAAGTATTTACGCTTAAATGTATAACTGGTTGTTTCAAGAGTAGAAATATTTGTTTTATTTGCTATCTTTTACCAGATAATCTTCAAGTTGAGGGTCTGCTTGAACGATTTTTTAAAACTGTTAATATTAGTATAGTATATTAGTATAGTTTTATAATTGAGTTTTGATCTGATAACTAATAAGAAAGTTCCCTTCGTCTGTAGAATGATCTTAATATACTCAAATTGTTGTCTGTTTCCTTTTCTTTTTTTTTTTTTAATTTTCTCGACAAATTTCACTTACATAAACGCATTAAGACATCCCCGACTCAAACCGTTCAGGCAGGACACAATTGTACGGAAGGACTTAGTCGTTACGATGTGGTGAAAGCTTTATATCTAAAAGCAATTTTCATACTTTAGTAAGTATAGGATATTGTTGTCACGATTTGTAGAAGTCACAATGCTTAGTATGCTGGGTAATTTTCTAAAAATAGATTTTTGTGTCATCTGCTTTCCAAAACCTTCAATATCTGCTCAATATTGATGAGGAAAGTCACTTAGAGTAGCAAACAGGTAAGATCACAGGCAAGCTGCCAATTTGCATGGCGGCTTGTTTGGATCTAATCTGTATGACCAAGCATGAAGTCGGTTCCAGCACTTTAAAAGTTAAAGTGCTTTAGCATTTCTGCCATAGTTTCAATGTATTGTAGATAGTTCTACATTTGTATTTTCTATGTAAGATTGAGAAAAATATAGCACCATTGACGGAATCATTTTCGCGACGTATGTAACGTAGTTTTCATAGAATCAAGCGTAATTATCCTCTCATATATTGGATTTGAGGCTTGAAGCAAAGTGAAAGCGTCTACAGACGACTTCTGCTTGAAGATTCACTTTGCGGTAAACCTTGCGTACTTTGGACAACCATTGTAACTAATATAATCTCCCTGATGTACGAGTTTTCATCTTCCAGGTTAGCCTCTACTGACAGCTAAGGTCATTTAGCTCGCATTATGATGATGTGGATGAATGTATATTAAAAATATTAACAGGTAAAAATGTATTTGTTTAAAGAAAAAATAAATAAGAATTTGTAATTAATGAACAAAAGTAGATAGAAATTTGTAAAAAATTAATGATTGTTGATAGATTGTTTGTAATGAATGTTGATGCTTCAGGAGTCTGAAACTCCTTACTCATTATACCTCACCTAAACACAACTACTGCAGAATACTGTAGAGACCACGGTGACTCAAGGATATATTGATTCTAATGAGCATTTTCTTCTTTTCTCGCATTGTTTTTACCCATCATGTTTGAGAAAGCATTGTATTATTCTTTTTTTTAACGTGTAGCCTTGTCGACTGTGTATCTTCATTTAGACCTGTCTCAAATTCATACATAGAGAATGTCGAACTATCCTCGGTTTAAGGTTTACGATCTGGTGCGTAGCCTTTAAATCGCACAGAAAACCAATGTCGTATAAGAATGATTAGACGCTAGATCGAGTGAGGCGATTTATCCCTTCGTCACAATTCTTTCTTCTTGTCTAAATGGGTGTTTTATACGGAGGAGTCTGTGGGCATAAAAAATCAAAAAATGTTCCGGAATGTCCTTTATTGACTACAGGCGGATCATGGCGATGTTATTTTGCGGATATCAAAAAGACTCCTCTACCTCTTACTCCATAATATCTCTACCGAGTGTTAGACGTAACACCATGATAAACCATGGGTTATCATATACCCCCAGAACCAGAACGTTGATGGTCGGAACATGGCGTATATAAAATAGTGGAAAACGTAAGTCATCTGCTGAAGAAAGCAAATATACCTGTGGAGCGGCCATTTTATTCGGACATTTTTCTTAAACATTGGTCACGTAATCACCCGGCCTGTTCTTCTGTTGTAAACAAAAGACACGTGCCCCAAGGCATTCTAGCGACATATTGAGGGCTCTATGCAAAACTAAAGTAAGTCATGCACAAACATGAGTCACTTACTGTCCTATTGCGGCGAACACGCAATTGTGTACTTTAATACGGGAACGTGTAAAGGGTGCTATCAAACCGCATGTGCACAGGTTTCCACTTTCCTTCTATCATATACTAGCTGCAGCATCATTAAACTGCATTTTTCACGTTGATTTATGGTCAAGACAGATCGAAAAGGCCGGGAGTCACCAAATAAGCCATCAGACAAAGGGCATCGTTAGAAATCAGTATACAAGCTGGCTAGGACAGAATTTACATCGTATTCAATTCCTATGTTTTGGTTATATAGTGTAGCACATGCCAAAGTGAAACATTACGATGAAAGAAGACATTGATGTTAACGAGTAGGAGTGCCTCTTGTTACCGTATTTTGAACAGTTACGCAAACATTTGTATGATCTGATTATAAAATATATGTCCAAAGCAAAGTTCCGAAAGCTGAAGACATTTTACAAAACAATTCGTTATTCTACAATTCTAAGTAAAATGGGGTCAACATGGAATTAGTAAGAATGTTTAGGCAAAACAAGTTGCCGTGTTATTTTGTGAAAGAATGTATAAATTGAAAACAATTTGAAGTGAGGAAGTATCCAGCTACAACACCAGGATATTGTGTAGCATTGTTAAATTTAGTTTTGTTTACATTGATGATTGATTAACCACGTAATTCATGGAAGAAAATCCGCTTAATTCTTTGGCGTAAATGTGCAAATTGCAATGTCATCAATATACAAAAGTAAAAGCAAACTTAGAGAAAGAAACGAGGTGGGTGTTGTGGTTGTGTTGGTGTGTGGGTGGGGGGGGGGGGCAATTTCCTAAATCAAACACTTATTTAGTACGGAAAACATGTACACCAATACCATCATATTAAAAATACACAACCTCTTATTTCCCCATGAAAATGATTCATGTTTAAAAGTGCCTCAAACAAAAAGTCAAAATCATATATGCTTCAAATCCATAACTTATTTTCCCGAATTCCTACAGTTAACATGAATGCATGTGTCAAGTCGAAACTAGGCGTCTATCATACTCATACTGTCCACATCTGCTATTGGTTTAGCCCACGTTGCCTCCAACATCATGTTCTCCAACGTAGTGTTGTCCGGACGACCTGGGTACAGGGTCAGTGATAGAGTATTGGAATAGTAATGTTTACCAGGCTGATACACGTAGCAACACACTGTGTGTATGTCCTTGTTAGGCGGGGATACAGTCAATGCCACCGAGGTCTTGTAGTCATCCGTGGTTGACCTTGACACCTGTCAATTGGATAAAAGTAAAATCTTTATTATAGCATACGTGAATTCGCATATGTATTGAGGTATTGAAGTATTGATGCATTGGAGTTGACCTGTGGGGGTGGTTGACCACAGATCCTTTTTTAATAGTTACATACCTACGCCATAGGAACTTTATTTAACCTCAACAACGTCAAAACTTCAAACATTTAGAAATTGAAAATTATGAATAAAAATTAACAGAAAATCTGTATATTTTCCTCTTTATTGATATCGTATTATATACAAAATATTTTCTCCGAACAACACTTGATACTGGCATAGTTTGGAAACTAACGGCATCATTTTTGTGTACGCGATGAGGGAAATAATATTACCTTTGTTTTCTGAAATTATGTAATAAATTGAATGCTATTTGTGAAGATAATGACAAAGCAACTTTGATGTTTTGGCAATCAAATCAATCACAGCCTCTCGGAACCTCTGATTTGCCGATTTGAGACAAAGGCCGTCGTGATTGTTTATACTTTTTCTAGTGTTAACGAAGATACAGGTGTACAAAGGTAGAGCGTCGACCTATTGTACCGAGGATTCAGGGTTCGAATCCCCGTTAGGAGAGGTGCAAATTGCTGGGACTAACCAACGAATCGGTGCGAGTACTGGTGTAGTATCCAGGAAGCAGTCATCGAGAGTGAATTTAATAAGCTTCAAGCTATCGACACAATCGATGTAAAAAATAAGTTTAAACTTACGAACTTTACCTGAAAGAGTCCAGTAAACACAAGATTTGGCCCGTGGCGGTCATACAGAAGGATCTCGACTGCCGGTAATGGTTTCCCTCTAGCGGAACACCGAATGACGTCTCTTTCCGGAGTCTGTTCGATCACACCGGAATCATCTGTGTCAATACGCGACGCAACATAGTCCAAGAATCTAAACTCGATTTCAAAATCGTCGTATCCTGGTTTTGTCTATGAAAACAAAATATATGTTGATAAATTCGATCAGACGACATTGTAATCCACATGTGCGCTGTCATTCTTTAATTTACAGGACTCTCTGTCACAGATTGAGAATGATCTTTTTGAAACAAATTTACAGATCAAATGACATCAAAGATATATATAGTTACATAAAACTAGATGATCGATACACGTTTTATAGCCGTTCATAGTCGGGTGATGGTGATACAACAGATTTATGTTGCATATACATTAAACTGTTTAAATGGTTTATTTCGAAAACAATGATTTTATTTTGAATTGCCAATACTGGAATCAAGGCCGATGGGATGGTAAATCTACAACTCTATTTTTACTTTAAATTTACATGAATCTTTAAGATGCAGCCTGTCAGAAACCACGTTCTTTCCAAAACACCAAACCAAAGTCCTTTCCAATCGTCCCACCGGTAGTAGAACTTTTTCCAAGTTCTAACATAACACTTGTTTGTGGGGCTTGAACAACAGTGTACGTCTGTCCTAAACAACGCTCATTCAGGCATAGGGCAAGCATAATCCGATGATAATGCCCTCTAGAACATATCATGATACGCTATACTTATCTTTACTTTATGACCTGTTTTTCTATAACTCAGTATTATTTAATATATAAAGCTATTAAGCCTAGATAACTTTAACAATAACTTTTATCTTGTACATAATCTTATTGTTTTACCTTTGAAAACATCATAATTCCATGACAAAATTAAAGAAGAATTTGGTTAGCATAATTCTTACGTGTTTTCTTATGTCATATGGGTCTCACAGGCGTTTGATTCTGCATGTGCATGTCTTATTTTCGTCATGCGAAAATCAATAGAATTGCTTAGAATTTTGCCTTAAAGAATGAAGGTTTATTTTTCTTTTTTAACCTGCAGCGACAGTGTTTACCGCTCCAGATCACAGAAAGTCACGTGGGGTAGCCACCGTGTGACACAGGTTGAACATACCTATCATATTAATTAAATTCACGGTAATTGGACTGAAGCTACTCCCGACCAAAGTTGAGATTTCTGTTAATGTGCTCATTTCTTTTCAAATCGATCGGACAAACAAACATAAGGAAACAGTAACTACAAGGTGGGCTAGTCAGAATGATCCAGGCGTAGATGTTTCATTCTGCATATTTACAGCTTGGATCATCCCAATTAAAGGTGGTCATGAATAACATCATGGCTCCCCTGCTCTGAGAACACAGAACAATATTAGAGGAATCCTACCAATACGTTATAGAGAAATTATATAAGGTGATAGTTTCTTGTTACCAGAACCAAGCTAGATGACCGTTTAGATATTACAATCGACATTTTCATTTAAAAACGAAAGCACAATGAAAGCAGTATTGCATGAAGCAATATGGTAGCTTCCATATTGTGTCAGAGTTGTATTCATTGGATAAGCCAATTCAGATTACCTACCTGCATATGAAAGTACCACCGTCGGGATAAGCTTCCTTCGTTACAAAGGCAACAACAACATGCGTGTACTCGTCAACCTGTATGTCGTTTGATTCTATTCGAATCGTCTTGTTATCTCGACCCCTTATGTAGGTCTCCACACTCGGCAATGGGTTTCCCATCATGTGGCACCAAGGATGGTATACATCGTCATAAATATCCATCGTAATTACCGAATGGAAGTGATAAAAACCGAAGTGATTCCTGGGTACTATCAACCCGGTAACCGGCGATATAATTGGTATGCCCATACCTACTTCGATATCCATGACGTAATTCGTTGAGACATCGGTTATACCATTTATCATAAACATCCCACCAGCATCCACAAGTTCTCTGTCTATAACGATCCTGTATTGTTTTGTGTCTCCTTCAGTGGTGGCTGTAGTGTTATATCTACCTGTGTCGTGTTGGAGATCGTACTGATAATACTTGACGGCTACGGCGGGTGTCGTACTTGTGTTTAGTCCAGTAAAATAGTAACCAATGTCCATATCATTACTGATATTGACAATAACACTCAACTCGCCAGTTGAAGTATCGAGAGACGTGTTGACAATGCGGAAGGGGATGGTATCCGTTTGGTTGGCCAATACCTGGGTCCCTGGGGTGTATAGGAATGGAACTCCGAATTCGAGACGGGCATTGACATGACGACAGTGTAAGACTAAGTGTGCATATGCAATCCGCGATAGATCATCGTGGATGTGAACGGTTGTAACACCCTGTTCGTCGGTCTCTGGCTTGAGAACTGCAATTTAAGTACAATGAAGTAAATTACAAGGACGGATCGTTCATCTTTTTGATAAGAATCCGTCTCCTGATTGGTCAGAATATGTATTACCCGAGTTATAATGAATAAGGATCTAGAGAAAAAGAATATTAACACGTTACAACTTTGTAACAACAAACATAAAACCAAACGCTGTATGATACATCACCACATAAGTTACTCTCTTACTTCCCTAGACACCACTGTGACACGTTGATGAATTGCTCATAATGATTGGTGCTAGTGAACAATTATCATTTTTGTTTAAGAATATCATTTTCCAACAATAAGTTTTACCACTGTGTTGTGGTGGTAGAGCGTCCTCTGTATGTAGAAGGTTCTGGATATGTCACCCGGGCCGAATCTAACCAAAGGTATACTGGCCCCAGTTGATTCGTTCAATGACACCATGCTTATCTTCTGGTAATATCGGTTCCATGATGAACAATGACGGTACTGGTTTATACTGAAGATTGACGACGACAGAAAGAAACAGATATGTGACGTCTTAGGAAGGTTTAAAAAAAGGGTTAATCTTTACCTTCTCGATTCATATGGAAGGTACCCTCGTAGTTCCATTTCCTCTCCGCTTGACATTGGGTTCCCGAGCGATAACTCACAGCGAACCTCGTTATGCCGTTAGACGTGCCGAATGATGTCACAGACAAGAATACAGGCACTTCCACTATCTCATTGGGGGCCTCCTACAAATTAAACGATCGTTAATTAGTAACGATTCCTCCAAAATCAAGGTAATAAAAATATAATGATAAGAAATCCAACCCCTGATACAAAATCTCTATCAAACAATAGACGAAAGTTAAACACCCTACCCTCATACACACAAACGCACAAGAAGAGAAAAAGAACATGTCACTACGAAAAAAAGAGAACCCAGTGGGAACCGTTATATTACGTATTATTTGCTAAAGATATTTCTAAGTTCAAAACATCATTCCTTGTTGTTTCGATATTGGGACGAGCAATGTTGTTAAGAAGCACATCACTAGAATTGTCTCTTCGAGACGCTTCCAATGACGTGTCACATTGCAATACTGGTTTTTCATTTAAGATAATATCCAACTTTATCAGTGATTAAAAAAATTTCTACCGCAAGCAAAAACACAAATCAATGCATTGAACTGGTCAGGCTTTTGTGATTTTCTTTTAGTTTCAACCTATGTGATAACGGTCATGTTTTGCGTGCACTATTTATAATCGTCTAGAGAGTCAAGACATTAGCCAGGCAAATAAGACCCTTGTTTCACCGAGAAGTGAGCATTAACAACGTTTAAGTGGTTACCTGTTTCTGTCCGCAAACGAGCCCGATTGTCACGGCCACAGATACAACCAGGATAATAACAGCGATAGCAATACCCACGATCAGCCGGCGTTTGTCCGCACGCTGGTACTGTGTGTTAAAGAGTAACACCAGTA
Source organism: Cerastoderma edule (assembly GCA_947846245.1). Taxonomy (NCBI): domain Eukaryota; kingdom Metazoa; phylum Mollusca; class Bivalvia; order Cardiida; family Cardiidae; genus Cerastoderma; species Cerastoderma edule. The sequence continues at coordinate 33,731,460 of OX401410.1, forward strand.
AAGAATATGATCATTATAGTAACAGACAAACAAACGGAAGGATATAGAGAGTTATGAACGGAGTGGGAGGAGGTAGAAAGCTAGGGCGGATGATGTGTTTATAGGAGGAAGCGAGTCAAGGAATGCTTGATGGAGGAAGGAGGAGGGAAGAGACAGTGGGAATACAAGGGGTGCGAAATCTGACTTTGATTTCCTTGCCGGGAAGACAGGGGGTGCGAAATCCGACTTTGATTTACTTGCCCGTAAATGCCAACTTATCTTTTGCACTTGTACTTATAGTGCTTATATACAATGCACTCTCGTTATCTCGAGGTCGAAACAAGAAAAGATTTCAAGATGACGAGAGCTTAAGATATCCGATGAGCCGTAAGCAAAAATAAATGAGACGAAAATTTACCTTGCTTTTGTCATAGATTTATGGTCATACACTTGTTACTTTTGGGATCTTGAATTCCCATTGACTCCAATGTTAAATCACTATACTGTTCGTCTTCGTCGAACTAGTTGGCTGGTGCTGTCCTGAAACTGAGCTGACGATGTCTTAGATAATGTCACAATCTGTCAGTGATTCTTTAGCGGTAAGATCCCTGTTGCAGTCGATGAACTCGGTCATGTTAATTGAAAAACCAGTGGTCCGGATCAGTGGGATGCTAGTAGAATGTCGTCCTCGGGATCTTCTTGGTCTGATACTAAATCATTGATCTCCGTCTGGTCTACGCTGAAACCGGCGTGCTTGTAGCAGTTGGCGATTGTTGCTGGTGTGTCTCTATCCCATGCGCCTCTCAGCATAAAGAAAGTCTAAGACGGTGATGACCAGCGGGTCGTTGTCCTCGATGGCAGCCAGTTTCTCGGAAACAACTCGTTTCCTGTAGGGGGTCTTAAAGCCGTGCTTGCGCTCATTTGCACTTAAATTGTGATAGTTCTAGAAAAATAACTTGAAGGCACATAAAAGGAGATAAGTAGAAATAAATTACTAAAAAAATATATGGAGTTCTTTTATTATTTTCATAAAAGTCATGACAATTAATTTACGAGTGCATTGATACCTTATTACATAGAGTCCTTTAACATAAGTTATTTTGTGCTTGAATTATAGTAGTCTCCAATTCAATCATGTTTATCAACAACCTGTTTGTTTACATATTCAAAATAACGAAATCTGATCGGTTCAAACATTTGTGTATCAACTGTCAAGGTCAGGGGTGAAGAATCACACATTTAAACTGGTTAATCTGGGTTAATTCTTGTTGGCTTTCACGTTTAAGTTGTGCTGATGTTTTTTTTTGTGATATTTGAATCTGATCAAAAGTTTACCAATTAATATAGTTTTATATAGCATTAATCTCCTTTCATGTGCCTTTAAAAGTACTTTACATTGCCTTTTACAGAGGAATTGCCACTGTAACACATTCGCATGATGCTTTTAAAAGTGTGCATACTATAATGTTTGTTTAAAATTAGCGAAAATAGGTCAGCCGGGAAACGTAAGCTGTGAATGTTGTGTAAAAAGCTTGGCTTTAGGGACTTGCCGATGACCAGAAGAGGTAGCTTTTCTGTACAGCTCATGTTGTACCAGACCATGACCGAACGCCGCTTTTTGCTTGCCTTCCCTGGTAACGCCCTATATAAAATGGCAGACTCCTCGTCGTTGAAATTGTCGTCAGCGGCGTAAGTCTCTAGGATAGTCTGTAACCGGGACTGCCAAACGGTTAACGGTATGGCAGTCTTGTCTACAAAGTTGGCCTCTCCGCTGATTTTCTTCATAGACAGGCCATGTCGACTCTTGAAGCGCACCAACCTGCTGCTAGAGCAGTCGAAGTTTGTAATTGAGACGCCGAGTTGTTCTGCATACGATCTTGCCTTAGCCCTCTTAATCTCGCTGTTGAGAGGTGCTATATGATGTCTGGTATTTTTGAACCACGCCAGTTAGGCGTCTCAATCTCAGAGAATTTGCCGCTCGCACAGGCTTCTTGCTGGTGCTAAGTCTCCGGTTAGAAATTACGCCTTGATCTTGTCATGTGTCGTAAAAATCCACTTGTCCGATAAGCCTTTTGGATAAGCTTAGAAATTGACTTTGACACACCGAGAAAGGATGGAGTGCGAACGTAAGAATAGAAAGACACACATAGAGCATATCAGACAGAAGTATGAGAACAAAAATTAGTAAAGCGAAAGTTAAAAGTACGTAGCCAACCTTTAACAATTAAAATGCTAGAACCGACTTTATGCTTATGCAAACAGGTTAGACCTAGGCCAGTCGCCAAGTAAATTAGTGACAGACCTGTGTGCTTACCTTTTTGCTAATCTAAGTATCTTTCCTCATCAAAATTATCCATATATCTAGGGTTTTGGAAAGCAGACGACACAAAGACATTTTTTAGAAAATTACCCATTCCTCTAGGGGATAAATATCCTCACCTGGTCACTTTCCATCCCGAATCGAATCATCACGTACGCTTTTCACAACTGAATGATCAATGAACTTTAAAATGCCAAACGAACACTTTCATCCACACAGTCAGGGAGGAGTGAATTGTTAATTGAAACTTAACATTGTTGAACGAGCTCAGTTCTTTATTTAGCATGGTAGCAAACCACAAACCCGGACAGCGATTCTCACTTTATTAAGTATTAATTATAACATGACAGCTAACACCCCCTCCACCGACGCATACGTTTAGCTTGGATTTTCATCTTAATTCTTTAACTGCGAGCTGAGATTTAGGAACCACAATTGCGACGTTATAATTCGGGCTCACATTCAAAACCTATTATTGTTCAGTGTGAAATTGGTAATTTTGAATAATTTCTCAAATTCAAACTATCAAAGTTAAAAGCAGTTAGCGCACAGATATCATGACATTTTGAAGGTGAAACGTGATCGCTTTATAGCTGTAATCAGAAATAGTATTGATTGATACGTACTGAGGAATAGTCGAAACAAAATGTTTTATTCAGAACCTGGATCAATATCTATGTAAATTCAAACCAATGAAACGGTTTATAGATTTAACGTATATAAACTGTAAATAGACAAAATTGCAATTCTTAAAAGAAAAATCTTTACTTTTAAATTTTCCTAAATACGAACGAACAGTTTTTAATCATAATTTCGTAAAAACTCCAGTTGTGTAATTAATGTCTGGCCGTGTCTATCAAATGGAAATCGTCGCTTGTACAGTCAACTTTAATTCTCATAATATTCCTTATTCGCTACTGTAATACGTGCGATTAGTTAATGTACTGTTTTGTAAAATGTCAAAACAAAACAGGATGTCGCAATATCACATGAAATGTTAAAACCACAAATGAAATTAATCTTCCCCGTCTTAAATAACTTTATTAATCACTACGCACATAAACGCGTTTCATGCACACTCCCCACGATGCACATTTCCTTTGAAATCTAGCCATATTACCAAGTGTTATAAACCCGAGAGTCACACTTTAACTTGTCATGAAAACTTAACATGACCAATCAATAATATAAGTAACCTCTATATCATAAAGGATACTGGAACAATTGCGATGAGACATTGCTTAACAGTAGTAGTGTCGTCCTGGTTTGTGGTGCATATATTTTGTTTGAAGAAATAGGTAGATAACGAAGAAGAAAGGGTGGTTTGTGAATTTTGCCGATAGGTCAAGAAGAGCATCTATATAATGAAAATAAACTACAATTCGCCGATGTATGTAACCGTTATCAAAATACAAACATCGAATCGAATTTCACGTGCATTATTCAAAACTCAAACATAAAAGTGCGGTTTTATCGAACTATTGATCTGAAATACATTGTGATTAATAACCGACAATGGATAATAATAGAACCGATACTGATATAGGTCCAACGCAGTATATGGCCGAGTTAAAAAAAATGTGAACAGGCGATATGGGCAACAGGTAGGAAGGTAACTGTGGATATTCTTATCACCCCTTATCTCAGGTATGGTATCGCTCGATTGAAAGTTAAAACATACTTACATTTCAGACACGTTACTTCAAAGACGTCGAAAGTCCGTCAAAATCGGAAAGGAGGAGACATTGCTCATTCTACGAGCTTACTTAACAACCCAGCAAGTTGGCCAGACATTCTCAAAGGGATTAAAGGAAACTTTGGAACGCTGCTACCCGCAACCAGGCAGCTTTATACCACGGGAAATCTCCGCTAGTTGAGGGACCGAATGTCGGGGAAGATGAATTTAGATATGTGTCCATTTGACTAAATCACACAGCGAAATCATAGGAAATTATAACCTTGGAGCTGGAGCCATCCAAAACACGCCATATTTATTTGGAAATTTACACAGAAAGAAGACAAGAAGGGCGATTTGCACGTGGAATGATTGATGGCGCAATAAACAGAGCCCGGATTATATCAGAATTTATCGAACAGGACCGACTCGGTTGTTGTTATGGTGTTTTATAAGAATATATCACTGGTAATACTTCATTAACACTGGCCACCGGTAGAAGATCGAAGAGTTTCTCGTAATTTAGGAGGGCATCGATGAGAAACTATATTCAGGGCGTAGCCGGCGATACGCGTTTGCGTTAATCTCCAAATATACGCCAAATCCCACCATCTTCACTTTTACTTTTTAAATTTTCGCGTGGGGAGAGGCCTCCAGACCCACCAAGAAGGACGAGGTACACCACTCCTGCACCAATTCCCGTGTGTGCGTAACATATGGCTAGTCCTATGATGAGACGGCTGATCTGAAGCTGTTTACTGATTGGAAGCACACAACACTTACGTCCCGATGGTTCCAGTCTATTATTGTATTTGGCGAAAAAAGAATGCTCGAAAAGTTTTCTTGGGTTTTTCACGTATATGGGTAAGAATCAAATGTCTCGCAAGCCGAGGCCAGGTCGGCACCAGCTCCTCAACCAACTTATAGAAGAAGGTCAGTTAGAATCTTATGATAATCTGTTCTGTTTGTTACCTAGCTGCTACACTGCCTGTCTGCATTCTGTAAATTGGGAGTACAAGGAATTTTGGCTCCATGTTGGTATACTTGTCAACGGTCTCGCAAGCCTTTAGTGATCTTCTGATTGGATTGCGAATATTGTTTCTGTGAACCGACATCCCTTTCCTTGGATCATTTGTTTCACCGACGTATTCATTTTTGCACAATTTATAAATTATTACGTATACCGCTTTCTTTGTGTCACAACTCAAATTGATTTTCACATGTAGGTGTATGTAAACCTTGTTTTGATATAAGTTTTTTTCCTTCTATTAGGTGAGAACATAGCTTACAATATTTGTTTTACATCGATCTTGAAGGAAGCTTAAAGCTTATTCAAAGCCACTCTCGATAAATACTCCCTGAAAACTAATCCAGTACTCGCGCCGGTTTGTGGGTTAGTCCCGGCAATTTTCTCAGTTTGTTGCAGACGACGCTGAAAATCATTGTTGGAAAAAGAGGAGATCGCTCTTAACAAGCAAATTCTCTATTTCCCACAATGTTTTCTGTCCTATCAGAGGTTTATTTTCAAATTTCATCCCAGTAAGAAATATCATCTGCAAACTCTTTCAATTTGGGACAGTCTAAAATTTGGAAATGAATTCCCTCAATGTTTTCCAGAGTCGTTTGCTACAAAGTGGTGAAATGTCGTTATTGTTTGCTAACGGTTTAAGGGGAATTTGATATTTGCCTGTCTACATCACATACTTGACAGATATTACAATATTACTGTATTATAATTATGCGATATAAATTATAAACCAAAGCTTTAGAGACATCGTCAAACTGGCCCCTTTAAAAGTATGTACGTGATGGATTTATTTATCCTATATCTGGTCGTTAAGATTCACGCTCGAAGCTTGTTTAATAATCATTGGATCAATCTCGATCAATTACTATATCGAGGGAAATTCATGGAGTGATTATGTCAATAACGCTATGTAATTGACGAATGGGTCCTTTTAGTACTCGTTGCCTGTTTTCGCCACGACCCGGTGCATGCCCGTGTAAGTTGGCGACAGTGATGCAGTGAAAGAGGGTCGACCTCTGGTACCAAAAGTACTAGGTACAATCCCCGTTAGTGGCAGGGTGAAAATAACGAGACTAGCCCACAAATCGGCGGGAGTACTTGTTTAGAGTATCCAGGATGCTGTCATCGAGGGTGAATTTAATAAGCTTCAATCTTCTGGCACAATCGCTGTAAAATAATTGAATTTTAACTAAACTATGGCCGGGTTTGTAACATCATTTGCAATTCAGTATTACAATATTCAGTATTATTGAGTATTACAATAAATGTATCGTCACTCTCGTTTTAATGGTCAAGATTCCTTTGAACAGGGACTTCTATTGCAATAAAATTTCAATTGCAAATAAACTATTACAAAACTCGTTGTGATGCTTTTCTCACATTATAATACGTTAACCAACCATATTAGCAATTAAGCCTAGAAATGCAATAAGTTATATATATGGCTGATTGAACAATTAAGGTTGAAGAAGAACATTGAAACGAATTCATTTAATGTTTTGGAGGTGACTAATATGGTTAAAACTTTTTACCAGACTTATGACTTATGAGAGGTCAAGAAGTCGTGCATGAAAGGAAATTGAAAAAAATATATATAACAGATAAAAATAAAAAGAGGAAGATTTGAGAGAAAAAATACTATTCAATGTACGCAAAACATGATTGTATTTTCAAATATGGTTCGTAAAATTGATAAATGCATCACAACGACTTTTTCTTTTTTTTTAGAGAGAGAAATCTGTATTACAAATATGTTCGTTTCTCGCATCAGAAATTGCAACTATAACGTTCGTTGAACGTTTATGCGAATTGGAAACCTAATGCATTGTTTGAGAGAACATGCTGGTATATATATATAGACAACACAACCGCTCAGTGTACGACAGTGTTTTTTACTGATCGGATGTGTTTGTGAATTTGAGAGATTCAGTTGCTCGGTTCATTACATTGGTTGCAGCGGTGGGATTAAGACTTCTCTTTCTATCGGAGTTGCCTTCCCCACGTGTTTCCCAAGGGCCAAGACCCGGGACGAGTCTTTTCGGAAGTTGGATTTATGTTACGTTCGTTGAACGTTTATGCAAATTGGGAACCTAATGCATTGTTTGAGAGAACATGCTGGTATATATATAGACAACACAACCGATCAGTGAACGACAGTGTTTTTCACTGATTGGATGTGTTTGTGAATATGAGAGATTCATTTGCCAGGTTCGTTACACAACGAAAGCGTTTCCCACATCTCAACCAGAGCGCCATATATGTTAAAGATGCGATACAAGACATAGACAAGACACAATATGAAATCAAAAAAGTTTTCCCAACCTTTTTCGGACATTTCCTACAAGTAAATGAAAGCATTTACGTTCTAAATACAACAGAGAGTCATACCGACTATCTTTACTACCCAATTTGGGTGCAATGAAAGTAAGGTCAAATACTTTGGAAACTTCGTTCGTGTTGATGCAAAACAAAGATCTCGCGTCACTCCGAAAGATGTTATCACATTACCACCTAACGCCACTTTATTGTTTCTTGCAGAAGGCGTCTTTCAAAAGACATTGTGACAAAATGAGAAATTGATTGTCACAAGCAATTTCTCCTTGCGCCACAATGCCTTTTTCAATCTATGAACATATCACAACAGCAGAACTGAATTATTTTTTTTACATTTGTTAACAAAGATTTTCTAAAGTCGTTTACTTCAAATAAAATAAATGTCGTTTGCAGGTGGTAAAGAGTTATAAGACTACCATAATCAGCGTTAAGTTAAAAGACTGTATGGTGATTATGTATGTTCAAACTTTAAGTAGTTAAAACAACTTGTACTAAGCTATGTTCGACACTACGTTAACAAAGTGAAAAGAAAATTATCGAGTTGTTTCTCGTCATGCCCTTGTTACACAAGAAAAGTTCAGCTGCTATTTTACCAATTAAACGACTAATACATACGAAACTTGGCCGACACTAATTCCGACAGGTGCTTGTAGGGCACAGCCCTTGGACCAAACACATTACTATTGATATACGCTGTTGTGGTGGAATTGGTTACGGATATAAAGTCATCTTGTATCATTTATTGGACATTGAGTTTATAATTGATGCAAACTATTTAACAGGTCAATGCTGTTAATGATTTCCTCTCTCGGGGGATTTAGGTAATGTGAATTCGATATGGTAATGGATCGAAGAAACTTATTCATTCACTTGCGTCCTGATCGGTGTGATAGTGTGATGGTGTGATGGTGTGATGGTGTGATAGTGTGATGGTGTGATGGTGTGATCAAAGCAACAATCGGAAAACCCAACATATTTCGCGAGTAGTAATTCATCTGAAATATTTTGAGGCAATTACACTAAACAATATGAATTTACCTTTTTTGATTTACATCGATTGTGAAGGAAGCTCAAAGCTTGGTCGAAGCCAGTGTCAATGATTGTTTCCTGGATACTTAACCAGTACTCGCGCCGATTTGTTGGTTAGTTCCGGAAAGTTTGACCTCGCCTAACTGAGACCAAACCTGGGCCTTCGGTATAACCGACCGACGCCTTACGTTTTCGCCATTGTCGCCCACTTTACTGATAACTACCGTGTATCTGAACAATGAGATTCCTCAGGTAGCACATCAAGAAGTCCGTCAAAAATACAAAACTAATGGGAATTTTCATTTTATTTTGTTATCAGATCATTTTTTATTGAATACATCACATTTATAGAAAGGGTTTATGTAGCCCCATTTTACCCCCTTGTGGTCTGCACTAATTGATCTTAGCGAATGGTTGATTCCGAGGATTATACCAATGGTAATTATATCTTAATTATCAATCTGAGTGGTTGATTGGGTAGACCTATAACATAATGACGGTGGGTATTGATGGAGTTTGATACATTGGTGTCCATCATCCCTTAAATAGGTTTACGTGGTATATTGTGTATTGCTTTGAAACATAAAAGTGTTGCGCCTTGGTTAAAATAGTGAATGACATATTTTCTTTACCAATGGCATTGTATTCATATCGATGAAGCTGTGGATAGAATATATTGATTTGAAGGTAATATTTGTTGGATGTGTATTCAAAAGGATTACAGTTTTGAGTGCCGAATGCGTTTAATGTTGATAAAGTTATATATGACAGATTGCTTTGAATGTGATATTGATGTGGTTATTTATGTATTGATTTCAATGATAAATGTGCTTTTGGTTAAGTTATGCATAACATTTTGCTTTGAATAGCTTTAGACTTTTGGTGAAGTTATCAATGAAACATTTTATTGAGTGCGCAATGTGATTTCGATAAACCTGTGTTAAAGTTATTTATGTTGGATAATAAAACATGGGTTTTGGAATGATAATATTTTCGAACGATAAATGTGCACGGTCTTAACCCATTACCAAACAATGATGACATCTTACCACTTTGTTGCAGACGACTCTGGAGAACATTCTGGGAAAAGGAGCAATTTCTCTTTTTCCCACAAATGTTTTCTACTCTATCAGAAGATTATTTTCCGATTTCATCACATTTCTACTAAATATTTATTGGATTAATTTCGCTACAACTGTTCATTTTAAAAAGACTACAAAAGTAAATATCAATTGTATTGAATGTGTGCTTTTGTTTTTATGAGCATAGAATGGTATCCCCTCCATGGTGTACAATGTATACTGAATAAAATTTACATCTAGTAGACGTCAATAACTGATCCAAATACATATACATAAGACACTGACGCCACAATGGTTACAGAAGACATCCATCTACCCATCTTCATAATCCAAACATGCATCGTTCTTATCGGCACTATTAGCAATGTTTTTTCGTTTATTGTATGGAGTAAAGGCAAGGTATGCCGAACATTACCGATAGCGCTGTACTTTCGAATCCTGGCAGCAGTTGATACATTCATTCTTCTTGTACCAGGGATTGAACTTCTTCTCTACGTCTCACCATGGAATATACCTTTACGGCACCTTAACCAGGTCACGTGTCGACTCTACCCCGGTTTTACACAGAGTAGCATTCGGGTTTCATCGTGGATCATTTCCAGCTTTTCCATTGAGAGGACTCTTTACGTGTATTTCCCGACGAAATACCGCGTGAGCCAGAACTCGGTACGAACACTGATCATCACTGCATGTCTTGTGATCGCATCATTGTTGATGGATTTACCGCTCTTTATCAGCAGTGACTTCGTCACAAAGGTCACGTGGTATAACGTTACCGACGCCAACAACACTTTTATTTGTTCACCGGTCGTGACACAGGGTACGACATGGACAACAACAACATTGAATATCCACCCATTCAATAACGGGAGTGTTACCGTACAGGGCGCCACATGGAATAACGTCAAACCTAATGATACATTTTCCAACTGGACACACTCCCTAAATGAATCCGTACATTATACTGTAACCGCCAACTGCGCTGCTGCTATCGACAGCACCGAAGCCATCCTTGACGTCGTCACAAAGTTCCTAATACCTTTTATCATTCTCCTTGGCTGTAACATCCTCATCCTGATCCAGCTGCGTCGACAGCATCGTTTTACGTTGAAGATGGGGGACCAGCGTGTGAACGAGGTTCGACAAGCCCGCTATCGCAACGCCATCTACCAGATGGTTGGCATCAGCTTCTTTCACTGTATCTCCACGGCACCTTGGTCCTTGTTGGTCTCCTGTAGCATATTTGGCTGTGTGACTGATCGATTGTACTACAAGCTCCTGCTAGGCTTTAACTCTCTCGCTTACTTAAACAGTGCTATCAACGTCATTCTCTACTGTTTCATTGGTACCAACTTTCGAAGTGATGCGAGGTCCTTGTTTTGTATCAACTCTACCGACGAATAAAAGAGTACACAGCTGAATGGAGTTGTACCTAAAGGCCGGTAATTAAAACATAATGCTTCGAATATTCCCATTGCCTGTTAGCCTTACAAGATACGACCAGTGGATTAGGAAATTTATATTAGACGAATTGTGTCGGAATTGCTATCGGGCAAGGCGTATGGATATTATCCGGTACGCCGATGGCGACTCGGATAATATTGTGTCCGATAATCATTCCTCTTTAAAGACATCAATCATCTATTCTCTTTAGCATGTATTTAATCTATAAGGATTCAAATAAATCATCAAAATATGAAAATAAAGCACGAAAAACATTAAACGAGTCGGACAATTAATACTGACATGTGTGCGCAGCGATCACTTGATCTAGATACGGATATCAATCAAAGTCCTGAAGGCACTGAAGTTGGATGACGTGATTCAAATGGATGATAATCCTGCAAGGGTTAAAAGCAACGTCAACAGTATTTCATTTGCTTGACTGCTTGCTTTTGTCAGCAATAGACTAAAAACTTTCAAATGTCTCAAGGACATTCCAAGAAAAAAACGCTAGTGAGGTTCAGACTTTGGACATCAAGGTTATGAATTTTACATTGGGACACGTAGGACCCTACAAAATATACTACAATTGCAAAACGCATCCATATTGGCTGCTGGAAATTCATTATAAGGAAATCGTATGAGTATGAATTGGTACAAAAACCTGAAAAACTTATTTTGATTACAAAAATAGCTTAGTTTTAATGATTTGAAAAAAACATTGAACTATAGAGTATTGAATATATGAATTCAAGTTGTTTGTGTTAATAACCCTTCCAGAAATGATTTAATTACCTTTGAAAATGGTATGGTCATTTTGACATTTTTGCTCCAAGCGATTACCATGGAAACTGTCATTTAACGAAAAGATAACTCGTCGACCTGCATTTTTCTTTTCATTTTTGAATTCGCAATAGACTTTTAAATTACATATAAAAATTTTAGAAAATTATATGAAAGGATTATTTTCTTATAAAACTGTAAAATATGTCCTTAAATTTACCTCTGCATTTGTTTCTCCAAACCAACTGTTAATAGTAGTGGATAAGTGGTGCATCATACTGCCTTCACAAAAATATTTGCTCACTGTCATAGTTTCTGTTAGTTTCACAATACACTCTGGTAATGAATGATCCCTTCATCTTCCAGAAGACAATGCTTTTTAGCTGTGATGTAAAAATAAATTCTGCTATAAGGACTAAACATTTGTCATGTTGGAAAAATGCACTAAGTATCGAACATAGCCCCCTATAAAATAGACAAACTTTTATCAGTGTACTCAGGTATAAGTAATTTAAAAGACAGAAATTAATTTTTCAAAGTGATTTGCATAAGAAAGCATAAAGTGCTACTGAGAACATCTATATTTGATTGATCAACATTCAAGCAATTTAGACAAAAAGGCATAGCTCATCTTATTTTGCGACAGTCTTTTAAATGTTTTAACCTCCCCAAACCCAGCTGCAACACCAGGGATTGAACTCAAGGAACAGAGTTTCCACTGCAACCACTCACTGAGCTGTTAAAGATACTCTCTCAGAGATGTGTCTATTTGGAGTTACAAACTTCAAAAATTTGTTTTGACTTTCCTTGTCACTAAACCAAAGACTATTTACCATTTCTTTACTTATAAGATGCTAAAACCCTGTACTTTCGTTAAATAACGTGAAGTGAACCGTCGCGTTTGTCTGATCATCTTTGGGATTAACAAAATTACCAGATTTCAGCAAGTAAGGAAACTTAAAATGATCTTCGATTCGGTGACAATAATTGTTGATATCAAATAATTACCGTATATTACTATCACGGCACTTTGAGTTAGTCCCTAAAAAATAACGACACCCACCAATGGATAATTCAAATTAAGATTATTGTTTACAAAATGAACCATTTGAAGGAAAGCTACTTGGTCACTGTCATGTAACGTTGGAAAGGTGAGCGAGAAGGAATTCCTGCCTTTATTTATAAACCGGCATTCCCGTAAAAATATTGATTGGACAATGGCTCACTTCACATATTTAACAAAATCACAGGGTTTCAAACTCTTAAAAGTAAAGAAGTTGAAAATAGTCTTAATTTTAGAGAAAATAATTATTAATATCAATCTTCTTGACATTTATTATTCCGAGACCACATATTTCTGAGTAAGTCCCTTTAAGAGAAAGTTTAACATATGAGTTCATGACAACTGAAAACAAAGTGATTTAAAAATATCTTGAGAAAACACGAGTATGCAAGTATAAATCTACAAAACAATTTAAATTAATTATTATTTCAAATATTGAAATTGTGTATGTCATTTCACCCATGATCATCATTCACAAAGAGACCAATATAAGAATTTAATATCCCAACTAGGGGTATAAACAAGCAAATGATGACCATAAAATCTGATTTTCATCTGTATTCACTATACAAATGACCATCAAAGACAAAAGTAAGTCTTGCTTATGCATGCTACAGGAAACTTTAAAATATTCTCATCATCCTTTTAAAATTCAAATATGCATTTATTTAGCAGAATGTATTATGCCATTATGCCATTTAAGAAAATAGTTTAAAAAAGACAACTTACCCTATAGATAGTTGATGACATTCAGGCCTTCCTCCTCTTTGTAAGGCTTTTAATTTGGGTATGAATTGATCAGCTTGTAATGGGACTCAGTTGTTTGCAATGTCTGGTTGGTACAAAGCTGTAAGAACATATGAAATGACTAAATAATACGGCTCTAGCCAATAACATTCTATTGTGTGTACTGGTGTACCCTAATTCCGTGGTACTTAAAGGTTACATGAATAACAGAAAGGAGGAGGAGAACTTAACTGTCAACATTTAGCTTTCCTAACATATTTCATTCTTCATTTACGATCTGCTCGTAATCATTCTTAAATGGAGCACATTTTTGAGGTCCTTCTCTAATTCCGTGGTATTCAGGTAAAACACAATTTGTTAGTAAAAGTCCAAAATAATTAGGGTAAAACATACCAGGGACGAATCCTGAAACAATTTGGTCGTATCTGACCAAAGAATGGTTGAGAATTGCAGACGAACTGAAAGGAAGTGTTTCGGGTCTTAGATTTGAGTAATAAGTGTGAAAATTTCGGGGATGTTTGGAGCTCTGTGTAGTAAAAGGCGCATTTGATTGGATTTTATTGGTTTTATACCAGATGAATATTTATTCTTGCTTCTTTGAAGTTCTTACACTGGTCTGCGAAAGTAGGTCAGGTTGGTGCGTTTGTTTATGGAAGCAGTATGACATTATGCAAATACCACGGGTACCACGAGATTAGGGGAACTGACTATATGTTCATTTTGTGTTCCAATCGATATCGCACAAAACAATCAAGAAATAATCATAATGTACTTACTTTTGTTCACTTAGAGCGGTCTGAATTCATTTTGTCGACATTTAATCGTCGGTGAAGTCCCAAACACAGCTCTTTCAGTTTTGAACAACCGTTGACATTTCTCAGGAATTTCCTTCATTTTCGGAAAAGGCAAACTTTTAATGTCATTAGATAATATCCAGTTGGTCGCTTGAACATGTCCCCTATCTACACCTTTTTACATTTTCCCGTTAGCTATTGTCTAGATCGCCTCTCATGCAATATTATCTAGCACATACGCAAATTTAACGGCAGTCATTTTCTTCCAAGTTGTCTGATGTAAACAAGCGTGTCAAGCGTAGTCGACGCCTACACGAGACAACGCGATTTCATTGGCCAAAAGGTCCTGTCAATCAAAATCAATCAGCGGAAGGGTCAATTCTTTCAAAACTGATAGAAGGACAGATGTCAAACGTACTTCACTTCATTAACATAGTGTTTAAAACGTCGGGGACCGGGATGGGACATTTAAATCAAAATAATACATGATTTATTATGAAATTAGGTCGCCAACTGGTTGCAAGTCATGCATGAAACGTTTCCGTTTCTAAATAGTAACATCATGGGGTTTTCCCCCCCATGTCTCGTGGTACGATTGAAACGAGGCCACGTGATCAGACGACTCATGTCACATGACTTCCTTATTTGGCTTGTTAATGGGTCATAAAATAGCAATATTCGGTCAAGGAAAAAAGAGTGCGCACAATTTCCTATTAAATACGATTGAGGTGTCTCTAAAACTTTATGATTGACCACACATTATCTTTCAATTATAAAGCTTGAATAAAAAATACATATTGTACAGTATATCATGATCAGCTTTTTAAAATATTGAGAGTGTAGGAAAAGTTCAAATGTCAGTTTCTTCCACGGCGGTTCATTCTGTAATAAGGTCACCAAACGACTTCGGAATTATAGCCTTGTTAGAAGACTGGCGTCATCCAACAAAAATGTTATACGGTGTCCCTTCTTTGGGTTGTGAATTGCTCTGTAACTGGACATTACGGTTTCCCGTGATGATATAGACGTTCTGATTAGATTTCAAATAGACACATGCATGACAAACGATGAGAAGCCTATACCATTGTGTGTCTTATGTTCACAACTAACTTGCACGTTCGAATGAGTGACTACGTTTGGACATTTATTGGACTAGGATGCTACTCACTTCATTGCGAGACCTTTTCGTTTATCGATTACATTATTCACTCACACCATTTTACTCATTTATTCATCCTCAATGAAATAAGTTCTCTGCGGACTATTACCAATAATACAACAAATACAATATGTTTATTCGTATTAAAGGCCTCACTATACATTTAAAAGTTCATTGAACAGTGAGTATTACCAAATGTTTTAAGCAAATATTTTAGGTAGCGACTGTGTCGTGTTTCCGTATTATCTTGGAAGAAATATTTTGAATAAAAATTGCCGAAGTCTTCAAAATTATGTTTTATTTACACACCTTTGAGAAATTCAGACATCTAGTACCCGCGCAGTGTAACAATAAGGTAAGTTTTGTAATTACGGAAAGGAAACAACATTCCTATTGCAAATGTTGTTTCTCAATAAACATTTATTTGTAATCAAATCATTGAAAATTTGACAGCTTATATTTTCTCAATATCATAACATTTCATATGCAATATGATCACAAACATCAGGTTAACGTTTGCTGATAAATCTTAGCCAATGGATAAGTTTCAAGCGATATACTACTCGAACTTTGTTTTGAAATGTAGAAATTAATTTAAGTTCCTGGACGTCATACAATAAAAAAAAATATATATAAAATAGAATTGGCATATGGTATTCAGATTATTCAGGTATGCTTCAAACAAATATTCACAAGAAAAAAGTCACCGAAATCGCCTTATAAAAGAAGATAATGACGGAAAACCCCCTATTGCATCACCCCCTGGTGAACCGGATTCAGATAAACATGCGTGTCAGATCATGTAGCATGCATCAAGTGTCACTGGAAATTACGGGATGGTAATTCTGTACATATCATGTAAGTTGATCTGTTAGTGCGGTTGCCTCCCTTGAAACACAGAACAATCGTAAAACAAGCCAATATACAGTTTTTTCATTGGCATCTGTGGAACTGTCAAAACTGTGATCCAGAGGTGAAGGGGACGACTATTGAACTATTGACCCGAGGCCGTACGACGAGGGAAAACGTTCAGAATGTCATCCCCGACACAGAGGAACCAGGGTATTGACTGATCAACAAATGCCCATGAAATAAATATTTTATCAACTAACGCATTATCAATCGGAACTACTCGGGTATTTCCGTGAGCTGTGAAATACACCTCGGATATAAGTGTAGGGCTACGATTTTTCGGGTAAATTGGCATCCGGCAATTAACACATTTTCTAATCGTGCGCGTTAAGTAGTTCAATGTGTATGGGAGTGTTGACCATCCTTTTAAATCATTTTTTATCAGTAACTCATACCAAATGGCGAAACTGTTGTTGTGACATGTAATATTGTTTTCCAATCAAATTTAACGACTTTTGAGATTTCGAATTTAAGATCTATTTCTAAAAACGAAAGTAAAGTGACGTCATTCTCGCGGGAAACAATATGGCGTCATCCCTATTATTTCAGAGGTGTTCCCTATGCATCCGATATATGGTAAATAAGTACGTCACGTGGGTTATCACGTGACAGTGTATGCCAAACATGGCGGACTAGAAAAAAACACGGTCCTAGTCCACAATCAAAATTACAGTCAAAACAAAAAAGAAAAGATACATTCCGAACTTATTCACAGACTAAACATATTGTCAGATTGTCGGACGGTATTTGGATGGAACGGAATCGTCAGTAGAGTGGAATGGACGTGTCTATACACGACGAATTTGCTAAGCGACTTCTTGAATGGCAAGCTTCATTTTCGATTTTGATAATGTATCCGAATTCTGTAAGAAACCAGACGTTTTATTTTTCTTTATGTTAATTATAAACCCCGTATACCCTGCTGTTCTTTCTGTGTAAGTTTTACATTGCCAACCGTATGATATTCTGGTTAGTTCTATAAGAACACTTCGGAGCAAGAGAGTATGCTTGTTTTCATTGTGTATTCTGAGTATCACTTGACCGGTAATTTATAGCTTGACATATATGCGCGTTATATTTAGATTCTGTCGTCTTACTTAAAGACGTTAGGTGATACTCAAAACTGTTTAACAGTGGAATATGGACCCGGTTGCATGTTACCTGTGTTATCTGTAATAAGTTATGTTTTTTCCTGTAGATACATGAACGTATTTATATGTAACTATGAAAAACTTTTTGCTAACAAACTTAAGGTTCCCGGACGTCTTTTGACTTTAACCAATCTTAGCATCATTTAATTGACCTGATTTTGAAATAAATATTGGAATAATTGGAATCTTTTCGATTATCCCCACAGCATAGCGTAAAGAAAGGAAAGACGAAGTTAAGAAGGCAAATATCCCACGTGTCTAAACACCTGACAAGTGATGTAAGTTGAATATAAGGAAGCCATAATAAAATATAATTTGCGTTCAATTAGCGGTTTCTGGGATTTTTGCTTATTTAAGTTCTATATAATCGAACGGACACTCCAAATGACCGCTCTAGTATATTTTGATATTTGGTTTTCTTTTTATGCGTATTAATGACTATTAGAAAAATGTCAGTAGTGAATTTCTCGCAGGCACTCGCAATTATTGATAAATGTCACCATAGTGAAGTATTAATCTGTAGGGAGAAAAAAACATTTAACCAAGTAAATTATTTCCCTTGTAGGAATCTATAATACATTATTTTATAATTAATTGCATCCATTAAGCGCTGACGGGTGTAGAAACATGCCTTGCGTTTAGCATTGAAAACGTTTGCGAATAGTTGGTAAACTACCGTAAAACCGAAACAATTCTATCGACAATTTCTTCGCGGATGGTCTTCGCGGACAAACAGGCTCACCAAAATGGTAGCCTTTGGATTCTTTCGATACTTGTTGAAATGTTTCATTGGTTTTGTAATGAATACAAGGTTATTCATAATAAAGTGTACACGCATACTAGCGCTCAGAAAAACTGCATAGCTTGGTAAAATGAGTTAATATAATGATAGAATATGTTTAAACATGGCAACACACCACAGGATAATGACAATATAACGCCTGCACTATTCATTATCTATGTTTCAAAGTAACATTTTCACAAATTTTGTACCCACCAATATTACTTCATTGTTTACATTCGGGCAACATCTTACATAGCAATAAACGCTCAGGTTAATGAGTGGCGCTCACCTAATAAACCACATGATAATACTGTCAGTTATCCAATACCAACAAAACAAACATTCAAAATAAAAAGATTCTTAGGATTCATTGGTTCTCGGTTGACCTTGTTTTATCGCTATTTGTAAACACAACTTATATTCACTCTTTTAAAAGCATCATATGAACGTGTTACAATCTCAGTTCCTCTTTTAAAGGCAATTTTAATTCTTTTCTAAGTCAATTATTCGAGTGAATATAAGTGAATATGATCGTAAGTATGGCGTTAAATGAATGTATTTTAATTGTTTCAGTTTTATTTTAGACTCCAAGAAATCTAAGATATCTTTTTGTCATTTACCCTATAGTTTTCTTTTTTGAAAGTTGTTTATTTATTTTTTTGCACACATACATAAACGTGCCTTAGTTCAATCAATATGTTATTGCTATAAACTGCTAAAAGAAAATGAAGAACTTTGGATTCTTTCACTGTTTGTTCAAATGTGCGCATTGATTGTGTAATGAATAAAGGTGATTCATAATAATATTAAAATAAATATTTTATGGCTGTTTTTATTTTGATTTACATCATGAGAAATGTGAGGCATAAGTTGTCAGTTTCCAATAATGTTGTTGTTGTCATGATTTATTGAAGGAAGCAGTACACACTAACGGGCCTCTTTTGGGACGACAGGAGCACGCCTGCTACGTCTCATCTCATTGAGATGCGAAGACCCATTATAAAAGATAATATTCATACACTAAACAAATATTACCTGTGGCATTCTAACAATATGAAAGGAAAATGTGACAATCTATCATAGACGATATTCCTTAAGCAATAAGCGTTCATCAACACGGCAAGAAAGCATGTGTCCTAGTCTCAATTTTGACATGCTTTCGACTTCTAAACAACATTCCCTGCAAATACAGTAGGTCCATCGCCACTATTTGCAGTTGTCACACAGTCTCAATAAAAATCATAACAATGTCTCAACACTGCTTTATAGCAAGAATTTCTCATTCAAACAGGTTGATAGGCCCTACCAATTCGAAACTAAAGGTCAATTAGTGTTTACTGCCCCCTTATAGGGAAGTGATTCTTAATATTTCACCACACGGAAAGCGAACCGTTGCGAAGAGCCTGACCGTTCAATAATAGTTTCTATGGGACAAATTGTTCGCCGCAAACATTTTTCCTTATTGAATGCTAGAGTGGCTTAAACAATGTTAACGAGTAATCAAGAATAATACATAAAACAATGTGTATTGGATAGAGAGGTTGTTTTATAAATACCTCTCTTTAATAGTTTATGAAGTGAACGTTAACAAGGATTCATCAAACTTCATTATGTGTGGTTAGCAGTTATCAGTGTTTACTATACATTATTGGAAGAGGTTCTTTTAATGAACGCGAATCAGCCAAACTGTAAATTCGGATGTAAATAATCAATCGTATGTTGTTGTAGATATAAAAGGAAACTTGCTTTGAACTCACTTTAATTTTATAAGACCTTTTTACAAATGGAAGTGACTGACGTACTTGTGTACACGTAACATACAACAGGATTGTTAAGGATAACCTTGAAAATGTGGATACTTAAAGTGTTATAGGGGACCTTAAGTATCAAGGTTACCATGGAAATGTCAAATGTCAAATCTTCTATTTTTATTATCCAAACATGCATTGTGTTTATTGGCACTATTAGCAACGTTTTTTCGTTTATTGTATGGAGTAAAGGCAAGGTATGCCGAACATTACCGATAGCGCTGTACTTTCGTATCCTTGCAGCAGTTGATACATTCATTCTTCTTGTACCAAGGATTGAACTATTACTCTACGTCATCTCCATGGAATATATCTTATACGGAACTTTAACCAGGTCACGTGTCGACTCTACCCCGGATTAATGCAGAGCAGTGATTCTTCGGAAAGTTTGCATCGTGGATCATTTCCTGCCTAATTAAAACCATAGAGAGGACGTTAACAAGGATTCATCAAACTTTTATGTGTGGTTAGCAGTTATCAGTGTTTACTATACATTATTGGAAGAGGTTCTTTTAATGAACGCGAATCAGCCAAACTGTAAATTCGGATGTAAATAATCAATCGTATGTTGTTGTAGATATAAAAGGAAACTTGCTTTGAACTCACTTTAATTTTATAAGACCTTTTTACAAATGGAAGTGACTGACGTACTTGTGTACACGTAACATACAACAGGATTGTTAAGGATAACCTTGAAAATGTGGATACTTTAAGTGTGGGGACCTTAAGTATCAAGGTTACTTGTGATCTATTATCCAAACATGCATTGTGTTTATTGGCACTATTAGCAACGTTTTTTCGTTTATTGTATGGAGTAAAGGCAAGGTATGCCGAACATTACCGATAGCGCTGTACTTTCGTATCCTGGCAGCAGTTGATACATTCATTCTTCTTGTACCAGGGATTGAACTATTACTCTACGTCTCTCCATGGAATATATCTTTACGGAACTTTAACCAGGTCACGTGTCGACTCTACCCCGGATTAATGCAGAGCAGTCTTCGGGTTTCATCGTGGATCATTTCCTGCCTTTCCATAGAGAGGACCCTTTACGTGTATTCCCGACGAAATTCCGCGTGAGCCATAATTCGTCGCAACACTGATCATCATTGCATGTCTTGTGATCGCATCATTGTTGATGGATTTGCCGCTTTTTATCCGGAGTGAACTCTTGACTAAAATCACGTGGTATAACATTACCCAATCAAAAAGCTTGCCGAACGTCTCGCAAGGTACCGTGTGGACACATTTGAATGCGAACGATCCTCCAGGGGTCATTGTGAATTACGTTACACCGAGCGACACGTTGGCCAAGGTGGCACTCCTTGATGCAATGAATATTGCGGTGATTGGTTCCAATGAATCCGCTCATTCAACGGCGATCAAAAGCTGTGACGTTTATATCAAAGACGTCGAAGTTATCATCGACGTTGTTACAAAGTTCCTGATACCGTTTATCATCCTCATTTGCTGCAACATCCTCATTCTAACTCAGTTCCGTGGACAGCATCGCTTCTGCAAAGAGATGGGAATCCAGCAGCGTATGAACGAGGTTCGCCAAGCCCGCTATCGCAACGCCATCTACCAGATGGTTGGCGTCAGCTTCTTTCACTGCATTTCCACGGCGCCTTGGTCTTTGTTGGCCGCCTGTAGGATATTTGGCTTTGCATGGGACTCACTTTACAGCGATCTCCTGCTAGGCTTTAACTCTCTTTCTTACTTAAACAGTGCTATCAATGTTATTCTCTTCTGTTTCATTGGTAACAACTTTCGGAGTGATGCGAGATCCTTGTTTTGTGTCAGGTCGAGCAATTAACCCAAGGGCCCACAGCTAAATGACACTGCACCTAAAAGTCTGGTCATTACTATATAATACATCGGATACTCCTATAACCACGCAATCTTGTAGATGAAACCAGTGAGTAAAGAATGTGGTTTCTCATAAAAAACATAGCATATCGGTTGTTTTACGTCCTTTTGTATTAGTCAATTCAGGCTACTCATAGGACGGGACTTCGGTTGGAAGGCGGCTCATCCGAAGGACTTGTGCGGCTGGAAGTACTAGAAATCACATCTATATTCATATGATTATGACTAACTGCTTATGTGTGCGAGGAGGAACAAAGGAAACATTAAAAAAATGTTACAACCTTTTTTATTCTATATTCCTTCTTATTGGATCAATACACAATACACAGGCATAAATTGAAAGAAATTGTAGACACTGATTATAGATTATGGAAGTCTTTATTGTTTGTGGTGTTTGTTAGAATTCCTTATGAGCGTATTCTCCATTTTGTCAACGACTTTATGGGTTAACCTTATTACACATATTAATCCTTTGTAATATTCAGCTGCAATAATGAGATGCTGCTTTTAACCGTTAAATGAAGAAAGCCATGATTAAATAAATCAGTGTGTGAACTTCCAAGATTCATCAACATTAAGGAAACTTATTTTTATAAAATGTTCATTGAAACTGTTTTATTCCTTTAATTATTGGTGAAAATTATGGAATATTTTCACATTAAAATATTAAACCCGTTATCATCTATGGGATCTCGTGACTCGTCTAAATTTCAAAGCAGTTTAATTTAAGAGCAGTTAATATTGAAGAAACAACATATTTCCTGTGATATATGTTATAAATCATTGTAATAATGGAGCAATAACGAATTTTGCCGCAGTGTCATTTTTAGTAATTTGTTGAAGGTGATGGTGGTCAAGTGAGGTATCATGAAGAAATGAGTTAAGTATTCACTTTATTTAATAATTTTACGCGAATAAACACATTAAGCACTGTCAGTACTTTAACCATCTAGAGACCCATGTAATAACCGGAAATGGAATAAAACAGGAAATGTAATAATTATAAAATTAAATGTTTTATTACAATTCCGGTTGACATAGTCGACAGAAAATGTAAAAAAAATCTAAAATGTAATATTTTTTATAAAATGGTTGGACCAATGTGACATTTGTACATACTGAATCCATCCTTTTACTCCTTTGTTTACGCTAAACATTGAAAATCTGCTTGGTTTCTAATACGGACCGATTCAGGGCGATTTATTTCAAAACCGTCGGTAATCGGACTGTGAGATACTTTGAAACAATGAAGATACTCAATGCACATCTTTCATGTAAGATTTTTTGTATTTCTAATTTACTTTATTAAAAACCTTGAGCGAATATTTCAAAACCTGTTTTATATCAACTCATTGCGGCAAAGTCAACAGGAAATGAATTAAAAAGCAAAAATGAAAAAAGAAAATATGATCTATGGTAAAAGCTTCGATGCTGAAGTGTGTGTGTATATAGACTCACTATGCCATTTAAATGTTCGGGACAAATATTAGACACATGTTCAATACAAAAACCAGACGGGTTAAGATTGAGAAATGCAAAACATGTTTTATTACATTTTCAACGGACAAAGTTAACAGGAATGTAATAAAGCTAACAGGAAGTGTAATAAAATTGAAAATAAATTACACGAAAATGATCTGATCAGTATAGCATGTGAATAAACTCACCAACAGTCAAATGCTTATGATTAACAGTGTACACTTGCTTAATATCAAATATGAACCGACTAACTGCAATTTATTACATTTCCTGTTTTCATTACATTTCCGGTTGACAAAGTCAACAGGAAATGTAATAAAATCTAAAATGTAATAGGTTTTGACAAAATGACCAGATCAGTATAGCATGTGAATTAACTCATCCAAAGGTTAAATATTTATGATAAACAATGTACACTAAAAAGTATTGTTTAATATCAAGTATGAACTTGCTAAAAGTAGTTTATTACATTTCTTTTTTTATTACATTTCCTGTTGCTTATGCCGCAAAAAGTTGATATAAAACAGGTTTTGAAATATCCGCTCAAGTTTACTTTTTGAATAAAGTAAATTGGATAAACAAAGATTATTACATGAAAAGTAGTGCATTGAGTATCTTCATACAGTAAACATCTATTGAAATGCTTTACAGTATCTCACAGTACATTTGCCAACAGGTTTTGAAATAAATCGCTCTGAACCAGCCCATATTAGAAATTAAGCAGATGTCCAATGTTTAGCGTATACAATAGAATGAAAGGATGAATCTGTACAAATGTCACATTGGTCCAACCATTTTATAAACAAATATTACATTTTAGATTTTATTACATTTCTTGTTGACTATGTCGACCGGAATTGTAATTAAAAAAAAGGAAATGTAATAATTATTACATTTCCTGTTTTATTGCATTTCCGGTTATTACAGAGCCACATCTTACAATGTACAAACGGGTTTAAAGATTGTGTTCATCTGTCCCGGTGCGCAAACCGACATTTAATTGACAGTGCATGTAAGTGTCGACTATGAAACACAAAGTCTATTCTATTGCAGGACCACCATCCTCTAAACTGTTATCTATTAACTTTTATATCGTCCACGCTTGGCATTCTAGCACGTTGAACCGGATTCAGATAAACATGCGTATCAGATCATTTAACATGCAGCACCTATCACTGTGAAATATGGGACGGTATTTCTGTACATCATATGTAATTTGATCTTCTAGCGCGACTGTCTCCCTTGAATAAATCAAACGTGTTGAACAGTGACATATAGGTACGGTTGCGTTTTATCTTTTGTATTTGTAATAAATTGTGTTTCCTTTCGTCTGTACATATACGCATGTCACAATAGAAAAAAATACTTACTTACGTTCCCTCACCATCTAATTAACCCGATTAAGATGTTACTCCCTAACAACTCGACAGGACGATTATAATGAATATCCCACAACATAGGGTAAGGGAAAGAAAAGAAATAACA
The DNA here is from genome assembly GCA_947846245.1 of Cerastoderma edule. Taxonomy (NCBI): domain Eukaryota; kingdom Metazoa; phylum Mollusca; class Bivalvia; order Cardiida; family Cardiidae; genus Cerastoderma; species Cerastoderma edule. The sequence continues at coordinate 33,756,383 of OX401410.1, forward strand.
TGAAGATTATCCCTCATACTAAGACACCTGTCAGGTGATGTAAACAATAAGAACTATTAATATCTATAAAATTTTCAATTTATTGTGGTAAAATGACATTGTAGGGATGTACTATTTGTCGCAGTAGACAATATTTGGTTTCGATGGGCGATTTGTATGCGTAATCGACATTACCAAGATCGACAACTATCGAGAACGCCATTCTTCTCAAACAAACTCCCACCCTCACTCCCTATTGAAAATGTATTACAGGTAGGTTATTATTAGGCCTAGTTATTATGTATGAAGTTGATGTCATGGAGTCATTTTATGATTCCTGGTTCTCACTTAAGGATGCCATTGGCATGAAGCAATGGCCAAACTTGTTCCAGAATATATCTAGATTATCTTGCATGTGGCTTAAGGTCCACATGAATGACTCTGTCACTTTGATATGATGTTTGATATAGTCTTCAAGTGTTGTAACCGAGTTCCTGTCACATTTGTTGGCGGCAAATATCGTACAAGTCAAAGCTAAGCCATATTTTATATATTGTTTATAATTAATCATTGCATGGGTAGGCTTGCTGGCTTGTGACCGATACCCTTAATACATGGCTCTTGGATCTGTCATCTATGTTCGCACTAAATGGCGGATCAGTTGGCTCTCATCCGCCCTCTCCTAAGGCTATGTTCGTACTGGGAGAGTGGTCATGGTTGGTTGAACGGTTGTGGTGATACCCATCGTGTTTTAGGGTTGGCTCAATCGTATTTTTAGGTTCGTTTATCTTGGTTTCTGAGTTAGATATATCAGGCATATCGGATCTGCATGAGGTTTTCATCCTACAAATTGTGACCTTATCGCCAACAAAAGTAATTAAAATACATGTAGATATCATTTGATTGGTTCAATCATTTTAGCCTTCCTGCAATGAATCGTTGGGGAGGCTGTGATAGCAAGACGATTTCGGAGTAATAAGCGATTTCTTCGACTGCCGCTATTTCAAAGGTCCTTTAGATTAATCCAATTTTCCAACTGATTCGTTAACTGTGTTGATATTATTTTTTCGTGGGGGGAGGGGGTAAACAAAAAGGTCAAAAGGAAATTATGATTATTCTAAAATAGTCTTGCAGGCACTCATAATTATAAATGAATATCACGGCTTTGAAGTATTAAGTTGCCGGGAGAGAAACAATTCAACCATCTATCTCCCTCCCTTTTATGTGTCTATCATAAATCATTTTATTATTGATAATATCCAGTGGCCGCCAACGGGTGTAGAAACATGGCTTTATAAATATGTTAAACTGTATCCAAGATCAGTATATAAAGCAATGTGTATTGGATAGAATGGTTGTTCTATAAATGACTTTAAAGAAAACTGTTTCTGAAGTTCAGTTTAACAAGGATTTATCAAACTTTAAATGGGTTGAGCCGTTACTAGTGTTTTCTATAAACCATTGGAAGTAAGATGTTTTTTATAAACGCGAACAAGTCAAACTGTAAATAAGAGTGTCATTAACCGCCATGGGTTGTAGTTATAAATAAAAACTGACTCGCTTTTATTTTCTCAAAATAACAATTTAAATACCAATGCACGGAAGTAAACGAGTTGTGAAATGATAACCCTGAGAACCGTTTGTGTAAATATACTTGTCTTTGACGTTTAACATTTTACGTATTCATACTGTACGTGTGTAAAAGGAGACCCAAACCTTCAAGTTAACATGGAAATTTCAAATGTCAATTTTTCCATTTTTATTATCCAAACGTGCATCGTGCTTATTGGCACTATAAGCAACGTCGTTTCGTTTGCCGTATGGACAAAAGGCAAGGTATGCAGAACATTGCCAATAGCGCTGTACTTTCGTATCCTGGCAGCGATTGATACTTTCATTCTACTAGTGCCGGGGATCGAACTTCTCCTTTACGTCTCACCATGGAATCTCATTTTACGGAACCTGAACCCAGTCACGTGCCGACTCTACCCTGGATTAACACAGAGCGGCATTCGGGTTTCATCATGGATCATTTCCAGCTTTTCCATTGAGAGAACACTTTACGTATATTTCCCGACGAAATTCCGCGTGAGCCAGAATTCAGTACGAACACTGATCATCACTGCATGTCTTGTGATTGCATCTTTATTGATGGATTTACCGCTCTTTATCCGGAGTGAACTCTTGACTAAAGTATCGTGGAATAACGTTACCGACGCCTACATCCAAATGAACGTCACGCAAGGTACCATTTGGACAAACTCGAATACGATCGGTCCTCAAGGGGTTATCGTTACACCGAGTCAATTTTTGTTAAATGATTCACTCAATGATGCTTTGTCAAATGCTTCGATGGGCGCCAATGGATCCGCTCATTTCACAATGAGTGAATACTGTGACGGTTCAATCAAGAATACGGAAATCATGCTTGACATCGTTACAAAGTTCTTGATACCGTTCGTGGTCCTCATTTTCTGCAACATCCTCATTCTGACGCAGTTCCGTCGACAGCATCGCTTCTCTATAAAGATGGGAATCCAGCAGCGTGTGAACGAGGTTCGACAAGCCCGCTATCGCAACGCCATCTACCAGATGGTTGGCGTCAGCTTCTTTCACTGCATCTCCACGGCGCCTTGGTCCTTATTCGCCTCCTGTAGAATATTTGGCTGTGTGACTGACCGTTTGTACTACGAGCTCCTGCTAGGCTTTAACTCTCTTGCTTACTTGAACAGTGCTATTAATGTTATCCTCTACTGTTTCATTGGTAACAACTTTCGAAAGGACCTACGGCAACTGTTTTGTACGCAGTCAGCCGCTGACGAACCTCAAAGTACTGAAGTCGACACTGTTGCATCTAAAGTTCAGTAAAGGAACAGTCATTTGAAAGTTGCCTTGCTACATATTGGATTAGTTGAAAGACAAAATAGAACGCCTTTGAAATAATAATATTTATGTTGGATTGTATAAAATACACTGTACAAAATACATTACGAAATAGCCATTAAAAAACAAAATAAATTCAATAGACATCCTTAAATCAATGTGTGTAAAGCCTATACGCAGTAGATGTCAAAACTTGCAACGCCTTTTGATTGTTATACATAAAATTACACAATATAAATGCACCTAACACTAAAATAGGAACTGGTGTTACTTCAAATGGATATTATCCAATGCCTTTTATACAACATTGCAACTGTTGCACAACTTAAGAGATACAAACTTATGAACGCCTTATGTAAGACGGCTTCAAATAATACACACTAGACAATGAAGGAATCGTAGCTCTGAAAAGCATCATCTATCATTCAAGATCGTGTTGTTTTATTCCACGTGTGTATGGTGTTGTAGTGACAACTACGCACTATTCCTTTCAGTGCAGGCTTTATCAGACCTTTGGAAATAAATTGTTCCATTGCCTGGCGAATTTCGATTGTATAAACTCTCTCTGGGAATAATTCCCTAACCTTTAATGAAATCATATTATTATGTTTCAAGTCCACAACCATACAAAAGAAAGAGAACGGTTTAATTGATAGCTTATAGTTTCTAGTCCACCAGATTATAGCCCAAACAACTTTTCATTATCTTTCTCAATAGGTTATCTGTTTTTTATCGGTATCTCCACCAATATTTTCTTCTAGCCCTTTCGCTTCTGGTGAATTTAAAATTATTTGTTACATAGTTTTGCCTTGCATTGTTTGCTTTGTGTTTATGTTATTTGTGAGAGGGGTTCAATCGGCTTAAAGCTTCCACCCAATCCATTGGTAAAACTTTTCATTTTTCAGTAACATATGTTTAAATTAAGAAAATCACCTACAAAATTAGAACTATGTCGCGACCTGGTGAAAAGGATAGTATCTTTATGTCACTTTGATAGTATAACCCCCCGTAGTTGAGCACCAAGCTCTTTCAAATAGAATTCACATGAAAATACACAAAGGTAAAACAAAATGTGGATAATATCGGACGCAAACAGGTTCCGGCAATTAGGTTGACGGCACAGTATTAGTTATCCGATTTAATATAATAATTATATCCTCTTATCCTCTAGCTATAAAAATAAGTCAAATACTGTTAACACACTGTTAAATCCCATAAAAGCTAATCCCTCCAAATCCATCCAAGTCCTCCATTCTACAAATCCTTCATATTATTTAAATGCATTCTTTGTGCTAAAAATCCCATAAAATAAAAGACCTAAAATTGGGTTCCGCGAGTGACACCAAACAGACATCCATAGTCTGTTCTGGGCGAAACTCTCCCCTTTACATGAATTTCATACTTTAGTTAGGCGAGTTTGTTAATCAGAATTTGGCAGAATCCTCAGAGAAACCACAAGTCAAGGTTTGGTCTATGGTGGCACTCCGGGGCAAGCTGCTCCTCTGGGTTTCATTAGTTCCATCGCAACAATCGGTGCCCCGTTCCAGACTTGACGGAGTCCAGACACCAAGCATATTGATGGAGGTATAAAAAAGTGGTGAGGGCTTCTAAGGCCACTCATTGTAAAAAGTTTCCTAATGTCCGTTCCAATATGCCGTCCACCCAGCCAGCCAGAATCCCGCAAGCTATCATTTAAATGACAACATCCCTTTTAGCAACAGTACTACGCACTGCCTGGATCTCTCGAGATGTGATGGATGCCTTCTTGGAACGGCTGGTTATGGTCCCATCCCTTCGCTTTGGTACCAGAGACCTGAAAACAAAGACTGAGCGGCAGTTTCATGTTCAAAATTACATATATTGACATGAGGAATATTTGTAAAAATTTTCATATCTGGCAGGGTGGGTGGGAATTTTAAAGATGTTGCCTTCTTCTCGAACGTTTAGTGTGGGAGTGATGAAGCAGTTGCGTATTTGAAACCTCCGGTTAATCTCTGTCACCCAAAGGGATGCAGATAGACGCTCTATGTTAGTAAGAAGGCAAATCAAGCGTCCACTTGGTTCGACTCCGTCAGGGTGGAAAAGTGCTTGATTAAGGAAGTAAAAGACGGTATTGTAATTCCTGTTTATTTAAGCCAAAATGACTGAAAACTAATGCCTGTCAACCCCAAAATAAATGCGATTATGGTCGAGTACATAATCCTTCTTGTAAAATAAAGGTTTCGGATCAGGATGGATTAAAATTTATAGTTTTATAACTACCGTCATGTTCTATTTACACAAACTGTTAAGACATATCGATGTGAAACATTCAAGAGCGTTTGTGTGTTTCATTGTTGTTTGTTGGTTTGTTTGTTGGTTGGTTTGTTTGTTTGTTTGTTTTTCATGTTCTTGTTTCTCACTTTCTTTGGTGCTTTGAAAGGTTCGAGTGATTTCTTTAGTGAAGACCAGGGGTAAGATGTCAGCACTAACAGCCATGCTATAGTCGTAAAACGTCAAAACGGGGTGTTCTGGTTTCTTAATAATTCTTTCGAAACGGACAATCAACCATTTTGTCACACTCTTGGTTTCTAAGTTAAGGAATGAAAAGTGTCAATTTTGAATGCAGAAAGATTTACTTCAGTTTATGACTTACCTTAAAAAGTACAGATAACATCAATTCGGTATAGAAACTAGAATTACATTTCAACAAAGGGTAAGAGAAATTATCCGTTTACCAGAATATGATTATATGCTACTTTGTGGATGCTCAAGGACTGTCCCCTGGGACATTTTTGATGAATTAAACTACCACAGTGTTTTGTCATCATACATATTTTATCACGCAATGCCATTACAAAAGGATTCTTGGTAGTTACACTTAATCGGATGAGATTTGGTTTATCTATTGTATGGTGTTAACACAACGATTGCTGCCTTACGTGTATACATTCACGTTTATCGTACACAATGCTTTAGTAAACGATTGTCAATAACTAGTTCAAGATGTAGAGTCAATCCAATTATAGATAAATATCATAAGACCTGCCCATTTAACTCTTTAACAAACGCCAATTTTTCGCATGTCCCAAATGAAGGAGTTTGCAGACGACATTGCAAAATGTGATGAAATTGAAAAATACTCTGATAGGGCAGAAAACAGTGTGAAAAAAGTGCTTGTCACGAGCAATTTCCCCCTTTCCAACAATGTTTTCCAGAGTTGTCTGCAACAAAGTGGTTAAACGTCGTTATTGTTTGGTAATGGACCTAAAGATGGCTCCTCCATGGTCTAGTCGTAAGAGTACAGTGTTTTACATTACAATCGCCCTCTCCTTGTGAGTTAAAATCACGGTAGAGATAGTTCGGATTTAAATGAGGAAAACACTTTTTTGAGGAAAACACTTTTACCTGTATTGATCGACCCATATGGCTGTTTAGTTAAGCAATCTTCCTGCATTCATGGTAAGCTAAGCATTGTGAAAAAACGGAATTTTTGTTTTTTCTTTTTTGTATTTTAGTTTTTGATTGTGTATTTCACAAATATTTACAACGTCTTATCAAAGAACAATATGGAATAGTATTTTTCCACGAACAGTAAAGAAAAGAAGTATGTTTTATGGTTAATTTCTAACAAATTAACCATAATCATGCACACACATTACAAAATATGTAAAGATATTTCGTACAAACACAGATCGAATGTTTTATTACGATTTTCGATCCGTATGAACTAAACCAAAACAAACGACTAAGAAAAGTAACCGTTTTTGTTCATAGAACTGCTGTGATTTGACTGAAAAGAAACCGCTTTAGAAATCACAAATGTTTTTTACATGATACATCAGGCGCCATTTAGGGTATACTCGTTACTGGATTGTTTTCATCCTTGTGTAGGCTGTTATTGAGCCGATGCTAATGGGATTATACTCTCTAACGCTAAATGACTAATGAATCATTCATTAATAATTAAGTATGTATAATCAATTAAAGCACACCCACCAGCAGTTTTGAAAGTCCTTCATCAAGCTCTTTGCGAATCCGCTACATTAAAACTACCACAAACTCCTCATAGTTATCTCCCTCTACGGCAGTGATCACTGCCACAACAATTGTCACATAAACATCTGCTCGCAAACGAATATGGATTTAAAAGATGGTGGCGACACTCAAATAAATCATTTATTTGTGCTTTATTCGTAACGAAACGACAAATATTTCAATTACAATGGTCAGAAATCAACAGAAGAAGACATTATTGCTAAATCAACTACAATGTGTGGTGAAACTTTCTTAAAAAGCATCATTTAGATTTTACCCAAATTTGGATGAAAATCTTGTTGTGACAGTGATCGATGCATCGTGGCAAGGGAAGACTACTGCGAGAAGTTAACATCTTAACAAAGACAGATAACCCTGCCTCAGGTCAATTATTGGGCTTAATTGAGGAGCGAAACGTAACATTGACCAATAAGGAGGCTTTTGGTTATTCTAATCGAGCACAAATCATTAAAAGATGAGCATTTCAATAGGACTTAACATAACATAACACTACATAGTTTTATTTAGACATTAAGCCCACAAGCTCAAAGTTAATAATATACAATCACATGCGATAGATGTGGTTGTCATTATAAACAATATACATATATTCACAATACGTGCATTCAAAAATAAAAAAAAAACACAGAGAGGCAAAAAAAAGGGGGAAAATGAATTCGGTGAGAGTAGTTATGATTTTGATCATCTGGCTAGAATGGTCTATCGTTCTATAGAAAACATTTTTCTTTTTAATTCTAATGCATGTTTGTAGTAACTGGATAGTCGGGTGAGAAGTGAGAAGAACCTTTTATCGGTATTGAGTAACTATGTGAATTTAGACATATTTGGGAGATAAGTAAAGTGTTTTGAATATGAGTTAAACCTAGATCTTTAAAATAACGACACATATATGAAAATGGTATCCATCCTCTTCGTCATTTAGAATACAAAAGGTAAAGTATCTTTCATTTCTTATTTCATTGGTACGGCCCCCTTTTATATATTTAGTTCATGTGAAAAAAAATCGTAAAAGTATGATGTATGTCGATAGTTTGTAGGTTGTTTTCAGTTTATAAAATAACTGCATAGATGTTGAGGTAGCAATGCTATTATGACAATTGTCGATATTTATATTCTTGATTCGCGCTGTGGATATAGGCGTGGACCTATTAATATCGAATGCTTCTTGGTAAAGCCGAATCTCATAGTCCAGCCGTTTCTAGTGAATTCTTAACAGTGTTACTCTTTAAGATTTTACAATTTTAAGAGTGTGTATTGGCTTTCATCTCTACTATTTGCTTGTTGATAAGTGTTAACAAAATACAAATGTGTTTCTTTTAATCAAGAGGTTTTAGCCAGTACTTGATAATGCGTATGTATCTAATAATGATTAAGGGGAATCTTCTCGGTTATGATGACAAAGCTAGCGATTAAGTTCATTGTTTTACATTTTATCTGCGTTTGCAAACTGTCTTATGTACTCTTTCGATATGTTCTGCTTGTTGAAACTCCCAGACCTCACAACCGTAACTTAGGATATAATTCACGTAACAATCAAAGAGAATAAAACAAATTTTTACAGAGACATCATAATCTTTAGTGATGCTAAATAATGACCCCATTGCTCTTAAGGCTTTTCCTACAGGTAGGTGTGTGTGTGTTGCTTGTTGGAACGATCCCCTTCAGGTATAAGACTATTTCCAAATAACTGAAACTACAAACTATTTATAGAGTTGTACGTGTATAAACCCAATGCTAATCCTTGTTGATTTGACTACCTTTTCTAAAGACCATGACTTTTTTCAATACCAACTGTTGATTTCATTTATTGCAATAACGTTCTAATTTGTGCAATAATTCTTGCAGTCCTTCATTTGTTTCTAAAATAAGTGCAGCATCGTCTACAAAAAAAATAATATGGATAATTGTTTGATCAATTGTAAATACTTCTAAGTCTGCTAGTCATTTGAAAATAATGAAAATATCATAGATGAAGTCACGACCCCTTTGTCACTTGTCACTTAAAAAAAAACACCGACATAGTTTTAAGGGGTTTTACATATCAAGGTTATGTAAACCACGTGATTCCGTAGAATTTCGGATAAATACCCAATACATGTGATTTTATTTATTTCCAGACTCATTTCCACTGTATGCAGGGTTCCAGCTAGTGTCCGTACATCCGTTCTGTACAATAAGTGGTTGAATTAATTGCATGTCTTGAACTATGTTCTCACATACTAGAAATAGACAGGTAGATTTAATGGAACACAAAGAGAAAATAGACATACCAAAATGTGTTCGTTCAACTTAGTTGAAAATGAATATTATTTTCTACTAGAATGTTTTAAGTACCGTCAAATAGGTAGAACATATCTTTGTAGCGTATTACAGCCTTATATCAACACTTTTATACAATGCTTGTCGTCGTTAAGGAGAAAGGCAATACTAAGCGTTTGCACAATGGAAATCATTGGTTTATATACAATGTTGTCACTTGTGAGCCAATCATGATAAGGTTGGTGTTTGGATGATCAAGAACCATTTACTCATTACCCGACCACACGCCTCTCTTCGTTCCGAATCGACTAGTTGTCAAATTCCCCACTGACAATTTGGGGATTGTTTGATAAAAACCTATTTCCTCCGGTCGATAAATCACCCGGAAAGGTATATTCCTAATAATTAAGCAAATGAAAGATTAAAGTAACCTTCGACAAACAAATACACCTGGAAAATCCCCTTAATTTATCCTATTGTGAAAGCAATTCTTATAAACAGTCAGCGAAAGGGATTTGAAGATTGGCCAATCGACAGAGCAATTGAGGCGGTAATAGAGCCCGAATAATATTTGACCATGTTCCTCCGATAAAAGAAAAACCTAATGTCCCCATACATAAAACAAGGTAGATGGAGATTCATTTATAAGGGACTCACCGAAAACAGCTCCGCTAAGCCATGACACATTTTCTACATATTTGATTATCTTAACGAGTTTAACATTGATTGTATCAACGTTTTGTTCAGTTATGTTGCGATACCCGAATGTCGATGAAGAAGAAAAACCCCATACTCAACTGCCCAGCCAGGAAGAATTATCGGCATTCCGTAAGTCAGTCAGGAGATTAACTCTTATTAAACTCAAATGCCGTCACGTATGCTGCATTTCTAACATATCTGCCTCGATAGTACGTTGTCATATTATCATTGACCGTCCTCTTCTGCGCCTCCCTTCTATGGTCCAAAACAAGGCAGCTTTAGTTAGGTCTTGCTGATCTTTTCTTAGTTGATATGTCCAATCCATCGCCATAGTAGAAGTTTTATGAAATTGAACATATCTTCTTGGCCGCGTCCGTTCGGACATTTTGACATTTTTATTCATACGAATATTTCATTCGTAGGATTATTCTCAAGCTCTACTTAGCTTGATTGGAGCTCAAGATTGAGAGCTTTCCCAGGTCTGCCACTGTCATTTGCAATCAGTCTAATCAATACGGTAGGGTATGTATAACATAGTTTTTGTACAGTTTAAGTTTGATGCATGGAGTAGATTATACGTTGCAAATTTAAGAAATCCTGAACTGTCCAGCAATATGCGCCGAACGCTCTGATGCTAGACTACTGGTAGTCTCAATGTCTTAAGTCTTGAATCAACAAATGTTTTCGGAAAAAAGAACGAAACTTAGCTTTGACTTTTTATTTACTTTATTTCTACTACTGGTTAGATTGATACTTAAAACAATCAAATTGTCTATAAGAAAGAACCCTTAAGGTAGAATATCTATAATTCGCCAATTTGAAACAATTTTTATCGGTCTTTCTTTGCATTAACCGTTGGGGGCCGGAACTATTCGGTATAATTCTAATAGCTCCGGCTCAGACCGAAGTATACCGAGAAAGACCGAAGTAATCCGATGAAAGAATATGTTAAAAATGGCGGATCATGGGTATTCCAAATTAACATAAAAAACAACAGTAACGACAGATTAAAAGAAGAAACAGTTTCTTGCTTAAATAAATGAATCCTGATGATTACATTAGCACTCCTTATAACATTGAAGGCCTATCCATTCTGCCATACTGTCAATCTTGTTCTAAGCAACCATCATTTGATAATTTGTATACAAATATTCAGTCCGAAGACTTTTGAACACCTGAGTTTTTTGAGAGAGTGGTATCCATATCAAAAACGCTAATTCTCCTACACATTACGATTCCTTCTTTTACTAAGGTCGCTTACAACATGATTGACTGTATCAAATTTCATAACTGGAAAAACTGAATATCATGGCATATGACATTAAAAATGACCGTATGGACAGTAGCTTTTATTGGTGAATCAAAGAAGAAACCGCTGCAGCACTATGGTAGATTACTGGCCATGTGTAGTATCGTAGTCACAGTTGTCCCCAAAATCCACTGATTCATGTTGGTTGATGTGAGTCAATGTGCAGTAGGGGGGTGAACTAGTCGGTCATATAGAATTTTCGAAATCGTTTACATTTCTACTGTAATGCTGTCGTTTATCATAAAGGCATCTTTTCGCTTTATCGTTGATCCTATACGTTATTTCTTTTTGAACTATGGTATTGCTCAATTATAAATTAAGGCTGATTTTAGTTGTAATGACTTAAGGAATTCCACCTCTAATGGAGAAAAATCAGGAAAGTCTAAATAATTAAATGAAACTCTAAACAAAACAAATGTCTTTTTAAAATCAAGTTTCATACTATGAAAATCCTTCATTGATTGAAAATTTTTATTTGCCAACGTAAGTCATGTTTAAAACATCCATAACTACATTGAATGACAAAACATTATCGAGCACAGTAATATCTGATGGGAATATTGGACCGTTAACCATACTTTTACATTTGTTTAGTTAGTAAAAATGTTGATGCAAACTGCAAGTTGCTAAAGTACACGATATTGTTAAACCCTTTCCCAAACAGTAATGACATTATACCAGTTTGTTGCAGACGATTCTGGAAAACATTGTGGACAAAGGAGAAATTACTCGTAATAGCAATGTTTTCTATCCTATCAGAAGACTGTTTTTTCAATTTCAACACATTCTGAAATGTCATCTGCAAACTCTCTTAATTTGTGAGGGTCGAAAATTTGGTATTTGGTAAATGGTTAACCGTATCGTCTACCACTCGCTACCCGGATGTTTACGTCTGAATCCAAGCCTTGAAACTTTGTTCTCCTATAACTAAAATCGTTTGGTCAGTTAAATACTCGTCGGAAAAGGTTTAAGTTATTGTTAAATACTTATGACATGATTGGGTCATAGAATGCTGATACAATGTGAACATTGCAAAGTCCCGTTTGTAACTAGCATATCCCTTTTTGTAATGGTTTGTGACAACTTGCAGTAATAATCTCTAATTTCATGATATCTTACTTTTATGATCTGCAGCATACTAATTTAGAAAACATTATGGAAAAAGGAGAAATTGCTCCTTACGAGAAATTCACCCTCCTAACGCAACATTTTCTACCAAATAGTGGATAAAGTAATCTTGCTTTTGTTTAGTGTGGTCCGTTCTTTTGAATCCAAAGTCTAAATAAAAGCGGATCTGCAGTATAGTTTGTATTGCAAAGTTTTTACGAACCCTGTTTCTAATTGCATTTCCGAATTAATCACTGATTTCATTAAAATCATGCTCGAAATTCTGAGAGATATGGATATATCCTACGCCTGTATGTGTTGTGTGCAAGCCACCTGTGTGCCTGGGTAGCTATGCGAGTTATCCTATCCGAGGAAATCGACTTTTCCGATCGTAAGCTTATTATTTTGCACGTCATAAGCCTGGATTTCTAACTCTGTTCCTGTGTACACCAACTTCACCTCGATCTTTGACCAAACATCACCATGTGAATCCATATCAAGCCTCATGCCTCCGATACGTTGGCAGCTATCATCAGTGGTGTATCTTGGGTTTGGCTTTGGAGATGCGAACACATCTAGAAAGAATTGGCGTACCCCTGCGTCTGGTGGATAATAGTCATGTACTTTGACTTCACGCCGTTCGTCAGTACTGAGTTCTTCTCCTACTTCTATATGTGCGTTGAAACAGTTATCACACCAGTAAGTGCCATTGGCAAATACTTTATACTTTTCCCTATCTCCAGGTTTGAACTTCATCATTCTGCCCATACCATAGGTGTACTTACTCATACGCGACTCAATTGCCCTTGGCTCCTGGCCAAATAGTACTGCACCCTTTATTACAGCGATAGATGGGTCTTCTGGTATAAGAACGAATCCTGATTCGGGGTAAGCCTGTTTCAACCCTTCCACTATGTAACTCGAGTTGGAAAATCCGCCAACCATCAGAATATGATGAACACCAGCATTCTTATTAGTTGCTTGTGACGTCGTTTCATTACGGCCAATGGTGTTGATGGCTTTAGCTGTCGCCTCAAGTATATGATTTAAAGGTATGTCGAAAATGTTTTTCATAACCTCTGTGCTTATATTCATACTACCCCGTTTCCATGTTACTTTTCCCCTTTGAGGGCTTTGTTCTATGGACAGTTCTATTGATTGCCCGGTCTTGCTCTTATATATTTCATTCAAACTAGCTGGAAGCACCAAAGAGATCCCTTTACTACCATCATACTTCCTTTTTGCCTTCTCAAACTCTTTACAGAATTCAAAATAATCCTTCGTTTGTCTGAAAATGCGCATAACGTCACCTCCATAAAGCCCAACCAAAAGCTTAAAAAACTCATCGTCAACCATTTTCCCGCCAAAATCACCTCCGCAGGCCATGTGACATTCTTTTATGGTATCGTCGTTTTGTATCTCGTGCGCAACGATATCTGCAGTGCCACCTGTTGATGATAAAAAGTAAACATAAAGCACAATCAGATAGTTTGTTTTTACTATGAATCGCCTAAGTCAGACTATGATGTGTTCAGAATTCTCGTCTCCTGATTGTTTCCTTACGGACAACTACTAAAGTTTTTTTGTGTTTTTTTTTAAAGTAATCTTTTTTTCTTCAACAACTTTTTGTCACCTCAAACCACAACTGTTAAACTTGATACTGCAAAATGCATAGGGATGCTTTCAGGTTGAGAAGCATGGAACTGTAAAACAACCCTTGCAAAAACAACATGTGACAAGTACATGTTTTTTTTGTAACCTATTGTATTTGTACTGTTTTGCTATATTTAGCAGCTTGAAATCATATTTAGGCAATGGGAACATGTTACCGACATGCCTTCAATTTCAAACAAATTAAAAAAATGATAAATGTATCGAAGCACTATTGTTATTTTTGTTTTATATAATAAGAGTTGATGATTTGTTATCTTTACGAAACGTATTCGACTGTCTCGATAAAATGTGTAGACGAAACCTTAATGATATCAAATTATATGAAATATGTTCTTAATGTTTATAAGGAAGGTACGACCAGATCAAATTGTCTTCCGCTACAGACCAGAAGTGTTTCCGGGAAAACGGATCACGAGTTGCAGAGAGCAGTGTCCTGTGTAGCAGCAACATTAGCAATAACGTGATTTTTGCTAAAAGAATACTGAAATATTTCAAACAGTGGTCCTATGTTTGCCCATCAAATCAAATGGTAAACATAAAGGTCGTTGATCTCAGGTTCGTGCCAAACTAACGCCTTTGGTTTAGTGGAGGCGTCCATTGACGGGACTCTACAGAGTTCAGCTCACTACGGGTGACCAACATAGTATTATTAAACGGTTGTTGACAGGGCGTTACCTCGTTCCATGCCTTACCGCCTAGATCCAAGACCAGGTATTTCTTTCCTCGTAGATTTACTCCAAGTTCACGTCGGCAGTATAAAGATGCAGCTTCAGGTTCTAAGGCGAGTGTCAGGTAGTCCGAAGGTATATTTGCCTAAACACATGGAAACGTCAAACGTTTGGAAGCATATGCGTAATATTACTACGCAATATCTTTCCCGGGCTTGGTATTTGCTTGTTTGAGAATAGGTACATTGCGGACTTGTTCAAGACTTGTTTGAGATTTGTTTAATTCCTCAAAGAAAGAAGAATGTTTCCGTTAATACTAGAAATGTGCACTGTTTCGAAGAAACATTTATATTCCACACAAAAAAAATATTTGTCTAAACTGTATCCATTGCGCTGATATTGATACAGTTTAATTAGTTCCTAGTTCCTAGAAATAATTTACTATTTCGGTATTGTTTTCGTTATCATATCTAGATATAGTCACCTTTTCAAAGTAAAGAAAGATTCTAGCAAACATTAGATAATCATCTCATAGCCTCAATATAGAAACAGGTCGGTATAAAGATAGATAGAAATCAAAGAATATGTACACTATGCAATCGAACTGATCTCGAGGATGAGTACCATTTTATAATGATTGTTCCGTTTTACAGTGACATAAGAAAGCATCTGATACCTAAGTACTATATCACTATTTCACTTATTCATTTTTTTCTCTTTACAAATCATTCTTTTTCAATTGTGATCTCCTTATTGTCATATAGTAGAGATGTTTTTCCAAAATTACCGGAACATTAATTAATCAATAATTTAACAAATACATTGTACATATGAAAACATTCTTGATAACTACAATATGTAAATACCTGCCGAGGGGATGACCGAATCTAAGTTGGTAGAACTTGTGGCCAAACCCTTTTGCCTTATTACTCGTTTATTTTATTGAATGTGCATGTATATTTTGTAAAACGTTATGGCAATAAAATATATTTAAAGTAAAAAAGTACTATATCTATCATCCTAGAATGTTTATATAGGCTTTTGAATTAAGACAAGAAAAAGGATCAGTACAGACTTGCTTCATATTGTATTAAAGCTTTTAACCGGAGACAACTAAAGTTAGATGATAGTTAGCTATCATCAAGGTATTTTACTGACCAGTTAATTAAAGTTCTTAGATAATAAGTATGTTTATATGTTTGCATGTATGTATATGTATATAAGTATATATGCATAGATATATATGAATAAACATTTGAAACGTTCTTAAAGAAATTTCAATCTTTATACATTAAGCATTATTGTGTGTAGAGGTGAGCAGGGGTGTGTGGGTTGGTGGGTGTGCGTATGTATGTTTACCATTCCAACAATTGTATGCGAAGATGAATTAATTGTTAGATTCTTTGTCAACCATGAGCTGTTTATGCTTCAGTTGAAATAAAATGTTCTTCATCTGCTTATAATTGTGCTATAGCAAAATACGATACATTGCATATTTAATAAAGGCAAATCGAAATAAGCAAATTACAATTTCAACTTAATCTTCCCTCCTTTGATGGTAGTGTTAAGTTATAAGAAATTCCCCAATCTTCAAATTTTCAGAAATACATGTAGTTATAGACAAGAAACTGAATTACTCTTTATTATGAAAAGAATTTGCGTTTTTAAACAACGGAATAATGTTCAAACGCCCATATGTTAGAGGCGAGTGATTCAGGGGTAAAGTATCGGCTTCGGAATACGAAGTTCATGGGTTCGAACCCCTCGAGAAGCCGTGATGAACTTAGCAACCTTTCACTATTCTTATACTGTTTTTTTGGAACAAGTATATAAAAGATGTAAGCATTCATTTCAACAGCGATATATAATAAATGAATAAAAATTTAATACACAAGTTTATTATACTACAAAAAGATAATATACCATTTCTGCAGCCTGTCGCATAAAATTCTTGGACATATCAGGCCATATGGCCGGAACGGTCAGCACCCAATGGATGTCCGAGTTAGGACTTATAACAACACCGCGTCTCGCTTCGTTAAGTAGGTCAAGCAGCTCCTTTCTCATATAACTGAGCGCTTTAGCAAACACGTCAATTGCGGTCATCTCTTTGCCTGAATGATCGGTCAACATTACGGATTTGTCCAGGTACTGAAAGTAGGTTAATGTTTTGTTGGATATTACTCAATTATACATCACGTTACTACAACTGCTTTATAGATATCAAGAAACCACTGTAACGAGAAGCGCGAATTGCTTATGACAATCAAATTCGTTTGTAACAACGTTTTTCCTAATCAATAACGTTAATTGTTTGTCTTGATTCTGTTTCATATGTTATTTCTTTCGAATAAGTTCAAAATGATAACATATGAAGGCATGAGTAAAAAAGGACGAAAGAGTTTGTTTCCAATTTCACAATGCCTATATACATGTACTCTACTTCCCCTGGTAATCGAATATCGACCAAATCCTTTTTGGCAGATATTTTCTGCTGACGTTCGACATCAATTATAAGTTCATCAATGGTTTATTCAGTAAACTCAGGCTTTCGGCCCAGAAAACAATTATTAGTCGAGCGTCGCAATGTTTACTGTACCTGATAACTGTTGACGCGTTTTATCTTGCGTTAAAACTTGACATAAAAGGCAAATGCAGGTGGCAAGATAAAACGTTTAGAAATAAGAATATTTTATCAAGTAAAACTTATTGCGACAAAGGGGATACTCCCTTTTGTCACAATAGATATAGTATATATTTGTTGTCGTTGTTATTAAATGAATTATGAAGTAAGAGATACATCGTATAGTGAAAGCCTCCATTCATAGATTAATATTAACCTTTATTTGTGGAACAGTAGTGTTATCGTATGAGTTCCAACGGTTTACGACATTCGGAACACCTTGGCCATTTCTTAAAATAACCTCGGAGGTAATGGGGAGCCATTTTTAAAAGTAGGTCAGCAACGAAGGGCATGTCCGTTTGCAATCGTATCTACTCGGAAATCCCTGACACAAGCCAGGGATTGCCGAAAAGAGCCGATTGACAAAATTTGAAACAAAGATGTGTTGATATGATCATCTTTAATGAAAAGGGTAAAAAAAAACATTAAACTGTGATATATAACCAAATTGTGTGTATTCAAATACATATTTAGTGCCTGTGTGCATTTTGCGTTATCCGCCGGAAATAAGGCGAATTACCCCAGGATTTCTGGTGTATTCATGTACTGCCTACGAGGTATATTTACCGACTTGTGACGGGGATTGCCGAGTTGATACGATTGGGTTTACGAATGATACACGATCAAAATACGAACTGCGATTTACGATGTTCGATAGATCTTATAGTCTATTACCTGTCAGATTCGATGCGATACGATATGTTCTTTATCTGATTTACGATATGTCATGGTATGCGATATAAATTATGCGATTTACATGCACATTACGAAGTTTGGACGAATTTTGTGTACATTTTACGTACCTACAACAAAAATAGCGTGACCCCCACCTTCCGAAAAAAACAACATTTCTTTCGTTTATCAAACCAATGACCAAATAAATCGTTCTTGTAAGTTAACTTTGGATATTGGTTTCATTTTGATTCTGAATTCTTAGTTTTCCTAATTTTCTTAGAAATGTTCCATTGATAGATGAAAGGTAAACATGGCTGTATGTCTTTCGTAAATACTTTCTTTTGATAATTCGAATGATGAATAATTAAGTATCTCAATGTAAAGCAAACCAGTGCGACGGCGACGGGAAACACATTTTTGATAATAGCATACTTGACACTGTAAGCCTTTTTGATAATATTTACAAACACTTATGCATCGTACCACATTGGATCGAATGCGGTAAAGTTATTCGGTTGTCATGCACCAAACGGGTCACGTATCTCACAACTAAGCGTGCCAAGTTGAGTTCACATAACTTAAACTCAATTCATACACGCCAAAGGCGTTGTTTGCCCCGGGGATAACAATCAGCGGATTAATTTGGGGATTTCGGAAATAATGTTACATATTTCAGCGCTTTACGATATACGGCCTATGATATCTGATCTACAATTTACGTTTTACCTTATACGTTCACCATACGATTCGATACGATCCGATACGTTCATTTGGTCTGATAAGATCAGATGCGATATGATTCGTTACGGATACGTTTTGGGATCTGATACGTTTCGTTACGATACGATATAACCGATATACGCTGTTTTTGGAAACTCATACGAAAGAACTACTGTTTTATGGTAATACCGTATCATAATTAGGGAATTTTCGCACATTCACATACCATTTGGTAAAGTTTCATCTTGAAGTGTTCGATGTAAAACCAATTTTTGTACGTGTTTTGGTCGTCGAACTTCTCCGCAAATGTCACCTTTGCTGTTTCACCGAACGAATCAACGTCTTGGTTTGGATTCAGTAATATGGCCGTAGGAACCTAAAATTGAATCCTTATGAAGCTTATAACAAACAAACTACTATTCCCGATAAGACTGCTTATCCGCCATTATTTTCTATTTTGCCAGTTAAAAGAAATCCACAAATACATCTGGTCAGCAAAGTTCATTCCGACATTTTTTAAATGCTGCAATTTCCTTACGTCGATTCTCCCGAACGTTTAAGATGATGTTGACAGAGCTAGCAATTACATTTACAACCAGCTTCAGTCATACAGTCTAAGACAATTAAACATTGCATGCCAATCATTCTTCTTATCGAAGACAGGCGATCAACCTGTAAGCGGGTAAAGGTATAACACAGGACCCGGTCTTAGTCAAATCAAATCGTTGTTAGATAAACGACCTTCTCGATATTGCCAGGAAGCCAATACGAATGTACATGTACAACTACATATTCAATTCACCATACAGCGATGAGTAATGAACATTATAATCAGCTTTTGTGTAGTGATTGGTATGTTTTAAGTGTAGTGTCGATTTAACAATAATTAGATTATCATTATTATTTATCATTATTATTGTGGTCAGCGCACCTGTGAATCAATGCTCCAGGAACATTCTGTGAAAAACATGCTTGAGACAGAATACAAGACAAATAAAAGGTTGTTGGAGTATAGTTTTAATATATAATATATAATATTTTAATGTATAAGTTTAATGCAACTCTTAATAAGTATATCAGACAAGTCGCGACATCCAGCACATCTTTTCATGCGTCATGAATCTTCTCCCCAGAACTACACAGTTTTCCTTTCATAGCCGACAAATCTATTTCTACATCGATAAATGGTGTGAAACTCATATATCATGCCAGGTAGGCTTTGGTTGATACATTTATGATAAAAAGCAAGCGCTTCTAAAGTGTAGACGTCTGTACGTTTCAGTCTATTCGTTACGGCCGTTATGAAAAGGTAGGTTGGGAAATATTCTTACATTTTTATCAAATATATACCAACCAACCGTTATTATTTCATCAAACGTTTCATAGTGTTGCTATTAATGAAAGATGGTCTTGTTTTACCTTTACTTGACCGTCCCAAGTTTTGCATACAATCCTTTCTGGGTCATATTTGAACGAAAATGCAACTGCAGAGTAAGTTGTTCCAAAGTCGATTGCCGCTACAACTATTGTTTTATCTTTAACCGTACTGTTGATTTCCTGAAAATTAATCAAATAAAACTATAATTAAGTCCAGGACGATGGCAAACCTTAAAAAAAGATAATGCTATTATAGTACCAGGTTAAGCCTTCAAAATGTGACTCAGCATAACTCTATAAGACTAGCGTTCAAAACAAAGGGTATTCCATTAATATAGACTTGTATAAAAATGGTATATGCTTTTCTAGCACCGACTTACACAAATAGAAAACAACAACCCCTTATCTGGCGGAGAATGTTTTGCACGTCCCATAATCAATCAGAAAACAGAAATGTGGTGCCCAAGGCATGCATTTAGGACAAAGGCTGATTTTCACATAGTGTATATTTTATTCGAATAACTTCTTGAGTATATGCAGCGATTTAATTTCTAGGACGATAAGCATTTACGACATATACATAACCAAACTCATATTGCGTAATCAAGTACCAAATATGTTTCTTTAACTGGGTTTTACATATCGCCAACAGGACTGTAAATTTTATTGTGATGGCCAATATTTTAATGGATTGAAGAAGGCTCCTTACTTAATTACCCATAAGTATCTGTCAAGTCGGATAGGACCATTGCCATTCGTTAAGGCAGCGTGGGGATTACCTCTCATAAATATATAGCACAACAATGATTTGAAACCACGCAGAGGGAGAACTTGTGATTTCAGGTTCCATTCCCTAATTTCACTAACCACTAGGCCATGGAGGCCAAAGCAGAGACCAGTACATCAGACTAAATCATTTTACTAAGCACGTTAGTCGTTGGAATAGGGCAATACGGTATAAACTGACACTTTATAGACACGTATATATGTTATCAGCTTCATTAGAAGAGACCATCACCTGCACAGGAATCAACTGTCAGAGTAAAGATTATACCTTGCGTATAGATTCGAGTTTATTGAGATATTAGTTTTCCGAGGATATGTAATTGATTCATCAACGGGGACCTACGTCCCCAGGCAATTAGAGAACACAACTTTAACTCAAAATTCCAATCTTCGCCTGGTGACAACATTTTGATTTTCATGAGATGTAGTCTCCGGGCTGACTCACGAAATCCCAATGGTTCTATTCGATTGTACCAGTTCTTATGGGCAGTCTAGTTTTGGGAATTGATTGATATACTGCTGACGCGATAGAATATCATGGTAAATATAGCCGGTAAGAGATATATGGCCGACGTTGTGTGCTGAGATACAATACCCGTGTGGTTGGGGCTGTTCTTCGTTCAGCATTGTCATGTGTCGTTGGTTTCTGAACTAAAATTGAAAAAGAAAAAAGGTTGGAATAAAGAGTTGCTCACACATAGAAGATGTCAGGAAAATTGGGAGATCAATGTCTTTAAAATTGTATAACAGCTGTCTTCTTGAATGATACACATGGGAGAAGAACCATCTGATAAACACTAGTATGTTTTTAAGTTTCTTCATGTTGCAAAGTTCATGTAACAACAATAACTGATATAAGTATTTGTCCTACACCACATAAGATCTTCTTCCAAAACAATAATGAAGATGGCCAAAGAAAAACCTACAGTAGTGTTACCTGAGTACATGGCTTTTGGGCCTGCGTTACCTGATGCTTTTTTGCCTAATGAATTGCGCATTCCTTCAGCGATATTGTGTTTGATACTTTCTGCTATCTGTTTAGATGCCTCGAAGGATGATTTTACGTTTGTCCTTCTTGGATTTGAGGTCTCATGCGCCCCGTCATCTGTTTCCAAAGTTAAGGAGTATGATTATATCTTCTGTGAGCAGCCGTTTATTAAGGGTATCTTGTGAATGGGAATATTCAATTTTGCTAATGATGATGCAGACTATTTTCTTTGTCATGCCCCCCCCCCGCTTATTATGTGTCTGTAATATATATTGTATAAAAAGCATGGGTCAAGTTATGGAAAGAATTCATATAGACCTCTTCCTTTCTAGGATTATTTATACAGCTCTAGACTATTTAACCAAACTCTATTCTGTAGAAATATCTCCATTCTCCAGATAAGTTACACATTAACAGGTTAATAGGTGGTACCCAGACCAACAATTAATTCATCAATCATATAACACTTGTGAATTTGTCTGAGCTACACTTTCTTTGTGTATCTGAAGCTTACGCTTGGTGTGACCAACAAACGACTTCGTCTTTTTCCATTAAAACTTATGTTTCATTATTATCCGAGTGTTAAAAAATAAGGATGAAAAGAATTTGTTGCAGTCGTGAAGCATTTACTGGTTTAGCGGGAAGACCAGCGGACGGTTCAGTGCCTAATCAATCAAACGTTGCTCCACTAACTGGTACGGAACTAAGGTGAAAACCATATTCGTACTAGATAATGGACAACCAAGAAGACTGAAGAATTAAGTAACTTGAAGTAGGGCCTCGGAAAGATACGGGAATCAGAGCAACATCAAATAATGTAAAATAGCAGTTCCTGTATTGACAATGTAGTACAAGATATGGTTCGCTTCATCAGAGGAGTTGGTACGGCAATGACTTGCAAGGAGTGTTAACTCTACGATATCAACACTTATTTGGGTAAATAGAGTCTCCTATGATTCCTTTCTCTGTTAAAGTCTAACAGTTATCAAGGATCATATTGAGGTTGTGCGGTCCGGGTCAGTGTTGACCGTTAAAGATAGATTATAAAGTAAAGTAAAGTAACGAAATCGGACAATTTAAGGCCGTTTTTCAGTCTTGCCGTTGAAAGGCTTGGTATTTAGCCGTATTGAAAGATATGGCAAGGCCTTCCGTGTACACCGTGATCCTTGCAGATAGAGAAGTGTCGTGTTT
Organism: Cerastoderma edule; assembly: GCA_947846245.1. Lineage (NCBI taxonomy): Eukaryota > Metazoa > Mollusca > Bivalvia > Cardiida > Cardiidae > Cerastoderma > Cerastoderma edule. The sequence continues at coordinate 33,779,419 of OX401410.1, forward strand.
GTAGTAAAGACCTTTCAATGTTAAGGAGAAAGCCATGTAAACGAACACCTAAGGTGTTGGCCCGGTGTTGAATCACTTCCGGGTCGTTGTGGCCTAGACAGTAGTTCTTTGAAATATTGAAAGTCCAACTTCCAAAGTGTTTTCACAGGAAATTGTTACATTTAGAGTATATATATTGGTACTGTGTGATTGCTTTGTCTTCTCCTGCATGTTTTAAATGTGTTTTGTTTGTATTTTACAGGACTACTTCTCCATGCGGTGAGAACCAAAGATGTCTGTTATCAGTCTGGGCGTGACCTCTACCATTTGAATTGACACGCCGTCTCTCTGGAAATCAGCCGATAGCAAAAAAAAACGGATCGGTCATGATGCACATGTAACCCCCCAAATGTATTGTGTTAAGATAGTTTAAAGGTGACATGGTCACGAGAAAGTACGATATGGGAGCAGTTTGTCTCTGTGACTGCTCAAATGGTTGCTATTTAACATGGTGGAGATGGGTGGAAGTTAGACCAGGCCGACCCCCTAAGTTTCTCCGGTTTTATTCTGCTGTGCATTGCAGCCGGTTATTTAGCATCGCCACGGGCGGTCACGTTACAACTAGTGGCAGCAAGGGATTCATTGATAATATCATCATCACAAGACCCATTCTCCGGGACAATGAGGAGCTGCCGATGCACATGCAGAAATCGGAGTACGAAAATGCCCAATTTAGATAGATCAACATCTTAGCAACAGGTTTGAGCAAGATTTGCAGAACGCAAATGCTTTTGAAGAGCATGGTAGAAGAATGTCATGAAACAACACTCCTTCAAGAAGACACATATGTTGCAGTAGAGATGTTTCTAGCAAAGGAGTCTCTTCCAGGCATGTCTCTGCAAAGTGTGTAACTTATGATGGGACATCGTCATGGTTTGGTTATAAGGCATATTTTGAGACAGTTGTGGGCATAAATGATTGGAACTATGGTGAAAAGGTCTACATTTAGCTGTATCGTAAGGAGGCACGGCACAGGGTGTGTTAGAAGTGTTTCGCTGAATTCGGGCGATCATGATTCCTTGCAGAATGTTTTAGATTTGTTTCCCCCAAACAGAACTATAGGGTACAACTATGGGGATGTTTCAGAAAATGTCTGAACTCTCTGAGCAAGGCCAAAAAGTAAGGAGGTTTACAAATCTCGCTTATCTGTCGGTCTGAGCTTATATCAAAGATACTTGCAAACGACCAATCAATGGACACCATAATTCTGATGAGAGTCTAAGAGTAAAACAGACAGGACATTAGGACTTAAACGATGATGTACGCAATGCGTTTGAATTATAAGACTTTAATAGGAATGAAAGAACAAAGCTGGAAGGACAAGCAAAATAGCTGAAACCTTGGGAAATTATTAATGAAATATCCAACAATTGCCTTACAGTGCCAGTCGTAATATCTTCACATGATAGCAATGCAAAGCTTGAGAAACAGGTCGAGCTTTTATTATTCAACATTGGTCAGGATTGGAAGAGATTACCAACCAAACATTTGTCACGCTTGTGGATCAACGTATCTGCATACCAAAAGTCCCTCATAGAGCATGAAATCCAAAAAGAAATACCTCAAATGCCTGAGAAGGCCAAAATACAGAATGACCGTAATTCTTAAGATACTACTTCAAATATGTATTCAGTAGAAATCGGCCTTTTTGTCCCTATCACTTTCATTAACATAATTCGCTCGTTGATACTGGAACCACGCTGTCCATATTGTCATCTCAAAATTGGGATTGAAACTCCTGAGTCAACAACGTCTCCTTGACAAATATGAAAAGACATTGATATCTGCCTCAGAAGCTCCACTAAATGTAAAGGGGAAATAGGCATTGATAAAGCTTGGATGAATGTGCTATAACGCTGATCTAGTAATGAATAACATAGAGTGTAGCAATTTGATAGACAGAAGACAAAAAGCTTAATGATGTCTTGTAAAGTATTCGTACCCATTACTAAGAATTTATTAATCTGTAGAAGAGTTATCCGGAGCAAAATGATTTTCCTTTCAAGACCTCAACGTAGTACTGGCAGTTTGGAGTAGATTAGGAGAACAGCTGTAGGACAGCATCAATTTAAGAGGAGTTTTATTTGAGTTCAAGGTTATGCCCTTCGGATTAGTTAATGCACCGTCTACCGGCAAAAGACTGATGGAAACAGTTAAAGATGGCCCTAATTCGAAATCATGTCTTATCTATCTGGATAACATTATGGTACAAGGGCTTACCTTCGAGGGAATGGTAGAAAACTTGGACCTTATCATTTCAAAGCTTCAAAGGGCTTGTCTTGAATTGAGATATATAAGGTGCTAGTTATTTTGTGATGAGGTAACATATCTTTGACATTTTTTCGACATTCGAAGGCTTAAAATGTTTTTGGGAGTCATAATCAGAGCGCCCTACTTAGATAAGTCAACTTATACAGACACTCATAAAAAAACTTTTTTCAAAACGGACCTATTACAGTTTAAAGGATATCTTAATTTCGACTCACGTGTTATATACCTCTAGCTCGTTTGTTCTTTTCGTTCCTGTTACATATTTCTACCACTATCAAAACGTTAAAAATATATTGTGTACTTGAGTAAAACATGTCAGACAGATTTTCACGTTTGGCAAACCTTTTTTAGTCGGTAGAATGGTGGTACATTATTCCATTACAGAGAAATGATATCTTATCACAAGTTATAGGCAATATATATAGGCAATAATGCGTATTGAATCTTCTATATAAGATTCTTTGAGATACTTCAATCAAAAATGGTTTTATTCAAAGATGTCCGATAGTCTACTTTCAATCAACCAGAGATATATTTCGATTGCATACAAGGAATTTTTCCTAATTGTCGTCGCTGCTTACCTTTGGGAAGAAATGTCTTAAGGACAAAGGGTGTTCCTGTGTGATAATGAAACAACAGTTGCAAATGTTAATGAAGTCCGATCAAAATGCCTTCGCTTTATGGACCAAATGAGGACACTGAGCTGGTGTGCCTGCATTTAAATTTTAAAAGTCTACAAGAAAACTAAAAGGTGGTGATCTATTCAAAACACTTACTCCCAAGTGCCATAATCACTCTGAAGTAATTTGGAACTACAAAATGCCGCTTTGGCTGAGAAAACCTTGTCGACCTACAAAACTGGTTTTAGGCAGTTTAGATCTGTATCTCCTATATATGAAGAAATAACATGTATATATTTGAGAAAGCCGTACAGCTCCTTGGTAAAGCAGTGACTTCTAGATGCATTCGACCTAAACCCCTGTCAGTTGGCTTTTCCACCCCTTCGCGACATCTGTATTAGAGATTAACTACAGTCAGTTTTGTTTCAGGCGGTCAGTCTTAAACATTGTCTGAACAGATTAATAGTCGGATGAACTCTTAACACAGGAGTCGAGTCATTCACAAAGCATTAAAAATATTAAATGCAATATCTATACCTTTCGGGGCATTCAATGGGGAACTCAATATTGTATCAATTCCCAACGAAGACCCCTCCGTTTGTTGAATTATGTAATGGAATGGTTTGCTCAGACCTGTTTTGGCTGATCGTGGTTCTAGTTTTGGTGTTTGAACAGGGGCCGCTGCAAGTATAATATATCAACTATACAAACTTATTTTTTCTAATATGCGAATAGCCTTTAAAGCTGTAATGTTTCGCACCGGCTAATATACGAACAGATGACACCGGTTTCTATATGAACCCTCATTCTTTTTTTATTCTGTTTTACAGGTTGAAAATAAAAAGAAAATGGTCCATTCTTTGGTTCATCAGAAAAATAAAGAACTGTATAAAAATCCTCAACGGGGTTGTCTACGGATAATGTATGAATAGTCCATAAAGCTGTAATTTTTGGAACCGGCTAATGTACGAACAGATAGCACTGGCTTCCATATGAACCCCATTCCTTTGTTTTATACGTTAAAACGACGGTCTCTCTTTGGTTATATCAACAAAAGGAGAGACGAATAGATGCGACCCACCCATGTTCATTCCCAACGTTATTTACTGTCCATTCAAGTCTTTCAAAGCAGTCCTTCCACTGAAGTGTTCAATATTGTCTCGCCCAAGTTTGTTTCTACTTTCTATTGTTAATGTCTTTTCTAACGATGTCTCGTCCGAGTTTGTTCTTACTGTCATTGTCTTGTCCAACATCGTTTTGTTCGAGTTTGTCATGACCACTTTTGTCTCGTCCAAATCTATGTTGATCATACCAATAAATGAATTAAATCTGTTGACACGAAAGGCTAAGTTTTAAATTCTGAACGAACTATTTACACGGAAAATTATTTAATGTCGTATGCATTGTGTTTCAAAATCATACATGCTGCTATTGTACTTTGTCATAACACACAAGAAAAGGCAGTACATATAGTCACGGAGCTGATAACTCTGAGTGGCCTCTATGGTCGAGGTATTAATGTCGCAGACTTTTGATAATGGTCCCTCATCGCTTACTATGTATCTTATGTTTCTTGATGCAACTATTTGTAATGATAATGCGAATGCAAATCATAGTCTTATAAAAAAAACTACTTTCATGAGTTAAACGAATCAGCTTATTTCAAGTGAAATAACTTGACATAGAAAAAGCCACGTCTTGATGCATATTTCACACACAAAGTGAAAAAAAATCGGCTTAATTTATCAAGACTTTAATTTGAATAAATCATGTCGAAACTATTCTAATCAAAAATAATGTTTTCTAACTTAATTAATGATCAGAAACGTGTTATATAAAATTATCCGTTTACATCGTTAATTAGCCGGTGCCGTGTACGTATATATTCCGTTGCATTAAAATATCTCTTTTTTACCATATACAGGGCTCACCAAAATTTAAAAACCGAAATTATTGAGAAGTATCAGTTAATGTGCGTTAAAATTACCAAATCAATGTCAATAAGAGTTTGATACCTTTAGATATGATTGAAATATTGTCTTTTAAATCAACTTTGAAGAGTTCTCACTTATTTCTGCTTCTGTTTTTGAATACCGGAACATGTCGAACGCAAATGTCAGTGTATATCAATGAACTAATATATAACATGTTCCGTCAGATAGTTAAAACAAGACATTTTGTCGTATCTGCTAAGATATTAAAAGAAAAAACACACCCGTCATCACATGTCAAGATGATTTTTCGGTATAGAAGCAGGAGCCTGTACGTATAGAAGCAATGCAACGCTCGATTATACGCAAAGAAGCCGTTTTGATTAACCACCGTGGTATGGGGGAATTGGATAACGGTATTTATGTATCAAAATATATATACCCCACTCCCTATCGTACGCCTATGAATTTTGTTTAGATTTTCACGTTGTAACAAAAAATAGAGACTCAAAAATCAAAAAGCCTTTAACTTCCATCAATGTTCATTCGAAAAGTATTTCATTCAATAAGATATGCTTAAAACTGGGTTGTATGTAAAATGTATGCGAAGTAATTGATAAATACACATACAACTAAAAAAAACATAGAACAGAACAGAACAGAACAAATTATTTTATTAGAACTTAAGCATATTCGCTCATTGTTCTTAAAATACAATTAATTACATAACAATGAAAATAGTGTCGTTTCATATATACAATTCGACTTAACAAAAAGCATTGCTCTGAAATAAGAAAACAAAAGTTCTAATTTACTTTTACAAGAAATCATGATGACAAGGCGTATAAATATCCATCGATGGCTTGCTAAACTGAAAATTTAACTAAGATTAAGTATTGACTAGAGACATCAATGATGGTTTTCATTCTACAAAGTTGTGTATGAGAGTGTTTAAAACGTTTTCAACAATACTAAAACATATCTAGTTATCATTTCTTGACATAAACGGATTTCTACTTTGTAAGGCATTTTTACAAAACTGTGCAAGGTTTGTCAGTATTTTGTTGTTTTGAGAATTAAGCAGACAAATAAATTTTTGCATATTTGGTCGTTCAATGAAACATTTTTCAATATAGTGCAATCTTAATCTTTTAAAATAAGAGCAAATTAAAATGAAGTGTTATTCGTCCTCAATATCATTTGATTGACAAAGTTATTTTTATTTATTTTTTTTTTTTTTTATTCAGTTATTCGGTTTACAAAGTTCTTTTTAACATAATTTGGCGGAATTTATATCATGCATTCATATACAGGTTATATAAAATAAAATCGATGTAAGCAGTTACATAATGAAGGTTGAACGAGAATATACATTGGTTAAAGAACAATTTCCGGTATTAGAAATATATCATGCTTACACCTACGAATGTCTATTGCGTAAAAAAAAAGAAAGGAAGTCATCATGATCAAAGGAGGAATTGTTCATTATGAGCAGTTTCTCTTCTGTCCACGGTAATTGTTCCTTCTTTTATCCTTTTTTTTTCAATCTTTTTGTTACATAACAGTTTTATTGATGAAATATGAAAGAGCAGATTTCATTTTATAAACAAGACATAGAGATATCACAAATATGAGTCAATTATTATTATCGTTATATCATGAAATTGTCTTCATGAAAAAGAAAAGTAACATATTAGATAAAATTATTATAAATATCAAATTGTGCCATCCTTATAAGTTGTGGTTTTTCGTTTGTTTGTTTTGTTTTAGGCGAGTAGAGTAAAAATTGCCTGAGTTGATTATAAATGAGTTGGTGCAGTGGGAGTGTGTATGTGTATTTTTGGATTTTTGTATGGGGCAGTGTGGTATGTGTATGTGTATTTGTTAATTATTGTATGGGGTGGTGAAGTGGGTGTATGTGTATTTGTTGATTATTGTATGGGGCAGTGAGATGAGTCTTTGTGCGGATGTCGATTAATGTGTGACCCATTATTTCTCGATCTAAAGCGAAAGCGAAATTTAGAAGGAGAGATGGGATTTTGTTTATGTGCTAAAGAAAGGATTTCAAGGTACCTTGATAGAGCAAGATGAGCGAAGTCAATCTGTATTATATAAAACGTGCGATAAATAGGAGAACAGCTGGCCGACCGAGAAGTCGGTAAAAAGTTGACGAACGCAAATGAATTAGAACTGGTTAACAACTTTTTGAAGCATCTGCTTTGTGACTTGTTTTGTGCCATTTTCCTCTAATATAGATAAAGCAACATTGCATTCTCTTTTAAAGACAGTCATTACATCTATACTTTTAGTTCGTTTTTCTGACATATAATATGTTTTATACAGTGTAAATGACGTTATATTTAACAAGAAATTGGTACTTTCATGTTGTTTAAAATTTGTTTTGTAACCTAGTATGAATGACTGAAGGTTGATGATATTGTGTCCGTATCGCATTGATATAAATATGTTTTTAAAGATTTGAATAATATTTGCGATGCTTCTACATGTGATAAAGAAATGCTCATATGTTTCAGTGCAATTACAGACATTGCATTGGTCTGAATTGTCTATTTTCCATTTCTTAAGATTTTCTTTTGTTGCGATTATATTGTGTATAAGTTTATACCTAAATTGTATAATTTTGTTATGAGGACTATTGTTATGGATTGATACATACACACATGACCAGGGGACGTTTATATTAAACCTAGTTTTCCAAAAGGAGTGAATAAATGGTTTTTCGAAGGATTTCTTCATGTACGTGTTATATATCTGCTTGTTTGAAAGTTTATTTATGTTGAAAGTACTTGATCCCAGTAGTTTAAGTTCAGTTTTTACTTTTGATTTTAAAGGGGCATTATTCTTGATAATTTCTTACCATGAGCGTGGAATTGATGATGCTATGATATTGAATTCGCTCAACCAGTTTCTCTTGTCTTTTAAGTTTTGTAGGACTTTTGTTTCGCAGAAAGTGCCATTTTCAGATAGGATGTTATATATAAATAGAATATCTGAATCTATCCATCTATGAAATAACAGAGTTTTATTTGAAGAATTTTTTATGAATTTATTCCCAAAAATGACTTGTTTTCGGAGATCAAACAAAGTGTTACATTTCTTATTGTTTAATATGGTTCTGTTAAATTCTAGCCTTGTTTTTAATAGTTGATGATAAAAGGATGGCAACTTGTATTTAGATTTTGGAAGGTTATTGATAGATTCGCAATCACTATAAAATATCAAGAGATTTTTGCCGAATTGGTCATAATAAAACCTTGGAATTTCTTGCCAACTTGAGTTTGAATGGTTTGATAAGAGTCTTTTGATCCAGTTGAATTTAAGTGTTTTAACAAAAGCTCTAATGTCAATCAATCTATTCCGCCTTCATATTTGTGGCCTATCAGTGTCGTGCGTTTAATTTTTCTCTTGAGCCATTCCAAAGAAATTCGAAAAACATTTTATTTATAGAGTTTATAATTTGATCCGTTACATATAGAGAGTGGAAGACATATGTAAATTGGGGAAGAAGTAACAATATTATTATTTTAATTTTGCCTAGGAAGGTGAGATTTCTTAGTTTCCATTTGTTTATAAGCTGTCTGCATTTTTCAAATTTTGATTCCCAATTCTTTTCTTGGCATATTGTTTTATTTATTCCAAAGTAAACACCTAGCGCTTTAATTTCTGTAGTCCATTTTATCATATTTAAATCATGTTGTTTCGACTTTTTTGATCTTCCTATTAGCATAGCCTCGGTTTTGGATTTATTAAGTTTGAGGCCAGAGTAGGTTCCATATTCGTCAATGATATCTAGTGCGATTCCAATTTCGGTTTCATTTTTGAGGAAGAGAGTTGTATCATCAGCTAACTGGGTGATTTTCATTTGTTTTATGTTTCCGTTATTGATTCCAATGCCTTTAATTTCATTACATGTTCTTATTTTTGTTGACATAATTTCTGCTACAAGAATGAATAGTAGAGATGACAAAGGACAGCCCTGTCTAATTGAGCGACTTAACCCTTTACGGTATATAGCGCCGTTCGCCGCCTTATCGATTACCGTATAAAACCCTTTTTCGCCGTTATACCTATTACCGTATAAAACATATTTTGACGTTCTATCGATTACCGCATAGAACGCTTTTTGACAGCTGAAAAATTGATTCAACTTTAGCTCTTAATAACACATCTTTGCACACACGTCATTTTCTCCAAAGTTTATTTTCCTCTTAAATAAATATGTCTTCTTTCATTTCCGATGATAAAATTATAGGGTCAAAGTTTAAACTTTTGCTCTAGAGAGAATCTTTTGATAATGGTCTCACGACACACTTATGGAAATAACGCTATCAAATTGAGATGAAGGGAATCCAAATTACCAATCCAATTAATGAGAAGTCTTCCGGTCATAAAAGATCAAAACACTGCCGATTTGTAAAGACTCGATAAGGATTTCATGCAATTCTTTAGTAACTTAACACATTTCTAAAAATACTATCCAATTAAAACGAGAGCATACGGCACGCGACCTGTAAAGGATGTTTATGACACGGAGCTATTGTTCAAAGTTTAAAGGCATTTGAAAATCGAGCCGTCAAATAATTGACGTTATAAAGACGGCCTTTTTAAAATATTTAGCCAATTTGGTGTTTCCGATCGCAAGTCAGACATCAATGTAGATTCAGAGCAGTAATTTGATCGTTTTTTTAAGCCTGAAGATGATGAAATGTTGATAAATATTACCAATTCACGGACAAGCAAATTAGATCATTCCTCCGACTTTGACTACAACTACGAGCTTTTGGTAAATTCATCACCCATGGACACGTATTTTACGGAAATATTAGCATGTTTCGTTGCCAAAATGAGTTGATTTTTACTGTTTTACATTTATTAGAAGGACCAGGTTTAACTTCTTTACAAAGCAATATTGCGTTGAAAAACATTCTTTTCTTCATTTTGGAAACGGTTTGAATGGGAATTGAAGTATAACGATTCAGCTTTGTTGAGAAATATGCAAAGGCAAAGTATGTATCTCGAGTCATGAATGGTATTTTTCGGCAACAAAATTCCCTGCAATTGATGACAAAACAGAAAAACAAATTAGGGATCTCTCAGGGAGAACACATAAGTCATATTATTACTTTTGATTTTGTATAATTCACGCCGTAATATACATTTTCATTGTTTGTTTCATTTTCTACAACTTAATCCTGATATGAATGTATCACTAAATAAAGAAAAAAACATCAACTTAATGGAAATTTTGTTCTCGTCGTCTTTTATTCTTTGAGAAAATCTATTAGATGAATGTAAAATGCATTAATTTGGGTTTGATTAACAGTACCCCAATCAATAACAATTATCGGAGATAATCCTGTGCAAATAGGTACCTAGGGTGACTAATTATGTATGCGTTAATGGTCTTCGATAATCGGATGGTTTATACCTATAGTGTCACTGATAAGCCTTATCTCTATACCTTAAAGGGTTAACATAAATTTTTGTGACATAAAACCATTGTTAAGAACATTAGCCGTAATATTATTATAAATGGTTTTAACCCATTGAATGAAAGAATTTCCGAAACCAAAATGGTGTAATACTTTAAAGATAAAGTTCCATTCCACTGTATCGAAAGCTTTTCTAAAATCTAAAAATAGTAGAGTACCTTCTATATTTAGTTCATCGGTGTAGTCAATTATATCCTGTATGTGTCTTATATTATAACCTATGAATCTGTTTTTTAAATAACCTTGCTGATTGGTGTTAATTAATTTGGGAAGAACTGTTTGTAAACGTTTTGCTAAGGCACGCGATGCTATCTTATAATCGACGTTTAATAAGGAGATCGGGCGCCAGTTTTCTATATTTTCTGGGTCGCCTTTCTTGAATATTAGTGATAAAATGCTGTGTTTTTGAGTATAAGATAAGTGACCGTGTCTATAACCATAATTCAATGATTCCGTAAAAGGTGTCTCAAGGTGTGACCAGAAGACTTTATAAAATTCAACAGAGAGACCATCACTACCTGGACTCTTATTGTGTTTCATGTCAGAAACTGCTTCCCTAAGTTCATTTGACGTCAGAACACCGTCGCATAATTTTGAAGAATAGTAGTCTAATTTAGCTTCCAAATAAATGTTTGATAAGTATGTGTCAATATCTTCTTCTTTTATACCGTTTGATTTATAAAGAGTTTTGAAAAAATTGACTTCTTCATTTAAAATTTCTGGTAGAGTGACCAACCGTTTGTTGTTTACAGTAAGGGGGTTAATTTTTTTTTCGAGATTGTCTTGACTTTTCTAGGTTTAAAAAATATTTTAGATTGGTTTCACCCTCATCAACGATTTGTATACGTGATCTGATCTGTGCACCTTTGGCTTTTATTTCGTATATATCTTGTATTTCATCTTCTAATCTTTTTATTTCATCTGTGTTATTGCTATTGTTTTCAAGTAGTGTTTTAAGGTTTTGCTCAAGATTTTTAAGTCTATTTTTTGTGTTTCTAGATTTCTTTACTGAGTAGTTTATGGTTGTTTGTTTGATGTGGCATTTCAAAAATTCCCACCATACTTGGGGGTCGTATTTGTTGTTAAGATTTTGCTGTGACGAAAGACTGGCAATCAAGTTGTTTATCTCTTTAATGTAAGTTTTGTCCTTTAATAGAGAATTATTTATTTTCCAGTATCCATTACCCTTGTTATTGAACATTTTTAATTTGAGAGAGATTGCTAAATGATCTGTGCTTTTAATTTGTGCTGGTCTAATGTCGCAACTGTATACTGAAGGCATAAGATTTTCTTTGATAAGCCAGAAGTCTATTTTGCTTTTTTCTGTTGAATTTTGACGTTTCCATGTAAACTGATATTTGTTCGGATTCTTATTTTCCATATATCTTTTAGTTTTTGTGATTGCATGATTTTTGACAAGTTTGATACAGGCACTTTTTTTACATTGGAGCTTATGGTTATTCTGTCGTTAAGATTAAGTATATCATTGAAATCTCCGCCTATTATGAGGGGACTTTGTGTTAATTTTTTCACATTGTTGTTAATGAGGTTAAAGAAGTCGTTTCTTCGATTTGCCATATTAGGGGCATATATGTTAACAAGTGTATACTCTTCATTGTTTAAATTGATATTTAAGATAATAAATCTCCCGCTTGAATCTAATGCTTGGAGTTTACATTTAAAATGCAATTTCTTTGATAATAAGATTGTACATCCACAGCTGTAGTTTGTACCAATAGAATGGTATGTGTTCCATTCACTGAATTGCTTGTTGACTTTCGTTATTATGTCGTTGGTAAAATGCGTTTCTTGTATGAAGACTATGTCAATCTTCTGTTGTTTGATCCATACTTTAAGCCTTTCCCTTTTCAAATTTTCTCTTAATCCATTAACATTAAGAGAAGCTAGATGGATGATGTCATACGTTGCCATGTTTGCTAGTGGGAAGACCTGCATTGTTTGAGTTTTTATACCTTAGTAAAGAAGACGAGTTCGTGCGATTTGTACAGTGTTTGTTTGTGTGTTTGCATGATGAAGAGACATGTTTGTCTTGATGTTTTTGCATGTTGTATGTATTCATCCTATAATATCTAATAGTGATAATATTAAGACATTGGTAATATAATATACAGAACATACATAAGTATTTTGTTAATTTCGCGACTTTTGAACAGCCACAGTAATTTATGAAGCAATAGTAGCGAATAAATTTTACATGATAAATGCACAGCAGTAGAAGCAATGCTTCATGGGACAATACAGTTTTTAGACCATTTGTAAAGCTGCCACAGCTGTATTCTTTATTTGTTGTAGTTTCATGTAATTCACGTGGCGTTTGATTCAATTGTCCGATACATTCAAAAAATAAAAAACTTACAGTGACTCTATCATTTATCCAATAAAAAAGCATCTTAAAATATATTGACCATAAACATTTGGTAAGCATTACGTAAAGCGGAAATAACTTAACGGCTTTAGGTTCAAAGCTGTAATAAACATTTGAATCTAAGATTAACTGCAAATAGCAAAATGTCAACTCCGAATATAATGTCATAAAGGGTTGATCGTCAAAGAGGCCTTTTAACAAGTAAATAGTATTGTGAGATATAATTGAGTTAAGGCTTGCACGAGCATGTCGTGCAAAATGGACACAGTTTATAAACAGGTAAGACATATCATACAGCAAGTTCAAACAATAATAGCATGTGACAAACATATCAATAATAATATCCTGTACACTAGACCATGTCGGTTTCAAATAAATGAACTTATTGAATGGATAATGGTTAACACTATAAGAAGAAGTTACGCTATAGAACAACAATAATTGGTTTTCCGATAGTACTAATCGAATGAATTTCGTACCTTTTTCTGAAAGAGTTTTACTTAGGAATTCCCAACTTACTATAAGTGACAGGGCTCTCACAAGTAAAACTATTTCAAACACATATGTGAAATATAGTCTTATAATGGAAGGTATTGTTTGTTTCCACTCGACACAAGCTTTGTATGAGACTGTAAAAAGGATTCCATTAGTAAGTCTCATTGCTGAAGCAAGACAGTTTGAATTGACTTTAAAAATATTTGCATGGTTGTTCGATTGGGTGAATAAAAGATACATGTATGTTGCCATAATGTATAAAAGCATATAAAAGTAATGTGCAAACTTCCTGATATTTAAATAGCTATCGCAATTCATAAGTAAACAATAAAATGTATTTTTAACCAGACGGAAGTACATTGGTAGAAACAATGTTAATTGTGAGAGTACATTGTGTAAATCATATGCATAACTGGGGTAGCTGTGCTCTCTTGTTTTATTTTCGTGTGATTCACGGGGTTTTGTATCGCATTGGGCGATAAACTCATATAATATATTTATAAGGCTTACAACGAAACTACAATCCATCGGACGCCTCGGATACATGTTTATCCGAATCTGAAAGCACGGACGACGAACCAAAGAACGAGCCAGAGGTACCAAAAAGGTTAGAAAAAACAAAAATGCAGACATCAAACAAAAAAAACGCGCAAGCAACCCCGAAAGAACCCCGTGCGAGAAATCAAAACAAAAAACAAAAACAAAAACATCAGACACCCATTGACAAATTCATGACTGATCATAGTAATAGTAAAGAGAACAGAAAAACGAGAAGTAAATCGGTTGTGAGATCCCCACCAACTCCAGTAGAGAAAATCTACGAAACATCAAAAAAACAAAAAGGAAACACTTAAACACCCATTGTTTATGTTTTATATCAAATATACAACAACAAACTATAATTATAATGAACAAAATATTATGAATAAGAAAATGAGTGAAAATAACAAATATACTAATGTAAATATATACGACTTCCTTTTACAAAAACAAAATATCGATGCATGTATTAAACTGGCCTGTGAAAAAGCAGTCATTAGTTTACGCTCCACATGTCAACTTGTATATATAATACGGCTGTAGTTGTTCAATTAAAGATTCAAGAAAAGATACATTGAACTGGCAATATATTATGTATTTATATATGATTTTTGACTATGCTATTGGTACAATTGTAAATGAATTTATATCAAAGCAATATTCGTCTGCAATGATCCTTATTATTGGAACCGCTCTTGCTTGTTTATCATTTTTACTCTTACATAAAACAGTTGCTGTTTTAAAACAGACTATGTCATATAGTATAATGTTTAATGCCGAGTCTGAGCTTGAAAGAGTCTTTTTTGTGACAGCCCTGTCACTTATCGTAGACAGATGTTTTATTGACAGAACCCTTTCAACTGTGGGCAAAGAGTCTATTCGATTAGAGTTATCGGAGAACCAACTTATAATGCTCTATATGTTGATATTTTCTATGACTTTCATCAATACCCATTCATTACGTCCTTTTTTCAAAAACAGATATGCTTTAGTGTTCATGATGTTATTATCTATATGTCTGTCATATTATATACTTATTGTTTTAACATGTGGAATGTTATATCAGACCCTTTCCATAGACCGTGGCCAAACTGCACGATATGCTCGTGCATACTTTGGCTCTACTTTATCTCTCAATACTACCAACACAGTTGCCAAAAAACTCATTTGGTCATTATGTTTACAACTAAAATTCCGTCATTTGCGGTTGTTAATATATTCTATAGACAAATGTAGTGTCTTAGCAAAATGTCTAGCATTTTACTTATGTTACCTATTATTCACTAGTTGTATATGGTTAAACTGTAACAATTTGCTTTATTGGATAAATTGATTGACAAAGTTCACATACTCTATTATTCGAGTTTATTCCCCTATGTCTACCACTTTTTATAGATAAGTTATGTGAAGATAATCTAATTTTTGCTATCATATTTCCTAGTGACCTTTTCCCTATCAGATCTAGGTACCCTAGAGGAAGAATTTAAGGAAGAATACTGCTGGATTCCATTTTTACATTCGTTTCTATACAAATCTCGAAGTCTATTTGTAAGTCTTGGAATAACTGCATTTAATGCCACTGATTCTGGGAATAGCCAAATTTCTGTTAATTTAAATTTGACGACGATGGTGTTCAATTATTGCAGATAGAATACAATTTGGAGATTTAGAGCTGTATAATTTAAGCCAATACTTAACAATGCGAATGTGTCTGTTTACAATAAGAGGGAATCTCCCTAATTCAGAGTAAACAGAAAGTGTATTCGTTGACAGTTTGACATTAAGTAGCCATTTACAAAAATTTCTATGTACGACCTACACAACTGGTTTTATGCAGTTTAGATCTCTATCTCCTATATATGAAGAAATAACATGTATATATTTGAGAAAGCCGTGCAGCTCCTTGATAAAGCAGTCACTTCTAGATGCAATCGATCTAAACCCCTGTCAGTACATACATCTGTATGAGAGATTAACTACAGTCAGTTTTGTTTCAGGCGGTCACTCTTAAACATTGTCTGAACATATTAATAGTCGGATGAACTCTTAATACAGGAGTCGAGTCATTCATAAAGCGTTAAAAATGTTAAATGCAATATCTTTACCTTTCAGGGCATTCAATGGGGAACTCAATATTGTATCAATTCCCAACGACGACCCCTCCTTTTGTTGAATTGTGTAATGGAATGGTTCGCACAGACCTGTTTTGGCTGATCGTGGTTCTGGTTTTGGTTTTTGAACAGGGGCCGCTGCAAGTATAGCATGTCAACTATATTAACTTAAACTATTTTTCTAAAAGAAAAATACAGTATTTTGTTACAAATGAATATTGGTACAATGAATACTTGCCATTCTTTGCTGCAGCCACCTCAAAAAGAAGTTTCGACTTTCGAACAGAATCAGGCGATTTTACAGCAACTTCTCTCTTACTCGGTGTCGAGGAAACTTTGGAGCTCGTATTCATTTCTAAAAGCAAAAAAAAGAAATAAAAGCAATTCTTTTAGTAATGTATCGGTTATGCGTCCTTTCTCTACAATATCTTCTACCAAATACAGTAGAATGCAAGCTCTCATGTTTTGTCATAAGCTAACGCTTTCGATTTAGACCAGTCATATATACCTCTATGTGGATGGGTTAACGCACGTGTCGAGGGACATTTGGCAAAACTCTATGACAAGGAAAAATATCTCTGGAGATATGCCAATAGAAACATTTGAAATGTTTACAAATGACGTGGCTTTTAAAATATATTTTGTCTACTGTGTACATGTTTGTGTACATATTTACTTAAGTGCAATATGGTGTACCATGATTTATTACAGTAAACAGAATAAGAATACATTAACCAAGTGATAAATGCTAATAAATGGATACAATTTTTTACTGAGCACATGTAAGTCTATGTTCGAAACGAAAGGTTTGCTCATTCAATAAGTGGGGATATTTTCAAACCTCCTTTGTCTACAGGTCCTTCTTTTGGTGTATTTTTGGGTGGGGATGGGGGCGGGGGGAGCGGGTGATCTTCAGTGCCAAGGTACAAGGCTCGATGGAACGAATTCCATGAATAGAAAGTCAACTTAAAGACTTTTCATATGTCTTTGTAAATGACAGGTACGTTTAATACATCCAAGAAGCAGAATTGACGATGATTTAGATAAGTTGTACAATAAAAAAGCGATTTAGAATTAAGTTTGAATAAAGGATTTCAAACTCGTCTGTATTAACGAGACGAGTACAGTGGACATTGTTTTTGTTACAAATGAATATATGTACAATGAATACTTGCCATTCTTTGCTGCAGCCTCCTCAAAAGGAAGTTTCGACTTTCGAACAGAATCGGATGATTTTACAGAAACTTCTCTCTTACTCGGTGTCGGGGAAACTTTGGAGCTCGCATTCATTTCTAACAAAAAAAAGCAATCGTTTTAATAATGTTTCGGTTATGCGTCCTGTTGCTTTCGATTTAAACCTGTCATACATACCTCTATGCGGATAGATGAACGAACGTGTCGAGGGACATTTGGCAAAGGAAGATTTCTCTGGAGAGATGCCTATTGAAACATTTAAAGATGATTACAAACGATGTAGCTTTTTTTTTTTTATCAATTATCACAATTATTCAAAAACTGTATGGGGAATTGGATAAGGGTATTTATATATCAAAATATATATACCCCACTCCCTATCTTACGTCTATAGATTTTGTTTAGATTTTCACGTTGTAACAAAAGATAGAGACTCAAAAATCAAAAAGCCTTTAAATTCCATCAATATGCATTCGAAAGTATTTTATACAATAAGATATGCTTAATACTGGGTTGTATGTAACATGTATGCGAAGTAATTGGTAAACACACATAAAACTAAATTATCATACCCTGTGAACTATTCGATGGGGAGAGCAATATTGCATCATTTACCAACGAAACCTCCTCCATTTGTTGTTTTGACCTTTCGAATGAATCACTCCCACGAGTTATGGTTGACTGTGGTTTTGGTTCTGGTTTTCGAAAATGTTCCGCTGTAAGTAGTACATATCAACTACATTAACTCATACTGGTTTTTTTTATATATATATATATATATCCCTGGTTCCAGCCATTTTCAAATAAATTTTCGGTATAAAGCTTATTTTTATCAAGTCTTTGGTTATTTGAACTGCGTTTTGGGCTCATAATACTACAACGGTGAAACATATATGTGTAGAAAGGGCTGGAGGTCTAATGATAGAAATGAAATGATATTACATTGTGGTAAAACCAAAACAAGTGAATAAATCGAATAAATAAAATATACTGTTTGCTGATCTATGAACACGGAGGAAAAGGATATTTCTCATAATGAAATATTTTTAATTATCTTTTCCTTTTGTAAGTATATTATCAACTCTTTTAAGTTTCAAAATGAGTCTATATCTTTGGAGTTTGCATCAGACTCAAATTATGACAGCAATTCAATTTTGAGACTTTTCATTTATTTATGTAAACGCCGAGTCCAAGTTATGCATCAGAAGAGTCGATGATGATTTAGGTAAATGGTGCTATATGATCTTGATCTGAGGTAAATGATATCTAAGCTTACACATTCAGACATTACCTTTAAGTTAAATGGTACAATGGAAACTCACCACTATTAGCTGCAGCCTGCTCAAGATTAAATTTCGTCCGAACAGAATCAGATGATTTTACAGGAACAGAGTGTCTCTTGCTTTCTAATTGGGGAAGGGAGCTCTTTTCCATTTCTATAAGAAATTAATATTAAGTCAACTGATTAAGTCATGACACAGCAATACGTCCTTTGGTCATCAGGATTTATACCCAATATAAAACAAACGATGCATGTCAATTGAATTACTTCAAATGTGTTAAAAATTTGGCTTATAATTTCGTCAAATATTACTATTCGTACATAATTTTGTGTAAAGGATTGCGATAAATTGGTTTCTGTGAGGGTCGTTTGTAAATTTGCCTTTTATTCTAGTTAACACATTACATCCATTTTGATTCACTTAACCACTTCTCTGATAAATGCCATTCTATGTAATTGACAATGTTTTCAAACGATATGTGCCATTTCAAAGATAAAAAATAAATCGCAACTCATTCAAATGCTTATAGTCATGCGTTAATTATTTAAGCAGCTTCGCTTATATAAACCTTTCAGACACTGCATTTGAAAACATGTTGCTACATATTCTATACAGGGTGTATAGAGGGAAAGCCATTTAGTGAAATTTTAAGAATATATAGAAGGTTTTATTATTAGAAAAAATCAAAATAAATGAGGACTCGAAAACTTGAATTAGCCGGTTAAGAAACTCGTGCTGATGTAGATGGTACTGTAGGGGATTGGAGTCCGGTTGTACATGTTATATACAGGTTAGCGGCTAGTTGGGATATTCCATCACTGGTGGAGAAAAGTCAGAACTGTCAGAATAACAAAGTCAAGGATTTAACAGAAAAAATATCGTGATGAAATCAAGTTTTATATCACAAGAACTTTTATGGATTGAAATTTCTACTTGCCACATTTCTTTCAAATAATTTCAATTTCAACGTAAGATTGATAATCAATGAGAGATATTTACTCTGGATTTGATGATAAAAATATTGATTTTCATTTTGTAAAAATATATTCAATATCAGACAAATTTGAAAAATTGGCTTGGTGAATGCTTTTGAAATGATAATTTCATTCCAATTTATTCTTTAACCAAACCAATTTTCCAATTAGTTTTCCATTAGTGATGGAATACCTCAACTTTAATTGACCAATACCTTAGTAATAGCGATACAGAACTTCATTGCTACAATAAGCATGGACGCTCTTAAACAACACATTTGAGATGGGTATGGCAACAATTATACCCATATACACATCCAATGTTTCAAAAAGTAACTATGACAAAGAAAGGAAAAATGAACAAATAGTTTTTGTTAGATTGGTTTGACTTTGGTTAGTCCTTCTGAATAAGTTTATTAATCTACAGAACATATTGCTTCCTAATTTAAATGCTTGCCTGTAGTAACTGGATGCTCGGCTGAGAAGTGGCCTTTTATCTATATTAGGTAACAGAATTATTTTAAACAAAGTAAAGTGATGACGATACATTACTTGCAAGTCTTTGCCTAAACGTTAACTTTGCCGGGTCGTCCGTGGAGTCATCAGATTGGGCAGGAGGAGACTGTGCGTCGGTTGTAGTATCCCTGTGAACATCGGCATCGATCCCCACTACAGGTATGTAGTGACTACAACCACCAGAAGTATCTACAGTCGTATTGCCATCGGATGTCCTATCTTCGATGGATATGGTTGATGAAATAGTCAGGGTGGGTGACTGGGTATGATCAATGATCGACTCAAACCCTTGTAGGGAGTCGTCTTGTCCATCTTTTACAATATCGATTCCAAAAGATAAGGAGTTCAATTCGTCACTCAATATCGTGAGTTCGTTTGATACTATAAAAGAAGGAAAAAGGAAAACATATTAACAATGTTAATTCGGACAAGATCCGTGTGTACAATTCAGTCAAGCCAATGGTGAAACATGTGTTAACTTTCTTTTGAAAATAAACGGGAACAATTGGTCACATAACCCCTATATAATCTTTTCATATTTACAAAAACGCTTTTCAATATCGACATGACTTTTCTTCATTCAAACTTAAAGAATTGTTTCCAAAACCTAAGATTTGCTGGGAAAGACCAGTGTTATGAATGAGTGATATGTGAAATGTCGAGGGACATTTGGCAAAGGAAGATTTCTCTGGAGAGATGCCTATTGAAACATTTAAAGATGATTACAAACGATGTAGCTTTTTTTTTTATCAATTATCACAATTATTCAAAAACTGTATGGGGAATTGGATAAGGGTATTTATATATCAAAATATATATACCCCACTCCCTATCTTACGTCTATAGATTTTGTTTAGATTTTCACGTTGTAACAAAAGATAGAGACTCAAAAATCAAAAAGCCTTTAAATTCCATCAATATGCATTCGAAAGTATTTTATACAATAAGATATGCTTAATACTGGGTTGTATGTAACATGTATGCGAAGTAATTGGTAAACACACATAAAACTAAATTATCATACCCTGTGAACTATTCGATGGGGAGAGCAATATTGCATCATTTACCAACGAAACCTCCTCCATTTGTTGTTTTGACCTTTCGAATGAATCACTCCCACGAGTTATGGTTGACTGTGGTTTTGGTTCTGGTTTTCGAAAATGTTCCGCTGTAAGTAGTACATATCAACTACATTAACTCATACTGGTTTTTTATATATATATATATATATCCCTGGTTCCAGCCATTTTCAAATAAATTTTCGGTATAAAGCTTATTTTTATCAAGTCTTTGGTTATTTGAACTGCGTTTTGGGCTCATAATACTACAACGGTGAAACATATATGTGTAGAAAGGGCTGGAGGTCTAATGATAGAAATGAAATGATATTACATTGTGGTAAAACCAAAACAAGTGAATAAATCGAATAAATAAAATATACTGTTTGCTGATCTATGAACACGGAGGAAAAGGATATTTCTCATAATGAAATATTTTTAATTATCTTTTCCTTTTGTAAGTATATTATCAACTCTTTTAAGTTTCAAAATGAGTCTATATCTTTGGAGTTTGCATCAGACTCAAATTATGACAGCAATTCAATTTTGAGACTTTTCATTTATTTATGTAAACGCCGAGTCCAAGTTATGCATCAGAAGAGTCGATGATGATTTAGGTAAATGGTGCTATATGATCTTGATCTGAGGTAAATGATATCTAAGCTTACACATTCAGACATTACCTTTAAGTTAAATGGTACAATGGAAACTCACCACTATTAGCTGCAGCCTGCTCAAGATTAAATTTCGTCCGAACAGAATCAGATGATTTTACAGGAACAGAGTGTCTCTTGCTTTCTAATTGGGGAAGGGAGCTCTTTTCCATTTCTATAAGAAATTAATATTAAGTCAACTGATTAAGTCATGACACAGCAATACGTCCTTTGGTCATCAGGATTTATACCCAATATAAAACAAACGATGCATGTCAATTGAATTACTTCAAATGTGTTAAAAATTTGGCTTATAATTTCGTCAAATATTACTATTCGTACATAATTTTGTGTAAAGGATTGCGATAAATTGGTTTCTGTGAGGGTCGTTTGTAAATTTGCCTTTTATTCTAGTTAACACATTACATCCATTTTGATTCACTTAACCACTTCTCTGATAAATGCCATTCTATGTAATTGACAATGTTTTCAAACGATATGTGCCATTTCAAAGATAAAAAATAAATCGCAACTCATTCAAATGCTTATAGTCATGCGTTAATTATTTAAGCAGCTTCGCTTATATAAACCTTTCAGACACTGCATTTGAAAACATGTTGCTACATATTCTATACAGGGTGTATAGAGGGAAAGCCATTTAGTGAAATTTTAAGAATATATAGAAGGTTTTATTATTAGAAAAAATCAAAATAAATGAGGACTCGAAAACTTGAATTAGCCGGTTAAGAAACTCGTGCTGATGTAGATGGTACTGTAGGGGATTGGAGTCCGGTTGTACATGTTATATACAGGTTAGCGGCTAGTTGGGATATTCCATCACTGGTGGAGAAAAGTCAGAACTGTCAGAATAACAAAGTCAAGGATTTAACAGAAAAAATATCGTGATGAAATCAAGTTTTATATCACAAGAACTTTTATGGATTGAAATTTCTACTTGCCACATTTCTTTCAAATAATTTCAATTTCAACGTAAGATTGATAATCAATGAGAGATATTTACTCTGGATTTGATGATAAAAATATTGATTTTCATTTTGTAAAAATATATTCAATATCAGACAAATTTGAAAAATTGGCTTGGTGAATGCTTTTGAAATGATAATTTCATTCCAATTTATTCTTTAACCAAACCAATTTTCCAATTAGTTTTCCATTAGTGATGGAATACCTCAACTTTAATTGACCAATACCTTAGTAATAGCGATACAGAACTTCATTGCTACAATAAGCATGGACGCTCTTAAACAACACATTTGAGATGGGTATGGCAACAATTATACCCATATACACATCCAATGTTTCAAAAAGTAACTATGACAAAGAAAGGAAAAATGAACAAATAGTTTTTGTTAGATTGGTTTGACTTTGGTTAGTCCTTCTGAATAAGTTTATTAATCTACAGAACATATTGCTTCCTAATTTAAATGCTTGCCTGTAGTAACTGGATGCTCGGCTGAGAAGTGGCCTTTTATCTATATTAGGTAACAGAATTATTTTAAACAAAGTAAAGTGATGACGATACATTACTTGCAAGTCTTTGCCTAAACGTTAACTTTGCCGGGTCGTCCGTGGAGTCATCAGATTGGGCAGGAGGAGACTGTGCGTCGGTTGTAGTATCCCTGTGAACATCGGCATCGATCCCCACTACAGGTATGTAGTGACTACAACCACCAGAAGTATCTACAGTCGTATTGCCATCGGATGTCCTATCTTCGATGGATATGGTTGATGAAATAGTCAGGGTGGGTGACTGGGTATGATCAATGATCGACTCAAACCCTTGTAGGGAGTCGTCTTGTCCATCTTTTACAATATCGATTCCAAAAGATAAGGAGTTCAATTCGTCACTCAATATCGTGAGTTCGTTTGATACTATAAAAGAAGGAAAAAGGAAAACATATTAACAATGTTAATTCGGACAAGATCCGTGTGTACAATTCAGTCAAGCCAATGGTGAAACATGTGTTAACTTTCTTTTGAAAATAAACGGGAACAATTGGTCACATAACCCCTATATAATCTTTTCATATTTACAAAAACGCTTTTCAATATCGACATGACTTTTCTTCATTCAAACTTAAAGAATTGTTTCCAAAACCTAAGATTTGCTGGGAAAGACCAGTGTTATGAATGAGTGATATGTGAAATGTCGAGGGACATTTGGCAAAGGAAGATTTCTCTGGAGAGATGCCTATTGAAACATTTAAAGATGATTACAAACGATGTAGCTTTTTTTTTTATCAATTATCACAATTATTCAAAAACTGTATGGGGAATTGGATAAGGGTATTTATATATCAAAATATATATACCCCACTCCCTATCTTACGTCTATAGATTTTGTTTAGATTTTCACGTTGTAACAAAAGATAGAGACTCAAAAATCAAAAAGCCTTTAAATTCCATCAATATGCATTCGAAAGTATTTTATACAATAAGATATGCTTAATACTGGGTTGTATGTAACATGTATGCGAAGTAATTGGTAAACACACATAAAACTAAATTATCATACCCTGTGAACTATTCGATGGGGAGAGCAATATTGCATCATTTACCAACGAAACCTCCTCCATTTGTTGTTTTGACCTTTCGAATGAATCACTCCCACGAGTTATGGTTGACTGTGGTTTTGGTTCTGGTTTTCGAAAATGTTCCGCTGTAAGTAGTACATATCAACTACATTAACTCATACTGGTTTTTTTATATATATATATATATATATCCCTGGTTCCAGCCATTTTCAAATAAATTTTCGGTATAAAGCTTATTTTTATCAAGTCTTTGGTTATTTGAACTGCGTTTTGGGCTCATAATACTACAACGGTGAAACATATATGTGTAGAAAGGGCTGGAGGTCTAATGATAGAAATGAAATGATATTACATTGTGGTAAAACCAAAACAAGTGAATAAATCGAATAAATAAAATATACTGTTTGCTGATCTATGAACACGGAGGAAAAGGATATTTCTCATAATGAAATATTTTTAATTATCTTTTCCTTTTGTAAGTATATTATCAACTCTTTTAAGTTTCAAAATGAGTCTATATCTTTGGAGTTTGCATCAGACTCAAATTATGACAGCAATTCAATTTTGAGACTTTTCATTTATTTATGTAAACGCCGAGTCCAAGTTATGCATCAGAAGAGTCGATGATGATTTAGGTAAATGGTGCTATATGATCTTGATCTGAGGTAAATGATATCTAAGCTTACACATTCAGACATTACCTTTAAGTTAAATGGTACAATGGAAACTCACCACTATTAGCTGCAGCCTGCTCAAGATTAAATTTCGTCCGAACAGAATCAGATGATTTTACAGGAACAGAGTGTCTCTTGCTTTCTAATTGGGGAAGGGAGCTCTTTTCCATTTCTATAAGAAATTAATATTAAGTCAACTGATTAAGTCATGACACAGCAATACGTCCTTTGGTCATCAGGATTTATACCCAATATAAAACAAACGATGCATGTCAATTGAGTTACTTCAAATGTGTTAAAAATTTGGCTTATAATTTCGTCAAATATTACTATTCGTACATAATTTTGTGTAAAGGATTGCGATAAATTGGTTTCTGTGAGGGTCGTTTGTAAATTTGCCTTTTATTCTAGTTAACACATTACATCCATTTTGATTCACTTAACCACTTCTCTGATAAATGCCATTCTATGTAATTGACAATGTTTTCAAACGATATGTGCCATTTCAAAGATAAAAAATAAATCGCAACTCATTCAAATGCTTATAGTCATGCGTTAATTATTTAAGTAGCTTCGCTTATATAAACCTTTCAGACACTGCATTTGAAAACATGTTGCTACATATTCTATACAGGGTGTATAGAGGGAAAGCCATTTAGTGAAATTTTAAGAATATATAGAAGGTTTTATTATTAGAAAAAATCAAAATAAATGAGGACTCGAAAACTTGAATTAGCCGGTTAAGAAACTCGTGCTGATGTAGATGGTACTGTAGGGGATTGGAGTCCGGTTGTACATGTTATATACAGGTTAGCGGCTAGTTGGGATATTCCATCACTGGTGGAGAAAAGTCAGAACTGTCAGAATAACAAAGTCAAGGATTTAACAGAAAAAATATCGTGATGAAATCAAGTTTTATATCACAAGAACTTTTATGGATTGAAATTTCTACTTGCCACATTTCTTTCAAATAATTTCAATTTCAACGTAAGATTGATAATCAATGAGAGATATTTACTCTGGATTTGATGATAAAAATATTGATTTTCATTTTGTAAAAATATATTCAATATCAGACAAATTTGAAAAATTGGCTTGGTGAATGCTTTTGAAATGATAATTTCATTCCAATTTATTCTTTAACCAAACCAATTTTCCAATTAGTTTTCCATTAGTGATGGAATACCTCAACTTTAATTGACCAATACCTTAGTAATAGCGATACAGAACTTCATTGCTACAATAAGCATGGACGCTCTTAAACAACACATTTGAGATGGGTATGGCAACAATTATACCCATATACACATCCAATGTTTCAAAAAGTAACTATGACAAAGAAAGGAAAAATGAACAAATAGTTTTTGTTAGATTGGTTTGACTTTGGTTAGTCCTTCTGAATAAGTTTATTAATCTACAGAACATATTGCTTCCTAATTTAAATGCTTGCCTGTAGTAACTGGATGCTCGGCTGAGAAGTGGCCTTTTATCTATATTAGGTAACAGAATTATTTTAAACAAAGTAAAGTGATGACGATACATTACTTGCAAGTCTTTGCCTAAACGTTAACTTTGCCGGGTCGTCCGTGGAGTCATCAGATTGGGCAGGAGGAGACTGTGCGTCGGTTGTAGTATCCCTGTGAACATCGGCATCGATCCCCACTACAGGTATGTAGTGACTACAACCACCAGAAGTATCTACAGTCGTATTGCCATCGGATGTCCTATCTTCGATGGATATGGTTGATGAAATAGTCAGGGTGGGTGACTGGGTATGATCAATGATCGACTCAAACCCTTGTAGGGAGTCGTCTTGTCCATCTTTTACAATATCGATTCCAAAAGATAAGGAGTTCAATTCGTCACTCAATATCGTGAGTTCGTTTGATACTATAAAAGAAAGAAAAAGGAAAACATATTAACAATGTTAATTCGGACAAGATCCGTGTGTACAATTCAGTCAAGCCAATGGTGAAACATGTGTTAACTTTCTTTTGAAAATAAACGGGAACAATTGGTCACATAACCCCTATATAATCTTTTCATATTTACAAAAACGCTTTTCAATATCGACATGACTTTTCTTCATTCAAACTTAAAGAATTGTTTCCAAAACCTAAGATTTGCTGGGAAAGACCAGTGTTATGAATGAGTGATATGTGAAATGTCGAGGGACATTTGGCAAAGGAAGATTTCTCTGGAGAGATGCCTATTGAAACATTTAAAGATGATTACAAACGATGTAGCTTTTTTTTTTATCAATTATCACAATTATTCAAAAACTGTATGGGGAATTGGATAAGGGTATTTATATATCAAAATATATATACCCCACTCCCTATCTTACGTCTATAGATTTTGTTTAGATTTTCACGTTGTAACAAAAGATAGAGACTCAAAAATCAAAAAGCCTTTAAATTCCATCAATATGCATTCGAAAGTATTTTATACAATAAGATATGCTTAATACTGGGTTGTATGTAACATGTATGCGAAGTAATTGGTAAACACACATAAAACTAAATTATCATACCCTGTGAACTATTCGATGGGGAGAGCAATATTGCATCATTTACCAACGAAACCTCCTCCATTTGTTGTTTTGACCTTTCGAATGAATCACTCCCACGAGTTATGGTTGACTGTGGTTTTGGTTCTGGTTTTCGAAAATGTTCCGCTGTAAGTAGTACATATCAACTACATTAACTCATACTGGTTTTTTATATATATATATATATATCCCTGGTTCCAGCCATTTTCAAATAAATTTTCGGTATAAAGCTTATTTTTATCAAGTCTTTGGTTATTTGAACTGCGTTTTGGGCTCATAATACTACAACGGTGAAACATATATGTGTAGAAAGGGCTGGAGGTCTAATGATAGAAATGAAATGATATTACATTGTGGTAAAACCAAAACAAGTGAATAAATCGAATAAATAAAATATACTGTTTGCTGATCTATGAACACGGAGGAAAAGGATATTTCTCATAATGAAATATTTTTAATTATCTTTTCCTTTTGTAAGTATATTATCAACTCTTTTAAGTTTCAAAATGAGTCTATATCTTTGGAGTTTGCATCAGACTCAAATTATGACAGCAATTCAATTTTGAGACTTTTCATTTATTTATGTAAACGCCGAGTCCAAGTTATGCATCAGAAGAGTCGATGATGATTTAGGTAAATGGTGCTATATGATCTTGATCTGAGGTAAATGATATCTAAGCTTACACATTCAGACATTACCTTTAAGTTAAATGGTACAATGGAAACTCACCACTATTAGCTGCAGCCTGCTCAAGATTAAATTTCGTCCGAACAGAATCAGATGATTTTACAGGAACAGAGTGTCTCTTGCTTTCTAATTGGGGAAGGGAGCTCTTTTCCATTTCTATAAGAAATTAATATTAAGTCAACTGATTAAGTCATGACACAGCAATACGTCCTTTGGTCATCAGGATTTATACCCAATATAAAACAAACGATGCATGTCAATTGAATTACTTCAAATGTGTTAAAAATTTGGCTTATAATTTCGTCAAATATTACTATTCGTACATAATTTTGTGTAAAGGATTGCGATAAATTGGTTTCTGTGAGGGTCGTTTGTAAATTTGCCTTTTATTCTAGTTAACACATTACATCCATTTTGATTCACTTAACCACTTCTCTGATAAATGCCATTCTATGTAATTGACAATGTTTTCAAACGATATGTGCCATTTCAAAGATAAAAAATAAATCGCAACTCATTCAAATGCTTATAGTCATGCGTTAATTATTTAAGCAGCTTCGCTTATATAAACCTTTCAGACACTGCATTTGAAAACATGTTGCTACATATTCTATACAGGGTGTATAGAGGGAAAGCCATTTAGTGAAATTTTAAGAATATATAGAAGGTTTTATTATTAGAAAAAATCAAAATAAATGAGGACTCGAAAACTTGAATTAGCCGGTTAAGAAACTCGTGCTGATGTAGATGGTACTGTAGGGGATTGGAGTCCGGTTGTACATGTTATATACAGGTTAGCGGCTAGTTGGGATATTCCATCACTGGTGGAGAAAAGTCAGAACTGTCAGAATAACAAAGTCAAGGATTTAACAGAAAAAATATCGTGATGAAATCAAGTTTTATATCACAAGAACTTTTATGGATTGAAATTTCTACTTGCCACATTTCTTTCAAATAATTTCAATTTCAACGTAAGATTGATAATCAATGAGAGATATTTACTCTGGATTTGATGATAAAAATATTGATTTTCATTTTGTAAAAATATATTCAATATCAGACAAATTTGAAAAATTGGCTTGGTGAATGCTTTTGAAATGATAATTTCATTCCAATTTATTCTTTAACCAAACCAATTTTCCAATTAGTTTTCCATTAGTGATGGAATACCTCAACTTTAATTGACCAATACCTTAGTAATAGCGATACAGAACTTCATTGCTACAATAAGCATGGACGCTCTTAAACAACACATTTGAGATGGGTATGGCAACAATTATACCCATATACACATCCAATGTTTCAAAAAGTAACTATGACAAAGAAAGGAAAAATGAACAAATAGTTTTTGTTAGATTGGTTTGACTTTGGTTAGTCCTTCTGAATAAGTTTATTAATCTACAGAACATATTGCTTCCTAATTTAAATGCTTGCCTGTAGTAACTGGATGCTCGGCTGAGAAGTGGCCTTTTATCTATATTAGGTAACAGAATTATTTTAAACAAAGTAAAGTGATGACGATACATTACTTGCAAGTCTTTGCCTAAACGTTAACTTTGCCGGGTCGTCCGTGGAGTCATCAGATTGGGCAGGAGGAGACTGTGCGTCGGTTGTAGTATCCCTGTGAACATCGGCATCGATCCCCACTACAGGTATGTAGTGACTACAACCACCAGAAGTATCTACAGTCGTATTGCCATCGGATGTCCTATCTTCGATGGATATGGTTGATGAAATAGTCAGGGTGGGTGACTGGGTATGATCAATGATCGACTCAAACCCTTGTAGGGAGTCGTCTTGTCCATCTTTTACAATATCGATTCCAAAAGATAAGGAGTTCAATTCGTCACTCAATATCGTGAGTTCGTTTGATACTATAAAAGAAGGAAAAAGGAAAACATATTAACAATGTTAATTCGGACAAGATCCGTGTGTACAATTCAGTCAAGCCAATGGTGAAACATGTGTTAACTTTCTTTTGAAAATAAACGGGAACAATTGGTCACATAACCCCTATATAATCTTTTCATATTTACAAAAACGCTTTTCAATATCGACATGACTTTTCTTCATTCAAACTTAAAGAATTGTTTCCAAAACCTAAGATTTGCTGGGAAAGACCAGTGTTATGAATGAGTGATATGTGAAATGTCGAGGGACATTTGGCAAAGGAAGATTTCTCTGGAGAGATGCCTATTGAAACATTTAAAGATGATTACAAACGATGTAGCTTTTTTTTTTATCAATTATCACAATTATTCAAAAACTGTATGGGGAATTGGATAAGGGTATTTATATATCAAAATATATATACCCCACTCCCTATCTTACGTCTATAGATTTTGTTTAGATTTTCACGTTGTAACAAAAGATAGAGACTCAAAAATCAAAAAGCCTTTAAATTCCATCAATATGCATTCGAAAGTATTTTATACAATAAGATATGCTTAATACTGGGTTGTATGTAACATGTATGCGAAGTAATTGGTAAACACACATAAAACTAAATTATCATACCCTGTGAACTATTCGATGGGGAGAGCAATATTGCATCATTTACCAACGAAACCTCCTCCATTTGTTGTTTTGACCTTTCGAATGAATCACTCCCACGAGTTATGGTTGACTGTGGTTTTGGTTCTGGTTTTCGAAAATGTTCCGCTGTAAGTAGTACATATCAACTACATTAGCTCATACTGGTTTTTTTATATATATATATATATCCCTGGTTCCAGCCATTTTCAAATAAATTTTCGGTATAAAGCTTATTTTTATCAAGTCTTTGGTTATTTGAACTGCGTTTTGGGCTCATAATACTACAACGGTGAAACATATATGTGTAGAAAGGGCTGGAGGTCTAATGATAGAAATGAAATGATATTACATTGTGGTAAAACCAAAACAAGTGAATAAATCGAATAAATAAAATATACTGTTTGCTGATCTATGAACACGGAGGAAAAGGATATTTCTCATAATGAAATATTTTTAATTATCTTTTCCTTTTGTAAGTATATTATCAACTCTTTTAAGTTTCAAAATGAGTCTATATCTTTGGAGTTTGCATCAGACTCAAATTATGACAGCAATTCAATTTTGAGACTTTTCATTTATTTATGTAAACGCCGAGTCCAAGTTATGCATCAGAAGAGTCGATGATGATTTAGGTAAATGGTGCTATATGATCTTGATCTGAGGTAAATGATATCTAAGCTTACACATTCAGACATTACCTTTAAGTTAAATGGTACAATGGAAACTCACCACTATTAGCTGCAGCCTGCTCAAGATTAAATTTCGTCCGAACAGAATCAGATGATTTTACAGGAACAGAGTGTCTCTTGCTTTCTAATTGGGGAAGGGAGCTCTTTTCCATTTCTATAAGAAATTAATATTAAGTCAACTGATTAAGTCATGACACAGCAATACGTCCTTTGGTCATCAGGATTTATACCCAATATAAAACAAACGATGCATGTCAATTGAATTACTTCAAATGTGTTAAAAATTTGGCTTATAATTTCGTCAAATATTACTATTCGTACATAATTTTGTGTAAAGGATTGCGATAAATTGGTTTCTGTGAGGGTCGTTTGTAAATTTGCCTTTTATTCTAGTTAACACATTACATCCATTTTGATTCACTTAACCACTTCTCTGATAAATGCCATTCTATGTAATTGACAATGTTTTCAAACGATATGTGCCATTTCAAAGATAAAAAATAAATCGCAACTCATTCAAATGCTTATAGTCATGCGTTAATTATTTAAGCAGCTTCGCTTATATAAACCTTTCAGACACTGCATTTGAAAACATGTTGCTACATATTCTATACAGGGTGTATAGAGGGAAAGCCATTTAGTGAAATTTTAAGAATATATAGAAGGTTTTATTATTAGAAAAAATCAAAATAAATGAGGACTCGAAAACTTGAATTAGCCGGTTAAGAAACTCGTGCTGATGTAGATGGTACTGTAGGGGATTGGAGTCCGGTTGTACATGTTATATACAGGTTAGCGGCTAGTTGGGATATTCCATCACTGGTGGAGAAAAGTCAGAACTGTCAGAATAACAAAGTCAAGGATTTAACAGAAAAAATATCGTGATGAAATCAAGTTTTATATCACAAGAACTTTTATGGATTGAAATTTCTACTTGCCACATTTCTTTCAAATAATTTCAATTTCAACGTAAGATTGATAATCAATGAGAGATATTTACTCTGGATTTGATGATAAAAATATTGATTTTCATTTTGTAAAAATATATTCAATATCAGACAAATTTGAAAAATTGGCTTGGTGAATGCTTTTGAAATGATAATTTCATTCCAATTTATTCTTTAACCAAACCAATTTTCCAATTAGTTTTCCATTAGTGATGGAATACCTCAACTTTAATTGACCAATACCTTAGTAATAGCGATACAGAACTTCATTGCTACAATAAGCATGGACGCTCTTAAACAACACATTTGAGATGGGTATGGCAACAATTATACCCATATACACATCCAATGTTTCAAAAAGTAACTATGACAAAGAAAGGAAAAATGAACAAATAGTTTTTGTTAGATTGGTTTGACTTTGGTTAGTCCTTCTGAATAAGTTTATTAATCTACAGAACATATTGCTTCCTAATTTAAATGCTTGCCTGTAGTAACTGGATGCTCGGCTGAGAAGTGGCCTTTTATCTATATTAGGTAACAGAATTATTTTAAACAAAGTAAAGTGATGACGATACATTACTTGCAAGTCTTTGCCTAAACGTTAACTTTGCCGGGTCGTCCGTGGAGTCATCAGATTGGGCAGGAGGAGACTGTGCGTCGGTTGTAGTATCCCTGTGAACATCGGCATCGATCCCCACTACAGGTATGTAGTGACTACAACCACCAGAAGTATCTACAGTCGTATTGCCATCGGATGTCCTATCTTCGATGGATATGGTTGATGAAATAGTCAGGGTGGGTGACTGGGTATGATCAATGATCGACTCAAACCCTTGTAGGGAGTCGTCTTGTCCATCTTTTACAATATCGATTCCAAAAGATAAGGAGTTCAATTCGTCACTCAATATCGTGAGTTCGTTTGATACTATAAAAGAAGGAAAAAGGAAACCAAGTTAATTCGGGATCAAGTGTGTACAATTCAGTCAAGCCAATGGTGAAACATGTGTTAACTTTCTTTTGAAAATAAACGGGAACAATTGGTCACATAACCCCTATATAATCTTTTCATATTTACAAAAACGCTTTTCAATATCGACATGACTTTTCTTCATTCAAACTTAAAGAATTGTTTCCAAAACCTAAGATTTGCTGGGAAAGACCAGTGTTATGAATGAGTGATATGTGAAATGTCGAGGGACATTTGGCAAAGGAAGATTTCTCTGGAGAGATGCCTATTGAAACATTTAAAGATGATTACAAACGATGTAGCTTTTTTTTTTTATCAATTATCACAATTATTCAAAAACTGTATGGGGAATTGGATAAGGGTATTTATATATCAAAATATATATACCCCACTCCCTATCTTACGTCTATAGATTTTGTTTAGATTTTCACGTTGTAACAAAAGATAGAGACTCAAAAATCAAAAAGCCTTTAAATTCCATCAATATGCATTCGAAAGTATTTTATACAATAAGATATGCTTAATACTGGGTTGTATGTAACATGTATGCGAAGTAATTGGTAAACACACATAAAACTAAATTATCATACCCTGTGAACTATTCGATGGGGAGAGCAATATTGCATCATTTACCAACGAAACCTCCTCCATTTGTTGTTTTGACCTTTCGAATGAATCACTCCCACGAGTTATGGTTGACTGTGGTTTTGGTTCTGGTTTTCGAAAATGTTCCGCTGTAAGTAGTACATATCAACTACATTAACTCATACTGGTTTTTTATATATATATATATATATCCCTGGTTCCAGCCATTTTCAAATAAATTTTCGGTATAAAGCTTATTTTTATCAAGTCTTTGGTTATTTGAACTGCGTTTTGGGCTCATAATACTACAACGGTGAAACATATATGTGTAGAAAGGGCTGGAGGTCTAATGATAGAAATGAAATGATATTACATTGTGGTAAAACCAAAACAAGTGAATAAATCGAATAAATAAAATATACTGTTTGCTGATCTATGAACACGGAGGAAAAGGATATTTCTCATAATGAAATATTTTTAATTATCTTTTCCTTTTGTAAGTATATTATCAACTCTTTTAAGTTTCAAAATGAGTCTATATCTTTGGAGTTTGCATCAGACTCAAATTATGACAGCAATTCAATTTTGAGACTTTTCATTTATTTATGTAAACGCCGAGTCCAAGTTATGCATCAGAAGAGTCGATGATGATTTAGGTAAATGGTGCTATATGATCTTGATCTGAGGTAAATGATATCTAAGCTTACACATTCAGACATTACCTTTAAGTTAAATGGTACAATGGAAACTCACCACTATTAGCTGCAGCCTGCTCAAGATTAAATTTCGTCCGAACAGAATCAGATGATTTTACAGGAACAGAGTGTCTCTTGCTTTCTAATTGGGGAAGGGAGCTCTCTTCCATTTCTATAAGAAATTAATATTAAGTCAACTGATTAAGTCATGACACAGCAATACGTCCTTTGGTCATCAGGATTTATACCCAATATAAAACAAACGATGCATGTCAATTGAATTACTTCAAATGTGTTAAAAATTTGGCTTATAATTTCGTCAAATATTACTATTCGTACATAATTTTGTGTAAAGGATTGCGATAAATTGGTTTCTGTGAGGGTCGTTTGTAAATTTGCCTTTTATTCTAGTTAACACATTACATCCATTTTGATTCACTTAACCACTTCTCTGATAAATGCCATTCTATGTAATTGACAATGTTTTCAAACGATATGTGCCATTTCAAAGATAAAAAATAAATCGCAACTCATTCAAATGCTTATAGTCATGCGTTAATTATTTAAGCAGCTTCGCTTATATAAACCTTTCAGACACTGCATTTGAAAACATGTTGCTACATATTCTATACAGGGTGTATAGAGGGAAAGCCATTTAGTGAAATTTTAAGAATATATAGAAGGTTTTATTATTAGAAAAAATCAAAATAAATGAGGACTCGAAAACTTGAATTAGCCGGTTAAGAAACTCGTGCTGATGTAGATGGTACTGTAGGGGATTGGAGTCCGGTTGTACATGTTATATACAGGTTAGCGGCTAGTTGGGATATTCCATCACTGGTGGAGAAAAGTCAGAACTGTCAGAATAACAAAGTCAAGGATTTAACAGAAAAAATATCGTGATGAAATCAAGTTTTATATCACAAGAACTTTTATGGATTGAAATTTCTACTTGCCACATTTCTTTCAAATAATTTCAATTTCAACGTAAGATTGATAATCAATGAGAGATATTTACTCTGGATTTGATGATAAAAATATTGATTTTCATTTTGTAAAAATATATTCAATATCAGACAAATTTGAAAAATTGGCTTGGTGAATGCTTTTGAAATGATAATTTCATTCCAATTTATTCTTTAACCAAACCAATTTTCCAATTAGTTTTCCATTAGTGATGGAATACCTCAACTTTAATTGACCAATACCTTAGTAATAGCGATACAGAACTTCATTGCTACAATAAGCATGGACGCTCTTAAACAACACATTTGAGATGGGTATGGCAACAATTATACCCATATACACATCCAATGTTTCAAAAAGTAACTATGACAAAGAAAGGAAAAATGAACAAATAGTTTTTGTTAGATTGGTTTGACTTTGGTTAGTCCTTCTGAATAAGTTTATTAATCTACAGAACATATTGCTTCCTAATTTAAATGCTTGCCTGTAGTAACTGGATGCTCGGCTGAGAAGTGGCCTTTTATCTATATTAGGTAACAGAATTATTTTAAACAAAGTAAAGTGATGACGATACATTACTTGCAAGTCTTTGCCTAAACGTTAACTTTGCCGGGTCGTCCGTGGAGTCATCAGATTGGGCAGGAGGAGACTGTGCGTCGGTTGTAGTATCCCTGTGAACATCGGCATCGATCCCCACTACAGGTATGTAGTGACTACAACCACCAGAAGTATCTACAGTCGTATTGCCATCGGATGTCCTATCTTCGATGGATATGGTTGATGAAATAGTCAGGGTGGGTGACTGGGTATGATCAATGATCGACTCAAACCCTTGTAGGGAGTCGTCTTGTCCATCTTTTACAATATCGATTCCAAAAGATAAGGAGTTCAATTCGTCACTCAATATCGTGAGTTCGTTTGATACTATAAAAGAAGGAAAAAGGAAAACATATTAACAATGTTAATTCGGACAAGATCCGTGTGTACAATTCAGTCAAGCCAATGGTGAAACATGTGTTAACTTTCTTTTGAAAATAAACGGGAACAATTGGTCACATAACCCCTATATAATCTTTTCATATTTACAAAAACGCTTTTCAATATCGACATGACTTTTCTTCATTCAAACTTAAAGAATTGTTTCCAAAACCTAAGATTTGCTGGGAAAGACCAGTGTTATGAATGAGTGATATGTGAAATGTCGAGGGACATTTGGCAAAGGAAGATTTCTCTGGAGAGATGCCTATTGAAACATTTAAAGATGATTACAAACGATGTAGCTTTTTTTTTTATCAATTATCACAATTATTCAAAAACTGTATGGGGAATTGGATAAGGGTATTTATATATCAAAATATATATACCCCACTCCCTATCTTACGTCTATAGATTTTGTTTAGATTTTCACGTTGTAACAAAAGATAGAGACTCAAAAATCAAAAAGCCTTTAAATTCCATCAATATGCATTCGAAAGTATTTTATACAATAAGATATGCTTAATACTGGGTTGTATGTAACATGTATGCGAAGTAATTGGTAAACACACATAAAACTAAATTATCATACCCTGTGAACTATTCGATGGGGAGAGCAATATTGCATCATTTACCAACGAAACCTCCTCCATTTGTTGTTTTGACCTTTCGAATGAATCACTCCCACGAGTTATGGTTGACTGTGGTTTTGGTTCTGGTTTTCGAAAATGTTCCGCTGTAAGTAGTACATATCAACTACATTAACTCATACTGGTTTTTTATATATATATATATATATCCCTGGTTCCAGCCATTTTCAAATAAATTTTCGGTATAAAGCTTATTTTTATCAAGTCTTTGGTTATTTGAACTGCGTTTTGGGCTCATAATACTACAACGGTGAAACATATATGTGTAGAAAGGGCTGGAGGTCTAATGATAGAAATGAAATGATATTACATTGTGGTAAAACCAAAACAAGTGAATAAATCGAATAAATAAAATATACTGTTTGCTGATCTATGAACACGGAGGAAAAGGATATTTCTCATAATGAAATATTTTTAATTATCTTTTCCTTTTGTAAGTATATTATCAACTCTTTTAAGTTTCAAAATGAGTCTATATCTTTGGAGTTTGCATCAGACTCAAATTATGACAGCAATTCAATTTTGAGACTTTTCATTTATTTATGTAAACGCCGAGTCCAAGTTATGCATCAGAAGAGTCGATGATGATTTAGGTAAATGGTGCTATATGATCTTGATCTGAGGTAAATGATATCTAAGCTTACACATTCAGACATTACCTTTAAGTTAAATGGTACAATGGAAACTCACCACTATTAGCTGCAGCCTGCTCAAGATTAAATTTCGTCCGAACAGAATCAGATGATTTTACAGGAACAGAGTGTCTCTTGCTTTCTAATTGGGGAAGGGAGCTCTTTTCCATTTCTATAAGAAATTAATATTAAGTCAACTGATTAAGTCATGACACAGCAATACGTCCTTTGGTCATCAGGATTTATACCCAATATAAAACAAACGATGCATGTCAATTGAATTACTTCAAATGTGTTAAAAATTTGGCTTATAATTTCGTCAAATATTACTATTCGTACATAATTTTGTGTAAAGGATTGCGATAAATTGGTTTCTGTGAGGGTCGTTTGTAAATTTGCCTTTTATTCTAGTTAACACATTACATCCATTTTGATTCACTTAACCACTTCTCTGATAAATGCCATTCTATGTAATTGACAATGTTTTCAAACGATATGTGCCATTTCAAAGATAAAAAATAAATCGCAACTCATTCAAATGCTTATAGTCATGCGTTAATTATTTAAGCAGCTTCGCTTATATAAACCTTTCAGACACTGCATTTGAAAACATGTTGCTACATATTCTATACAGGGTGTATAGAGGGAAAGCCATTTAGTGAAATTTTAAGAATATATAGAAGGTTTTATTATTAGAAAAAATCAAAATAAATGAGGACTCGAAAACTTGAATTAGCCGGTTAAGAAACTCGTGCTGATGTAGATGGTACTGTAGGGGATTGGAGTCCGGTTGTACATGTTATATACAGGTTAGCGGCTAGTTGGGATATTCCATCACTGGTGGAGAAAAGTCAGAACTGTCAGAATAACAAAGTCAAGGATTTAACAGAAAAAATATCGTGATGAAATCAAGTTTTATATCACAAGAACTTTTATGGATTGAAATTTCTACTTGCCACATTTCTTTCAAATAATTTCAATTTCAACGTAAGATTGATAATCAATGAGAGATATTTACTCTGGATTTGATGATAAAAATATTGATTTTCATTTTGTAAAAATATATTCAATATCAGACAAATTTGAAAAATTGGCTTGGTGAATGCTTTTGAAATGATAATTTCATTCCAATTTATTCTTTAACCAAACCAATTTTCCAATTAGTTTTCCATTAGTGATGGAATACCTCAACTTTAATTGACCAATACCTTAGTAATAGCGATACAGAACTTCATTGCTACAATAAGCATGGACGCTCTTAAACAACACATTTGAGATGGGTATGGCAACAATTATACCCATATACACATCCAATGTTTCAAAAAGTAACTATGAAAAAGAAAGGAAAAATGAACAAATAGTTTTTGTTAGATTGGTTTGACTTTGGTTAGTCCTTCTGAATAAGTTTATTAATCTACAGAACATATTGCTTCCTAATTTAAATGCTTGCCTGTAGTAACTGGATGCTCGGCTGAGAATTGGCCTTTTATCTATATTAGGTAACAGAATTATTTTAAACAAAGTAAAGTGATGACGATACATTACTTGCAAGTCTTTGCCTAAACGTTAACTTTGCCGGGTCGTCCGTGGAGTCATCAGATTGGGCAGGAGGAGACTGTGCGTCGGTTGTAGTATCCCTGTGAACATCGGCATCGATCCCCACTACAGGTATGTAGTGACTACAACCACCAGAAGTATCTACAGTCGTATTGCCATCGGATGTCCTATCTTCGATGGATATGGTTGATGAAATAGTCAGGGTGGGTGACTGGGTATGATCAATGATCGACTCAAACCCTTGTAGGGAGTCGTCTTGTCCATCTTTTACAATATCGATTCCAAAAGATAAGGAGTTCAATTCGTCACTCAATATCGTGAGTTCGTTTGATACTATAAAAGAAAGAAAAAGGAAAACATATTAACAATGTTAATTCGGACAAGATCCGTGTGTACAATTCAGTCAAGCCAATGGTGAAACATGTGTTAACTTTCTTTTGAAAATAAACGGGAACAATTGGTCACATAACCCCTATATAATCTTTTCATATTTACAAAAACGCTTTTCAATATCGACATGGCTTTTCTTCATTCAAATTTAAAGAATTGTTTCCAAAACCTAAGATTTGCTGGGAAAGACCAGTGTTATGAATGAGTGATAAAAACTTGATTCCCATTATACATTGATGTGTTTGTATACATCCCTATCACCTCTTGATATCAAACAACTATGGTATCATCGGCATTACCTGGCAGTGTGGAGTTGTTACTACCGTCTGGTTCGCCATGCTGAGCATCTATGTTGTCGGCATCGTCATTCTCATAGATTATGGGTATTAATCCTGATGTAGTATCTATTTAGAGATGTTCACTTGATTAGAGGATTTATATAATTTCTTACATAGAGCAACCAACATTTTAAAACACTCCCCTGCTAGGTTTGCATTTGTATTGCCTGAAACATCGATCTTATTGGACAAGCTATGGTTTAAAAAAAATAGGAGATATACACCGCGTCGGTATCTGTTTCCAAGTTCGCTTTCAAAGAGTAGTCATTTCACCAAAGGTATTTTTTCTGAACATTGAATAGCGACATTCATTGGGCTATAAGTCAATGACAAATAAGGAAAATAATCTTTGTTAGCATTTGATTTCTGGTCAATTTTCCAAACGTGAATTGCAACATTTTTCAGTTGTCTCTTTTCATTGAACAATGACGTTTATTTAAGTAGCAACTGGTGCAGACATAATGCCTTTACAACATATAATGATGGTAAGGGGTGTTGATAGCACGTCATTTTGATTAAAAGATGCAAAAAAGCAACAGAAAGAGACGATTGTCACCACAATCCCGTCTGGTTATAATGCCTTTTCACAGATCAGAACAGTTGAAGTTAGGATAAAATGTCTTTAAAACAATACAGTGTTTAAATTGCTTTATGATAAACAATAAAAAGCAGTTATACATAACCTAACTGATTCAGGAAGTGTCAACATATCAAAGCATCTATAGTGTAGTCTATATAATGTATATCTCAAAACCGTTAAAGCGCTTCTCGATCTAATAACTTATCAAATCACTGTATACTGGCTCTGAAAATTTAAACTAGCTTTGATATCAATGGCTCTTCTTCCATGTGTGTCATACAATAATACTGAACGGTTTAAAAGAAATTAATTTTTGACTTCCTAAAGGTCTTCATATCTTTGCAAAAGCAACTTCCAAGCACTTCTTTGACTTAGA
This sequence comes from Cerastoderma edule, assembly GCA_947846245.1. Lineage (NCBI taxonomy): Eukaryota > Metazoa > Mollusca > Bivalvia > Cardiida > Cardiidae > Cerastoderma > Cerastoderma edule. Next base: position 33,820,353 of record OX401410.1, read on the forward strand.
CACAGATCTTCCGAATCATGATATAAATAAACTAAATTCAATTCAGAGTGAACGCTTAGAAGGATTTTTAACATACGATGAAGTTACAAAAACAATAAGGAACATGAAAAATGATAAAAGCCCAGGTTGCGATGGATTTTAATCAAATTTCTATAAGATCTTTTGGAAAAGACTTGGTCATTTTGTAGGGAGGGCACTTAATTTTGCATTTGAATCTAACAGTTTTTCAAAAATGTCAAACTAGGAACTATTACTTGCTTGCCAAAAGATAATAATCCTAAACTTTTTTTAAAGAATTGGAGGCCAATAACACTATTAAATGTATTGTACAAGTTAGCATCAGGATCAATAGCAAATAGAATAAAAAGTGTCTTAAACTTCTTGGTATCAAAAGAACAAACAGGTTTCATCAAAGATAGATTTATAGGAGAGAACACAAGTCTTGTTTACGATGTAACGAAACATTGTGAGAAAAATAAAATTCCTGGACTCTTAATGCTAATGGATTTTGAAAAAGCTTTTGATTCTTTATCATTCAATTTTATCGAAAAAACCTTAGATTTTTTTAAATTTGGAAAAATGTTTAAAAAATGGATACATCTCTTTTTACATAATACAGAAATATATGTTCAGCTCAATGGTTTTTCATCAGATTTTTTTAAGGTTAAAAGAGGTTGTAGACAATGTGATCCGATTTTATCTTACATATTTATTCGTTGTTCCGAGATTCTAAATATCAAGATGAAAACTTGTAAAGATATAAAAGGGATAAAAATTAATAGAGAGGAATACATAATTTCACAATTTGCAGATGATACCTCTCTTCTTTTCAATGGATCAGAAGAATGTCTTAATGCTGTTTTAACACACTTAACCATTTCTCACAAATATCAGGTTTAAAGGTAAATTTTGATAAAACTAAGATCATTTGGATAGGTTCGCTGAAGTACAGCACACGCTCAATAAAAGCTAAATGGAAATTGACATGGGGTGAAACACAGTTTAAGTTATTAGGTGTTGTATTTGACGTTGATCTAAATAAAATGGAAAGCTTAAACTTTGATGCAAATGCAGATAATCTTAAAAAAAAATGATTTCTTACTGGAAAAGACGCAAATTGACACCCATCGGAAGAATAACTGTAGTTAAATCTCTTTTAATCCCACTGTTTACTCATCTTTTTATAAGTATCCCTAATCCAAAGAATGACTCTATTAAACAGTTAGATAACATTTTTTCTGGATTTCATATGGGATGGAAGACCCAAAATTAAGAATAGTGTCTGCACAAATCAATATGAAGAATGTGGTCTTCAAGTAACAGACATCAAACAAATGGATTAAGAATATTGTTCTATACAGTAATAATGCATGCTATCAGTTGGCTAACAGTCTTTTTAATATTCATATGATAACAAATTATGGTAAATCATACTGCGAACGACTAATTTTAACAATCAAGAATAACTTCTGGGTGGATGTTCTTAAGGCGTATATGTCATATATTAACAAGATTGAATATAATGCCAATGATTGGAATCAAGTCCTCCATATGCCACTATTCTATAACGATAAAATCAAAGTGAATTCAAAACCAGTGTATTGTCACGACTTGTATCAAAAACTAATTAAAGACATCCTTAACAAAAATGGCACCTTTAAAACTATAGATGAGATTAATTCGGGAACAAGCAAAAATTAAATTGTATACATTACTATAGTTTAAGAAATGCAGTAACATCCTTTTTGAACACTACTACAGTCAATAAGAATTTTAAGATACTTCAAAAAAATCATAACCCCTCCATAAACTGTTATTTTTACCCAAGTTTAACTAGTCCAGACACAAATAAACATTCTATGGGAGACTTAGTAAAATAATGAAGTACCAACAAGTCAAACAAAATGGAATTCTATCTACCCTAATTTCAATAAAGACTGGAACAAAATATACACCAGGACTATTCGCATTACTAAAGATACATATGTACAATGGATGCAGATAAGAATTTTACATAGAATACTCCCAACAAACCATTTACTACATAAAATGAAAATTAAAGATAGCCAAGCATGCACCTTCTGTCACACATGTGACGAAACATTACAACACATATTCTATGATTGTATACAAGTTAAACCCTTAATATTACATGTAATAAATACATTAAATGGAACATACCAGAACCTTCACGTAACAAGCGATGATGTATTGCTAGGAATATGTAATAACAAACCCACAATTGACCTTCTTTTTCTATATTTTAAACGTTTTGTATACACATGCAAATTGAAAAATGTCATACCTTCTATTAAAGGTCTTAAGCACAGTCTGCAATTGGCCTGGGCTATTTACAAGGAAACCAGGTTAATTCTTTCAAAAAATGAAAACTGGACAGCTGTAAGATATATGATATAGAGCCAACCATAACTGCCCACATTTAATCTAGATTTCTATGTAAATCATGTACCTTTTTGTATTTTCTACTTTATACTGCCATTCTTTTTTGTTTTCTTTCTATATGATCTCATTTTGAAATTCTTTCGTGTATGTTTTTCTTCACTCTCCCTCGATGGACCATTGTTATAATGATCCTTTAAGCATAATCTTAACCGGCAAAACCAGGATACATGTATTTGAAGTTGGAAATAGGTCTCAGCAAAAATGACCTTCACATACCTATGAACGTGGATAAAAAAGAATTACAAAAAAAACAAAAAAACTTCCAAGCATAATATAAACTCACTTTGACTTTCTGTTTGATCGCCATCCTCGTCATTTTCATAGATAATGCACACATTTCCCGGTTGAGGATCTGTAATAGATTTTTATTTTAAAGATTAATCATGTAAATGGTAAATAGTTATCTATTTCTACTGTTTGTATTTTGTCTGTAATTAATCTACATCTGATTGTAAACTCGTCATTTTGGCGGTTTAATGAAATCAAACAAACAAATCTAAAAAAGCACCTCTTATTTTAAGTTTAGCTGAACCCGTTTAAAAACGGTTTGCAATATCCGCAATAGAAATGACCTATATATTTTCTTCATGGTAATAAACGGGATTTGAAAGCTGTCAATGACCTTATGGTTACTTCAGAAATCTATATTGTCATTTTATCGATAGCTGATAATTTCAAAACTATGTAAACCCAAATAAATCTGTGAGATAGTCATTTTAAGAGAGAGCGTTAAATGACATCGTGTTTCAAATAGGTTTCTACGGGGGACGAATACTGATGAAGTAAGAGGTACATGCTTCTAAATGCTGTTTCAACAACGTTTTGATCAAAAGATGAATTAATCGAAAGAAATAACTTCCCAATCTCTGTATTATGACTTCTTCTTGGTTTGCATACTTTATTAAGGCTTTGAGCTGTAATTCGTAAAGTGGCCTTTTGTCGGGTTTGGTTTAAAATGTAATCTACCATATGGTTGTTAACATGGCATGCGTATTTTAGGCAGGGTTGAACATACGTGACGATATCGATTTAGATTATTAATAAACCTAGTATAAACTTGTTTGTACACTATCATCACCCTTCGCTTTTATGACTGTTTAAATGATTGCTGGGGATTGATGCCAGTTTCAACATTCTTTCCAGCTTACCATGACATCATACTAGCGCTCAAAAGAAGACTGCAAAACTGGGTAAAATAAGTTATACATTATGAAACAACATCTTAAAACAAATCGAAACTCCACATTATCGAAACAATATATTGTCTATTTTATTTGTTATCGACGTTTCAAAGTGCTATTTCCAAAAATTTGTACACAATTTGACCTCATTGTTTACATCAGAAAATAGCGATGCTCGATCGGAAAGACAAATGGCGGCCACCTGGTTAGAAAAAAATATATGATACACACATAAATAATGTCACTTATTCAACACAACAACGCGAATAATTAAAACGAAGAATTTCTCCGATTTCATTGGTACCCGACGTTTTAAGAAATATAACCCTGGAATTCTTGCAATCTTTTGCTTATTGAAAACAAACCTTATCGTCATAGCTCTTTCAGAAAACATCGTACCATATCAGCCACTCGTTAACATAGCCTGGAAGGGCCGAATTCCGGTGATATAGGATTTTAACTCTTTAAAAAAAAGAATAAATACAAATGCAGCACTTGCTTTTTATGCCTTACGTAATACAGCATTTTTTTACCTTTGTTTCCAAGCTATATTTTAATACAAAAATTCTAATGTGAGAGAGAAAGGGTAGTTTGAACAAACCCTGGTTAAACCTAGTCGCTGTTTGAAAAAGTGACCTAATATCGGTGACGTCATTCAAGGGAAGCTACCCATACAAATTCTCCAGGGAAACTACCCAAACAAACACAATAAGGCAAAGGAATTTAATACTGATAGTTTGCGGGTTTTTCTGGAAGTTTTACACTTTTGATTTCTTTTAACTTGCACTGTACAACACACATATTTATATCAAACTTATTTCCAATTCATGGGCACATTTATGCTTTTAAAAAGGTTTTTCTTCCCTATAACAACATTGAAGAAAGAAAATTCCCTCTTCCTTCAATGAACGATTAACTACGAAACAGAACACCATTTAGCACCAATGGTTGCAGACATTGTCCTCAATTGATTTGTAGAAGTAGTGTAAAAGATGGCAAAATATCAGGCTAAGTTTTGCTTGTCATTTGAAAAAATGTTGAAAAAATTGTGAAAGGGATAGGACTTAAAATTGTTTAAAAATATTTGGTTGGCCTTCGAAAAAAACTATACCTCCGGTTTACTCTTAGAGGGGAAAGGTTGACCGACACTTCAGACGATCTGAAAATGCCTAAATATTTGTTTGTGGTCAAAAGAACAAATTCGAAGATAGTCATAATTTGGTAATTGTAGAAAACATGAAAAATCACATATGCAAACAATTTTATAAGAGCTTTAGCAATCTATGTCTCATATTTAGCTCTTCTGGGTGTTAAAAGTTGCGTTCAGGACCTGGTAATAATAACCGAAAATTTGGCACATGAGATTAAACCAACTCTCGCGATACGAGATAAAAACAAAGGTAACCGGAATTAGGACTCTCACAAAATCAGGGCTTTCGATGAGATATTTCATTGTTTATTGTCAACTATTCTAAATCTTACACTAACAGTCAATTGTCCGTTATGCCCAGCTTGTCAAAAGGCCTTACAAGAAAAATAAAATTTTACTGAAATGTACCATGATACGGGCAATTGCAGAAAAGGATTTGACATTTACGGACAAGTAAATCAGAATGAGATTGAGCGACCCCTGTCGATATACATATAGGTTATTTTCTCTTGTCGTATGTCATTTGTCCAAGTAAATTGGTGGCTGGCCTGTGATCTAACCTGTTTGCTACTCTAAGTATCTTTTCTCTACAAAATTAAGGAGATATTAAAGGTTTCGGAAAGCAGACGACACAAAAATATATTTTTAGAAGATCACACGGCATTCTAAGCGTTAAGAGAACCAGTGTGATAAAACAGATGAATTACTCCTGATTAGATGTTGCCATTCGAAATTCTATTAAAAGCTTATACTCTCATGCTATATTCTGTTGTCTGATTAGCATTTGATATATGACCATTCACCAAGTTCGGATTTTTGATAGATTGAAAATGGTTGACTGATATAAATCGAAAACAACAGAAGAAGGTAAATAAAAAAAATGTGAAACTGGTTGGACATAATTGTGACAAAGCTATGAGCAAGTCATCGTGTTTTCACACTGGGCTTTCCAAAGTATTCTACACGTCGAAGTGAGTACTATGGAATTAGGGCTTAAACAATTTAATACAATACGGACATTCGATAGTCTATATAACGTGTTATCGACCTACATTGATAAAGATTAATGTTGTTATTGTAATGTTGAACCTAGAGGTGTTTACAAATCTGTTTATAGTTGAACCGATTCATACATATGGGCGTTTACATCGCGTCATTATTATTTCGGTTATGTTGCCCTGTCCGGTTAACTGTGAGGAAGAGCCCAAACTTGAATTCCCATTAAGGCTTGTCAATCCATGTAGAACCATCGGGAAATGGGAAACTACCTCTTATAAAAGTCCAGATGCCGTCAGAGAAATTTGAACTCAAGCAGAGAGAGGGCAAAGTGATTTCCAGTTATGTAATCGATGTAAACTTGGCAACAGAGACTGCTGTATTTGGTGGGTAAAGCGCTTTGTAAAAAGATAACAGGCGAACTCGTTTAAAAAATGTATAATCACAAATACTTCAAGCTACAAAACTCGTTCATTTATTGACATATAGGAGCCATAATAAGACAATTTAAATAGTTATTTACAAGGATATACATTTTCTGGGAACGACCGAAATTCCCAAGGACTAATTACTTTTACATTATGAATAGACATCATATAAATCATAAGCAGATATTTACAAATCTACCACCCTAGTTGTTCAAAATCATATATATTATAACTATGATTTACAAAATGCATGTTAGTTTATTTAATTCTGAAAATCGTATGCTTCAAATTGCTCCGATGATCGAGGAGTGAAATCGGCACTCCATAACGCTTATCTATTACGCATATATCACACACGTTTTTAACCCTTTCCCAAACAATAACGACATTTGACCACTTTGTTGCAGACGATTTTGGAAAACACTGTGGGCATAAGGGAAACTGCTTATAATGAGCAATTTCTCCTTTTTCCACATTGTTTTCTACTCTATCAGAGGATCGCTTTTGAATTTCATCACATTTTGAAATGTCGTCTGCAAATTCTTTCAATTTGGGACCGTTGAAAATTTGGCGTTTGGAAAAGGGTTAAAGACATCTGTGACAAAAGGATAAAATGCTCAAAAAGAGCAAGTTATTCTTATGACACGACACTTTTTACCTAAAATCCTACAGAAAGTGTTTTATTTCTCGCTATTTTTCGTTTTCTACTGTTACTTTTAAGTTCCACCAATCACCAAGGACCAGGTGGGAGAAAAGCTTCATAAATAAGATTTATATGCTAACCACTTGAGAACATCAAATGAACTTTTTCTACGAAAAGTGTTACCCTGAGCTAGTATATATATAAAGCAGCCCATACCGCCTTGTGCGAAATCTTTGCGTTACTATCCGAATATGGTTACATCATTTATATCTCTTAATTTTGTTTCTTTGCCAAATTGCTTTTAATGTTACTACAACAAGTTGTCAATATTGCGTGGTTTCCTAATTAGTTTACCAGTTTATAACTTGGAAATGCATGCTTTTGTTTTGATGCCGAAAATATAACAAAATTTACCACTTTCGGGAGATGAACTGCGGTTGTAGTGCCTACTATCTATGTTAAAGTCGCAATTGTTTGGAAAAAACGGAAGCTTGAATAGATGCACTATTAGATGCACTATCTACTGTTGTTTACTGAAAACAATTTAAACCCTTAGAAAGCTGGCTAATTTTCTAAGAATGTATTTTTGTGTCGTACACTTTCCAAAACGTTTAATATCTGCTCAATATGTATGATATCATACTAAGAGTAGCAAACAGGTTATATCCCAGGTCGGCAGCCAATCACTTGGCGGCTGGCCTGGATCCAACATGTTAGTTTTAGCATGAAGTCGGTTCCAGCACTATAAGGGTTAAATGGTGTTAAACTTAGACCTTAATATGTCCTTGACTTGGCGATTATTCCAATCTCACCGATTCATTCGTTTTTCACAAATTACGTTCATGTTATTAATCAGTTAGCAACTTTAAAAGGTTAATGCTCACTCCTGGGTAATCTTTTACTAAACAGTGTATGCTTAATATTTGCACGTTAGTTCAAAACAACACACCATTTATTCCAATATTGGGCTAAACGATATTGTCATGCAACACATCCGAGACACTTCAAATGACGTGCCACATGAGCGTATTGTGTTCTCTTTAAATATACTATCTATGTTTATCAGTTTCGACTTAAGCAAATAGTTTCCTTCATGCGTTTAGTAAAACACTAGCCAGGTGAAAAGATGGTAGGCTCTAGGTATGGGCACTATCCGCCGCAATCTGACTTAAATACTCTTGAAAACGACATACACTGGAATCGAATCATCAAACTGGCGCATTTACTGTTTTAGTATTCAGGAAGCAGTCATCGAGAGTGGCTTTGAACAAGCTTTAAGCTTCCTTCACAATCGATATTTATAAAACAAATATGGTGAATATGGTGAATGAAACCAATCAACGCCAGATAGTATAAAAGGTGTTGTGTAATAGAAACCAGATATCCACACTGTCATACTTAAATACATATACATGTACATGTAACTTAAATGATCTACCTCAATACACTTTCTGGGGTTTCATCCAACTAATTATGTTTAACTATTTAAGTGATCTTTCATCAAGCCAACAACAGCTCGATTTAATCACATGGACAGTTTACATTTTCGTGTTTTCTTTTAGCATCATAGCATGAAAAGGTGATGAATTGGGACACGGGAGAATGGTGTAATTGTCTCACAACTGTATCGGACATGGAACGTCCGACCTCAAATTTCAAACAATACTGATTCAACAACTCCGATACCGACAAACACGAATTTGGTTTCAATTTGAAAGGAATGGAGAACGAAAGTCGTGTAGAAGATCTCAAGAACAAAAGTTAATGTAAACTATCCAGAAATTCGTTTTTCGTGTTACGCTTTACGTGTAAATACAATTGAATAGTACATGCTCATATTACTCCTACATGGGAAAATAAGTGTGTATTAGTAACGATTAGATTGCTGTTGAAAAATGCGTAATACTTCATCACATATTTGTTATCGTCGCTTTTAGAACAGAGCTACAGCATTTATTACACCACAATGAAATTTAAACGGTTTTTTTCCCTTCTGCATCTTTACTCGTTCTAAAGGGGCTGTAGGTAAGATGATTATGAGAAACAATTCTCTATAAAAGGAGAAATCGCCTTTGGTGAGCTTTCTCTTCTTTAGCCCATTACTAAACAAAAACGACAATTTTTTGCAGGCGACTTGGGAAAACATTATTGGGAAAGGAGAAATTGCTCGTTTCCACAATGTTTTCTGCCCTATCAGAAGATTATTTTCTAATTTCATCACATTTTGAACTGTCGTCTGCAAACTCTTTCGATTTGGGACCGTCGAAAATTTGGAATTTGGTAAAGGGTTTATCGCACTTTGGATGTTTTCCTATTACCACAAAGGATGTACACTATTTCGTTTTTAAAAAAAAATCGTTTGATGTCTCATTAAAAATGGACCATTGACGCAATCTCAAAGTTTTGAGTGGATTGTGTTTAAAAGTAGGATAACACATACGCTGTAGCATGAGATACCCTATTAAACCCTTATAGCTACATATCAACCCTTTATCAAACGCAAAAATTTTGACTGTCCCAAATTCAAAGAGTTTGCAGCCGACATTACAAAATATTATGAAACTGGAAAATAATCTTCTGACAGTACAGAAAACATTGTGGGAAAAGGAAAAATTGTCCGTTACGGGCATTTTGTCCTTCTCCTATCCAGTGTTTTCCAGAGTCGTCTGCAAAAAAAGTAGTTAAATGTCGTTATTGTTTTGTAATGGATCATATATTGTGTGTAACTAGATGAAAACGTTAAAGGCACATCAAAGGAGAGGAATACAAATAAATTATTGAAAAAGTATATGAAGTTCTTTTATCATGTGCATAAAATTCATGAGAACTAATTTAAAAAATGCATTGAGACCCTATTAAATAAACTCCTTTAACATTAGTTATTTTGTGCTTGAATTATAGTTGTCTCCAATTCAAACATGTTTATCAACAACCTGTTTGTTTACATATTCGAAATAATGAATTCTGATTTGTCGGTTCAAACATTTGTGTATCACTGTCAAGGTCAGGGGTGAAAAATCACACAATCTGAATTATTAAACTGGTTAATCTGGGTTATTTCTTGTTGGCTTTTACATTAAAGTTGTGCTGATGGCGTTTTTTGGTGATATCTATTTGAATCCGACCAAAGGTTTACCAAATGATATAGTTTGATATAGCATTAATCTCCTTTTATGTGCCTTAAACAAAACCAACTGGGAAGTTTTCCTACCAAACAAACCTTCTCTTTAGAAATCCATAGACTGGAAACGTTCCGCGTAGACGATTTTATTTTAAAAACGAACTCAAAAAAATTATGTTGATCGTAACGAGGCCGTTTCTTCTTTAATGCGCAGTACAATGTAACAGGATATATTTGATCTTTTTAGTGAGTTGTCCCTTCGTTCTTATTCCCCAAATTGTTGAATATGTCACCGGTCCAAAAAGGAAGTGACAGTAGACAGCAGACGACATGCACACTATAAAGCCTTAAAGATGTCTGTAATAAACCAATGAGAAAAAACTATTTATTGCTCCTGATGAGCATAAAATAATCTTTTTGTCAAAGTACTTTCTAAAACCTTCTGACGTAGATCTGACAAGTGGGTTACCACAGCACAAGGGGTAAATTAATTCAATAAAGAATGGAGAATCAAAATAGATTTCACAATGTGTATTCTACATGCAGTAACATGTTTAAAACATGGTGTTTATGTCAAAGTACATATAGCAGCGAGCGTTCAATCACAAAGTTCCGTTACACGCTGGTTCAAATCCTGGGTCGAGAACATATGATCTCTATGAGTGATTGCACCTCGGAATGTCAAATGGAATGCCTGAGATTATAGACAGCTTTACCCAACCCTTCCGATGAATCTTCTTTAAACTGCATGATCGAACTTGAGTCGTACAGGGCAATGTAAATGAAAACATGTTGATGCGATGTAAAAACCAGACCATAAAGCTTATGCACACCAAAGTTAGATATTAAAACACTTTATAAGTCAAAACAAAATAAAGACAATAAATGGTTGACTTACCCGTCATCCCAGTTGAATATATTACCGGGTTGATCCGACCAGTGTTTGCTTGCAATGTGTATAGATATATATTTAACTAAGATCCAGTTTGTCAAATGATCGAAGGTGATCACGTGCCAACAGTATTAATAGGTACGTACTAATTTTAGATATATCAGGAACTAATACGTGTATGTAAATATAGAGCAGCCTTAGGAATTTGATACTCCGTATAAAAAATGGTTGGTGATTCACTTTATCTATATCGGGGATAACGTTGTTGTCAACAATTTGTCAGTTATGTCCCTGGCATTGTTTTTTCTTTTTGTAGGGTTTGGGTACATCGCGTCATGAATACTTCACTTGTATCGCGATGTCTGGAGAAGGTCGAGCTGCACAGAACCGTCGATATCCCCCCTCCATTCCCCCCTCCCCCCCCCCCGCCCATTCAAAAGTACGTAACGATTTTGAGGGTTTATGTTAAATTGTTAATTTCTTAGACACACTCAATCAAAATGGTCGTCTTTGTAGGGTCATGGATCGTTTTGTCCATACACATCAAAATAATCACTCACCTGATTTAGACAATACATGTACCAACGACCAAGTAACTGACATATTCATACCACAACTAATGCAAGGTCTTTGTTCACAGATGTGAGAAAATTTAAAAGTAAAAAATTGATTTCTTTAAAACTGCAAATCAATTCAAGAGGTGACATCGTTATTTAGATCTACCACATATAAATTTTACATGAATTAATAATAATAGTAGATAATAATAGACAATGAACTAGTTACAGAATTACATAATAATAAACTTGGAACTAAAGTCATGTCTATAAACGTCAGTAATCCAACATTCGCTGGTGTTAAATCGATCCTTGCTTTATCTCCTTTAAATTTACAGAAAATGGTCGATATAGTCTACATATACTATCAAACATGGAGACTTGATATTAATTATATAATATAATATAATTATATATTGTATATATAATTATTACAGAGATTGAAAAAAGAAAGCTGATGTTTTTACACAAGATTCTTGGTCTTCCCATCACTTGTTTAACTAAAGAAACCTTTGTGACCAAATTTTCATGTTTCTTACCAATGAGACATCTATTTCCACAAGATTCATTCCAGATATATGTCGCATCGTAAAGAAATATAAACTCTCATCTATTCTAAATGACTTCATATGCAATCAGCTAGTTCCATTAAGACCGAATTGGAAGAAAATAATAAAGAATGTCATTCATACAAGTGAAAAGCGCCTGTGGATCGAACGTGTATCCAGCGATACGGACTTTATGTTCTTTCAACTACTACAGCCTTGTATTCAGCCATCTGTTGTCTACGAAGTGTCTTCGGCAAGATCATTCCGTAAAACGATGCACATGATTTCAGTGATATGGTCTCGTCGTGTCACCCTTTTAAACGAATAATGCGAGAAATGCGGCAACTTTTACATTGATGAAATGATACACAAGGATTGTAATTTTATATATGTGTCAGTGACTGCAGAAATCAGTCTTATGGGCCAAAATTAAGTTTTTGAGATTTTCACATATCATGACTTGGTCACATGTCAAGATTGATATTTGAAAATTTCAATTAAAAATTCTCAATATTAAAACAGTTACAGCTATTTTAGAAACGGCAGTCCTCCTATCTAATTCTGACGTTAGGTTGTTTTATTGACGTCGTTGTTTTTGACGTAACGTTAGGTTTTTTGGTAAACTGCCTTGTCTAAAAGTTAAATAACTTTTTTCTTTTTGATTATTTCTAATCCAAATTTTCAAGTCTTCTTTTCGAAAGAATGTCATTTCACAACATTTGGAAAAACTAACAAATATGATGCTGTCATTCTGAATTGTTTTTTGCCTTCTGATGTATTCTTTACATTTATATCTGACATAGGGCTATTATTTACAACATTAAAAAACAAACAAAAAATGCATTCTTAGCCTCACATAATTTGAAAGGATAAGAAGATCATTGACTGCTTTTGAAATAAATCAATACAAAAAAGGTTTTTAAGTTATGGACCTTTATATCTATAGAAATATGACTGAAGACTCAAAACCAAACTCGATGACTCAAAACTAGACTTGACATCATGCCTCTCAAACAGAGTAAGCTTAATTGTTTTAACCTTTGATACTTTCGTTTAACCCTTTACCAAATTATAACGACATTTGACCAGTTTGTTGCAGACGACTCTTGAAAACATTGTGGAAAAAGGAGAAATTGCTCTTAACAAGTAATTTCTCCTTTTCCCACAATGTTTACTGACCTAACAGATGATTATTTTTCAATTTCATCACATTTCGAAATGGCGTCTGCAAACTCTTTCAATTTGGGACAGTCGAAAATTTGGTGTTTGGTATAGAGTTAAATAGATTCCTTGGAAGCTATTATTTCTTTATATCAGGACAACACATTTTAATAGCTTTATGCCAACTTATAGTATTATGTACTCAATGATGCCAAGAAGAAAAACCCAATTCTCTGCGTCCATGTGGTCAAAAAGATGATGCAAATCCACCAAATGGGAAATAGAAAAAGAAAATGAATGTCATGGATATAAATACATTTATTTTTTCAAGACTAACAAATTAATTAAATAAAAATCTTTATTAATATCCATTTATTTAGAGTGTTATCTAATATGTTGACTGCTTTTATTTGTAATTACAAACACTGTAATTATACAACAGTATGTGTTACAATCTTCATGCTTTAGAAATATCATTGCAATGATCTCTATGAAGAAATCCACACAGATCTTTCTGTAGAATGTTATGAACACTTTTTGATGACAGTCCTTTAGTCCCTTCATTTAAACCTTCTACAGTTTCTTCATCCTCCCTGAATTTCACTCAACTGCAAAGGTCAGAGACAGTTCCTCCAAACATCATACTGTGGCTTTTGGTTTCTTGTTTACCTATAAAGAGAATAAGTGAAATAATCTTTAAAAATGAATAATATCTTTTCCTTTATAGATAGTATTAAATACAATGTTAACCTTTTTCAGTTACATTATTGCTATCCATGACCAGAACAATGCTAGGACTAAGGAGTCTGAAGTGTCTTGCTAATAGATACTACTAAGAAAACAGTGGTGCTGGTGGGGCTTGAGGCTGGGAATCCCCGGTAACAGCTCAATCCTTAACCATTAGGCCACAGAAATACTTAATCACACCTTCATACCCGGTACCTTGTATCTGTAGAGAACATATAGTTTTAATTTATTTGAAAGTCATTTTGAAAATAAAAAGGTGAGTTGCAATAGACTTTGATTATCAAATACCATCAACAATTAAATCCAACTAAATGCAAAAACAGTTCTTAATTGCAGTTCCTCTGAAACTGGTTTATATTGCCTCTTTCAGTTCTGCTTAATGTCAAGATTTGAATCTGATTTCACTTTTAAAATTGTTTGTAAATCAGGACAAATGAAGTCTACCAATAAAAATATTATTACAATGAGCCTTCTTCAGTAAGGTTTTGCAGGTTATATGAATCAGAAAATATGTTCATGCAAATAGTTTTGGCAAAATATTAAATGGAATTCAATATACCTCTGCATACAATGATGTGTTTTTCCAATTCTGATGTAAATAGTAGTGGACCAGTGGTGCATCATACTGTATTCAGTGTTTGCTCTATGTAAGTAATGGTTTATGCTAGTTTCACTGTACACCCTTGTATCTAATGACCCCTTCATCCTCCAGAAGAAAAGGCTTTTATCCTGTAATGTAAAAATAATGTTATGCTGTAATAACTGAACATACACAACATTGGTAAAATGTTCTAAATACTAAATATAGTATCCTGTAAAACAGAAAAATAATTGAGCAGTATGACCAAGTATGAGCAATTTTAGAATACTGAATTTCATTTTTTCCACAATGAATTTCATCAGAAAGCAGAAAATACTTATAAAACACTTATGTTTGATTGATAACATTGAAGCCATTTAGACTTGTCATCACGACATACCTCATCTTATTTTTAGGCAGAATCTTAAAGTATGCCTCTTAGAAAGGTATTCAATGTTACCAAAATAACAAAAACCATAATGCTAAACATTACAGTTTAATCAATTTATTTTGGTTTCACAAAAAATCTGTTTGTCATATAAACTAATGTGTATGCCTTGTTAATCATAAAAGGGCCAAAAGCACTCTGCACATAATGGAGCAATCACCTCACAGATTGTGTTTTATGTGTAACTTAAGTTAAAATAGGGAATCAAGACACTCCTTGTCACTGCATGAACAACAATCAACCATCTTAAAGTTCTTATTTCTTCTTTGTTTTCAATAAGGAATGTGCAAGGATGAATAATAAATAAGGATTATGCATGCCTTTCAATGAATCAATGTCAAACTCCCAATTTTGATCATTCAACATGAGGGAAATAAAAAAAACATGACATGCACATGCTTGTTAAGATAATGAACCGTTTAAATGATTTACTAAATCTAAAACATAAATATGCTAAAATTACACAGATTGGTAATGAAAGACGTGTGAGGTGTATCAATCATCTAGTCTTGCATAATTTTTAAGATCTGTGATGTCATTTCAGCAGTAGAAGACATTTCATTTTAAAACTATTAAAAGTTTCAATGTGTGATTTAGTATCATTTGAAAACCACCCCTTATAATAGTACTACCCTTATAAATACTTAAGGTAATGGTAACATAAAGCTGCATGAAGCATAATATTTGTTTATATTTTTCAGACACTTTGAAGATAACATCATTCTGATTTGCTTATTGTTTCTAACTTTTTTCTTTAGTGTAAGGGGTTGTGGGTGGGGTGGTCCAATGTTTTCTTCCTTTTGTCTTTTGAATAAGAGCTATACTGGAAATTGTCATGGTAATGAAAGCTTAATTTTACAAGTAGTATAGTATAAGTGAAAGTTATTCTCACATGTGGTAAGGAAAAGTTAAGCGTATGTGCAATGAATCTTTCCTGAATACAGACGAAAGTGTTCAAGACAACCATAATGTCCTTTTCATATTCACAGTCAACGAGTTCGATCTTCCGTGCAAGTTTCATATTTTCTCTTCAAAATCACATAATGAATTATTATTTAAGTAGAATACTGGATGTGGTTTGGGGTTATTGTTTTGAATGTCGAATACTAAGCTTCATATAATCTTAAATCACATCTAACCAAAGATAGCAACCGAAAGTGACAGATTTCCGACAACTTCCGGGTTATTTTCGTGAAGTATCAACACCGTTTTAACACCGATTTATCAATAGTTACGAGAGTAAATACAATGTTAACATTACAAATCCATTCTTAATCATTCCACTTACCTTCACTGTCGATGAAGTGATGCTACCTCGAGACTTTTATGCAAAGAAAGCGCGATTTACATCGAGAAACAAATATGTAGGTCATCGCTATTTATAAACAGGAAACACGCGAAAGGTCGGGGCTAAGTCTTTCAAAAGTGAAATATATTGCGTTTTTTCGTTCGGACTGCACTTTTATTTCAGTTGAATATGGTTCAAACTTCAGGGACCAAGTTTGGCAAGTTTTAATGAAAACAAAACATGATTGATTATGTTTTAACACGAAAATATAAAGCGCAAACTTTAAACGACGTTTTCTCGAAATTGACGTTTTCGCCGTAAGACCGATTTCTGCTGCCGACGTCACATATATCGTTGAAGCTAAGAATAACTTGTACAATGAGCTCATCTCGACGTTTAGCTATACGTTTGTGGAGGAGCTCATTGCACAAGACCCTCTCTCTTGGACACTACTCATATTGGGAGCGCCTCTTCCTCCCCTACTAGAGTCTAAGGATAACAAAATCTTCATTTTTCATACATTCAAATGCATAGGTATATGTCTAAAATTATAATTGTCGCATTGCATTATATACTATATGTATCAGTTTATGCCTTGTTTAGGGCTATATATGATAGAAACATAAGGCTTAATTCAGTACCACTAATCATTTGATTAGACACTTTTTATTTGCATAATTATGTCACTTTGTCATTTCTTTACAATTAATATCATTTTCATTCATTTAAATCACGTCCATGTTTTTTGCTAATGGGTATAATGACTTGTGCTTATCTATGTTCTATGCTTACATAATGTGTAATTGTAATTGTGGATACGCGCAGTGTATGTTTGCGTGCGTATGCAGGTGGGTGGAGGTGTGTGTGTGGGGGTGGGAGGGGGTGTGGGTGTGGGTGTGTGATACGAGGAATCATTTCTTGTGGGGGGGGGGGGGTTCCTACTTGGTTATCGCATTTTAATTTTTATTTATTCTTCTCTTTCTATATTTATGTTTTGTAAAAGAAATCTTTATACTTTGATTTATTTTCTGTAAAGCAGGCAATAAAGAGATTTAATTTGAATTGAATTGTGTTTCCACGACATTTTATTTTGACGTTCAAAGTTTTATCTTCCATGAATAAACAAGCATCTTAAGAAAACTACAGCCAATAGTTGAAAATTAATCATTTCTTCGTGATCGAATGGAATCAAATTAACTCAAGAGAAAATGCTCGTAAAAGCACAATGCTTTTCCCTTTTCTTTTGTCCAAGAGGTGTATGACAACTTTGGGAATAATGTTTCTTGATTACAACTTTCACAGGGGATATAGCTACCAATGTTCATCAACCAATCGTATCTCGTCGGGTTTATCCACAGCTCTCGGAAAAAAAAACCGATTATTTACGATTCTTCATCAACATCAGCAGTCTGGGAAAACTCCCCACAGGAATCTCCCCTCTCTAAGCTGATGAGACAAATCCATTAAAGGGAGGTCACTGTGGGGATTTTGCTGTCTGGGTTGAATACTGGTTATATCCCTTTTTTATCTTGCTATAAAGAAACGCTGCACTAGTACAGTATTCTTTCCTTTATTGTATGGAATCATTGACAGAAAAAAAACATTTTTTCCAGGTGAAGTGTGTTTGTGTTTGGATTCGTACATCGCATTAACACTTTCTCATTGATATTGCGATGTCCACCTCATCGTAAACATAAAATCTCAACACTACACTATTGCATGTCAATCAAACCGAGAACAAACATTCTGTTTGTCAGCCGAAAAACTTTTAAAACAACCTTAACCCTTTCCCAAACAATAACGACATTTTACGACTTTGTTGCAGACGACTTTAAAAAGCATTCTGGGAACGAGCAATGTTTCCTTTTCCCACATTGTTTTCTGCCCGTTCTACAGAATGCTGTTCAATTTCATCACATTTTGAAATGTTGTCTGTAAACTCTTTCAATTTGGGACAGTCGAAATTTGTTGTTTGAGAAAAGGTTAAGATATCCTGTGTAACAGTACTTTTGATTGTGCATTGTGCTGAGCGTTGGCCTCTGGTGACGGGGGTCTCGTGTTGGATCCCCGTTAGAAGCGAGGTGAAATTATTGTGACTATTCCACAAATCGGAACGAGCACTGTCTATGTTTTCAGGTAGCTGTTATTAAGAGTGAATTTGATAAGTTTTAAGCTTCCGTCACAATCGATGCATAATAAATGACACATGTAATAATTTCTGGTTAGTGAACCTTCCATTCGCTGAGACTGGTGTGGAGAGATATTGAAAAGCGATAAAATTAAAAACTTATTGCCAAACCACTTTTTCGATTCAAATGTCAAACCTATTTTTTACTATCATGGTTCAAATGCCGTTTCAATAATATCCCGTTATGTATGGCTTTCCGGCTACTGTTTTTCACCTATCTACCATAAGTGGGTGAGTCCATTATTGAGTGGAAGTGGATAGGTATAGGTAGTGTTTTCTGGTTTTAGTTTAAAATATTTTCATTGTGAAATATTAATTTGCATTTGGATTCGGACGGAAGCCTTAAGCATATTGAGTCCCTCTCCTTGGTATGTTTTATGCAATATGAAGGTAGGTATGTTTTGGGTAATAAGAATAGGAACCTATTTTAAAAAAAACAATTCCGATGTATTTATGTTTACATTTATAACAGTATAGCCCTCGTGAGCTGTAAATTGATAACACAATTGACCACTCATCAAGGCGCCTAAATTGGAATATTCATAACGATTTGATAACCAATGAGTTTATGTACAAACCGCCGACTAACAATTTTCCATTTACAATGCTATAAACAGCTTCTATTGGAGTCGTTGGTGCAAGACTATAGTAGGTCCTTTCGAAAAGGCAGGTCTCATGATAGTCTTATGTTGAATCCTCGTATAGTGGATACATCTTACCTCCTACTCAACCAGAGCTGTCTATAAAACGGAACGCTCGACATTCGAAAACACATGTTGGAAAGGTAGGTCAGCAGGATGCACGCTTGGGGGGGGGGGGCATTCCATTCTTCTGAGTCAGCGAACAACGTATTTGTTTTTGAAATTTGAAGTTGTACACAAAACCTTAACCAAGCATGTATATACAAGCAAAAATGAGATCGGGTTGGTTTGCTGAAAGTCTTACAAACAATGTCCGTAACGAAGCATAGCTAGAAAGATTGACTCCTTCGGGGTTTCGATTCCGGTTCTCCCGGGTGACAGTACAGGACATAACCACTGACTTAAAGAGTCGGCTCAGTAACGCAGAGGTTACATCTTGTCCTGATCTATTGTTGCTATGCTGTAGAGAGTGAGGCGGTTACGTAACAAAAGTGAAAACAAGGGTTTTGAGTTTTTGCCAGGTACATTGAAAAGTAGCCTTGAATACACTTGTTAAGATTCAAACTATTACATATAGTAGCTAATGAGATATCTCAAGGTGAGACCCCAACACCCACGTTTGAGTAGGTAGAATAGCTCTTCTTATCTTTCAAACAGTCGAGCTAAGAGTGGGGTAGGATTGAGTCGAATAGTCGAGACAAGGAAAGGTATCTTACACAAGGATATACTCAAAAGAACTGTTCCTACACAAATCAGTGTCAATCTAACCCTTATAGTGCTGGAACCGACTTCATGCTCATGGGAACAGGTTAGATCAAGGCCAACCGCCAAATCAATTGGCGGCTGAACTGCGATCTAACCTGTTTGCTAATCTGAGTATCTTTCCTCATCAAAATTAAACAGATATTCAAGGTTTTTGAAAGCAGATGACACAACAATCTATTTTTAGAAAATTATCCAGCATTCTAAGGTTTAAATAGAACTACTGATACGAGAGGTTTCAAACCAACCACTTACAGACCTCTTCCTGGCGTAGTAACAGATTCCAGGGCATTGTGCAGTACGTATCCATATCAACACAAACAATCACAAGCATTTCCAAATATCATCAAGGCGGTGAGCACTTTACTTGGTTTAAATCTATTCGTTTTACTTCGATTGTGAAACAAGTTCTTACAATTCAGCTTAAACATTCTCGACTCTGCTTCCTGGATACATAACCAGTCCTCACGCCGACTGTGGATAAACGGAAGGTTGCAAGGCAGATACCGCTTCTAAAAGGATTCGAACCCATGACGCTCGTCTCCAGAAACTGACGCTCTATTTCTTGACAATTGTCCTCCATTGAAGTCTCCCTATTGGCGAAAAATGTTGTCTTTTAGTTTGTTGTTGCTGTATTTAAGAAATTCCAATGTAGAACATTTTGATAAACTTAAAAGTAAAAAGACTTAAAAGTAAATGTTTGTTTGTTGGTACAGGGTGTACATCGTTTCAACATTAGTTCATTCATGCTGCGATGCCCATACTCAACTGCTCATAAGGGCTAGTCAATCTGAGTAAAACCGTAAGTCAGTCGGGAGACTACTTCTTGTGAAAGTCAAAATGTAATAGCTGCGTTATATACTTTGTTTGTATATGATTATTTTGGGTAAACGCGCTCTAATTTTAGACAGAAATCATTGTTTCAAAAGAAGAAATTGCTCGTTACGAGCAATTTCTTCTTTTGACACAGTGATTTCTTTAATCTTTCATCCAATTCAGATTCCGTATTCAAAACAAGGTGTTGTAAGTGAAGTGTCTATTTAAGCCAATCACGCCCTGTGACCAGTACTTATTAGATACATGACTTTGTGCATGCGTGAGAACGTACAACACGAAATTTGGCGCTCCGTGAAAATAAAGACAGAATGTACAATAAATGGTGATAGAAGACAATATGCCGCAAATACAAGGTTAGTAATGGTATATGAATGGATACCCCGCCAGTTTACGTCGTTCCGCCACACAAAAAGAAGAATAGAGGCAGAAAACGGAAGAAGAAGGATATCTCTTTGTCTGGTGAAGACAGCCATGATAGTGAAAACAACCAAACCAGTCCCCAACTCTAAATGACACAGTTAGTAATATAAACAATAATACTACCTGTATAGTACATAGTACAAACAATAACAATAACATTTCAGACTGTTTCTTTGATAGTGAAAGCTTCGTTGCAGCAGTAATGAAATCACAAGTTAGCTATACACCCAACCCGAAAAGCATGATATAGCCAAGCCATCCTATAATGCATACGCCTCAGACTGCGGCCCCGCCACCCCTTCCTCCGTCACAGCCCCCAGAATGGGCTAAGACTATGATAGAGGACCTTAAAAGTATCAAAAACATTTTGCCAAAAATTGAAAAGATTGACAAAACGGTGACAGCAATCAATGTAAAAGTGTATCACATAGAAAATAAGCTCGGTCAACTTGAAAATAGAGTAGAACATTGTGAAAGAAGTTGCAGCTTCATGAACGAAGAATACGAAAAGCAGAAACAACATATGAAAAAAGCTGAAAGCGTTGTTAAACATCTTGAAAAATCGTGCGATGACCTAAAATCCACTATGAAAACACAATCTATCCAGTTTGAAAATACCCTTGACAAACTAGCGGACCTAGAATCTCGTTCAATGAGGGAAAATCTCATCTTCTATGGTATTCCTGAGAATGCTACTACTTCAACAACCAAATCGTGTGAAACCCTTGTGAAGGACATGATCAAAAGTGTATGCGATCTTGATCCATCCAAAATGCAGTTTGATAGAGCGCACCGATTAGGTTCTACCTATGCTAAAAAAACCAGACCAATAGTTGTTAAGTTCCGCAATTATGCTGACAGAGAACTTATCCGCACTAACTCCTGGAATGAATCCGCAAAGCAGAAGCTGAAAGATACTTATCGGGGACAGCAGCAGCCACAGCAGCTACGCGAAGCATGGAAAGCACTCACAGCCTTTGCTCAAGACGCGCGTGATAAGGGGCATATCCAATGTCCGGATATCCGGTAATAAACTGTTCGTTAACAATCCCCTACAGAAGAAATATGTGAACGGGAAGGTGAAAGATCAGAAGGACCCTGATTTCTAGGGAGGTCGTGAGAAGGACATTTCTTTCATCTCGTGGAATGTTAATGGACTAGGTAGAAAACTATGTGATCCGGACTTTATAACACTTATCCAGAACTATGATATTTTACTCTTAAGCGGAACATGGATCTCAGTAAATTCCCATATAAACCTCGATATAAACGGATATCATGCTTACCATTTACACGGAAATAAAAGTTCACGTGTTAGTAAAGGTTGCTGTAGTGGCGGTCTGTCTGTCTATTTTAAAAATCGTTTGATTAATAAAGTATCTATAATTGAGACTCGCCAGCAAGGTATAATATGGGTAAAATGCTGCAGATCCCTGTTTTCTTTTGAAGAAGATTTTTTTATATGTTTAACCTACATTTCACCGAAGGGTTCCAACTATATTGATTTCAACGACTTTGATTTTTTTTAACAGGTTGAAACTGGTCTAGAAAGATATAAACTCTTAGGTAAAGTATTTGTTACCGGCGATCTAAATGCAAGATGTTCAACTATTGACGATATTTTGGATTATGACATGTATATTGACAATGACAGTCAGCTGTCAGATATTGTTTACATACCTCTCCGTGTAAATGAAGATCACGTGACCGACGCATACGGTAAAGGCCTCATTGAACTTTGTTTATCTACATGTATTGTCATTGGGAACGGTCGTCTGCATAGTGATTTAAATGTCAGACAGCATATCCTTCACTCCTTTAATGGTTCGAGTGTTGTTGATTATTTATTGTTAAATCCTAATGATTTGAATGTTATAACAAGTTTTGATATTGAAATGCCTTCGGAGTTCTCCGACCATTAACATTTTGTTAAGATAGAAAAGGAGCCCTCCTAGATAGTAGTTTATCGAAGAAAGGTTGTGTATTTAATAAATGGAATGCTGTTAGGTATGAAGAGTTGAATGCATGTTTAAATAACAGGAGCAACGATTTACACACTTTAAATGAAAGCATTTCAAGTTGCAACGATGTAGAAAAAGTAGCCAGTTCATTTACAGAAATTTTACGTGATTGTATCTCAAAGGTATTTAAAAATGAACGCATTCAACCAAAATGTAGCAGGTCAGTACAAAATAAACAGGATAAAAAACCATGGTTTAACTCTGATTGTTACAATGCAACTAAAGCATTTAGAAAATATAGAAATAAATATTTGAAAAATAAATCATCTATAAATAGAGAGGAATATATTAATGCAAAGTCATATTATAATAAGTTAAAAAATAGTTGTAAAAGAAAATACATGCAAAGAGAAAAACACAAATTTACTGCTCTTGGCAAATATAAACCAAGAGAATTCTGGAAGAAAATAAAATCTCAATATAAAACATCCGTAAACAAAGAAAATGAAATAAGTAATAACGATATGTTTACCAATTTCAACTCTCTTTACCAGATTGAATCTGAAAACAATGCACCTATGGAATTTAATATTTACGATTCGATACATGATGACAATTTAGACTGTGAAATATCCATGCAGGAAATCCGCACTACAGTCTTTTCTCAGAATGAACATAAAAAATGTGGAATAGATAACATCGTTGCAGAAGTCTACCAAAACTCATTTGAAATTACTTCACTATTAATATGTAAATTGTTTAATAGACTTTTTACAAATGGGGAATACCCCAAGTCTTGGGGAACAGGTATCATCGTGCCGATTTTTAGAGGAGGGGATGTTAACAATGTTCAGAATTATAGTGGTGTCACTTTAATCAACACATTAGCAAAGATATACTCTCAAGTTCTACTTAATTGTCTTACGAAATGGTCAATGAAACACCAGAAAATTGTTGAAAATTATTTGGACTCCAAAAAGGAAAGTCAACTATAGACTGCATTTTTATCTTACAATCAATCATAAACAAAACGTTATACCAAAAGAAGAAACTATACTGTGCATTTGTTGCTTTTGAAAAGTGTTTTGATAAACTTGATCGTTCTCATTTATTCGAAAAACTTTTTAAAGAAAGAGTTAGTTCAAAGTTTGTTAACGCAATACAAAATATGTACACTAAAATAAAGTATTGTGTACGCAATAAAAGTGAATTGTCTCCCTTTATCTCTTCAAACATTGGTGTAAAACAAGGAGGTCCGCGCTCAAGTTTGCTATTTCTCTTCTTTGTCAATGATATACTACAAAACATTAATAGTAACATAGACGGTCTATTTAGTATTGATGATGTAAAAGTTTTTATTTTGTTATTTGCAGATGACACGGTTATTTTCGCTCATTCACCCGAAGCATTGCAATCTCTTTTAAATGATTTACAAGCCTATTGCAATTCATGGGGTCTTAATATAAACACTAAAGAGACCAAAGTTATGATATTTGAAAAAGGTAGACATTCCACTTACGGTTTTGTATACAATAATAGCATATTAGATATTGTAGACTCTTTTAAATACCTAGGTATACATTTATATAAAAATGGCAGTTGGTTTAGATCACAACAAAACTTGCACAACATTCTCGGTTTGCTTTGCACAATTTTTTTATTGTTTTTAACCAATTGAATTTGAATATTGATGACAAACGCAACCTATTTAGTAGCTTAGTAGGGTCTATTGTTAACTACGGAGCGGAAATCAATGGCAATCACCCATGTAAAGACATAGAAGTTATTCATTGTAAATTTCTTAGAAAAATACTATGTGTTAAAAAATCTACGTATCTTGACGGATTATATGGTGAACTTGGGCGTTATCCCATGGAAATAAAAAGAAAAATTAGTATCAATAAATATTGGTTGAAGCTCCAAGATAAATCAGATAATTCTCTTGTTAAACAAATATATAGAATGTTATATAACAATCATGAAAACAACATAGCCTACAATAATCTTAACTGGGCCACTAATGTAAAAAATATTTTAAATGAGATTGGAATGTCATATTTATGGCTTACCAATGATACACAAGATATAAACTTTGAATTAACCAAACAGCGAATTCTTGACATATATAAACACAAATGGTACTCAAATATAAATAACTCAAATAGATTGGAATCATATAGCATATACAAACATGACTTTGAAAGGGAAAAATACCTATACTGTTTCAACGAAAATAAATACACAATTGCATTAAAACAGTTTCGATTATCCTCTCATCATCTAGTAATAGAATCAGGAAGATTTACTAACCACCCAAGAAAAGACAGAATTTGCAGAACCCGTGGATATGTCTATATATAAAGAATTGATTAGAAGTTGTTCTAACTTCCCATGCATTGGTAAAATACATCGAAACATTTTCATAAATAGATCGTTTCCACATGATTTTACTTGGAAAAACCCCATTGGTCATAGAGTCTTGTATTACCTGACTTAAATTGTATTTAGATAATAACTTAACAACATCGGGTATAAATCCGAGCTGCGATGTGCCGGCCCTGCCAGCATAAAATGAAAAAAGCCTAAAAGCAGAATCCCTTTCCAACCGGTACAGCTGACCGAAAAAAGTTTCCTTCTATCTATTTCAGCCTCAATAGGTGACGCCGATATAAGACCAAGAACGATATCTGTTCTTGATCTTAACTGGAGACCCTGAATTTGTTTTAAACAAAGTCTATGGGATCTTTCCAGAATGAGTGTATCATTGTTTGAGAGGGGTTGTAACATTTCACATCCAAAGAGAGCTTTTGGAAGAACAATAGATCTATAAATCTTGTAACTGGTGAGAGGATTTAGGCCGTTTTTATATAACCCGTCCTTGATTAGTCCGAAAAATGAACCCCTCAGTTTGCGATCTACATTTTTTATAATGTTCGAAGAATTTCTATATTTATTGCAAAGTAAACCCAAATGAGAAAAATCTTCCATCTCTTCTACAATATCGTTGCCAACATGCCATGACCTTGAGCAACGTTTAAATGCATGTTTTGTTTCATTTAAAGTGATAATGGCGCATTTTGTATGATTGTATTGAAATCTCCAAAGACAAGAATAACGATAACACATGTCAATCATTCTCTGTAATGAGTTACTCGAAAGTGCGAGAAGAGTCATTACGTCTGCAAAGGACGGGGCGCAATAACTAGTACCTCCAATTTGAAATCCTAAATTACTATTACTTAAATGTTCTATGAGGGGGTCGATGTAAAGGAGATATAAAAAAGGTAACCATACCCCACCTTGTCTGGTGCCCTGTAATATAGGGAACCAGTCTGAGTGGAAACCCTTATACAAAACACGACTTTTCATATCAGAATGCATAGCTATAACAGTATGCAATAGTTTTGGTTTAACGCCAAGAAGACTTAACTTATAGAATAGACCGTCGTGCCAAACTCGATCAAATGCTTGGCGAGAGTCTAGAAAACAAACAAATAATTTACTGTTAGCTTCTTTGCAGAAGTTAATACTCTCCTGTAAAACATACGACGTCATTGGACTTCCCATATTTGGTTGAAAACCACCCCGCAGAGAATGTAACGGTTTTACAATGGATGACTGTAAGCGTAACAACAGCACTTGCTCAAAAAAATTTAAGAATAGAGGAGAAAAGGGTTATCACACGATAACTATTAGAGTCATTTTTAGGTTTACCCACACCTTTGTATAAGGTAATAATTATCCCTTCTTTGAGAGATGCCGGAACAAATCCACGACAGTACATTAGATCAAATAGGACAGTTAGTTTGTTTTTCAACACTATACCTCCATGGAGTAAATGCTCATTACAAATACGATCATTACCACACATTTTCCCCTTTTTAAGTGAACTAAAAGCAAAGAGACCTTATCTAACAAAATATGATCATTATCATGCAAAAATGACTCATTCTTAATATCATTGACATAACTTGTAATTGAATCAAAGTGATTGTTGTTGTAGTTACTACATTCAGTATCAGAGTAAAGGGATGCAAAATGTTTACCCCATTCAAAACATATTACCTCTGGATTTCAATAAACAACATCATTAAATTTTAATTCATTAGTAACATCCTTCTAATAAGGTTTCTTTTTGTGATCGAACAGTCTACATAACAATGGACTGTCAACCTCGGAAGCATTATCAATATCCTCACGGTCTTAACCCATTACCAAACAGTAATGACATTTCACCACTTTGTTGCAGACGACTCTGGAGATTATTCTGGGAAAAGGAGTAATTTTTCTTTTTCCCACAATGTTTTCTACTCTATCAGAAGATTATTTTCCAATTTCATCACATTTTGAAAGAAATGTCGTCCGCAAACTCTTTCAATTTGGGACTGTCGAAAATTTGGCGTTTGGTAAAGGGTTAATAAAGAAACTCATGAGATTTTGTTACGAATGATGAGTTGAGATGAGTTTGATACATTGCTTTGAACGAAAGCCACGTTTAGCACCACAAATTGGCACATAAGATACTGGCGTATTTTTCAACGTTATAGGATGTGTTACTGTATCAATGGTATTATATGTAGTACGAATATTGTTTGGATAAAAGTATTGTTTTGTAAACAGTATAATGATGTATGGTATTTTGCTTTCGAACAAAACTATACTGAATTCTTCATACAATTACAAGGTATTTTGCTTAAGGTCATATATGCAAAGGGAAAGTATCCTTTACTTACTGTTTGAGATGGACAACATCTTTAAAATTGCGCGATTTGACATTTTTAATTTAATTATAACCGTTTATGAGATATTCGATCCATGCAAATGATAGACACGTGTTTCTACTAAATATTTATTGGATTAATTTCGCTACAACTGTTCATTTTAAAAAGACTACAAAAGTAATTATCAATTGTATTGAATGTGTGCTTTTGTTTTTATGAGCATAGAATGGTATCCCCTCCATGGTGTACAATGTATACTGAATAAACTTTACATCTAGTAGACGTCAATAACTGATCCAAATACATATACATAAGACACTGACGCCACAATGGTTACAGAAGACATCCATCTACCCATCTTTATAATCCAAACATGCATCGTTCTTATCGGCACTATTAGCAACGTTGTTTCGTTTATTGTATGGAGTAAAGGCAAGGTATGCCGAACATTACCGATAGCGATGTACTTTCGTATCCTGGCAGCAGTTGATACATTCATTCTTTTTGTACCAGGGATTGAACTTCTTCTCTACGTCTCACCATGGAATATATCTTTACGGCACCTTAACCAGGTCACGTGTCAACTCTACCCCGGTTTTACACAGAGTAGCATTCGGGTTTCATCGTGGATCATTTCCAGCTTTTCCATTGAGAGGACTCTTTACGTGTATTTCCCGACGAAATACCGCGTTAGCCAGAACTCGGTGCGAACACTGATCATCACTGCATGTCTCGTGATCGCATCATTGTTGATGGATTTGCCGCTCTTTATCAGCAGTGACTTCGTCACAAAGGTCACGTGGTATAACGTTACTGACGCCAACAACAGTTTTATTTGTTCACCGGTCGTGACACAGGGTACGACATGGACAACAACAACATTGAATATCCACCCATTCAATAACGGGAGTGTTTCCGTACCGGGCGCCACATGGAATAACGTCAAACCTAATGATACATTTTCCAACTGGACACACTCCCTAAATGAATCCGTACATTATACTGTAACCGCCAACTGCGCTGCTGCTATCGACAGCACCGAAGTCATCCTTGACGTCGTCACAAAGTTCCTAATACCTTTTGTCATTCTCCTTGGCTGTAACATCCTCATCCTGATCCAGCTGCGTCGACAGCATCGTTTTACGTTGAAGATGGGAATTCAGCAGCGTGTGAACGAGGTTCGACAAGCCCGCTATCACAACGCCATCTACCAGATGGTTGGCATCAGCTTCTTTCACTGTATCTCCACGGCACCTTGGTCCTTGTTGGCCTCCTGTAGCATATTTGGCTGTGTGACTGATCGATTGTACTACAAGCTCCTGCTAGGCTTTAACTCTCTCGCTTACTTAAACAGTGCTATCAACGTCATTCTCTACTGTTTCATTGGTACCAACTTTCGAAGTGATGCGAGATCCTTGTTTTGTATCAACTCTACCGACGAATCAAAGAGTACACAGCTGAATGGAGTTGTACCTAAAGGCCGGTAATTAAAACATAATGCTTCGAATATTCCCATTACCTGTTAGCCTTACAATATACGACCAGTGGATTAGGAAATTTATATTAGACGAATTGTGTCGGAAATGTTATCGGGCAAGGCGTATGGATATCATCCGGTACGCCGATGGCGACTCGGATAATATTGTGTCCGATAATATTCCTCTTAAAAGACATCAACCATCTATTCTCTTTAGCATGGATTTAATCTATAAGGATTCAAATAAATCATCAAAATATGAAAATAAAGCACGAAAAACATTGAACGAGTCGGACAATTAATACTGACATGTGTGCGCAGCGATCACTTGATCTAGATACAGATATCAATCAAAGTGCTGAAGGCACTGAAGTTGGATGACGTGATTCAAATGGATGACAATCCTGCAAGGGTTAAAAGCAACGTCAACAGTATTTCATTTGCTTTACTGCTTGCTTTTGTCAGCAATAGACTAAAAACTTTCAAATGTCTCAAGGACATCCAGAGAAAAAAACGCTAGTGAGGTTCAGACTTTGGACATCAAGGTTGTGAATTTTACATTGGGACACGTAGGACCCTACAAAATATACTACAATTGCAAAACGCATCCATATTGGCTGTTGGAATATTCATTATAAGGAAATCGTATGAGTATGAATTGGTACAAAAACCTGAAAAACTTATTTTGATTACAAAAATAGCTTAGTTTTAATGATTTGAAAAAAACATTGAACTATAGAGTATTGAATATTGAATTCAAGTTGTTTGTGTTAATAACCCTTCCAGAAATGATTTAATTACCTTTGAAAATGGTATGGTCATTTTGACATTTTTGCTCCAAGCGGTTACCATGGAAACTGTCATTTTACGAAAAGATAACTCGTCGACCTGCATTTTTCTTTTCATTTTTGAATTCGCAATAGACTTTCATAGTTTCTGTTAGTTTCACAATACACTCTGGTAATGAATGATCCCTTCATCTTCCAGAAGACAATGCTTTTAGCTGTGATGTAAAAAAAGATTCTGCTATAAGGACTAAACATTTGTCATGTTGGAAAAATGTACTAAGTATCGAACATAGCCCCCTATAAAATAGACAAACTTTTATCAGTATACTCAGGTATAAGTAATTTAAAAGACAGAAATTAATTTTTCAAAGTGATTTGCATAAGAAAGCATAAAGTGCTACTGAGAACATCTATATTTGATTGATCAACATTCAAGCAATTTAGACAAAAAAGGCATAGCTCATCTTATTTTGCGACAGTCTTTTAAATGTTTTAACCTCCCCAAACCCAGCTGCAACATCAGGGATTGAACTCAAGGAACAGAGTTTCCACTGCAACCACTCACTGAGCTGTTAAAGATACTCACTCAGAGATGTGTCTATTTGGAGTTACAAACGTCAAAAATTTATTTTGACTTTCCTTGTCACTAAACCAAAGACTATTTACCGTTTCTTTACTTATAAGGTGCTAAAACCATGTACTTTCGTTAAATAACGTGAAGTGAACCGTCGCGTTTGTCTGATCATCTTTGGGATATACAAAATTACCAGATTTCAGCAAGTAAGGAAACTTAAAATGATCTTCGATTCGGTGACAATACTTGTTAATATCAAATAGTTACCGTATATTACTATCACGGCACTTTGAGTTAGTCCCTAAAAAATAACGACACCCACCAATGGATAATTCAAATTAAGATTATTGTTTACAAAATGAACCATTTGAAGGAAAGCTACTTGGTCACTGTCATGTAACGTTGGAAAGGTGAGCGAGAAGGAATTCCTGCCTTTATTTATAAACCGGCATTCCCGTAAAAATATTGATTGGACAATGGCTCACTTCACATTTTTTAACAAAATCACAGGGTTTCAAACTCTTAAAAGTAAAGAAGTTGAAAATAGTCTTAATTTTAGAGAAAATAATTATTAATATCAATCTTCTTGACATTTATTATTCCGAGACCACATATTTCTGAGTAAGTCCCTTTAAGAGCAAGTTTAACATATGAGTTCATGACAACTGAAAACAAAGTGTTTTAGAAATATCTTGAGAAAACACGAGTATGCAAGTATAACAAAACAAAATCTACAAAACAATTCAAATTAATTATTATTTCAAATATTGAAATTGTGTATGTCATTTCACCCATGATCATCATTCACAAAGAGACCAATATAAGAATTTAATATCACAACTAGGGGTATAAACAAGCAAATGATGACCATAAAATCTGATTTTCATCTGTATTCACTATACAAATGACCATCAAAGACAAAGTAAGTCTTGCTTATGCATGCTACAGGAAACTTTAAAATGTTTTTTATCATCCTTTTGAAATTCAAATATGCATTTATGTAGCAGAATGTATTATGCCATTATGCCAGTTAAGAAAATAGTTTAAAAAAGACAACTTACCCTATAGATAGTTGATGACATTCAGGCCTTCCTCCTCTTTTTAAGGCTTTTAATTTGGGTATGAATTGATCAGCTTGCAATGGGACTCAGCTGTTTGCAACGTCTGGTTGATACAAAGCTGTAAGAACATATGAAATGACTAAATAATACGGCTCTAGCCAATAACATTCTATTGTGTATACTGGTGTACCCTAATTCCGTGGTACTTAAAGGTTACATGAATAACAAAAAGGAGGAGGAGAACTTAACTGTCAACATTTAGCTTTCCTAACATATTTCATTCTTCATTTACGATCTGCTCGTAATCATTTTTAAATGGAGCACAGAAATGCTCTACGTAACGTAAATTAATAGGTCACTGACATTCATCTGCATTTTTGAGGTCCTACTCTAATTCCGTGGTATTCAGGTAAAACACAATTTGTTAGTAAAAGTCCAAAATAATGAGGGTGAAACATACTAGGGACGAATCCTGAAACAATTTGGTCGTATCTGACCAAAGAATGGTTGAGAATTGCAGACGAACAGAAAGGAAGTGTTTCGGGTCTTAGATTTGAGTAATAAGTGTGAAAATTTCGGGGATGTTTGGAGCTCTGTGTAGTAAAAGGCGCATTTGATTGGATTTTATTGGTTTTATACCAGATAAATATTTATTCTTGCTTCTTTGAAGTTCTTACACTGGTCTGCGAAAGTAGGTCAGGTTGGTGCCTTTGTTTATGGAAGCAGTGTGACATTATGCAAATACCACGGGTACCACGAGATTAGGGGAACTGACTATATGTTCATTTTGTGTTCAAATCGATATCGCACAAAACAATCAAGAAATAATCATAATCTACTTACTTTTGTTCACTTAGAGCGGTCTGAATTCATTTTGTCGACATTTAATCGTTGGTGAAGTCCCAAACACAGCTCTTTCAGTTTTGAACAACCGTTGACATTTCTCGGGAATTTCCTTTATTTTCGGAAAAGGCAAACTTTGAATGTCATTAGATAATATCCAGTTGGTCGCTTGAACATGTCCCCTATCTACACCTTTTCACATTTTCCCGTTAGCTATTGTCTAGATCGCCTCTCATGCAATATTATCTAGCACATACGCAAATTTAACGGCAGTCATTTTCTTCCAAGTTGTCTGATGTAAACAAGCGTGTCAAGCGTAGTCGACGCCTACACGAGACAACGCGTTTTCATTGGCCAAAAGGTCCTGTCAATCAAAATCAATCAGCGGAAGGGTCAATTCTTTCAAAACTGATAGAAGGACAGATGTCAAACGTACTTCACTTTATTAAGATAGTGTTTAAAACGTCGGGGACCGGGATGGGACAATCAAATCAAAATAATACATGATTTATTATGAAATTAGGTCGCCAACTGGTTGCAAGTCATGCATGAAACGTTTCCGTTTCTAAATAGTAACATCATGGGGTTTTCCCCCCATGTCTCGTGGTACGATTGAAACGAGGCCACGTGATCAAACGACTCATGTCACATGACTTCCTTATTTGGCTTGTTAATGGGTCATAAAATAGCAATATTCGGTCAAGGAAAAAAGAGTGCGCACAATTTCCTATTAAATACGATTGAGGTGTCTCTAAACTTTATGATTGACCACACATTATCTTTCAATTATAAAGCTTGAATAAAAAATACATATTGTACAGTATATCATGATCAGCTTTTTAAAATATTGAGAGTGTAGGAAAAGTTCAAATGTCAGTTTCTTCCACGGCGGTTCATTCTGTAATAAGGTCACCAAACGACTTCGGAATTATAGCCTTGTTAGAAGACTGGCGTCATCCAACAAAAATGTTATACGGTGTCCCTTCTTTGGGTTGTGAATTGCTCTGTAACTGGACATTACAGTTTCCCGTGATGATATAGACGTTCTGATTAGATTTCAAATAGACACACGCATGACAAACGATGAGAAGCCTATACCATTGTGTGTCTTATGTTTACAACTAACTTGCACGTTCGAATGAGTGACTACGTTTGGACATTTATTGGACTAGGATGCTACTCACTTCATTGCGAGACCTTTTCGTTTATCGATTACATTATTCACTCACACCATTTTACTCATTTATTCATCCTCAATAAAATAAGTTCTCTGCGGACTATTACCATTAATACAACAAATACAATATGTTTATTCGTATTAAAGGCCTCAATATACATTTAAAAGTTCATTGAATAGTGAGTATTACCAAATGTTTTAAGCAAATTTTTTAGGTAGCGACTATGTCGTGTTTCCGTATTATCTTGGAAGAAACATTTTGAATAAAAATTGCCGAAGTCTTCAAAATTATGCATTATTTACACACCTTTGAGAAATTCAGACATCTAGTACACGCGCAGTGTAACAATAAGGTAAGTTTTGTAATTACGGAAAGGAAACAACATTCCTATTGCAAATGTTGTTTCTCAATAAACATTTATTTGTAATCAAATCATTGAAAATTTGACAGCTTATATTTTCTCAATATCATAACATTTCATATGCAATATGATCACAAACATCAGGTTAACGTTTGCTGATAAATCTTAGCCAATGGATAAGTTTCAAGCGATATACTACTCGAACTTTGTTTTGAAATGTAGAAATTAATTTAAGTTCCTGGACGTCATACAATAAAAAAATATATATAAAATAGAATTGGCATATGGTATTCAGATTATTCAGATATGCTTCAAACAAATATTCACAAGAAGAAAGTCACCGAAATCGCCTTATAAAAGAAGATAATGACGGAAAACCCCTATTGCATCACCCCCTGGTGAACCGGATTCAGATAAACATGTGTGTCAGATCATGTAGCATGCATCAAGTGTCACTGGAAATTACGGGATGGTAATTCTGTACATATCATGTAAGTTAATCTGTTAGTGCGGTTGTCTCCCTTGAAACACAGAACAATCGTAAAACAAGCCAATATACAGTTTTTTCATTGGCATCTGTGGAACTGTCAAAACTGTGATCCAGAGGTGAAGGGGACGACTATTGAACTATTGACCCGAGGCCGTACAACGAGGGAAAACGTTCAGAATGTCATCCCCGACACAGAGGAACCAGAGTATTGACTGATCAACAAATGCCCATGAAATAAATATTTTATCAACTAACGCATTATCAATCGGAACTACTTGGGTATTTCCGTGAGCTGTGAAATACACCTCGGATATAAGTGTAGGGTTACGATTTTTCGGGTAAATTGGCATCCGGCAATTAACACATTTTCTAAGCGTGCACGTTAAGTAGTTCAATGTGTATGGGAGTGTTAACCATCCTTTTAAATCATTATTTATCAGTAACTCATACCAAATGGCGAAACTGTTGTTGTGACATGTAATATTGTTTCCTCAATCAAATTTAACGACTTTTGAGATTTCGAATTTAAGATCTATTTCTAAAAACGAAAGTAAAGTGACGTCATTCTCGCGGGAAACAATATGGCGTCATCCCTATTATTTCAGAGGTGTTCCCTATGCATCCGATATATGGTAAATAAGTACGTCACTTGGGTTATCACGTGACAGTGTATGCCAAACATGGCGGACTAGAAAAAAACACGGTCCTTGTCCACAATCAAAATTACAGTCAAAACAAAAAAGAAAAGATACATTCCGAACTTATTCACAGACTAAACATATTGTCAGATTGTCGGATGGTATTTGGATGGAACGGAATCGTCAGTAGAGTGGAATGGACGTGTCTATACACGACGAATTTGCTAAGCGACTTATTGAATGGCAAGCTTCACTTTCGATTTTAATAATGTATCCTAATTCTGTAAGAAACCAGACGTTTTATTTTTCTTTATGTTAATTATAAACCCCGTATACCCTGCTGTTCTTTCTGTGTAAGTTTTACATTGCCAACCGTATGATATTCTGGTTAGTTCTATAAGAACACTTCGGAGCAAGAGAGTATGCTTGTTTTCATTGTGTATTCTGAGTATCACTTGACCGGTAATTTATAGCTTGACATATATGCGCGTTATATTTAGATTCTGTCGTCTTGCCATCGGATTTGAACTAAATTACAAATGCCGAACATATTCTTAAATAACATTGGTTTCACTGCTGAAATATTATATAAACGTGTATTTCTTTATACTCTTAAGTTCCAAAATAATAGTTCTATGACGTCCGGAAACTTAAAGACGTTAGGTGATACTCAAAACTGTTTAACAGTGGAATATGGACCCGGTTGCATGTTACCTGTGTTATTTGTAATAAGTTATGTTTTTTCCTGTAGATACATGAACGTATGTACATGTAACTATGAAAAACGTTTTGCTAACAAACTTAAGGTTCCCGGACGTCTTTTGACTTTAACCAATCTTAGCATCATTTAATTGACCTGATTTTGAAATAAATATTGGAATAATGTGAATCTTTTCGATTATCCCCACAGCATAGCGTAAAGAAAGGAAATACGAAGTTAAGAA
The DNA here is from genome assembly GCA_947846245.1 of Cerastoderma edule. Lineage (NCBI taxonomy): Eukaryota > Metazoa > Mollusca > Bivalvia > Cardiida > Cardiidae > Cerastoderma > Cerastoderma edule. The sequence continues at coordinate 33,856,440 of OX401410.1, forward strand.
GGCAAATATCCCACGTGTCTAAACACCTGACAAGTGATGTAAGTTGAATATAAGGAAGCCATAATAAAATAGAATTTGCGTTCAATTAGCGGTTTCTGGGATTTTTGCTTATTTAAGTTCTATATAATCGAACGGACACTCCAAATGACCGCTCTACTATATTTTTTTTTTTTTTTTTTTGTTAATTTCAGCTGCATAGCAGCCCATTTATTTCCAAAAACAGTAAATAACATAGAATATTTTTACACAATGACCCTTCAGCAACAACAACTAAAACAAAAATATATATATATATATATATATATATATATATATAGATACACATGTACTGAGCCATTGTCTAATCAACATCTATGAGTAAAGCTGGAACAATTCCCCCAAATAAAAAAGTGTTATTAAAACTTAATTGCTAGGACTAATGAAGAGTACAGACATGAACTAGAAGGACTTATTTTGTTGCAGTCCTATACTGAGGCACATATTGTGAGGTTCCCTATTAACATTATTGTTCAAGGAATTGTCATATCCATGTATTGTAAAAGACATTGTATTTTACCAACAAATTCAAGTATGTACTGGTCACTAGTCTCAACCTATAAAGGTGTTATAGCTACAATTGGGTTAACCCAAAACATAGGTATACATTTTTTACTGTACTTGGATTTTATTATTTTTTTTTATATTATCAGCTAATTCAAAATTATAAAGACGTATTATCAAAAAATGTTCTCAGTAAACTTTTCAAAAGACTCAGGCCCAACCTCAAAACAAGTATCTGTGTTGTATTTTTCAAAAGAACTTATACCCAGATTAAACGTTTATATGAACTGTCCTATCAGTTGTATAAAGTTTGATAATGTTATCAAAAACATCAAATGATTATTATCCAAAGGCCATATCTAAATCAGATTTTGTCTACTATATTTTAACATTTGGTTTTCTTTTTATGCGTATTAATGACTATTAGAAAAATGTCAGTAGTGAATTTCTCGCAGGCACTCGCAATTATTGATAAATGTCACCATAGTGAAGTATTAATCTGTAGGGAGAAAAAAACATTTAACCAAGTAAATTATCTCCCTTGTAGGAATCTATAATACATTATTTTATAATTAATTGCATCCATTAAGCGCTGACGGGTGTAGAAACATGCCTTGCGTTTAGCATTGAAAACGTTTGCGAATAGTTGGTAAACTACCGTAAAACCGAAACAATTCTATCGACAATTTCTTCGCGGATGGTCTTCGCGGACAAACAGGCTCACCAAAATGGTAGCCTTTGGATTCTTTCGATACTTGTTGAAATGTTTCATTGGTTTTGTAATGAATACAAGGTTATTCATAATAAAGTGTACACGCATACTAGCGCTCAGAAAAACTGCATAGCTTGGTAAAATGAGTTAATATAATGATAGAATATGTTTAAACATGGCAACACACCACAGGATAATGACAATATAACGCCTGCACTATTCATTATCTATGTTTCAAAGTAACATTTTCACAAATTTTGTACCCACCAATATTACTTCATTGTTTACATTCGGGCAACATCTTACATAGCAATAAACGCTCAGGTTAATGAGTGGCGTTCACCTAATAAACCGCATAATGATACTGTCAGTTATCCAATACCAACAAAACAAACATTCAAAATAAAAAGATTCTTAGGATTCATTGGTTCTCGGTTGACCTTGTTTTATCGCTAATTGTAAACACAACTTATATTCACTCCTTTAAAAGCATCATATGAACGTGTTACAATCTCAGCTCCTCTTTTAAAGGCATTTTTAATTCTTTTCTAAGTCAATTATTCGAGTGAATTTAAGTGAATATGATCGTAAGTATGGCGTTAAATGAATGTATTTTAACTGTTTCAGTTTTATTTTAGACTCCAAGAAATCTAAGATGTTTTTTTGTCATTTACCCTATAGTTTTCTTTTTTGAAAGTTGTTTATTTATTTTTTTGCACACATACATAAACGTGCCTTAGTTCAATCAATATGTTATTGCTATAAACTGCTAAAAGAAAATGAAGAACTTTGGATTCTTTCACTGTTTGTTCAAATGTGTGCATTGATTGTGTAATGAATAAAGGTGATTCATAATAATATTAAAATAAATATTTTATGGCTGTTTTTATTTTAATTGACATCATGAGAAATGTGAGGCATAAGTTGTCAGTTTCCAATAATGTTGTTGTTGTCATGATTTATTGAAGGAAGCAATACACACTAACGGGCCTCTTTTGGGACGACAGGAGCACGCCTGCTACGTCTCATCTCATTGAGATGCGAAAACCCATTATAAAAGATAATATTCATACACTAAACAAATATTGCCTGTCGCATTCTAACAATATGAAAGGAAAATGTGAAAATCTATCATAGACGATATTCCTTAAGCAATAAGCGTTCATCAACACGGCAAGAAATCATGTGTCCGAGTCTCAATTTTGACATGCTTTCGACTTCTATACAACATTCCCTGCAAATACAGTAGGTCCATCGCCACTATTTGCAGTTGTCACACAGTCTCAATAAAAATCATAACAATGTCTCAACACTGCTTTATAGCAAGAATTTCTCATTCAAACAGGTTGATAGGCCCTACCAATTTGAAACTAAAGGTCAATTAGTGTTTACTGTCCCCTTATAGGGAAGTGATTCTTAATATTTCACCACACGGAGAGCGAACCGTTGCGAAGAGCCTGACCGTTCAATAATAGTTTCTATGGGACAAATTGTTCGCCGCAAACATTTTTCCTTATTGAATGCTAGAGTGGCTTAAACAATGTTAACGAGTAATCAAGAATAATACATAAAACAATGTGTATTGGATAGAGAGGTTGTTTTATAAATACCTCTCTTTAATAGTTTATGAAGTGAACGTTAACAAGGATTCATCAAACTTTATTATGTGTGGTTAGCAGTTATCAGTGTTTACTATACATTATTGGAAGAGGTTCTTTTATTGAACGCGAATCAGCCAAACTGTAAATTCGGATGTAGATAATCAATCGTATGTTGTTGTAGATATAAAAGGAAACTTGCTTTGAACTCAGTTTAATTTTTTAAGACCTTTTTACGAATGGAAGTGACTGACGTACTTGTGTACACGTAACATACAACAGGATTGTTAAGGATAACCTTGAAAATGTGGATACTTTAAGTGTTATAGGGGACCTTAAGTATCAAGGTTACCATGGAAATGTCAAATGTCAAATCTTCTATTTTATTATCCAAACATGCATTGTGTTTATTGGCACTATTAGCAACGTTTTTTCGTTTATTGTATGGAGTAAAGGCAAGGTATGCCGAACATTACCGATAGCGCTGTACTTTCGTATCCTTGCAGCAGTTGATACATTCATTCTTCTTGTACCAGGGATTGAACTATTACTCTACGTCTCTCCATGGAATATATCTTTACGGAACTTTAACCAGGTCACGTGTCGACTCTACCCCGGATTATTGCAGAGCAGTCTTCGGGTTTCATCGTGGATCATTTCCTGCCTTTCCATAGAGAGGACCCTTTACGTGTATTTCCCGACGAAATTTCGCGTGAGCCATAATTCGTCGCGAACACTGATCATCATTGCATGTCTTGTGATCGCATCATTGTTGATGGATTTGCCGCTCTTTATCCGGAGTGAACTCTTGACTAAAATCACGTGGTTTAACATTACCCAATCAAAAAGCTTGCCGAACGTCTCGCAAGGTACCGTGTGGACACATTTGAATGCGAACGATCCTCCAGGGGTCATTGTGAATTACGTTACACCGAGCGACACGTTGGCTAAGGTGGCACTCCTTGATGCAATGAATATTGCGATGAATGGCTCCAATGAATCCGCTCATTCAACGGCGATCAAAAGCTGTGACGTTTATATCAAAGACGTCGAAGTTATCATCGACGTTGTTACAAAGTTCCTGATACCGTTTATCATCCTCATTTGCTGCAACATCCTCATTCTAACTCAGTTCCGTGGACAGCATCGCTTCTGCAAAGAGATGGGAATCCAGCAGCGTGTGAACGAGGTTCGTCAAGCCCGCTATCGCAACGCCATCTACCAGATGGTTGGCGTCAGCTTCTTTCACTGCATTTCCACGGCGCCTTGGTCTTTGTTGGCCGCCTGTAGGATATTTGGCTTTGCATGGGACTCACTTTACAGCGATCTCCTGCTAGGCTTTAACTCTCTTTCTTACTTAAACAGTGCTATCAATGTTATTCTCTTCTGTTTCATTGGTAACAACTTTCGGAGTGATGCGAGATCCCTGTTTTTTGTCAGGTCGAGCAATTAACCCAAGGGCCCACAGCTAAATGACACTGTACCTAAAAGTCTGGTCATTACTATATAATACATCGGATACTCCTATAACCACGCAATCTTGTAGATGAAACCAGTGAGTAAAGAATGTGGTTTCTCATAAAAAACATAGCATATCGGTTGTTTTACGTCCTTTTGTATAAGTCAATTCAGGCTACTCATAGGACGGGACTTCGGTTGGAAGGCGGCTCATCCGAAGGACTTGTGCGGCTGGAAGTACTAGAAATCACATCTATATTATATGATTATGACTAACTGCTTATGTGTGCAAGGAGGAACAAAGGAAACATTAAAAAAAATGTTACAACCTTTTTTATTCTACATTCCTTCTTATTGGATCATTACACAATACACAGGCCTAAATTGAAAGAAATTGTAGACACTGATTATAGATTATGGAAATCTTTATTGTTTGTGGTGTTTGTTAGAATTCCTTATGAGCGTATTCTCCATTTTGTCAACGACTTTATGGGTTAACCTTATTACACATATTAATCCTTGGTAATATTCAGCTGCAATAATGAGATGCTGCTTTTAACCGTTAAATGAAGAAAGCCATGATTAAATCAGTGTGTGAACTTCCAAGATTCATCAACATTAAGGAAACTTATTTTCATAAAATGTTCATTGAAACTGTTTTATTCCTTTAATTATTGGTGAAAATTATGGAATATTTTCACATTAAAATATTAAACCCGTTATCATCTATGGGATCTCGTGACTCATCTAAATTTCAAAGCAGTTTAATTTAAGAGCAGTTAATATTGAAGAAACAACATATTTCCTGTGATATATGTTATAAATCATTGTTATAATGGAGCAATAACGAATTTTGCCGCAGTGCCATTTTTAGTAATTTGTTGAAGGTGATGGTGGTCAAGTGAGGTATCATGAAGAAATGAGTTAAGTATTCACTTTATTTAATAATTTTACGCGGATAAAACACATTAAGCACTGTCAGTATTTTAACCATCTAGAGAGCCATGTAATAACCGGAAATGGAATAAAACAGGAAATGTAATGATTATTGCATTATCTGTTTTATTACAATTCCGGTTGACATAGTCGACAGAAAATGTAAAAAAAATCTAAAATGTAATATTTTTTATAAAATGGTCGGACCAATGTGACATTTGTACAGACTAGTCCATCCTTTTACTCCTTTGTTTACGCTAAACATTAAAAATCTGCTTGGTTTCTAATACGGACCGATTCAGAGCGATTTATTTCAAAACCGTCGGTAATCGGACTGTGAGATACTTTGAAACAATGAAGATACTCAATGCACATCTTTCATGTAAGATTTTTTGTATTTCTAATTTACTTTATTAAAAACCTTGAGCGAATATTTCAAAACCTGTTTTATATCAACTCATTGCGGCAAAGTCAACAGGAAATGAATTAAAAAGCAAAAATGAAAAAAGCAAATATGATCTATGGTAAAAGCTTCGATGCTGAAGTGTGTGTGTATATAGACTCACTATGCCATTTAAATGTTCGGGACAAATATTAGACACATGTTCAATACAAAAACCAGACGGGTTTAGATTGAGAATTGCAAAACATCTTTTATTACATTTTCAACGGACAAAGTTAACAGGAATGTAATAAAGCTAACAGGAAGTGTAATAAAATTGAAAGTAAATTACACGAAAATGATCTGATCAGTATAGCATGTGAATAAACTCACTTGCTTAATATCAAATATGAACCGGCTAACTGCAATTTATTACATTTCCTGTTTTAATTACATTTCCGGTTGACAAAGTCAACAGGAAATGTAATAAAATCTAAAATGTAATAGGTTTTGACAAAATGACCAGATCAGTATAGCATGTGAATTAACTCATCCAAAGGTTAAATATTTATGATAAACAATGTACACTAAAAAGTATTGTTTAATAACAAGTACGAACTTGCTAAAAGTAGTTTATTACATTTCTTTTTTTATTACATTTCCTGTTGCTTATGCCGCAAAAAGTTGATATAAAACAGGTTTTGAAATATCCGCTCAAGTTTACTTTTTGAATAAAGTAAATTGGATAAACAAAGATTATTACATGAAAAATAGTGCATTGAGTATCTACATACAGTAAACATCTATTGAAATGCTTTACAGTATCTCACAGTACATTTACCAACAGGTTTTGAAATAAATCGCTCTGAATCAGCCCGTATTAGAAATTAAGCAGATGTCCAATGTTTAGCGTATACAATAGAATGAAAGGATGAATATGTACAAATGTCACATTGGTCCAACCATTTTATAAATAAATATGACATTTTAGATTTTATTACATTTCTTGTTGACTATGTCAACCGGAATTGTAATAAAAAAGGAAATGTAATAATTATTACATTTCCTGTTTTATTGCATTTCCGGTTATTACAGAGCCATATCTTACAATGTACAAACGGGTTTAAAGATTGTGTTCATCTGTCCCGGTGCGCAAACCGACATTTAATTGACAGTGCATGTAAGTGTCGACTATGAAACACAAAGTCTATTCTATTGCAGGACCACCATCCTCTAAACTGTTATCTATTAACGTTTATATCGTCCACGCTTGGCATTCTAGCACGTTGAACCGGATTCAGATAAACATGCGTATCAGATCATTTAACATGCAGCACCTATCACTGTGAAATATGGGACGGTATTTCTGTACATCATATGTAATTTGATCTTCTCGCGCGACTGTCTCCCTTGAATAAATCAAACGTGTTGAACAGTGACATATAGGTACGGTTGCGTTTTATCTTTTGTATTTGTAATAAATTGTGTTTCCTTTCGTCTGTACATATACGCATGTCACAATAGAAAAAATACTTACTTACGTTCCCTCACCATCTAATTAACCCGATTAAGATGTTACTCCCTAACAACTCGACAGGACGATTATAATGAATATCCCACGACATAAGGTAAGGGAAAGAAAAGAAATAACATGAAGATTATCCCTCATACTAAGACACCTGTCAGGTGATGTAAACAATAAGAACTATTAATATCTATAATATTTTCAATTTATTGTGGTAAAAAGACATCGTAGGGATGTACTATTTGTCGCAGTAGACGATATTTGGTTTCGATGGGCGATTTGTATGCGTAATCGACATTACCAAGATCGACAACTATCGAGAACGCCATTCTTCTCAAACAAACTCCCACCCTCACTCGCTATTGAAAATGTATTACAGGTAGGTTATTATTAGGCCTAGTTATTATGTATGAAGTTGATGTCATGGAGTCATTTTATTATTCCTGGTTCTCACTTAAGGATGCCATTGGCATGAAGCAATGGCCAAACTTGTTCCAGAATATATCTAGATTATCTTGCATGTGGCTTAAGGTCCACATGAATGACTCTGTCACTTTGACATGATGTTTGATATAGTGTTCAAGTGTTGTAACCGAGTTCCTGTCACATTTGTTGGCGGCAAATATCGTACAAGTCAAAGCTAAGCCATATTTTATATATTGTTTATAATGAATCATTGCATGGGTAGGCTTGCTGGCTTGTGACCGATACCCTTAATACATGGCTCTTGGATCTGTCATCTATGTTCGCACTAAATGGCGGATCAGTTGGCTCTCATCCGCCCTCTCCTAAGGCTATGTTCGTACTGGGAGAGTGGTCATGGTTGGTTGAACGGTTGTGGTGATACCAATCGTGTTTTAGGGTTGGCTCAATCGTATTTTTAGGTTCGTTTATCTTGGTTTCTGAGTTAGATATATCAGGCATATCGGATCTGCATGATGTTTTCATCCTACAAATTGTGACCTTATCGCCAACAAAAGTAATTAAAATACATGTAGATAACATTTGATTGGTTCAATAATTTTAGCCTTCCTGCAATGAATCGTTGGGGAGGCTGTGATAGCAAGACGATTTCGGAGTAATAAGCGATTTCTTCGACTGCCGCTATTTCAAAGGTCTTTTAGATTAATCCAATTTTCCAACTGATTCGTTAACTGTGTTGATATTATTTTTTCGTGGGGGGAGGGGGTAAACAAAAAGGTCAAAAGGAAATTATGATTATTCTAAAAAAGTCTTGCAGGCACTCATAATTATAAATGAATATCACAGCTTTGAAGTATTAAGTTGCCGGGAGAAAAACAATTCAACCATCTATCTCCCTCCCTTTTATGTGTCTATCATAAATCATTGTATTATTGATAATATCCAGTGGCCCCCAACGGGTGTAGAAACATGGCTTTATAAATATGTTAAACTGTATCCAAGATCAGTATATAAAGCAATGTGTATTGGATAGAATGGTTGTTCTATAAATGACTTTAAAGAAAACTGTTTCTGAAGTTCAGTTTAACAAGGATTTATCAAACTTTAAATGGGTTAAGCCGTTACTAGTGTTTTCTATAAACCATTGGAAGTAAGATGTTTTTATAAACGCGAACAAGTCAAACTGTAAATAAGAGTGTCATTAACCGCCATGGGTTGTAGATAAAAATAAAAACTGACTCGCTTTTATTTTCTCAAAATAACAATTTAAATACCAATGCACGGAAGTAAACGAGTTGTGAAATGATAACCCTGAGAACCGTTTGTGTAAATATACTTGTCACTGACGTTTAACATTTTACGTATTATTACTGTACGTGTGTAAAAGGAGACCCAAACCTTCAAGTTAACATGGAAATTTCAAATGTCAATTTTTCCATTTTTATTATCCAAACGTGCATCGTGCTTATTGGCACTATAAGCAACGCCGTTTCGTTTGCCGTATGGACAAAAGGCAAGGTATGCAGAACATTGCCAATAGCGCTGTACTTTCGTATCCTGGCAGCGATTGATACTTTCATTCTCCTAGTGCCGGGGATCGAACTTCTCCTTTACGTCTCACCATGGAATCTCATTTTACGGAACCTGAACCCAGTCACGTGCCGACTCTACCCTGGATTAACACAGAGCGGCATTCGGGTTTCATCATGGATCATTTCCAGCTTTTCCATTGAGAGAACACTTTACGTATATTTCCCGACGAAATTCCGCGTGAGCCAGAATTCAGTACGAACACTGATCATCACTGCATGTCTTGTGATTGCATCTTTATTGATGGATTTACCGCTCTTTATCCGGAGTGAACTCTTGACTAAAGTATCGTGGAATAACGTTACCGACGCATACATCCAAATGAACGTCACGCAAGGTACCATTTGGACAAACTCGAATACGATCGGTCCTCAAGGGGTTATCGTTACACCGAGTCAATTTTTGTTAAATGATTCACTCAATGATGCTTTGTCAAATGCTTCGATGGGCGCCAATGGATCCGCTCATTTCACAATGAGTGAATACTGTGACGGTTCAATCAAGAATACGGAAATCATTCTTGACATCGTTACAAAGTTCTTGATACCGTTCGTGGTCCTCATTTTCTGCAACATCCTCATTCTGACGCAGTTCCGTCGACAGCATCGCTTCTCTATAAAGATGGGAATCCAGCAGCGTGTGAACGAGGTTCGACAAGCCCGCTATCGCAACGCCATCTACCAGATGGTTGGCGTCAGCTTCTTTCACTGCATCTCCACGGCGCCTTGGTCCTTATTCGCCTCCTGTAGAATATTTGGCTGTGTGACTGACCGTTTGTACTACGAGCTCCTGCTAGGCTTTAACTCTCTTGCTTACTTGAACAGTGCTATTAATGTTATCCTCTACTGTTTTATTGGTAACAACTTTCGAAAGGACCTACGGCAACTGTTTTGTACGCAGTCAGCCGCTGACGAACCTCAAAGTACTGATGTCGACACTGTTGCATCTAAAGTTCAGTAAAGGAACAGTCATTTGAAAGTTGCCTTGCTACATATTGGATTAGTTGAAAGACAAAATAGAACGCCGTTGAAATAATAATGTTTATGTTGGATGGTATAAAATACACTGTACAAAATACATTACGAAGTAGCCATTAAAAACAAAATAAATTCAATAGACATCCTTAAATCAATGTGTGTAAAGCCTATACGCAGTAGATGTCAAAACTTGCAACGCCTTATGATTGTTATACATAAAATTACACAATATAAATGCACCTAACACTAAAATAGGAACTGGTATTACTTCAAATGGATATTATCCAATGCCTTTTATACAACATTGCAACTGTTGCACAACTTAAGAGATACAAACTTATGAACGCCTTATGTAAGACGGCTTCAAATAATACACACTAGACAATGAAGGAATCGTAGCTCTGAAAAGCATCATCTATCATTCAAGATCGTGTTGTTTTAATTCCATGTGTGTATGGTGTTGTAGTGACAACTACGCACTATTTCTTTCAGTGCAGGCTTTATCAGACCTTTAGAAATAAATTGTTCCATTGCCTGGCGAATTTCGATTGTATAAACTCTTCTTTGGGAATAATCCCCTAACCTTTAATGAAATCATATTATCATGTTTCAAGTCCACAACCATACAAAAGAAAGAGAACGGTTTAATTGATAGCTTATAGTTTCTAGTTCACCAGATTATAGCCCAAACAACTTTTCATTATCTTTCTCAATAGGTTATCTGTTTTTTATCGGTATCTCCACCAATATTTTCTTCTAGCCCTTTCGCTTCTGGTGAATTTAAAATTATTTGTTACATAGTTTTGCCTTGCATTGTTTGCTTTGTTTTTATGTTATTTGTGAGAGGGGTTCAATCGGCTTAAAGCTTCCACCCAATCCATTGGTAAAACTTTTCATTTTTCAATAACATATGTTTAAATTAGGAAAATCACCTACAAAATTAAAACTATGTCGCGACCTGGTGAAAAGGATAGTATCTTTATGTCACTTTGATAGTATAACCTCCCGTAGTTGCGCACAGAGTCTTATTTTAGGAGGTCGACAGAGTAAAGACAAAAATGTATTCTTAATACTAAGCTTTATTGAGCACCAAGCTCTTTCAAATAGAATTCACATGAAAATACACAAAGGTAAAAAAAAAATGTGGATAATATCGGACGCAAACAGGTTCCGGCAATTAGGTTGACGGCACAGTATTAGTTATCCGATTTAATATAATAATTATATCCTCTTATCCTCTACGCTATAAAAATAAGTCAAATACTGTTAACACACTGTTAAATCCCATAAAAGCTAATCCCTCCAAATCCATCCAAGTCCTCCATTCTACAAATCCTTCATATTATTTAAATGCATTCTTTGTGCTAAAAATTCCATAAAATAAAAGACCTAAAATTGGGTTCCGCGAGTGACACCAAACAGACATCCATAGTCTGTTCTGGGCGAAACTCTACCCTTTACATGAATTTCATACTTTAGTTAGGCGAGTTTGTTAATCAGAATTTGGCAGAATCCTTAGAGAAACCACAAGTCAAGGTTTGGTCTATGGTGACACTCCGGGGCAAGCTGCTCCTCTGAGTTTTCATTAGTTCCATCGCAACAATCGGTGCCCCGTTCCAGACTTGACGGAGTCCAGACACCAAGCATATTGATGGAGGTATAAAAAAGTGGTTAGGGCTACTAAGGCCACTCATTGTAAAAAGTTTCCTAATGTCCGCTCCAATATGCCGTCCACCCAGCCAGCCAGAATCCCGCAAGCGAAGTATAATTTAAATGACAACATCCCTTTTAGCAACAGTACTACGCACTGCCTGGAACTCTCGAGATGTGATGGATGCCTTCTTGGAACGACTGGTTATGGTCCCATCCCTTCGCTTTGGTACCAGAGACCTGAAAACAAAGACTGAGCGGCAGTTTCATGTTCAAAATTACATATATTGACATGAGGAATATTTGTAAAAATTTTCATATCGGGCAGGGTGGGTGGGAATTTTAAAGATGTGGCCTTCTTCTCGAACGTTTAGTGTGGGAGTGATGAAGCAGTTCCGAATTTGAAACCTCCGGTTAATCTCTGTCACCCAAAGGGATGCAGATAGACGCTCTATGTTAGTAAGAAGGCAAATCAAGCGTCCACTTGGTTCGACTCCGTCAGGATGGAAAAGTGCTTGATTAAGGAAGTAAAAGACGGTATTGTAATTCCTGTTTATTTAAGCCAAAATGACGGAAAACTAATGCCTGTCAACCCCAAAATAAATGCGATTATGGTCGAGTACACAATCCTTCTTGTAAAATACAGGTTTCGGATCAGGATGGATTAAAATTTATAGTTTTATAACTACCGTCATGTTCTATTTACACAAACTGTTAAGACATATCGATGTGAAACATTCAAGAGCGTTTGTGTGTTTCATTTTTGTTTGTTTGTTGGTTTGTTTGTTGGTTTGTTTGTTTGTTTGGTTGTTTTTCATGTTCTTGTTTCTCACTTTCTTTGGTGCTTTGAAAGGTTCGAGGGATTTCTTTCGTGAAGACCAGGGGTAAGATGTCTGCACTAAAAGCCATGCTATAGTCGTAAAACGTCAAAACGGGGTGTTCTGGTTTCTTAATAATTCTTTCGAAACGGACAATCAACCATTTTGTCACACTCTTGGTTTCTAAGTTAAGGAATGAAAAGTGTCAATTTTGAATGCAGAAAGATTTACTTCAGTTTATGACTTACCTTAAAAAATACAGATAACATCAATTCGGTATAGAAACTAGAATTACATTTCAACAAAGGGTAAGAGAAATTATCCGTTTACCAGAATATGATTATTATGCTACTTTGTGGATGCTCAAGGACGGTCCCCTGGGACATTTTTGATGAATTAAACTACCACAGTGTTTTGTCATCATACATATTTTATCAAACAATGCCATTACAAAAGGATTCTTGGTAGTTACACTTAATCGGATGAGATTTGGTTTATCTATTGTACCGTGTTAACACAACGATTGCTGCCTTACATGTATACATTCACGTTTATCGTACACAATGCTTTAGTAAACGATTGGCAATAACTAGTTCAAGATGTAGAGTCAATCCAATTATAGATAAATATCATAAGACCTGCCCATTTAACTCTTTAACAAACGCCAATTTTTCGCATGTCCCAAATGAAGGAGTTTGCAGACGACATTTCAAAATGTGATGAAATTGAAAAAAATACTCTGATAGGGCAGAAAACAGTGTGGAAAAAGTGCTTGTCACGAGCAATTTCCCCCTTTCCAACAATGTTTTCCAGAGTTGTCTGCAACAAAGTGGTTAAACGTCGTTATTGTTTGGTAATGGGTCTAAAGAGCAGGCTCCTCCATGGTCTAGTCGTAAGAGTACAGTGTTTTACATTACAATCGCCCTCTCATTGTGAGTTAAAATCACGGTAGAGATAGTTCGGATTTAAATGAGGAAAACACTTTTTTGAGGAAAACACTTTTACCTGTATTGATCGACCCATATGGCTGTTTAGTTAAGCAATCTTCCTGCATTCATGGTAAGCTAAGCATTGTGAAAAAACGGAATTTTTGTTTGTTCTTTTTTGGTTTTTGGTTTTTGATTGTGTATTTCACAAATATTTACAACGTCTTATCAAAGAACAACATGGAATAGTATTTTCCACGAACAGTAAAGAAAAGAAGTATGTTTTATGGTTAATTTCTAACAAATTAACCATAATCGTGCACACACATTATAAAATATGTAAAGATATTTCGTACAAACACAGATCGAATGTTTTATTACGATTTTCGATCCGTATGAACTAAACCAAAACAAACGACTAAGAAAAGTAACCGTTTTTGTTCATAGAACTGCTGTGATTTGACTGAAAAGAAACCGCTTTAGAAATCACAAATGTTTTTTACATGATACATCAGGCGCCATTTAGGGTATACTCGTTACTGGATTGTTTTCATCCTTGTGTAGGCTGTTATTGAGCCGATGCTAATGGGATTATACTCTCTAACGCTAAATGACTAATGAATCATTCATTAATAATTAAGTATGTATAATCAATTAAAGCACACCCACCAGCAGTTTTGAAAGTCCTTCATCAAGCTCTTTGCGAATCCGCTACATTACAACTACTACAAACTCCTCATAGTTATCTCCCTCTACGGCAGTGATCGCTGCCACAACAATTGTCACATGAACATCTGCTTGCAGACGAATATGGATTCAAAAGATGGTGGCGACACTCAAATAAATAATTTATTTGTGCTTTATTTGTAACGAAACGACAAATATTTCAATTACAATGGTCAGAAATCAACAGAAGAAGACATTATTGTTAAATAAACTACAATGTCTGGTGAAACTTTCTTAAAAAGCATCATTTAGATTTTACCCAAATTTGGATGAAAATCTTGTTGTGACAGTGATCGATGCATCGTGGCAAGGGAAGATTACTGCGAGAAGTTAACAACTTAACAAAAACAACTAACCCTGCCTCAGGTAAATTATTGGGCTTAATTGAGGAGCGAAACGTAACATTGACCAATAAGGAGGCTTTTGGTTATTCTAATCGAGCACAAATCATTAATAGATGAGCATTTCAATAGGACTTAACATAACATAACACTACATAGTTTTATTTAGACATTAAGCCCACAAGCTCAAAGTTAATAATATACAATTACAAACGATAGATGTGGTTGTCATTTTAAACAATATACATATATATGCACAATACGTGCATTCAAAAAAAAACACAGAGAGGCAAAAAAAGTGGAAAATGAATTTGGTGAGAGTAGTTATGATTTTGATAAGTGCATCTGGCTAAAATGGTCTATCGTTCTATAGAAAATATTTTTTTCTTTTTAATTCTAATGCATGTTTGTAGTAACTGGATAGTCGGGTGAGAAGTGAGAAGTACCTTTTATCGGTATTGAGTAACTATGTGAATTTAGACATATTTGGGTGATAAGTAAAGTGTTTTGAATATGAGTTAAACTTAGATCTTTAAAATAACGACACACATATGAAAATGGTATCCATCCTTTTCGTCATTTAGAATACAAAAGGTGAAGTATCTTTCATTTCTTGTTTCATTGGTACGGCCCCCTTTTATATATTTAGTTCATGTGAAAAAAAATCGTAAAAGTATGATGTATGTCGATAGTTTGTAGGTTGTTTTCAGTTTATAAAATAACTGCATAGATGTTGAGGTAGCAATGCTATTATGTCAATTGTCGATATTAATATTCTTGATTCGCGCTGTGGATATAGGCGTGGACCTATTAATATCAAATGATTCTTGGTAAAGCCGAATCTCATAGTCCAGCCGTTTCTAGTGAATTCTTAACAGTGCTACTCTTTAAGATTTTACAATTTTAAGAGTGTGTATTGTCTTTCATCTCTATTATTTGCTTGTTGATAAGTGTTAACAAAATACAAGTGTGTTTCTTTTAATCAAAAGGTTTTAGCCAGTACTTGATAATGCGTATGTATCTAATGATGATTAAGGGGAATCTTCTCGGTTATGATGACAAAGCTAGCGATTAAGTTCATTGTTTTACATTTTATCTGCGTTTGCAAACTGTCTCATGTACTCTTTCTATATGTTCTGCTTGTTAAAACTCCCAGACCTCACAACCGTAACTTAGGATATAATTCACGTAACAATCAAAGAGATTAAAACAAATTTTTACAGAGACATCATAATCTTTAGTGATGCTAAATAATGACCCCATTTCTCTTAAGGCTTTTCGTACAGGTAGGTGTGTGTATTGCTTGTTGGAACAATCCCCCTCAGGTATAAGACTATTTCCAAATAACTGAAACTACAAATTATTTATAGAGTTGTACGTGTATAAACCCAGTGCTAATCCTTCTTGATTTGACTGCGTTTTCTAAAGACCATGACTTTTTTCATTACCAACTGTTGATTTCATTTGTTGTAATAACGTTCTAATTTGTGCAATAATTCTTGCAGTCCTTCATTTGTTTCTAAAATAAGTACAGCATCGTCTACAAAAGAAAAATGATATGGATGATTGTTTGATCAATTGTAAATACTTCTAAGTCTGCTATTTAGAAATGCATTTGAATATCATTTAAAAATAATGAAAATATTATAGATGAAGTCACGACCCCTTTGTCACTTGTCACTTAAAAAAAACACCAACATAGTTTTAAGGGGTTTTACATATCAAGGTTATGTAAACAACGTGATTCCGTAGAATTTCGGATAAATACCCAATACATGTGATTTTGTTTATTTCCAGACTCATTTTCACTGTATGCAGGGTTCCAGTTAGTGTCCGTACATCCGTTCTGTACAATTAGTGGTTGAATTAATTGCATGTCTTGGACTATGTTCTCACAAACTAGAAATAGACAGGTAGATTTAGTGGAATACAAAGAGAAAATAGACATAGCAAAATGTGTTCGTCCAACTTAGTTGAAAATGAATACTATTTTCTACTAGAATGTTTTGAGTACCCTCAAATACGTATAAAACGTCTTTGTAGCGTACTACGTTCTACCAATACTTTTACACAATACTTGTCGTCGTTAAAAAGAAAGGCAATACTAAGCGTTTGCACAATCTACATCATTGGTTTACATGCAATGTCGTCACAAGCCAATCATGATAATGTTGGTGTTTGGGTGATCAAGAACCATTTAACTGTTTACCCGACCACACGCCTCTCTTCGTTCCGAATCGACTAGTTGTCAGATTCCCCACAGATAATTTGGGGATTTTTTGTGTGGGAAAAACCTATATCCTTCGGTCGATAAATCACCCGGAAAGGTATATTCCTAATGATTAAGCAAATGAAAGATTAGACTAACCTTCGACAAACAAATACACCTGGAAGTTGCCCTTAATATATCCTATTGTGAAAGCAATTCTTATTAACAGTCAGCGAAAGGGATTTGTAGATTGGCCAATCGACAGAGCAATTGAGGCGGTAATAGAGCCCGAATAATATTTGACCATGTTCCTCTGATAAAAGAAAAAACCTAATGTCTCCATACATAAAACAAGGGAGATGGAGATTTATAAATAAGGGACTGACCGAAAACAGCTCCGCTAAGCCATGACACATTTTCATTCATATTTAATTATCTTAACGAGTTTAACATTGATTGTATCAACGTTTTGTTCAGTTATGTTGCGATACTCGAATGTCGATGAAGAAGAAAGACCCCATACTCAACTGCCCAGCCAGGAAGAATTCTCGGCATTCCGTAAGTAAGTCAGGAGACTAACTCTTATTAAACTCAAATGCCATCACGTATGCTGCATTTCTAACATCTCTGCCTCGATAGTACGTTTTTATGTTATCATTGGCCGTCCTCTTCTGCGCCTTCCTTCTATGGTCTAAAATAAAGCAGCTTTAGTTAGGTCTTGCTGATCTTTTTTTAGTCGATATGTCCAATCCATCGCCACATTTGAAGTTTTATGAAATTAAACATTTCTTCTTGGCCGGGTCCGTTCGAACATTTTGACATTTTTATTCATACGAATATTTCATTCGTAGGATCATTCTCAAGCTCTACTTAGCTCTTTGTATGAAAGATTAAGAGCTTCCCCAGGTCTGCCACTGTCATTCGCAATCATTCTGATCAATGCAGTAGGGTATGTATAACATAGTTATTGTACAGTTTAAGTTCGATGCATGGAGTAGATTATATGTTGCAATTAAGAGAAATCCTTAACTGTCCAGCAATATGCACCGAACGCTTTGGTGCTAGACTAGTGGTAGTCTCCATGTCTTAAGTCTTGAATCAACAAATGTTTTCGCAAAAAAGAACGAAACTTAGCTTTGACTTTTTATTTACTTTATTGCTACTACTGGTTAGATAAATACGCAAAACAATCATATCGTCTATAAGAAAGCAACCTTAAGGTAGAATATCTTTAATCTGCCATATTGAAACGTTTTCTTTTGTCGGTCTTTCTTGGCATACACCGTTCGGGGCCGGAACTATTCGGTATGTTTCAAATAGCTCCGGCTCAGACCGAAGTATACCGAGAAAGACCGAAGTAATCCGATGAAAGAACATGTTAAAAATGGCGGATTATTGGTATTCCACATTAACATAGAAAACAACAGTAACAATAGATTAAAAAAAGAAATAGTTTCTTGCTTAAATATATGAATCCTGGTGATTACATTAGCACTCCCTATAACATTGAAGGCCTATCCATTCTGTCATACTGTCAATCTTGTTCTAAGCAACCATCATTTGATAGTTTGTGTACAAATATTCAGTCTGAAGACTTTTGAACATCGGAGTTTTTTGAGAGAGTGGTATCCATATCAAAAAAGCTAATTCTCCTAAACATTACGATTCCGTCTTTTACTTTGGTCGCTTACAACATGATTGACTGTATCAAATTTCATAACTGGAAAAACTGCATATCATGGCATATGACATTAAAAATGACCGTATGGACAGTAACTTTTTATTGGTGAAATTAAGAAGAAACCGCTGCAGCACTATGGTAGATTACTGGTCATGTGTAGTATCTTAGTCACAGTTGTCCCCAAAATCCACCGATTCATGTTGGTTGATATGAGTCAATGTGCAGTAGGGGGTGAACTAGTCGGTCATATACAATTTTCGGAATCGTTTACATTTCTACTGTAATGCTGTCGTTTATCATAAGGGCATCTTTTCACTTTATCGTTGATCATATACGTTATTTCTTTTTGAACTATGGTATTGCTCAATTATAAATTAAGGCTGATATTAGTTATAATGACTGAAGGTATTCCACCTCTAATGGAGAAAAATCAGGAAAGTCTAAATAATTAAATGAAACTCTCAACAAAACAAATGTCTTTTTAAAATCAAGTTTCATATTATGAAAATCCTTCATTGATTGAAATTTTTATTTGCCAACGTAAGTCATGTTTAAAACATCCATAACTACATTGAATGACAAAACATTATCCAGCACAGTAATATCTGATGGGAATATCGGACCTTTATCCATATTTTTACATTTGTTTAGTTAGTAAAAATGTTGATGCAAGCTGCAAGTTGCTAAAGTACACGATATTGTTAAACCCTTTCCCAAACAGTAATGACATTATACCAGTTTGTTGCAGACGATTCTGGAAAACATTGTGGTCAAAGGAGAAATTACTCGTAACGAGCAATTCATCCTTTTCCAGCAATGTTTTATATCCTTTCAGAATTGTTTTTTCAATTTCAACACATTTTGAAATGTCATCTGCAAACTCTCTTAATTTGTGAGGGTCGAAAATTTGGTATTTGGTAAATGGTTAACCGTATCGTCTACCACTCGCTACCCGGATGTTTACGTCTGAATCCAAGTCTTGAAACTTTGTTCTCCTATAACTAACATCGTTTGGTCAGTTAAATACTCGTCGGAAAAGGTTTATGTTATTGTAAAATACTTATGACATGATTTGGTCATAGAATGCTGATACCATGTGAACATTGCGATGTCCCGTTTGTAACTAGCATATCCCTTTTTGTAATGGTTTGTGACAACACTGTGGCAGTAATAATCTATAATTGCATGATATCTTACTTTTATGATCTGCAGCATACTAATTTAGAAAACATTATGGAAAAAGGAGAAATTGCTCCTTACGAGAAATTCACCCTTCTAACGCAACATTTTCTACCAAATAGTGGATAAAGTAATCTTGCTTTTGTTTAGTGTCGTCCGTTCATTTTAATTCAAAGTCTAATAAAAAGCGGATCTGCTGTATAGTTTGTATTGCAATGTTTTTACGAACCCTTTTTCTAATTGCATTTCCGAGTTAATCACTGATTTCATTAAAATCATGCTTGAAATTCTGAGAAATATGGATATATCCTACACCTGTATGTGTTGTGTGCAAGCCACCTGTGTGCCTGGGTAGCTATGCGAATTTTCCTATCCGAGGAAATCGACTTTTCCGATCGTAAGCTTATTATTTTGCACGTCATAAGCCTGGATTTCTAACTCTGTTCCTGTGTACACCAACTTCACCTCGATCTTTGACCAAACATCACCGTGTGAATCCATATCAAGCCTCATCCTTCCGATACATTGGCAGCCAGCATCAGTGGTGTATCTTGGGTTTGGCTCTGGAGATGCGAACACTTCTAGAATGAATTGGCGTACCCCTGCGTCTGGTGGATAATAGTCATGTGCTTTGACTTCACGCCGTTCGTCAGTGCTGAGTTCTTCTCCTACTTCTATATGCTTGTTGAAACAGCTATCACACCAGTAAGTGCCATTGGCAAAGACTTTAAAATCTTCCCTATCTCCAGGTTTGAACTTCATCATTCTACCCATACCATAGGTGTACTTACTCATACGCGACTCAATTGCCCTTGGCTCCTGGCCAAATCGTACTGCCCCCTTTATTACA